>CM054190.1:51997702-53197702 GCA_028830015.1 Eucalyptus grandis x Eucalyptus urophylla | reverse complement strand
CCCCCCCTCACTCTCTAATTTCTTCCCCCTCATGATTAACAATCATGATCTTGCATGCCGGCGCCACTTGGCAATTTCCATGCAAGATGGGCTTGAACTCGGCTGGGCTTGGGCCAGCTTGGTCGACGACAGCTCCTCCTCTCCCTTGGGCTTCACGGGCCAGGCCCATATGGCCGAATGGTGGGTGATCGTGGGCCGGTCTTGGCCTAAGAGTCTTGGCCCACTCTTCTCTAATTTAATCTACTAATATCTTCCACTTAAATAAATTCCTAACTTACAAAAATAACATGGCCATAAAACTTGTAGTCATAAATCCATAAATTCCAATTTATAACACACATGGCCAATGATAAAATTTCTTTCCTATTAAATAATTATCCATTAAAAGCTTAGCCATAAATCTCATTACAAATTATGGATCAAATGGCTACAATATAACTTGATGGTACTTCCATCACCTATTCATAGACTTTAATGCTTATGGAGATTGCCATGAATTTTGGGATGCCACAAGAGGCTTGAAAGGTTTAAAATTTTCAAGAGGGTTTTTTAAGAGTTGGTGATCGTCATGGTATCGTGACCAGGTCACTTGACCTTTCGAAAGCATTTGGCTTTTGAAACACTGCACATCTCGAAAGTCCCTTGACTAATCATTTTTACATGGGAGCTTTGCTCTTTTCTCTAATTTTCTTTGCCCTTGCGATGATTTTTTTTTTTTTTTACATAGGCATTTTGACTCTTTTTTTTAAACGGGCATTGGCCTTGTTTATACTAAGCACACTGTTTTTTCATGCCCTCTAGTTTATTGAACTTTTTGCTCTTTGAACTTTTATAGCTCTTATGACTTTCGAGATACTTTTCACATTTTGTCGTAAATGTCAATTGCATGTGGTCAACCTTTATGCCTTGCCCTAGTAAAGGGAGATGATCACCACTCAGGGTTCAGAAATGAACAATCATGCCCAAATTGGTTAAAGCAATGGGTATCATGTGTTTGGGCAGAGAAGAAAATGCTCTTCTTCACCTTGGGATGAGTCAAGCTCTTATGAGAATTCCTTTGAAGCTATCACCAGAAGATTGATGCAAGTGAAGGTAATAGAATCTTTTTTAATCTTTCAGTATGTCGACCATAACCTCCTATGCTACCCTAGTGTAGGGTTCTTCTCGACATGGGTACTTTGAATGATTATCTTTATTCGGCCCAAATGGTTAGCAAGATATCAGTGCAACGCCTGGGATTGATGAATGAAACGCCTTTGTCATTTCGATCTTTGTGCTCAACGCAAATGAATCTTTCGTCTTAAGAGAATGTCGCTTTTCACTCAACTCTCAAAAGTGTTTAAAAGACGTGTTTGGAAATGACTTGCCTTTCTCATCCTAAGCACCTTTTATTTGGCATGGTTAACGTTTCACCTTTTTGCCCGAATAAAAACATTTTTGCGAACCCCTTTTCTCGAGGGTCACCAACATGAAGCACGCATGGTGACATAAGAAACAAGTTATGCGAATGATGCCGTGCAATTTTTTTGAATTTTTTTTGAATTTTTTTTTGAATTTTTTTAAAGTATTTTTGTAAAAATTTTCAAGAACTCATCCTCATATCCTCGGATCTCCTTGTTCTTGCAAAATAGTTAAACTTTGGAGCTTGTGGAGGCCCAGGCCTCAACAACCATCATAGGACTAGTTTGATGTGCTTCCACATGTCCTTGATAAAACGTATGCCTATTTTATTGAATGAGAAAAGATAAGGTTGTATTTTAACACACACCACCCCTGACTAACGGCTCAAGATTGGGGCTAACCATCGTTCACGCTATAAATGAGAACCGCCCTACTCTAGAGGGACAACTACGACTTCGGAGGACTTAACTTCCTTGCACATCAGGATGGTGCATATGACGTCTCCCTCAAAAATTGAGTTCGCTCCCTCTGCATGGTTTGGTAAGGGGTTTTGTTGCACATTAGGCTGAGCCTCCTTGAAAGTCGAAATATTCTTGTTTAGCAACTATTGGACTTTGTATCTCAGCACGTGGCAATTATCTACATCATGCCCCATTTCTCCCATGTGGTACTCGCATGTCTTGGTCACATAGAAACTCGGCAAACGTCGCGGGATTATCTCTAGGTACCTCTTTCATGACCATCCTCTTTTCAAGAAGCATGGGCAACAGTTTGGACAACGGGTGTGGTAGTGGGGCAAAATCCTTTCGAATGGGCCTCTTGCCCTTGTCATATGCTCGTGATGAGCTCCCTTGAACCACTATAGGCCTGTGTGTAGGTGCTACGGACGGTCGAGGGAAAAACGGCTCTTGCACAAGTGCTACCTCAACTACGGCTTCCTTATCTTTTTTTGCTAGGAATTTCTTTGTGTCTTCGGTAGATATCTTCCCTCGATAATTGCCCATTCGACTCCTTCACCCACCTCTACTAGTTGTGAAAATGTCTGGCAACCCGAGAACACTAATCCTTGGAAGTATTCAGAAGGCAATGTCTTGAGGAATAGTTGCTTCATCTCCCTTTTCATTCAAAGCCAGCTTAACCTGTGAGGCCATGGTCCTCCACCTTTGTGCGAATGCCTTAAATAACTCATTTCTCTTCTTCTCAATACGGGTCAACTCTTCCCTCGTGGGGGCGAGCTCAGTATTAAATCGGTATTGCTGCAAGAACTCATTGGTTAAATCGTCCCAACTAGTGAATTCTTCAATGTTCAGTGCAATGAACCACGTCAAAGCAATGCCTTCCAAGCTATCTTGGAATGTGTGCATGAGAAATGGCACGTTGTCAGCATTGCGAGCCATTTTTCTCATGTAATACTTATGGTAGGTCTTGGGGCATCCCATTCCGTCATACTTTCTTGGGAACTTAGGCTCTTGGAAATTCTTAGGGAAGTTCGTCTTGGTGTATGAAGACAGCCTATCAGCTTCTTTCAGCTTGTAACCTTGCAAGGCACACAGTCGCTCCTCCATCTTTGCTAAATGTTTTTCACTCTTTTCACTTAGGCAGGGTGTTGGGTTTTCCTTCGGAGGAGGGTCCAAATTGATGATGATTGGCATGACAAAAGGAGCCTCTCTGGCAATTTCTTTCCCGAGGAGATCAGTAACGTGCATGCCTCCCATTGACGGGGGAGTGTGTCTTGATGACGTAGGAGTGGATGTTCCAGTGATAACTACAGCAGGGGGCTCCTTAAGCTTCTGGCTTATTTTAAGCATCATTGCGGTGAGTTGGGCCAGCTGGTCCTCCATTTTGGCCATGCGCACATTAGTGTCCTCGTCCTCCATTCTGACACTTGCGCGCATGCAAATCGGGGATCAGCGCTTGGCCGTGTCAACGATCAGCAAAAGACAATCGATCGGCTAGTACTTGAAGCAAGGGTAGATAAGCATATATAAGTACAAGTAATAATTAGGCGGTCGGCCCATGACAAAAATCTAATCTCCCCAATTTGTTCATTTCATTGAAAGCCAGGTTGCCACATAATACAAGAAAAGCATGAGAGAAAACCCCTAAACAACGAAGCTACCTCGAAGATGAAAAGAGACTCTCTTAACTCCCAACATTGAGACTCGAGAAAAATTCTTTAACATTGTAATGCATGTGAGTATGGTCCCGCTACAAATCGCACTTGACTCAATCTAACTAATAAGGACAGCTTTCGCTCGTGACAGCTTCACTAACTCGAGTTAACTTCAAAGCACGCTCTTCGGCCTCCTTGAGCTCCCTTTTGAGGCATTTGGCCTTGGCTCGATGGGTGATCTTCAATGGCACTTCAGGAATCTTCGGGCGTAGGCTTTTTGGGATCTTGTGCTTAAGGATGTACTCCTTCGAGGCATAATAAGTCTTTTCCTACCCCTCATCTTCAGGCCATATCAGCTTCTGGGGGTGGCACGTATCCCACATTGACTTGACCAACGGAACGGAGTCTTTGTGATCTTGGCATCCATCAAGGAAGTCTACCCTGAGCGGGTCCTCCTGAATCACCGGTGGAAGCTATTGAACCTCTTGAAACTGACGGGCAACTCGTGTCGGGTAATATTTGGTTACTCCAGTGATTATCAACAAAGGAATAGGTCCAATAAGCCCACACACGAACCGCGTTTCTTGAACTCGGAGCCATTTGGCATGCCATTGGAAATCTTCAGGTCTAAGGTTGGTCATGAAAACTAACCACTTAGAATAATGATAATCACGGGCAAACATTTTCCTATCTCTAAACTTTAGGATAAGGTGGCTAGAGTCAGAAATGTTGCTCACGGTCATCAAGTTACTAAACCCATTAATGTGAGAAAAGAACCAAATTTGCAAGAGTTCAGGGGGAGCATAGAAAGCTTTGTTTTTGTTTTCTTTAAAACAAGTAAGGGAAAGAAAAGTTTCGGTTAGGACGACATTAACAAAGCCCTTTCCCATACATATCTCATGAACTACCCATGCCACGGAAGGGTTAATAACGTTTCTATAATGTGGGAATAAAACAAACCCGAAGAAAGCTAACAAGAAGATCCTATTTTTTTGAAAAGATGGGGCATTTTGAAAAAGCTCATTTATGAATGAAAACGGGTAAGTCTTGCGATTGGCTTTCAAAGCTTTCCTCACGTCCTCTCCTTTAATTATGAGGAAATCAAATAAGGTCGATGCATGCTCAGTCCCTACAGGTGGGCTAACTAACTCCGATACCAGGGGCTTTCCAATGGCAACACTGTATTCTTTCAGGGTTTGAGTGAGTTCGTGATTATCGAGTACGAATGTGCAAGTTTTGGGGCACCAAACATGCGCTAACGCTTGCACAACACTAGAATGAGTTTCTATTTCTAATAAGGGAAGTAAACGTCTAACATATGATCGCACCCAATCACGACCAGTTAGATCCAATCTATCCCACCACCCGCAAAGCTCGGCTTTCGGGATGAAGATGATGCAAAGGTCGGGTACCCCCATCATATGATCAACCTAATTTGTTATGGACCGATAAAAAGGAAAGCGAATAAGTAAATTGTGAAGAAAAGAATTAAAAAAAAAAACTTACCTTACTCATTGAGCAGCGATGTCAAAGCCATAGACATGCGCATGGACAACGGTTCGATTTCTATTCTAAATGGCTCTAAATGGAGCCATGGGATCATAGGATTGAACCAACAAGTTCGTGGCTAGGTCGTGTTACCCGTGACTTCGGTTTTGTTAAAGAACCGACCCGTGTCGCATGCTCACAGACCAGGGTGGGGACTTTTGACATCAAGAAAGAAATTTCAGGGTTGAGATAGATGACTCATACTACATGCTTGTAGTCAGAGTGATATCCACCTCAATACCATCCTAAGTGATCCCATGCAACTAAGGTCTAACGGTAGATAATGTGTGCTATGGTGTAGTGCAATGCAGGGGATGCAAGCATGACAATTTATAAGCAATCGGCACTTCATACATAAGAAATGAACCATACATTCATGTACTCCCTGCAAAACAAAGGTGAGCAAACACTTCCTCTTATGCCTCCTATTTTGCAAAAACATTTAACACCTTTAATGTTAGGGATGTACTTGGAATCCTTGCTGTCAAACAAAAATATTTTTAAACAAGATTAATTTCGGCATAAGTCCTCTAAGGTCTAAAACCAAGTCCCTAGTGGAGTCTCTAAGCTATCGCGACCTATCATCGGGAGGAGGGAATAGGTTTAGGGGTGTTACCTGAAGGACGGGCCTAAGGCCCATGATTAGGTGCGGGCTCTCCCAAGCCCGTACCCCGCGTGATATTGAGATATTTTTAGGAATTTTGCATAAAAGAAGTCGCCATTAGCCTATTGTGGTCGGCTAGAAACCAAGTGAGGCATGGGAGTGTACCTCACTTCCTACGCAACCAGAGAATCTAGGGTCGGGGACTTGATTACACTAATTGACCAATTAGTGCCATTTCGGTACCTAATCTTGTTCATTTTAACAAAATGATTTTTTTTTTTGCGGGTAGTTTGGATTGATTTTATAACTATCCACTAACATGTAAGGTGATCATGCGGGTACGCAATCATTGAAGTAACAATCATAGCTACCAAAATCCTAATTGCAGTATAATTAAACATATGCAATTAACATAATTAGATATGCAAATTAAACATACGATATAATCAAAATACGAGCAAATATAAGTCTAATTACCCTAAGAATGCAAAATATAACTATTCCTAACCAAACCTTACACTTTTTGGGATTTTCTAATTTTTCTAATTTTTTAATTTTTTTTAATTTTTTGTAAAATATATATATTAATTAACTAATTTATTTTTGAAAAAAATTAAATCTGATTTTTTTTAAATATTTTTTTTTGCCCAGACCGGGTCGGATCGGGTGGAGTCTGACCCGATTCGACCCGGTCAGGTTCGGTTTGACCGGGTCCGGCCTGATCAGGTCCGGCTTGATCGGGTTCGGCTCAACTGATTTAGGCCACACGATCCTTGGTCAGGCCTGAACCTGGCCCAACTTGGGCCCGAGAGCTGGGCCCAAGTGCGAATAGGAGTCGAGTGGGCTAGCTTTGGTCAGCTCAGTTTCAAAAATCACACGCCAAGTGTTTGATAAAAGGCCAACTTGGATTCCGGGGAAGACGGCGGTGAACGGCAACGAATGTGCTGCTCTCCGACGGTGGTGAGGCATCCTGGGGGCTCCCTGCACCTTGGCTGACCTCCAGCGGCTATCTTAATCTGTCTTCCCTCTCCCTCCGTCACCCTCTCTTCTCCTTTCTATCTATTTTTTTTTCATTCCCCCCTTGTTTCCCCCTTTTCTTTCTCTTTTTCCCTGCTCCCTCTGCTCACGTGCATGGCCTTAGCTAGCCAACCAGTGGCCTCTGCCAGCCAGCTCTGACCCCAGGATTGCTCCGCTCACTTGCCATGCGATCATGCTGCCCCCTTGTCGCCACTCCTTTTTGCTCTAGGTGGCTTTGCTTTTGCTTTGCGGATTCCCCGTGCAACCAACGGCCGAGAGAGATGATAGAGGTGCGGGCCAGGCCGAAAAAGTGAAGGGGGCTAGGCTGTGTGAAGGAAAAAAAAAAGGAAAAAGGGAAGGAGGAAGGCAAGGCCCAGGCCTAAGTGAGGAAAAGAAGAAAAAAGAAAAGAGGAAGAGGGGCGGTGGCAGGCGGCTTCTTTTACGTAATTTTTTTTTTTACAAAAGAAATTTTAAACATATATATTTTTTCAATCAAATTTTTTTCTTTTCCTTTTTTTATACGTGCTTGAAAGTATAAATTAGGTGTCAACATTGGCATTGTATACCCATTTGACTCCAATCGATTTCTTGTCCTTTGGTAGATCAACAAGCTCCCATGTTTGATTCTTCTCAATGGCTTCAATTTCTTCATTCACGGCTTTTCTTTATTTTTCTTTTTTGGTTGCATCATCCTAGACATGTGATTCATAATTTGCAAGAAGACAAATGAGGTGAACCTTGTCGATAGCTTCATAAATGTCAAACAATCTCCTTGATCTTGGCACTAGCAGTTCAATGACACCATTTGAAGAGGTTGGTGATGAAGAACTTGAAAAAGATACTCGAGAAGAAGGTGTAGAATGATCCTTCAGCTCTGTTTGATCGGTATCACCACGAGCATTTACTTCATCTTTTGGGTTGTCTCCCCATGTGTCATCTTCATCAAATTTGACATCTCTTCTTATATACACTTTCAAAGTGTTAGGATCAAATAAATGATAGGCTTTGGATGAGGAGTCATACCCAATAAAGATGAGTCTTTTCCTCTTGTCTTCTAACTTTTACGTTTTTTGATTTGGGACATGAGCATAGGCAATACTCCAGAAAATTCTTAAGTGTGAAACACTTGGTATTCTCCTAATCCATGCTTCTTGTGGACTTATGCTATCAAGTCCATATGTGGGACATCTATTTTGAAGATAGACCGCATGTGAAACAACTTCAGCCCAAACCTCATTGGGCAAATTTTTGCTCTTCAACATGCTCCCAACCATGTCAAGAATGGTTATATTTTTCTGTTCAACTATACCATTTTGTTGAGAAGAATACGGAATCGTAAAAAAATGCTGAATACCATGATCTTCACAGAATTTGTTGAATATAGCTGAGGTGAATTCTCCACCATGATCAGTCCTTAAAGCTTTGATAAAATAGTTGCTCTCCTTTTCAGCTAGGTTTTTGGATTGTTTGAAGGTATCAAACACTTTCATTTTTTCTTTCAAAAAATTTATCCAAATTTTCTGAGTAAAATCATCAATAAAAGTAACAAAATATCGATGATTACCATATGAGTGAGGAGTGATTGGGCCACACACATTAGAATGAATCAACTCAAGTGACTTCTTCGCTCGATAAGTCACTTCCTTCGGAAAGTTAGTTCTAGAATGCTTACCGATAACTAGCTTACCGATAACACGCTCATCACATAATTGATCGGGATGATTAGCATGTGATAAGTCATAAACCACCTTCTTGTGAGAAAGCAAATTGAGTCCACCAAAATTGAGATGGCCGAACCTTAAATGCCACAACCATGAAGGATCATCGATGCATGCCTTCAGACATCGAAACATATCATTCTTTATATTGAGAGTAAACATCATATTCTTTGACATCTTCACATTCGCAATCAATTTATTATTCCTGTCTCTTAGCATAAGACTAATATCTTTCATGTGAACAATATAGCCTTTCTCCAAAAGTTGTCCCAAACTCAAAACATTAGCAATAAACTAGTGTGTACCATTCTTCAAGTGAATCATAATTGTACCTTTGCCTTCAACAATAATTTTGGAGTTATCACCGAAAAGGACTTTCCCTTTAATTGTCTCATCTAACTTGGTAAACATCTCTTTTCTCCCGCACATGTGATTGCTTGCACCGATATCCAAATACCATGTATCAGTTTGGCCTCTTTCATCTTCTTTGAACGCCAATAATAGAACTTGATTGGCATCATTTACCAAGTTTGCCTTTTTATATGCTCCGCTACTCTCCTTGTTCTAGTAGTTAAAAGCATAATGGCCAAGTTTATCATAATGATAACATTGAATTTTAGATTTATCTTACCATTGGCCTATCAAGCACTTTCCTCTTCCTTGAACACCTCTTTGATACTAGTATCTACCGTCACTTCGAGCAGCATCTCCTTTGCTTCATCCACGACCTCTTCTTTGAAAGCGACCTCGGCCTCAACTACGATCACGATCTTGGTTTGTCCCACAAGTTTGTGCGAGTTCTCTACTTTGCTCCTTCTTATCTCAGACGGTCAACCTCGTTTGGAGAACTTCCTCCACTGGTTAAATCTTTTTTTCTTTTGAACCTTTCTTCATGGGCTTGTAATGAACCCATAAGCTCATCGATCGTCATGGCATCTAAGTCTTTGGATTCTTCGATTGCAACGGCAATGTAGTCATACTTCTTGATAGGGCATATTGATCTTTTGAACGAACCTTCTCCAAGCCATTCCTTTGGTTCTAGTTCAAGGTAGCTTCATCCTCTAGCTCATCATAGCCAGTGTTGACAAGTTCTCACATGTCGTAGACGCCGAGTAGAGCTTTCTGATAGGGCTAGTGAGAGCACCTAAAGGGGGGTGAATAGGTGATCAAAGAAGTTTTTGCAAAACTTAACAAACTAATTCGACTTCTGAGAATAATAGACTAAAGATGTAAAAGACTAAAAATAGTTATATAATGCTACTAATTAAAGTAAAGAGATTAGGGAAAGAGAATTAAAACACAAGATTTATAGTGGTTCGGCTTAGACCAAGTCTACGTCCACTCTCCCGCACTGATAGCCCATTGGCTGGATTCCACTAATAACCAAAAGAGATTTTACAGTCTCAAGTCCTTGATTCCTCAGATGTGGAAACTCTGCTACACTTTCTCAAGGTCTCACAAGTATTTAATCTCTCTTTTGAGTATAATTTGAGATCGACAAATGAAACGGCAAAGAACTAAGAGCTTCAGACTTTGGAATTTTTCTTTCACGCACACCTCGAATAACTTGAGCGTCTTCCTTATATACTCCTCTATGCCTTCATAACCGTTGGCACCTTCCAAATGAGTTCTTCCAATCTACCCGTTGGACAGAATCAAATAGGGAGATCTCGAGTTACTTTAGGAATGTGATGATAGCCCACCAATCTTGCTCACCCATACAATCAAGATCAAGGTTTCCATAAGTAGAATCTTCCAAGTATACTTCGCCAATCAACAGATCTAATTATCCGAATTGATATCAATTAGAATATTTGATCACGAGATGTTATCTCCAGCCGTGAGATCTTCTTCAACCGTACGAACCAAATCCTTAAAGATATACTCTCATTTGGACAAGTCTTCTTCATCGAATAAATCTTTCCTTTGTCGATTAGGAAACTAACAGTGAGGGTAGACTTAAGTCTTCAGTCTTCAAACTTTGACAATAGAGTCTGGAGTTCGTCAGACTTTAACACTTGAGTCTATAAGGCTTCAGACTAGATTGATGGAAATATTTAGTCAACTTCAAACAAATAATGAAGTTTACTCCAACAATCTTCTCATTTTTTATGGTAACAAAACTTTCTTGCAGATTTGAACACTTTTAACCTGCAAAACAACACTTAAGCAAAACAAGATATCTCAAAGGAGATAAGTAGATTAGAATATGGATATAGTAATGATTCTGCAACCACAGAAAATATGTTAGTCTTGTCAAACAACTATTGTTTCCATAATTATTAACATAGCTTAAGTTACTTCAAATCAAAGCATCAAATCAAACAGTCCAAACCACAACCAAACAAAAGATAAGTCCAACAATTCAAACAAAAGTTAAATCAAATATGCATCCAAACTTCTCCCCATTTTTGTCAATAGCAAAAAGTGGAGAACGAATAAAAAGAGTTGTTGAAAATAGAGTCAGAATCATGGCTGTTTTGGAAGGCGAACAAGCTTGAATTCTCCCATAGAATCCACAGTCTTCTCAAGCCTTGCAAAACTTTGCTTCAGTGACTGGAAATTTGCACCTTGCACTGTAGACTACACTTGATTCTTCAGGGCATTCAACTGATCATGTAAAGACACTGAAGTAGCCATGAAAGTATTTTTGAGATCCTGCATCTCATATCCCATAGGGAGAAGTACACAATTGGTGCCATAAGTTATGTATAGCGCTCACTTTGGTGCCAAAAGTTTTCGTCGGATCACTCAAGTGCCAAAAAATTTGAAAAACGCTCACTATCGTGCGAACGCCGATCTGATCGGCCGGAAATCTAACGTGACCTTTTTTTTATTTATTAATTTCTTATGCCGATGTGGCTCGTCGGAGTTTCCATTGAATCACTTAGGCCTTCAAACGATGTCGTTTTAGCATCCTAACACCAAAATGACACCGTTTGGTGTCTCCCCCAATTCAAACCCTAAATCACCGGCCAATCGCCATCCTCAACGGCCCCCGCGCTCGATGGCCATGGCTCCAACCCTAACCCCGACCCCGACAATGGCCACTCGGCGACTGCAGCTCCGACCTCGACCCCGACCTCGACCCGGACCGTGACGATGGGCACTCGGTGGCCGCGGCTACGACCCCGACCCCAACCCCGACAACGGCCACTCGGTGGCCAAGTTGAAGGCCGTGATCTAGCTAGTGCTCGAGGAGGCCGCCGACGAGTTTGCTGCCATTGATGTCTCCCTCTCCATCTCCGATCTCCCCGACAAGTGCTCGGCTGAGCGAGTGACGGCGGCCTAGCGACGACGAAGACCAAGCGACGACGACTGAGTGAGCTAGGTTGGAAAAATCCCTAAATGAGTTAAACGACGTCGTTTTTGTGAGGCCATCCATGTAGGACGGCAAAACGACGTCGTTTTCTTAAGGAGGACCGAACACAACGTCGTTTGAAGGCCTTGTCGATTTTTTTTTTTTAAAGCCACGTAATCATTTTGGCTGGAATCTTTCGCCGATGGTTGGAATCTTTCGCCGGTGGCACCAAAGTGATAGTTTTTTCTCCGATTTGGCGCTTAAGTGATCCGATATAAAATTTTGGCACCAAAGTGAGCGTCGTATACAACTTATGGCACTGATTGTGTACTTCTCCCTATCCCATAACATATTGCTGCTTTCTTACATCCAATAGAATCTCTAACAGCCTCGAAAAGTCTGATGTTTGTTCTGTTGCAGCACTACGTCTAGCTAAGTCATTTCCAAGGACTTTGAGAGCGGAAGGATCTTCAGCAGATTGTCCACCATGACTATCTTCTAGGTAATGTGAAGCATATACATCTTCTGGATCTACAGTGGAGCGACTCACATCACTAGTAAAGAAAGGTGAAGAAGTACCTTTTTGTTCAACATCTCCCCCTATTTGTTTGTTTTTAAGATGAGTAGAAACAACTTCTTCAAGCGCAGCTTCAACTTCAAAGTGATGTTTAGTTGTGTCAAGTGGTCTAGCAGTCCCAATGTCAGCCATTTCAAATTCACTAGATAAGGAGACAGCTAAAGTTGGCTCAAAAGAGTCTTTATGACCCTGGTCTCTCTCTTGTTCTCCTTCTTGTCCTCTTTCTTCTCTTCTTCCTGCTTCTTCCTTCTCTCCTTTTCTTGTCTCTCTCCTCTTCTTTCCTCTTCTTCCTCTTCTTCTCTTTCTTCCTCTGTCCTCCTTTGTTCTTCAGCTTCTTTCTCTGTCTCCTCTCTCTCCTTTTCCCCTTCTTTTGGCTCTTCTCAAGTCTCTTCAAAGCTGACAAAACTTTTTAAATTTCGTAAGGTTGAAAGAGTCAGCGTGTCCTCATCCTCTTCATCTTGCAAGATGAGAACTCTCTTCTTCTTCATTGGAGCATCCATGGGCTCCTTGCCTTTTCTCTTGGCTGTAGCAGAGTCTTGTTTTGTTTTGACAGGAGACTTCTCATTCATGTGCTCCAACACCTTGTTCAGCTCTTTCAAACGCATCTTTGTGACCATTTCAAATCCAATCACCATTGGAGAAATAGTTGACAAACATAACGGTGTAGAGATGTGAATTTTAAAATGTCTAAAAAGGTGCATGATAAGAGTAGAATAACGAAGTTGTCCCTTATCTTTCACCATTGTTCGATACATGTGAAACAAAATGGTGTGAGATAGAGAGAATTTAAAGTCAGCATTAATGGCATACATCAATTTCGCTTCAGATCGAGAGACATCAATCTTGGATGTCGACTTAGGACAAATACAATTGATTACGATCTTGTGCAGCAAGATGTTTGAGGCATTCATCCTAGAGTAGGAAATCTTGCCTTCAACATCCCGATCTTTCACCAACAACAGAGTAGCATGAGTAATAGACATGTTAATTGATTGGAAACTCGCTCTTTCCACCCCAATTATGTCAGCCAACGTGTCCATATTCACCAAGAACTCCTTATCTCTCATGTGAAAGAAAAGCTGTTTGCATCCACGAAAGATAAGTTTGAGTAAAAATAAGCTGTGAGTTTAGGATAAGCAGTAATGGATTTAGAACAAAAGTGCTCCAATTGCATAAGAGCAAGCTTCTCTCACAGATTGACTTTTACCGAATCAAGGAAATCAAAATCAACATTCCTAGGGTGCATAACCCCTCTTTTCAGTAGATTTGAATAAACCCTCTTGTGATTCTTCGATCTAAAAATATTTGAACTATCACTAGCAATATTTGCAGCCACTCCCGTTCTAAGTTGAAAATGGGTAAACATCCGTTCATTATTGTCCAATCCTTGATGTTGATTTGCAGTGCCATAGAATGGGTCACTCGAGAAATTTACGAATGTCTTTTCAGCCGTCCCTCTCTTTACAACTCCTAACCTTTCCAACTCCTGCAAGATTAAGGTTTCGTTCTTGTATCCTTTATCTCTTAAAAACTCGTCGATCAAAGATATCGGTGTTCCTCCTTTCTTCAAATTAGAATAAAGTTTGAAAGCAACCTTGGGAGTTAGCGTTCTTACAGGTTCAGCCTCTTCGATAACTTTTTTTTTCTGATTGAGTTGGTGTAGAAGATGAACGTTGTTGAGAAGGTTGTTGCTGACTTGGATGTAGTGGTGGAGAAGAATCTTCTTCCTCAGTCAAGTCGAAATGTGTAGGACCCTCAGGCATATGTCGTGGTACCCTGCTTGTAATCCTTGAAAACTTTCTTGAAGACATTGTCGGTTTAAGGAGAAAATTCACAAGCTTGCTTGAAAAAAGGTGAAAACTTTTGGACAAATCAAGAGTGAAAGTGAAAGCAAGTGAGAATTTTGTATTCTAGGGTTTCAGTGTAAAAACGAAGAAGACGAATCTCAGCTGTATATAAAGCAAGTGAAGCGAGGTAAACGAAACGACATAAAACGAATAATAAAAATACCTTTTCGAAAAAGAATAAGTGCCTTTTTGAAAAAGAATAACTTCCATAAATTCAAAAACTTGGAAAAGATAACTTCTAAATATAACAAACAATTAGCGATTAAAAAGTAATTGTATCTTTCCAAATTAAAATACTGGAATATAAATAACTTACAGTTGTAACTTCTCAGTTATTTTGAGTTTGAACAACTTCAGACTTTACCTTTGAGTCTTGAGCACTTCCAGACTTTACTGGATATAAGATATGATGTTCAGTCTGGTGCGAATAGACTCAAATAGGCTTTTCTCTAAAGGCTTTGTAAATATGTCTGCCAGTTGATTTTTTGAGTCAATGAATAGAATCATAACTTCTCCATTTTGAACATGATCTCTAATAAAGTGATGTCGAATTTCTATATGCTTTGCTCTTAAGTGAAAAATTGGATTTTTTGTGAGATTAATTGCGCTGGTGTTGTCACATTTGATCTCGGTGCATGTGTCTTCAATTCCAAAGTCTCTCAGTTATTGTTTTATCCATAAGATTTGAGAACAACAACTTCCAAGAGCCACATACTATGCTTCTACTGTTGAAAGAGTTACAGTACTTTGCTTCATTGAGAACTACGATATTGTCCCGTTTCCCAGCAATTGACAAGTACCGGAAGTACTCTTTCTATCAACTCTGCAACCTGCTAGATCTGCGTCTGAATATCCAAGGAGGGTAAAGTCTCCTTCCTTGGGATACCACAGACCTAACTTTAAGGTAGTTACAACGTATTTAATGATGCGTTTTACAACACTTAGATGAGATTCTTTGGGATCATATTGAAATCTAGCACAAATACAAACACTAAACAAAATGTCAGGTTAGAAGCAGTAAGATAAAGAAGTGAACCAATAATACTCCTGTAGAGCTTCTGGTCAACTTTCTTTGTCATTTGTCTTTGTCCAGCTTCAAAGAACTAGGCATTGGTATCTCAGTTTTTTTGCAATTCTCCAATCCGAACTTTTTAACAAGTTCTTTTGCATATTTTTCCTGGTAAATGAAAATTCCTTCCTTCAATTGTTTTATTTGTAATTTGAGAAAGAATGATAGTTCACCCATCATTCTTATCTCAAATTCATCCTGCATAGATTTTCGTTAAGTGATCCAAATATAATATCATCAACATAAATTTGAAAAGGTAAATTTTAATAAACAAAGTAGTATCAACTTTTCCTTTGACAAAACCATTTTGAATTAAAAACTTACTTAACCTGTCGTACCATACTCGAGGTGCTTGCTTTAAATCATATAAAGCATTTTTCAGTTTGAAAACTGAGTTTGGTCTCTTTGGGTCTTCAAATCGGGAGGTTGTTACACATAGACTTCTTCATGGAAAAATCCATTTAGAAATGCACTTTTGATGTCTATTTGAAATAACCTGAAATTTTTATATCAGGTAAAAGCAAGCAATAATCTAATTGCTTCTAACCTTGCTACTGGTGTGTAGGCCTCATCATAGTCAATCCCTTCTTCTTGCGTTTATCCTTTGGCTATGAGTCTCGCTTTGTTCCTGACCACTTTTCCTTTCTCGTTCATCTTATTCCCAAAAACCCATTTAGCTCCAATAATGGATTTACTTTTTGGTTGATGAGTTAATTCCCAAACATCATTAATGCTGAATTGTCTGAGCTCTTCTTGCATAGCTTCAATCCAGCTTTCATCAGTTAAAACTTTTTCTATGCTTTTGGGTTCTACTTCAAAAATAAGTGTCACATCGCTAGACTCTTCTTACTTTTTGGATTTGGTACAAATCCCTTTATTAATGTTACCGATGATGAGTTCTTTGGGGTGACTAGACTTGTGCTTCCAGTTGTTGGTTGGTCCGATTGAATGCTGTTCTTCTACTTCAGTTGATTCTTCAACTTCCATTCGTTAATTTTCTCCAGAAGTCCGAGTCACTTCTGGGGAGTTAGACTTTGTAAAGTCTGGAGTAACTTCAGATTCTTCAGGCTGAGTCTCAATCAGTTGATTCTACAAAAAGTCTTGGAATATGACATTCATAGATTCTTGTGACACCCCGAACCCTTCGCAGGCCGTCACCAGCGCCAATGTTACACCTTATCACCTTTCAACCTTGAAGAAGTGTCCTAATTCGCAGACACATTTTTTTTTTTTTTTTACAAAACGGTCCCAGCGCGACTCATTAGCGGAAGCAAATTAGATATCACGTCTCTCCCCCTACCAACCATGATACAAATACACACCACTAAACATCAGGATTTTTATAAACATGCCACGACACTTTATTTACATATATTTTCAAGATGGGACTACTCTCGGGTCGGTACATAACAAGGAAAAGCTAGGACTCAGCCATGTCCAGCCTAAAACCTCAAAAAGAACCCTCGACCCTCTACATCACACGTGCAACAATTCCCCATCGTCAGTGTCGGCTAACTAACTCACAAAAAGGATCCAGCTCCTACTTGTCACGTACAGGCCTCACACCCAACCCGGTGCATCAGGTGGTGGCGGTGGCAACATCCCTCGCATCTCTCCATCCCGACGAACATGTACGGATATAAACTCCTGAATAACAGGGGCCTCAGCCTGGCCTACGTCGTACATCACTAGACAGCGTACTCGGATAAAAGTCAGTCCGGGAACAGAGGGACGGTCTATCTCAGCACACTCGACCTCTACATCGGATGGTATCCCGTAAAATGTACCCCACGTGACGGCAGGAAGCGGCATACTGGCTAATCTGAAATGGTATCCCCAAAAGGGGTGAGTACAACCACTCAGCAGATAGGGAAATCCAATAACAACTCAATGCATCAGGCAGATCATACATGCATTGTAGGCGTTACTTACCTTGAAGCCATGCGCACACTATCATGCATCATCATATCAATTTATAACACATACATGTGTATCATCATCGTATCATACGTGTCATCATCATCATGACATCATCACATTACACTTGTCATTATCATCATGGTATCATCATTATCATCACCATGCATATCATCATGCATATCATATCATAGGTGATCATCATATCATATCACATATCATCATCATCATGCATATCATCATGCATATCATATCATGGGTGATCATCATATCACATCACATATCATCATCATCATCATGCATATCATCATGCATATCATATCATAGGTGATCATCATATCACATCACATATCATCATCATCATCATCATCATCATGCATATCATCATGCATATCATATCATAGGTGATCATCATATCACATCACATATCATCATCCTCATCATGCATATCATATCATAGGTTAATTTTCATCTTTTATCTTTAAATTTGATCACCACATCACCCACTTCTCATATCATCAATTTCATCATCCCTTCGGGCAAAGACCTCCGACAGGGTTCCCAGCATTCCAGCCATCTCATGGCCACCGGGCTTCCGGCCCCCCACATTCCGGGCATCTCGCATCTCAACTAGCATCACGAGGCATTCCCTTCGGGCAGAAACCTCCGACAGGGCTTCCGGCCTTTACCCTTCTAGCCAGGCATCTCGCACCCCAATCCTGGCATCGCGAGGCATTCCCTTCGGGCAAAGACCTCCGACAGGGCTTCCGGCCCCCCACATTCCGGGCATCCTGAATCTCCCAGGGAATTTCAGCAATGTATCTCTATACATTCCGAGCATCATCCGCCATCACAACCATCTCCTCATTTACCATCATCCATGTTTACCAGTATTTTGATCTCAATTTAACATGGCATATGGCATGACATCAAACAAATCATACTTGGCACACATGCATCACAATTCATGTCATACATACACCAATATCTCATTATACATGCAACAATGCATAATTATTTATTAATAAATTCAATGGAATTTATGGCCAATAAAATAATCCATTTTATTTTTATTTTATTATTTATTTATTTTATTATTTATTTTCAATAAATAAGTATTAAATTCAATATCCATAAATTCCCAAAATTATAAAAATTCAAGCAATCATTAAACAAACCAATAGGATGACAATTTCATGCAAAATTCATGGCCAAAATTGAATTTCACACAATTTCACAATTTTCACAAAACAGCACATAATATTCGGATAAAACCAGCACGCACAGTTTCCGAAGAAATTCGATTAAAATATCCATATAGTCTCCAAAAATTACGAAATTTTACAGAGTGATAGCCAAAACATTTTCGCACAACTTTCATGAAGAACTCCAAGCCAGATTCTTTTTAGATTATTTTATACAACCTCACGAAGCTTCTGGACCCATTACCGCATCGTCCAGTGAACACATCTCCGAAATATTGAGATTTAACCTACCTATTCTCTTTCGTTTCCTCTGAAATTTGGATATGTTATACATCAAGGTATCCTCTACAAGTTTCATGAAGAGATCCAAGTCAAATAACCAGAGTAGAGTCATCATTGAGGTCCTTGAAGTCTCGGGTATCTCAAAATACATCACCAGAATCATCTTCTTCAAGATCTAGTCGATTCACTAGGCTATACTTGTTCATTTCACTTCAAATTTAATTATGTTGTAGTTTACGATGTCTCCTAAAACTTTCATGAAGAAACAGAATTGAGATTCTCAACAAAAACCAACATGCAACCATGAATCCAGCAAGAGATCAGTAAAAACTCTCCAGATCTGAGGTCTCCGTAGAACAAGACTTTAACCCATCAAATCTCCATCATTTTTCACGAAATTTCAGTATGTTATAGTAAAAGATGTTAGCTACAACTTTCATGAAGACATCGAAGCAAAAATCGGACTCCAAACACACATGCAAGCTCAAACAAGTTACTGACTCACACAACCCGAGCAAGAACAGTCACACGACTTAAGAACAAGCCAACCTTACCTCGGTTTTTCTCACTTAAAACACCTAAAATCTAACATGAAATCAAAATACAAGCATGCAAGAGAAGTTAGAGGACTCCACTTGCCTCTAGGATGAACAAACGACGGCGTACGGCGGACGGACACGGCGGCGACGGCGACTCCCTCCTTCCTCTCTCTCTCGGCCTCTCCCTCTTTCTCTCGAAATCTCTCTCTCTCTCTCTCTCGCACCCTCTCTCTCGGCCAAAAGAAATCCGGCCACCTTCTCTCTCTCCTCTCCTCTTATACCCCCTAGAGCCCATCATTGCTAATGATTACATGCCACTTAATTGGACCAATGCATGGCATCCTAGTCTAGGCCAATGCATGAGGGCCTTGTGCCACTTGTCCAATTGAATTTTGAATTTGGGCTTCTTGGGCTTGGGCCACCTATGGCCGGCGACTACTCCTCTCTTGGGCCTCTATTGGGCCGGCTAGCTTGGCCCATCAAGCTTAGGCCAAATGGGTTTAAGGCCCATTCGAAAATTAACCCCCTTTTTCCCCCTTTTTTTTTTTTTTGAATTCCTTTCTATAATTATTTCCAAATTCAAATTCTATCTTGGCCAAAGTCTTGGGACATCTTGGTTATTGAAATTTAATTTATTAAGCTCATGGCCAAGCATAAATTATTAATCTATCGAATTTAAATTTTCACAATCATAAGCACAAATCATCTAATTAAAAGACTAATGGCTAAAACATAAGCCATGGAAATTCTATCACCTAATTAGAGACTTTAACACACCTTATGGCTTGGCTTTGAATTTTGGGATGCCACAATTCTTCCATAGACTGAGTCTTTTTGTTGAATACTCTGTAAACTTTGCTGGTGGTTGAATATCCAAGGAAGATTCATTCGTCTGATTTCTCCTCAAATTTACCAGTTTAATCATTTGCATTTTTCAAAACAAAACATTTGCAACTAAATACATGAAAGTAAGAAACTATTAGCTTCTTTCCTTTGAGCAATTCATAAGGAGTTTTCTCCAGAATAGGCATTGAAAATACTCTGTTAATAATATAACAAGATGTAGAAACTACTTCAGCCCAAAAACGAGAAGAAATATTACTTCAATTAAAAGGGTTCTTGCCATTTCCTGCAAAGATCTATTCTTTCTTTCCACAACTCCATTCTGTTCTAGAGTGTATGGAGAGGAGAAAACATGTTGAAATCCAGATTCATCATAGAATTTGGCAAAGTCTTGATTTTCAAACTCACCTCCATGATTTGTCCATATGCTTGAGATGGCATATCCTTTCTCATTTTGTACTTTATTGGCAAACTTTGAAAAGTAAGAAAATGTTTCAGGCTTACTTGCCAGAAAGTGAACCCAAGTAAATCGTGAATAATCATCCACAATCACTAGGCAATATCTCTTTCCACTAATGCTTTGAGTTCTAGTTGGTCCAAAGAGATCCATATGCAGAAGTTACAAAACATGATTAGTAGTAACTTGATTTATTGGTTTAAAAAAACTTCTCACTCGTTTTCTCAACACACATGATGTGCATAAGTCAGATTTTTTAAACTTCAGGTTGGGTAGTCCACGAACAAGTTTCTTGGAAGAGATCTTGGCAATTTGTTTCATGTTAATGTGGCAAAGCTTTCGATGCTAAAGGTTTACTTCATCTTGAATAGAAATTAGACATTGAGGCCTTTCTGGTTTGATATCTAGAAGATAAATGTTCCCATGTCTTCATCCAGTAAAAATTTGAGAAAGATCTTTACTAGTTCCTGAACATACTCCTTGGAAATTGATTTTGAATCCAGTGTTGCACAGTAGACTTATGCTGAGTAGATTGTAATTTAGTCCTTCTACTAAAGAGACATTGTTGATTGTGAGACTTTCAATCTTTACAGTTCCACACCCAACAATTCTTCCTTTGATATTTCCATCGAAAGAGACTTTTTCACCATTTATTTGAACAAACTTTATAAAACAACTTGAATCTTCAGTCATGTGTCTTGAACAACCACTATCTAAATACCATTTAACATTTTTCTTGATAGTGACCTGCAATTAAAAAAGAAATTCAAGCTTTCTTTGATACCCACATTTTCTTGGGTCAAGTGGAGTTAGTGCAATATACAGTATTTGCCCAATCATTCTTAATAGGTCTCCAAACTATAGGATATTCTTTCTCAAAGTGTTCTGAGCTGTTGCACTCAGAACATTTGAGAGCACTTCGTCCAACAGGTTTTACAAAGACTTTTTGAAAATGATTTCTGTAAAAAGTTTTTGTAGGCCTTTGTTTGATTCTTTCATTTACTTTTGGAAAATCAATTAAAGGAATAATTTTTGAAGTCATTCCCAAGCCTGACTTGTTGAAATAAGGTCTTTGCACATATATAATCTTTTTCAACTTTTCAAATCCTATTGAAAACCTTTTTGAAATATTTGAGATGTCATTTTTCAAAAATGAATTTTCTTTTGAAAGAGAGTCTGCATTTTCTTTTAAAATAGCAAAACTTTTGTCTAAATTTTCAAACTTTTCTTTTCAAGAAATTTCCTGTTAGTTCAGTGTAGAATTCTCCCTTTTTAGCTTGGAAATTCTCTTAAGAGAGATTTTGAGACTAAGACAAAGCTCATCAATGTATTTTGAGACTTTAGTAGAAATTTTTAAATTACTTATCTCGAATTCGCTATTTGAATCTGAGTCTGTATCTGTCTCAGAGTCTGAGTCTGATTTTGATTTTGCCATTAAACAAACATTGGTATAATCTTCATCAATTTCTTCACATTCAGTATCACTCCATGATTCTGCTTTGAGAGTTTTTCTGTATTTCTCAGTTTTTCCCTTCTTTTTCTTCAACAGAGGACAATTGAGTCTGATGTGTCCCTTTTTCTTGCATTCAAAGCAGATCACATATTTATTGGTTTCATTATCCTCAGTTGATTTGTTATAAAACTTTTGAGTGCTTTGTTTCTTCCAATTGAACATTCTTCATTTTTTTGTTCAGTTTCCTGAACCTCTTTATTATAAGTGCTAGCTCTTTATCATCTATATCATTTTCAGAGTCTGTAACATCAGAATCATCGTTAGACTTTAAGACAATTGACTTCTTACATTTGGGATATTCTTCCTCGTTGATTTGCTCTACTTCATAAGACTGAAATGTCCCAACCAGTTTGTCTACTGAAAGTGGCATGATTCTTTGTGTTTCACTTATTGAAGTCTTTACATGATTCCAGTCTTTCGAGAGTCCACGTAGCAATTTGTTAACATTCATTGGTTTTGAGATTAGCTGTCCCTGATACTCTAGACCGTTTACAAATTCTATAAAATGACGAAACATGTCAGTAATAGATTCTTTTGGCTTCATCTTGAAGGCTTCATACTATCCGAGTAGAATATTGATCCTTGTTTCTTTTACTCGATCAGTTCCTTCTTATGTAATGTGCAGCATATCCCAGACTTCTTTGGCTATTTCACAAGAAGATATTATGTTATACTTAGTAGGAGATAATGCACAATATAAGGAGTAAATTGCTTTAGCATCAAGAGCTTGTCTCTTGGTTATTTCTTCTTGAGTCATCTCGCTAGCGTCTGCAACTTATTTTCCCCTTTCTGAAACTAATGTAAGTTTAGGAATAATTCCTTTTTCTACCACATCCCATTCCAGAGGATCTTTTGATCTTAGGAATGCCTTCATCTTGTTTTTCCATATGCTATATTCCTTTTCATCGAAGTAAGGTGGTCTAGTGTTGCTCTAGCCTTCAACCAAACCTAAAGCCAACATACTAGTTATAGATCTTTAACTCAGAAGTAAAAACACTTCAATTAAATGAGTACACAGGCTCTGATACCAATTGATAAGGCTAGTGAGAGCACCTAGAGGGGGATGAATAGATGATCAAAGAAGTTTTTGCAAAACTTAACAAACTAATTTGATTTCTGAGAATAATAGACTGAAGATGTAAAAGACTAAAAACAGTTATATAATGCTACAAATTAAAGTAAAGAGATTATGGAAAGAGAATTGAAACACAAGATTTATAATGGTTCGGCTTAGACCAAGCCTACTTCCACTCTCCCGCACCGACAGCCCACTGGCTGGATTTCACTAAGAACCAAAACAAATTTTGTGAAAGCTAGTACAAGCACCTAGAAGGGGTGAATAGGTGCGAAAACTAATTTTCAAAGTGAAGTGTGCAATTCCAATCAACAATAGATTATGAAAAGAAAATTAGATTCTAATAATCAATTAGAATTACGATCAAAGTAAAAGAGCTTAGGGAAGAGAATAAGAACACAAGGTTTATAGTGGTTCGGCTTAATCCAAGCCTACGTCCACTCTTTCACACTGACAGCCTACCGGCTGGATTTCACTATGTATCAAAAGAGTTGTTACAGTATGGATCCTCCTTGATTCCACAGTGTAGAGACTTTGCTACACTTCCTCAAGGTCTCACAAAGATATAAACTCTCTTTTGACTACAAGATTTCGCTCAACAATTGAATTGACTAAGAACAAAGAGCTTCAGACTTTGGAATTCTTCTATCGCGCACTTACTAGAATAACTAGAATGTCTTCCTTATATACTCTTTCATGCCATTACACTCGTTGGCACTTACCAAAGGAATTCTTCCAATCTACCCGTTGGACAGAATCAATTAAGGAGATTTTGAGTTATTTAAGGAATATGACGATAGCCCACCAATCCCGCTCGCTCATACAATCAGGATCTAGGTTTCCATAAGTAGAATCTTCCAAGTATACTTTGTCAATTAACGGATCCAAAATCCCTGAATCAATCTCAACTTGAATAATGGATTCCGACATGTTATATCTAGCCAGGAGATCTTCTTCAGTCGATAGAATCAAATCCTTAACGAAATACTCAGTTCTGGATAAGCCTTTTTCGACGGTTTAGAAACTGTCAATGAGGATAGACTTTGAGTCTTGAGTCTGGCAGTCCGGAGGTCTTTAGATTTTGATGAAAGAGTCTGCAAGACTTTAGACTAGACTGATGGAAACGTTTTGTCAACTTCAAAACACTCAAGGAAGTTTTCTCCAATAATCTCCCATTTTTTTATGGTGACAAAACTTTCCTGCAGATTTGGATAACTTTGACCTGCAAAACAATACTCAAGCAAACATGGATATCTCACAAAGGATAATTGGCTTAGTAAGGATAACATTAAAATTTGCATCCACATAAGATAAGTTAGTCCCGTAAATGAGCAACTATTTTAGCCATGAAATACCACTAGTGCTTAAGATAAACAAACGATCAAACAGTCCAAATCCAAATCCAGTCACATCCAAACAGCCAAACATAAAAGTAAATTCAATCAAATCAAAAGAAATCAAGAGTTTAAATCCAAGTTTCAAATCTCAAATCTGCACCACATCTCTCCCCCTTTTTGTCAGCATTAAAAATGTAGAGACGTAAAGAGAATGGAATTAAGATTGCTTTGGAACACAAACAAGCTGGAAATCTCCCATTGACTGGACAATCCCTTCTAGCTTTTTCAAATCCTCCTTCAATTGAGCTACATCTTCACCCTTGGCATTTGCTTGAACTTGAAGAGCAAGGGCATGAATTTGATCATGCAAAGAAACTGAAGAGGCTTAACCTGCATTCTGCAAGTTTTGAACTTCGTATCCTAGAGCATAAATCTGGCCTCGCATTTCCATAATAACATCAAGCACTCTGCGAAAGTCTGCTGAATTATTAGTATGAGTACTGGCTTCTGCATGATCAGTAGGTGTATTGGCAGATGATGGCAAGTCAGCATGATCACTGAGATTTGGTGATGAGACCTCATGGCCTTCCTCGGGGAATTGAGAGGCATAGATGTTTGCAGGATCTGCAGGTGAGCGACTTACTCCTTCACTAGCAGCAATTGAAGATGTACCTCTTTTCTCAGCATCTCCCCATGTTTTATTGCCTTCAGGCGGTGAGAAGTACTCTTCATGCTCTGATTCCTCTGGTTCACCTCTGCCCTCTTCTTCTTCTTCTTCTTCTTCCGCAATCCTTTCTTCCTCTGCTTCTTTCTCCATTGATTTTCTCTCTCCAGTCCTCTGTTCGATCTTCTCCTTGTCTTGTTCCTGTCTCACCTCTATCTTTGGAACAGAACGACTTAAATTTTTCAGAGCAAGAGCAGAAATTGTGATATCATCCTCATCCTCTTCATCCTCCAAGATGAGTGCTCTTCTTTTCTTGGATGAAGCAATCATGGGCTCTTTCCCTTTCCGTTTTGCAGCTGAAGAGACTGGATGAGTCTTGACAGGTGTTTTGTCCTTGAAACGCTCCAAAGCCTTGTTAAGTTCCTTCAGACGCATTTTTGAGATCATTTTCAGTCCCACCACCATTTGATTGCATGTTCGAACACAAAGAATCCTGGGAGACTGAATGTCCAAGTATCTGAATAACTTAGTGACAAGTGCTGAGTAAGGAAGTTGACCCTTGTCTTTCACCACCGTTCTGTACATGTGGAACATAATAGTGTGTGGAAGAGAGAACTTTTTGCCAGCATTAATGGCATACATCAGCTTTGCCTCCAAGTTTGAAACATCGGTCTTTTGAAGTCGATTTGGGTCTGAGGCATTGATCGCTATCTTGTGAAGCAAGATATTTGAGGCATTCATCCTCCAATATGAAATCTTTCTTTCCGCTGATCTATCCTGAACAAGTTCCACCGTCGCACGACCAATAGACACACTAATTGGTTGGAATTTCCCTCTTTCAACTCCAATAACATCAGCCAATGTATCCATATCAACTACATAGTCCTGATCCCTAACACTGAATGAGAATATATTCGCATCCAAAAAACTTAGATTGGAATAGAAATAAGTAGTGAGTTCAGCATGGGCCTCTGTAGTTTTAGAACAAAATCGTTCCAGTTGAAGAAGATTAAATCTTTCTCGCAGCTTGACATTCAAAGGATCAAGAAAATCAAAATCCACACTTCTAGGGTTAATCACACCACGCTTTAGCAACTTAGAGTATAGTTGCTTGTGTTCCTCCGAGCGACACAAATTTGTCCTGTTGCTTCGGATTTTCGCCGCAACACCCATTCTTAGTTTAAAATGAGTGTACATCCTATCCTCATCATGCCCATCAGGTTGACTCAGCCCTCCAACACGTGGATCACTTGGGACATTCGCAAATGCTTCTTCTACTGACCCCGCAGGAGCAATTCCCAATAGTTCTATTGTGCATAAAAAGTAGGTTTCATTTCGATGCCCTTTGTCTTTCAAAAATTCATCAATATAGTTCAAGTGAGTACCACCATTCTTCAAAGCATAGTAAAGCTTATACATAAAAGCGGGCTTTAGAGTTCTTACAGGTTCTGCATCCTCAATGATTTCTTCCTCTTCTTGATGTTCAATATTCTAAGGTCTAGATGGAGGAGATTGACGTTGCTGAGAATGTTGTGGGCTCTGCCGTTGGTTATGAGATTCTTCTTCCTCGGTAAGGTCAAAATGCGTAGGACCCTCACACATTTGCTGTGGTCCCCTGTTCGCGATCCTCGAAAACTTTCTTTGAGACGACATCCTTCACAGTCTTTGAGAGATTCCAAGTTTTTTTTTTTTTTGCAAGAAAGATTAAAACTTTTCGAGGATTAACCAAGAGAAAAAGAGAGAAGTTGAAAATCTGTGCTCTCTTAGGGTTTTTTTATGAGTAAAACGAAGAAGAACCAACAGTATATAAGGCAATTGAAGCAAGGTATACGGAATGACATAAAAGGAAAAAATAAATATGCCTTTTAAAAATAACTGCCTTTTTGAACAATTGAATAACCGTCATTTCAAAAAAAAACTTATTTTTCGAAAATGAAAGATTGCAATAATCACGTAAACTGGGAAGATAACATCAATCAATTACGAATAGATGATCGTACCTTTTCGAGATTTTATCCGAGAGATAAATTTCTAAAATAGAAATAACTTACAGTCGAAAATTTTGATCATCTAAGTCTGAGTGTCTTTAGACGTTCATCCCTGAGTCTGTACTTTCCTCAGACTTTAAGATATTGAGTCTGGAACGAATAACCTCAAATTGATTTTTCTCAAAAGGCTTTGTAAATATGTCCGCCAGTTGATTCTTTGAGTCAATAAACTGAATCGAGACTTCTCCATTTTGAACATGATCTCTAATAAAATGATGTCGAATTTCTATATGCTTTGCTCTTGAGTGAAGAATTGGATTCTTGGTGAGATTGATGGCGCTGGTGCTGTCGCATTTGATTTCAGTGCACAAATCTTCAATTCCAAAGTCTTTTAACTGTTGTTTTATCCACAGAATTTATGAACAACAACTTCTAAGAGCTACATATTCTGCTTTTGCTGTAGATAGAGCTACGATACTTTGCTTCCTTGAAAACCAAGACACTATCCTATTACCAAGTAGTTGACAGGTGCCCAAGGTACTTTTTCTATCAACTCTGCATCCTGCTAGGTCTGCGTCTGAGTATCCAAGAATAGTAAAGTCTCATTCTTTAGGATACCTGAGACTTAAATTTGATGTTGAGGCAATGTATTTGATAATGCGTTTTTGCAGCACTTAAATGAGATTCTTTAGGGTCTGATTGAAATCTGGCACAAATACAAACACTAAATAGAATGTCAGGTCTAGAAACAGTAACATAAAGAAGTGAACCAATGAAACTTCCGTATAGTTTCTAATCAACTTTCTTCTCTCCTTCATCTTTGTCTAGCTTCAAGGAACTTGACATTGGTATATCAGTCTTTTTGCAATTGTCTAGTCCAAACTTTTTGACAAGTTCTTTGGCATATTTTTTTTTATGAATAAAAATTCCCGCCTTCAGTTGTTTCACTTGAAGCCCGAGAAAGAAGTTTAGTTCACCCATCATGCTCATTTCAAACTTATCCTGCATAGACTTAGAGAATTTATTGCACAAATTTTCATTAGGAGATCCAAAAATAATATCATCAACATAAATTTGAACAAATAAAAAGCTTTTGCTTTCTCTTTCGATAAACAGTGTAGTATCTACTTTACCTTTGACAAAACCATTTTGAATTAAAAACTTACTTAGTCTGTCGTACCAAGCTCGAGGTGTTTGCTTTAGACCATATAGAGCCTTTTTTAGTCTGAATACAAAGTTTGGTTTTCTTGGGTCTTCAAAACTAGAAGGTTGTTCCACATAGACTTCTTCTTGGATAAATCCATTCAGGAAAGTGCTTTTGACATTCATTTGGAATAACCTGAAATTCTTATAACAAGCAAAAGCAAGTAATAATCTAATCGCTTCTAAGCTTGCTACTGGCGCGTAAGTCTCATCATAGTCTATCCCTTCTTCTTGTGTGTATCCTTTAGCCACGAGTCTTGCTTTGTTTCTTACGACTTTTCCTTTCTCATTCATCTTCTTTCTGAAAACCCATTTAGCTCCAATGAAGGATTTACCTTTCGGTTTAGGAGTCAATTCCCAGACATCATTGATACTGAATTGCCTAAGTTCTTCTTGCATAGCTTCAATCCAACTTTCATCAGATAAAGCTTCTTCTATGCTTTTGCGTTCTATTTCAGAAATAAGAGCCATAGCACTAGACTCTTCACGCCTTTTGGATCTTATGCGAATTCCTTCATTAATATCACCAATAATGAGATCTTTGGGATGACTAGACTTATGCTTCCAGTTGCTGGTTGATCTATCAGACTGTTGAACATTTCCTTCATTTGATTCTTTGGTGATCATTTGTTGCTGATCTTTTGAGGTCTGAGCTGCTGCTGAAGATTTAGACTTTGTAGAGTCTGGAGCAGGTTCAGATTCTTCAGATTGAGTCTGAATCAATTGATTTTGCATAAAGTCTTAAAATTTGACATTCATCGATTCCTCCACAAATTGAGTCTTTTCGTTATATACTTTGTAAGCTTTGCTGGTGGTTGAATATCCAAAAAAAATGCCTTCGTCTGATTTTTCTTCAAACTTACCAACTTAATCATTTGCATTTTTCAATATGAAACATTTGCATCCAAACACATGAAAATACGAAACAATTGGCTTTTTTCCTTTGAATAACTCATAGGGAGTTTTCTCCAAAATAGGCCTTAAGAAAATTCTATTAATAATATAGCACGTTGTAGAGACTGCTTCAGCCAAAAAACGAGAAGAAATGTTGCTTTCAATTAAAAGAGTTCTAGCCATTTCTTGCAAAGATCTATTCTTCATTTCCACAACTCCATTCTGCTCTTGAGTGTAAGGAGAGGAGAATGCATGCTGAAAACCAGATTCATCACAAAATTTAGCAAAATCTTGATTTTCAAATTCACCTCCATGGTCTATTTGTATATTGGAAATAACATACCCTTTCTCATTTTGGAATTTCTTAGCAAATTTCATAAAATAAGAAAACGTTTCAGACTTACTTGCTAGGAAATATACCCAAGTGAATCGTGAATAATCATTCACAATTACTAGATAGTATTTCTTACCTCCAATGCTCTGAGTTCTGGTTAGTCCAAAGAGATCCATATGCAAGAGCTGCAGAACACGATTAGTGGATACTTGATTTATTGGTTTGAATGAACTTCTTACCTATTTTCCCAGTACGCATGGAGTGCATAGATCAGACTTTTGGTATGTCAGTTTGGGTAATCCACGAACAAGCTTCTTTGCTGAGACTTTGGCTATTTGCTTCATGTTGATGTGTCCAAGTTTTATGTGGCATAAGTTTGCTTCCTCTTGAATTGAGATTAAACATTGGGTTTCATTTGGTTTGATATCCAAGAGGTAGATATTCCCATGTCTTTGTCCCGTGAAAGACTGAGAGGAGTCTTTACTAGTTCCTGAGCATATTCCTTCTTGAAAGTTGATTTTGAAACCAGTGTCGCACAGCTGACTGATACTCAGCAAGTTGTAGTTGAGTCCTTCTACTAGGGAAACATTACTGATCGTGAGACTTCCAATCTTCACAGTTCCATATCCCACAATTCTTCCTTTGCTATTTCCTCCAAAAGAAACTTTTCCACCATTAACTTGCACAAGCTTTATAAAACAGTTTGAGTCTCCTGTCATATGTCTCGAGCATCCACTATCTAAATACCATTTAACCTTTTTCTTAATAGTGACCTGCATTTAAAAAAGAAACTCATGCTTTCTTCGGTACCCATATTTTCTTGGGTCTAGAGGAGTTAGTGTGATATACAGTCTTTGCCTTCTTCACAGGTTTCCAGATCATAGGACATTCTTTCTCAAAGTGTTTTGAGCTATTACACTTAGAACATTTAAGAGCATTGCGTTCTACAGGTTTTACAAAAACTTTTTGGAAATGATTTTTGTAAGAATCTTTTATAGGTCTTTGTTTAATTCTTTCATTTACCTTAGGAAAATCAATTAGAGGAATGGTTTCAGCAGTCATTCCCAAACCAGATTTGTTGAAATAAGGTTTTTGTGTAGAAAGAATTTTTTCCAGTTTCTCAGATCCTATAGAAAACCTTTTAGAAATGCTTGAGATGTCATTTTTTAGAAATGCATTTCTTTTGAAAGATTTGCATTTTCTTTTAACGTAATAACACTTTTGTCTAAACCTTCAATTTTTTCTTTCCAAACAATTTCCTGTTGCTTTAGTGCATAATTTTCCCTTTTGAGTTCGGAAATCCTCTTGAGAGAAGTTTTGAGGCTAAAACATAATTCATTAATATATTTAGAAACTTTTGTAGGAATTTTTAAATTACTTACCTCAATTTCACTGTCTGAATCTGAGTCTGTCTCAGAGTCTGAATCTGAGTCTGATTGTGCCATGAGACAAATATTGGCATAATCATCATCACTTTTCTCACATTCGGTATCACTCTGAGTTCTGCTTTAAGCGCCTTTCGATATTTCTCAGTTTTTCCTTTCTTTCTCTTTAGCAGGGGACAATTGGGTCTGATGTGTCATTTTTCTTGCATTCAAAGCAAACTATATCTTTATTGGATTAATCATTCTCAACTGATTTATTTTGTAGCTTTTGAGAGCTTTGTTTCTTTGGATTGAATCTTCTCTCCTTCCTGTTCAGTTTTCTGAACCTTCTTATCATGAGAGCAAGCTCTTCATCATCCATATCGTCTTCAGAATCTGTGACATTAGAATCATCATTAGATTTTAATGCAATGGATTTCTTACCTTTGGGATCTTCATTTTCGTTGATTTGCTCCACTTCATAAAATTGAAGAGTGCCAACCAATTCATCAACAAAGAGTGGCATGATTATTTGTGTCTCACTTATTGAGGTCTTTATGTGATTCCAATCCTTGGACAGTCCACGCAGTAGCTTGTTTACCTTCATGGGTCCAGAAATTGGTTGACCTTGATATTCAAGATCATTCACGATTTCTGTAAAACGACTAAACATGTCAGTGATAGATTCTCCTGGTTTCATTTTGAATGCTTCATATTGATTGAGCAGAATGTTGATTCTGGTTTTTTTCACTCGATCAGTTCATTCATAGGTGATGTGTAGTCTATCTTAGACTTCTTTAGCTATTTCACAAGAAGATATTCTGTTATATTCAGTAGGAGATAATGCATAATATAAAGAATAAATTGCTTTTGCATCAAGAGCTTGTCTCTTGTTGATCTCTTCTTGAGTCATTTCACTGGACTCAACAGCTTCTTTTCCTCTTTCTGAGACTAGTGCAGCTTTATGAATGATTCCTTTGTCTACCACGTCTCATTCTAGAGGATCCTTTGATCTTAGGAATGACTTCATCTTGTTTTTCCATATGTTGTATTCCTTTCCATCAAAATAAGGTAGTCTGGTATTGCTTCGCCCTTCAACCAGACCTGGAGCCAACATACTAGCCATGGATCTTTAACTCTGAAGTAAAACACTTCAACTTTAGTGAGTACACAGGTTCTGATACCAATTGTGAAAGCTAGTACGAGCACCTAGAAGGGGTGAATAGGTGCGAAAACAAATTTTCAAAGTGAAGTGTGTAATTCCAATCAACAATAGATTATGAAAATGAAATTAGATTCTAATAATCAATTAGAATTATGATCAAAGTAAAAGAGCTCAGGGAAGAGAATAAGAACATAAGGTTTATAGTGGTCTGGCTTAATTCAAGCCTACATCCACTCTTTCGCATTGACAGCCTACCGGCTGGATTTCACTATGTATCAAAAGAGTTTTTTACAGTATGGATCCTCCTTGATTCCATAGTGTAGAGACTCTGCTACACTTCCTCAAGGTCTCACAAAGATATAAACTCTCTTTTGACTACAAGATTTCGCTCAACAATTGAATTGACTAAGAACAAAGAGCTTCAGACTTTGGAATTCTTCTATCGCGCACTCACTCGAATAACTAGACTATCTTCCTTATATACTCCTTCATGCCATCACACTCATTGGCACTTACCAAATGAATTCTTCCAATCTACCCGTTGGACAGAATCAATTAGGGAGATTTCGAGTTATTTAAGGAATATGACGATAGCCCACCAATCCTGCTCACCCATACAATCAAGATCTAGGTTTCCATAAGTAGAACCTTCAAAGTATACTTTGCCAATCAATGGATCCAAAATCCCTGAATCAATCTCAATTTGAATAATGAATTCTGACATGCTATATCCAGCCAGGAGATCTTCTTTAGTCGATAGAATCAAATCCTTGACGAAATGCTCAGTTCTGGATAAGCCTTCTTCAACGGTCTAGAAACTGTCAATGAGGATAGATTTTGAGTCTTGAGTCTGGCAGTCCGGAGGTCTTTAGATTTTGATGAAAGAGTCTGCAAGACTTTAGACTAGATTGATGGAAATGTTTTGTCAACTTCAAAACACTCAAGGAAGTTTTCTCCAACATATTTTATAGTCTCACGTCCTTGATTCCTCAGTTGTGGAAACTCTGCTACACTTCCTCAAAGTCTCACAAGTATTTAATCTCTCTTTTGAGTACGATTTGAGCTTGACAAATGAAATAGCAAAGAACTAAGAGCTTCAAACTTTGGAATTTTTCTTTCACGCACATCTCGAATAACTTGAACATCTTCCTTATATATTCCTCCATGCCTTCATAACCGTTAGCACCTCAAAGGAGTTTTTCCAATCACCCATTGGACAGAATCAAATAGGGCGATCTCGAGTTATTTAAGGAATGCGATGATAGCCCATCAATCCTACTCGCCCATACAATCAAGATCTAGGTTTCCATAAGTAGAACCTTCCAAGTATACTTCGCCAATCAATAGATCTAATTATCTGAATTGATATCAATTAGAATAATTGATGACGAGATGCTATCTCCAACCGTGAGATCTTCTTCAACCGTACGAACCAAATTCTTAAAGATATACTCTCATCAGGACAAGTCTTCTTCATCGGATAAATCTTTCCTTCATCTATCTAAAGATTGTCAGTAAGGGTAGACTTAAGTCTTCAGTCTTCAGACTTTGACAATAGTGTCTGGAGTTCGTCAGACTTTAACACTTGAGTCTACAAGTCTTCAGACTAAACTGATGGAAATGTTTTGTCAACTTCAAAACAAATAAGGAAGTTTTCTCCAACACTTTCTTTCTAACGGCCTATTTACCATAGTTGTCTTTGGTAAGATGAGGGTATTGAAGATGAAGCTGATTGTTTGTTGACGCCATGATCACAAACCGTATGCTCTTATACCACTTTGATGGAAGTAATTTGAAGGTGAAACGCTCACAACTCACACAAGGAAGAGAAGAAGATATATAGGCATGTAGATTTATTTCACCTTAACAAAAAAAAAAAAAAAAAAAACAGTTACAAGACTCCCTTATTTATAGACTTATTACATGGCAGTTACTCTTCCTAGTAGAAAAAGCTAGCCTTCCGGATTAGATCTAGAAACTAACGTTTCGAATAAGATCTATAAGCTAATATTTCGGATAAAATCTAAAAACTAACGAAACAATCACCATATCTCACATTATCTCTAAAAACAATCACTACACTTAGAAATAGGAATAGACTAATTATAGATAATGACGAATAGACTCATTAAAGATGACACTGCAATTATGACTCCTTTTCAATGCGGGTATTGAACAGTTATATGCATCAATGAATTTGGTTTAATTTCTAACAATGACATCTGCCATCTTAGCCGTGTTGGCCATCAATGCCTCCTGCACTTCCATGATCATCATGCTTCGCTTCTTCTCCTCTGCATCACCCCTTCCTAACAGCTCACCCAACAATAGTGCATAGTGCTCGTCAACAGCAGCACCAACTCCATCAGAGGCATAGCCATCAAAATCCCGCACTCCTTCCTCACAACGACTTTAGCCTCTTTTAGGTCTCTTTGTGGTTGCAACAGCAAAAGGCTTAGACGTTTCTTTAGTGAATATCGCTAGTACACCAAGCACCTAGCTGGACAGTGAAGCGAGGAGGATCAACATACCCAGATGCAATCGACATGTGGAGATGTTTCAATGTCGTGACAAGATGACCAAATTAGATATACTCTTAGAGCAAATGACTTAGAATCTCAAAGGTCACATCTCAACGGCTAAACATCAGAGAACAAATTGCCTATGAGCTAACGGATACTTCTACACATGTCTCTTGTGACCATAAGTCCAGCGAAAGTAAGCAAGAGTAAAGTTTGTTTTAAATTCACCTTATGATGTTATGATTGAGGTTTAGAGGAATAGGATATCAATTCTTTCTGATCAACCTTAGAATTTACTGATCTTATGCTGCTTTGGACCAACATTTATGACCGACACATTTAGAATTAACCAAAGAATAAGAGATGAGAAACCAAAGGAACTATTTGAACAAGAAAAAAGTTTCTTAACCCGAAGTTTCCCATGACACGTTTACAGATGCATCTATTTTCCTCATTCATAACGGTGCGAGCCAAAATGAAATTCGACACTTTGGGCATAAAAATCACATTCCAATAATATGTTGCTAGCCTTAAAGTCTCTATGTATGACACGATGGGCTTGAGTCCTAAAGCAAATCGGCTAAACCATGAGTACTACCAATCTAGAGACAGTTTCAAAAAAGTCATAAAACTATTGTACTTATGCCAATTCAATTCTAAACTTTTCAATTATACGAATTTAGTCCTAAACATTTTTACTTTTTGCCAATTGAGTTCATCTGATCAATTTTGATCAAAAATCAATGATATGACGTCAGCTATCTTATGTGGCATGACCTTATGGCCCTCGCCCAGGGAGTGCTGAGGATTGGCAAGCCCTTGCCTATGGCTGGGGAGAGCCGCTTGGCCCCTCGCTAGTTTTGAAAGAAAAAGAAAAAAGAAAAAGAAAGAAAGAAAAAAAGAGGAAAATAAATAAATCTTTTTAAAACTATTATTAAAATTGTTCATGTGAGTGTCAGCTGTACTATATAGGAATAGTCAACGTCTACATCAACGATTTTCGACTAAAGTGTGTCGGATGTATTAAATTAGCAAAATATGAAAATGTTTAAGACTCAATTGGCAAAATTGAAAGGTTAGTACATTTAAGATTTTTTGAACAATTTTTCCTCCTATCTCAACTCAACTCGATCTCACCCCTTACCTAAACAATTTTGTGAAGCTGCCGTTCAGGATTATTTAAACTATATGTCTCTTTATATATGTATGTATGTATGTATGTATGTATGTATGTATGTATGTATGTGTGTGTGTGTGTGTGTATTATATATATTAATCTACCAACATGCTTGTTATTTTAAATTTTCGCTCTTTTTTGCCTCTTATATATGATGCTTAGTGCATAAATGTCACAACCTACCCTTTTTGTCTGGAGGGGAAAGGACATAGTTTTAGGGATATTACTTAAAAGGTGGGCCCATAGCTCTCGTTTAAGCGCGAGCTCTCCAAGCCCATATCTCGTGCAACATTTGGGTATTCAATTTTAGCTTCAAATGACGTTATGAGGATTTTCAAATGATGAGTCACCATTGGCCTATTAGGGTCAGCTAAAAATCAAGTGAGGTATTGAAATATACCTCACTTCCTATGCAACTAAAAAATCTAAGGTCGGTATCTTGATTATACTAATTGATCAACTAGTGTTATTTCGGTACCTAATCTTGTTCAATTCAAGAAAAAAATTTCATGCATTCGAGATTCTTTTTAAGCTTATTTATTAACATATGAGATGATCATGCGAGTGCGCAATTATTAAAACAACAATCGGCAAACATTTCTAACTAGGCTAAGGGCAAAAAAACGATCAACATATTGAAAGTACACAATCAAAGGCATTTTTCTCAAAAAGAGACATTCAAACCTTATTATAAATACCTAGGTTTGTTCAATTTTGAGCATAATTTTGATCCTAGAGTTTCCCACACTTTTAGGAGAAAACTAGCCAAAAACTATTTTAAACCCTTTTTGAGGAATTTTAATTTTTTTTTAATTTTTTTTGGAATTTTTTTTTGGAATTTTAGGGGTTTTCCGATTTTTCAAAATTTAAATATTTTCTGATTTTAAAAAATTATTTGTATACATTTTCTGAATTTTTAATATTTTATAATTTTATAATTTTCATGATTTCTTTTTTTTTTTAAATCATGAATTTTAATATTATTTTTAATAAATAAAGAAAGAAAGAAAGTCGGGCCAGTGACTCGGCCTGACTAAGCTAACGTGGACCCTATTGGTCCAGGTTGGGTCTAAATTCGGACCAGCCTAGAGCCCATCCGAATTAACCAAGTTAGCCCATAAAATTCTTAGCCCACTCAAAGCCTCCAGGCGATTTCTATTTTCTATTCTCAGCCCAGCCATCTCTGGCCCACAAAATTTTTTAGCCCAGTCCTTAAACGAACCTAGCCCACTTTAACACCAAACTCTTCCAGTGCTATTATAACCAGAGCTGAGCCCGAACTCAACAAGCTAATTTCAAGCCCACGTCCACTAGAGCTCAACCACGTCCTAGCCCAAACTTAATTAATTAATTAAACCCATGCTAATTCACTTCTCCCATTTTATCCTTTTTCTCTTCTTTTATTACCTTTTTCTATTTCTTTTTCTTTCAACCCCACCACTTATTTCAATTTCATTCTTGTAACATAAAGATGCGTATGGTAATATTTCTCTTCCCGATAATAATTTTTGTTCAAAAATAATTTTTATCCTATTTATGTTCCCTAAATGATTTTTTGAATAATTGAACATGTTTGGTTACTATGGGCGCGTTTGGTAACGTTTCTGTTCAAAAATTGTTCCAAAGAACAGAAATAGAAAAAACTATTTCTGCTTCGGGGAACAATTTTTGAACAGAAGAATACGTTTGGTAAACTTGTTTCGGGAATAAAAAATGAACAGAAACACGTTTGGTAAATTTGTGTTCTTTTTTTTTTTATTTCTTTTAATTTTTTAATTTTTTCTTTCTTTCTTTTTTCTTTTTTTTCTTCTTTTGGCCGGTCGCCGACCTCGGCCATGGCCAGCGACCGGCCGACGAGGGCTAGCTGCCTCGCCTTGGTTGGGCGAGCTTGGGCTCGCCTAGATCCGGCCAGCTCGAGCTCGCCCAGCCTTACCCCGCACCGGCGAGGCTCGGCCTTGCCTGGGCTAGGTGAGCTCGGGCTCGCTGGATTTGGGCGAGCCCAGGCTCACCGGATTTGGGTGAGCCCAAGCTCGCCTAGCCACCAGCGAGGCCATCGCCAAGCCGGCGAGCCTCGTCGGTGGCTGGGCGAGCTCGGGCTCGCTGAATCTGAGCGAGCCCGAGCTCGCCCAGCCAAGGCAAGGCCGAGCCTCGCCAGGGGCCGGTGACGCTCCGGCGAGGTTGTCGGCCCTCAACGGCCGGTCGTCGGCCATGGCCGAGGATGGCGACCGGCCAAAGAAAAAAGAAAAAGAAAAGAAGAAAAAAAAGAGAAGAAAAAGAGAGGAGAGAGAAAAAATTATTCTTAAAAATTGTTCCAGAAATAAGAAACATGTTTTTCTTGTTTCTCGTTTCTGTTCCAAATGTGTTCCTGGGAACAAAAAAATAGATTTGGAACAAAAATGCAAACAAACACGTTTTTGTTCTTTTTTTGTTCCCTGAAACAAAAAAACAGAAATTTTATTCATAAACAGAAAAAAGAATGTTAGGGCCTGCATGTTTTCGTTCTTTTTTTTTTATGAACAGAAATTTTGTTTTTTTGTTCTCGGGAACAAAAAAAAGAACAGAAACGCGTTTGTTTGCGTTTTTGTTCAAAATTAGATTTTTTGTTCCCAGAACACAAAAAGAACATAAATGAGAAACAAAAAAAAAATTGTTTCTTGCTCTAGAAACACTTCTCCATAAACACTTTTTTCTTCTTTTCTTCTCCTTTTCTTCTCTCTCCTATTTTCTTATTCTTTTCTTCTTCTTTTCTTCTTTGGCTAGTCGTCGGCCTCGGCCATGGCTGGCAACTGGCCGTCGAGGGCCGGCGACGCCGTTGAGGGTCGGCGACCTTGCTGGAGCGTCGCCGGCGCGGGCGAGGCTCGGCCTCGCCTTGGCTAGGCGAGCTCGAGCTCGCCCAAATCCAGTGAGGTCGAGCCTCGCCATGGCTGGGCGAGCTCGAGCTCGCCCAGATCCAGCGAGGCCGAGCCTCGTCGGGGGTTGGCGACGCTCGGCCTTACCAGATCTAGGCGAGGCTGCCGGCTCGTCGGCCAGTCGCCGACAAGAAGAAAAAATAAAAAAGAAAGGAAAAATGAAAAATAAAATAAAAATATTAAAAAATTAAAAGAAACAAAGAAAAAAAGAATAGAATTTACCAAACGTGTTTCTATTCATTTTTTATTCTCGGAACAAGTTTACCAAATGCATCTTTATGGTCAAAAATTGCTCCTCGGAACATAAACATTTTTTTTCTATTTCTGTTCCCTGGAACAATTTTTGAACAGAAACGTTACCAAACGCGCCCTTAACAAACAGGGCCTATATAAAATTCATATTTCTAGAACATGAATGTGTTTGGTACAACCTCAAATATTTTTGTGATTTAAAATTTCTTTTAATTTATTAATAATTTTAAATATTTTTTCTCTTTTTTTATTTTCTTTTTTCTTTTTCTTCTTCCTCTACCCGATCGTTGGCCTCGTTCATGGCTGGCTGACGACTAGCCAATCGAGAGTTCCCTCACCTAGGCAAGACCGTCCCTTGCCTGTGGTTGACGAGGGTGGTCCTTGCCAACAAGGAAGATGGGTTGAAAGTAGAGGAAGAAAAGGTTAGGGAAAAAGTGTTGGGAATAGTTGACGGAAGATATGTTGGAAGCCAATGACATAAAGCAAGTTGGTGTCAAGGAAGATGCATTGGCTCCTGCTCTGATTGATGATTTTTTTTTTTTTGGGTCGGTCATACTCTAATCCTACTCTAACACTCACTCTTAGACTTTTGCCCTACCTCCTTGCAGGGCGTGGGAGTCAAAACCCACACCTGAAATGAAATCGTCCTCACCCCAATCCCCCATGAGAAGGTGGGGATTTGAACCCCTCACCTCCCCCTTCCAAGTTGGAAGGTGGCCACTAGGGCGAACCCCCAGTGGTCCGATTGATGAAATTAAAGAAGTACTAAGTGAAGCTTCTTTGAGTACATTTGAGGCCGGTGGCAACGATATCAACAATGATGTCTTTTGATTTTTCATCAAAAAGGGACTTCATGAACTACATGGACTTCCTTTGATTTTTATATGGTGAACCAATCTCTTGCAACTTAATTCTATTGCAAAATTGCACTGTTTTTGTCTAGTTTTGTTATTGATAAAAATGATAGATCTATCATCATAAGTCATTTTTTAATGTATTAAATGAAAAAGAATAAGAAGCAATTGCGCTTGTATAGCATGTCTATTGCACATGTACTGTACACATTTTGCGATCAAACTTAAGTTTCGCCTCTTTGTGTCACGCAATTCGATGGAGTTTGTCTAAATCTTTGTTCTTTATTTTTGCATTTCCTAAGTTTACTTCTTTTCAATGATCGCAAGGAACTATCTTTTCCTCTATTTTCATATGAATCATGTGTTGTTTTCCATACCCTATGTCAATACTGATTTGTTCTCTTGACTTTTGATTTTCCAAATATCAGCTGCAACGGACTCTAAGCAGCTTTTGTTCTCATGTGAAGAGCCATTTTGGTGGAGACAAGAGTTATCGGGCATTCTTGTTGCTATTGTTCGATGTAGGAGAAGAAGGAGAGAATGAGGAAGATGGGTTGGGAACAGCTGACGAAGTTGATGAAGAAGAGGAAGAGGAAGATGAGTTGGAACTAGAGGAAGAAGAGGCTAAGGAAGATGTGTCGGGAGCAGACAATATAGAGCAATTTGACGCAGGAAAGATGTGTTGGCTCTTGCTCTCGTTGACCAAATTGAAGAAGTACCAAGTAAAGATTCTTCGAGAACATTTGAGGCCAATGGCAACATGATCGAGAATGATTGTCCCGACAAGTCCGTTTTGACATCTTGCTCTTTATTTTTTATAAAATAAGTATCAATTGAATATTGGTACAGTGGACATTGAGTACTAGTGCAATGGACAGTGAAAAGAGCAAGAGCTATTTTCAGCCAAATAGGAAGCACCAAGTGGTATAAAGTATATTTGAATAGAATAAACAAATTAATTGTACAAGCAGCAATAGATTAGAGGGAGGTTATTGACGACTATTATCTCTTAATTGTTTATTGCCTAGTGTAACTTTTAGCAATTGATTATTATAACTTATGAAATTTCATATAATATTCTTTTATTACATCCTTCTTTTGAAGCTTGTGTGTTGAGAATTTTCTTGCCCATCCTACAATTTCTATTTTGTACTTCATCTATTATGGACACTTATAAGAAGCATGTGTTCTAAGAGATAACTTTTAATTTCCCAAAGAACTTTCAAGTTGAAATTCATTTGGTTTATTGAAGTGAGCAACTATTCTACTAAAGTTACTCTAATAGCTGCATTTGTCACTGCTAAACAAATAACGACGTCATTAGCTCATCTTTATTCATTTTGTCACTGTTAGGCACGAAACAATCGAGAACTTCAAACCTTTAGCAAAGCCACTCTAGAACAAATACGCCATCACCTACACCATTGCTACCTCCATTTCGCTAACTTATGGTTAGTCCCCTCCCCCCCCCCCCCCCACCCCACTCTCTCTCTCTCTCTCTCTCTCTCTCTCTCTCTCTCTCTCATTCAATATTGTGAAGTGTGGAAAGACTCATCTTAGTGGTCATCCATAAGGTTTGGACCCACTAAGTCTACTTTTGGTTAAGCTTGAGCTTTGGGGAAATTACTTTGGGTCAACGTGCATTTGCTTAAAGTAAATACGGTTAGTCTAGTGATTTTGGTGTACTTATTTGAAAAATAGCTTTGAAAAAGAAAGGTAAAGATAAAGGAACTTCATGGATCCTCTGAATTTTCATCAAAAAGGTATTATATGAACTACATAGACCTCCTCTGATTTTAATATAGTGAATCAATCTCTTGCAACTTAATTTTATTTAAAAAGATGATAGTGAAAGTTAGGCTATATCTTAGTAATTGCACTCTTTTTGTCTAGCTTTATTATTGATAAAAATGACAGATCTATCAACATAGGTCATTTTTTAATTCATTAAATTAGAGAAAAAAAAAAGAAAACAAATGTAATTGCACATATATTAGGGGTGTGCAATCGGACCGGGTCAACCCGGTTCCCGGATCGGCCCACCCGAAAAACAGGGTTGGGAACCGGTTCCAGTTGAAACCGGTCCGGGAACCGGTTACGAGGGTTTACCCACCGGGGAACCGGATCGACCAGACCGGTTTGGGAACTGGTTGGAGAACCGGTTTTAAGCCACCCCCAAAAACCAAAATGCAAAACCCTAATCTCTACTTTCTATCTTTACCTCTCTCACACGGGCTAGTTCCATCCGACGCCGCCTCTGCCGCTCTCGTCGCACCCCTCACGCTTGCACCACCACCGCCGTTCCGCCGGTCATCTGAAGCTCCGCTCCACTGGTTCTGCCCGCGAAGCCGCTGACCCCCGCCAAGCTCGCACCCGAGCGCCGACGCCGCCTCCGTTCGATCTTGCCGTTCCACTTGCTACTGTTGCCTCGCCGACGCCTCTGACCCACAAATCTCGCGTCCGCAAGCCCACCTTGTTGCATCTTCGAGCAACCCATAGTAGCCCTCCACCGATCCTGTTCTCACCGCGCGCTGTTTCCCAAGCTCCCCTGCTGCCGATATACTGCCGCCCGAACGATGCCTCCCTGCTCTACTCGCGATCTGACCTAGCCCCCTCGCTGACGCCTGCTGAAGCCGCGTCGATCCTTGCCGCCCTCACCAGCCGCGATACCAGCAGCCCATCGAAGCTGCTGTTGTGCTGATCCGCGTCGACCCGACATTGCTGCATCTCGCCGAGCCCCCTGCTGCAGCACCTCGCCTGCGCTGCCCTCCCCTGCAAAGCCGCTACTGCCCCTGCTACCGGGTCCTGCTAATTTAATCGTATAGCACTGCTACAAGATGAAGAAAATCTCATTTGTCCTGCAACATTCTATTCCTAATTTAATCAAAGGCAGTGGTCTCATAACATCAAGTTTCAGTTAAAGATGCCTTGGTTCTTCACTTATGTTTGTGCATTGGATGATCAGTTAGTTTGTAGCTGTGGCATAAGGATATCACACTTTACGACTGCATCCTATTTAGTGTTTGAATTTTCTTGAAGTCATTGCTAGTTTATTTTACTGCAAATGAACAGGGTGAACATTGCCCCCTTGATCTTGTAATGCAAAATGATTGATACAAGGTGTCGGCAGCATATTACTGTTAATTCTTTTTCACTTTTGTGGTTCAAATTGTTGGATTACACTTATAGTTTGTGTTTGATCTGTTCTCCTGTTCAATGTGTTTTAACAAGATGCTTTGCCTTTTGATCATCCCCATAGATACAAGAAGCTCCTGTCTGTGGTTGATCTTACGAAGGACTTCTTCTTCAGCTACTCATATGATGTTATGCGTAGCCTTCAGAAGAACCTGTGTGATCAGGAGTCTGGGCAGAGCCTCTATGATACAATGTTTGTTTGGAATGAATATTCGACACGTGGAATTCGGAATAACCTCAAGAATACCTTGTGGACAGTCACGTTGGTACATGGGTTCTTTCACCAGGTATGGATTGTGAAGTACTTCAATCAGAGTTTTTACCGAATTATTGTTATGTAGGATGAAGCGCAAGGGCGTAAAACAGTTCATATAGCCAGACCTTTTAATGGGATAAGGCTTAGTTTTGTCGTTGCCATTCCATTTAATCAATATGCAGTCTTTAGCTTACTAATCTAACTGTTAATCAATTAAAATGGTTTGTACCGAGAATGGCATCATGCAGCTAAGTTAAAAAGCATCCTCATGCATTTCAATGATAATTTGTGCAAGAAATCATGTACCTAACTGAGAGAATGAGAGAATGATATTGTGTTAACTGCTTCTGTATCGTATCAGGAGAAGCTTTCTTTCTTGGGCAAGCAATTCTAGTTCACCCTGATTGCTAGACGCTCGCGGCATTATGCTGGCACCAGGTAATAGATTCTAGTTGGTATTCCAAGGAAGAATCTATCTGGAAAATAGCCATGCTTTTCCATGCATCTATCTATCCTGTTTTCTTTTCTTTATTACTTTTTATAGCAATAAAAATAGGCCACTCTTCCTCTTCATTTGCTCGTTCTATGCCTAATTCTGCTAATTCATCTCTTGTGCAAATACCTCAAAAGAGGCGTCAATGAGAAAGGCAGAGTAGCCAATGATGTTGAGACAGAGCAAATTGTGATTGAGACATGGCGTCAATGGTAAAAGTCTATTAAGTGAATGCCTTATTTAATCTCTCTCTTTTTTTTTTAAATAGATTTGGATTGTCTTACCAAGGACATTATCATTGGAAAATAAACTTCATTTTGTCTTACCAAGGACATTATAATTGGATTGTCTTACATATGAGTGTTAAACGCTTTATCTTATGAGTGTTGTACAACAATTTTTATGCAAAACAGGTTCCAATATAAACAGGGTTAACCCTGTTCCCGGACTGGAAAAACAAGGTGGGTCGGGAACAGGGTCCAATGCAAACAGGGTCGGGTACAGGGTCCAAAAAAAGAAAACCGGTTATAACGAGGTCGGGAACAGGGTCCAGGTTTAGACCCTACCCACCCTGGACCCGATCACACCTAACATGTATTGTACATGTATTTCAAATAAAGATAAATACCTAATAATTAATAAATATAGAGGAGAGTCAACTCGGTTTGAAAATGAGAGAAATGGGAGCTCCAAACCTCATTAGGTCAAATATTTTAATTAATATAATTGAGACTAATTTTGAAAAGTGACTTTTACGCTTTTTTTTTTTTTTATGAAATTCGGCCTAACTTTAATTGGCATATTGTTTCGTTTGACATCCCATTGACTCTAGATGATTAGAAACATCTAAATGTCATCAAGCATTTCAAATCATCGAATTGGGACAAATTTTGAAAAGTAGTATATATTTTTATTTTATTTTTATTTTTATATTTTTTTACGAAATTTGGCCACTTTTTTATCAGAATAATTTATGGGGATAAGTGCTGCAGAAGTCCTAAAACTTGTCACGAAAATGCAATTAAGTCCTAAAACTTACAAAAAGTGCAATCAAGTCCTGAAACTTGTCAAATTGTTTCAATCGAGTCCTTAAATTAACACCGTTAGCATTTTCCATTAAAAATGCTGACGTGGCATTTTAAATAATTTTTTATTTTCCACATGGATTTTTTATTATTATTTTTATTCATTTAAAAAATAGATTTAAAAACTAAAAAAAATAGATTTATTCATTTTATCTTATTTTCACCAAAAACTAAAAAAAAAAGTTAAAAAAATTATTTTAAAAAAAAATTAGCGGCTCCTCTCCCCTGCCGTTGCCGCTGCCCATCACCAAAGGGGCCGGGCAATGGTTGCCGACCTTGGGCGGGGGTGGCTAACCCTCACCCAGCCAAGGTGAGGCCAAGTCGGCGACCGTCGCCCACCCTGGGGGAGGCCTCCTCAGCCCTTGCTCGGGGCCGACGAGGCTCGCCAGCCCTCGTTGGCCTCGAGTGACGGCCAACGAGGCCTTGTCTAGGGCCAGCGAAGACTCGCCCAGGGCAGGCGACGGGAGCCGGCCCCTTGCGAGGGCCGGCGGGCCCAGATCGAGGCACCCTCGCCAAGCTTGAGCGAGGGTGCCCAGATATGGGCCTGCCAACCGTCGCCCACCCTAGGCGAGTCTTCGCCAGCCCTTAAGGGGGGCCGGCGACCGTCGCTCGGCCCTCTAACGATGGGCGGTGGCGGCGGCTAGGGGTGAGCATGGTCCAAGTTAGGCCAGTCTCCCCTAACCCTAGAATCAATCCGCACAGTGCTAGTCCTCAATTTTTGGGACCGAGAACCGATCCTATTGAGCTTGGGACCGAGAACCGGACCGACCCAATGGGTTCGGTTTAGTCGGTCCGGTTCTAGAGTCAACCCGAGACCAAACGATAATTTTTTATTTCATTTTTTGTACACTTTAAAAAAGTGATTGAGGATTGGATTTACCCAATGGATTCGATCCGGTTTCCAGGTCAACCTAGGACCAACCAATAATTTTTTATTTCATTTTTTATACTCCTTGAAATGGCAACCAAGGACCATACCGACCCAAGGGTTCGATGATGAGCGAGGTCAGCTAAGAAAGGCAAGCGGTGAGGGTCAAGTGGGGTGAGCATTGAACATAATGAGTATCGAATGTCAAGCGCGGAAGCTTCAAGTGGTGAGCAGCACGAATGACCCAAAGTGAGTGAGGCGAGTGTCGAGTTGCGAGTGGAGAAGTTTTTTTTCGATTTTGGCAAATTGAAGACTAAGAGGACAAATAAGACATAAGAAAACGAATACTAGAGGAGGATGCCATAAGGAGTTGTTTATGCCTTTTTGGACACCATAAAGACTCCTCACAAAAACATTTTCCTCCTTCGTAAATTTTAACTTTTGATAGTAAAAGAAAAAATATATTAAAAATCTAAGTTATTAAAGAATAATGTAAAATTACTTGAACTCCTCATTAATAAGCTATTTAATGTTGTTGATACTATTTATTTTCTCTATCTAAAAAAATTACAAATAATATATTAGATATATATATAGTCAAGGTTGGTCCAGGTTGGACTGATCCAGAACTCTCAGAACCGAGGACCAACCCGCACAGTACTGGTCTAGGAATTCTAGGACCAATGACCGACCTAGTCTCCTTGGGAACCAGACCAGAATCGGCATGGTTGGGCCGGTCCAAGGTCGGTCCAAGGTTGACCATAAACCGATGCTCACCCCTAGCGGCGGCGGGGGAGAGAAGCCATTGTTTTTTTTTTAAACAATTTTTAAAAATAAATTTTTTAACTTTTCTTTTTAGTTTTTGGTGAAAATAAGATCAAATGAATAAATCTAATATTTTTTTTTTAAATCTAATTGTTTTTTAAAAAATGAATAAAAAATCATTAAAAAATCCACATGGAAAATAAAAAAAAAATATTTAAAATGCTACGTCAGCATTTTTAACGGAAAAAGCTAACGGTGTTAACTTTATGACTCGATTTAAACAATTTGACAAGTTTTATGAATTGATTGTACTTTTTGCAAGTTTTAAGGCTCAATTGCATTTTTGTGACAAGTTTTAAGACTTCTGCAGCACTTATTCCTAATTTATGTTAGTGGTTTCAATTTTCCAAAAAGCATAGGGATCACAAATTTTCAAAAAGCTTACCAAACACACTTGCAATACACATGCAATATACATGTGACTTCAAGAGATATAGGTAATCAATATAAATACCCGCCTCTTCATCACTTGGTTCCTCTATTTTGTTGATTCTCTCAACACATCTTCCCTATCCTCTTATTCCTGTATTTTGTTGACTACTTCCAGCACATCTTTCCCATCCTTTTCTTCGAGGAAGTATGTTGCACATCTTCCCTCATTTTTTAATGCATTAAATTAGAAAAAAGAAAGAAAGAAAGGAAATGTAATTGCATGTGTATTGTTTACATATTTCAAATAAAGATAAATACATTATAGTTAATAAATATATAGGAGAGTCAACTCAGTTTGAGAAAAGAGAGAAAGGGGAGCTCCAAACCTCATTAGGTCAAGTATTTCAAATAATATAATTGAGACTAATTTTGAAAAGTGATTTTTACACTTTTTTTTTTAAATGAAATTTGGCCTAACTTTAATTTGACTCTAGATGATTAGAACCTCAAAATGTCATCAAGCATTTCAAATCATCTAATTGAGACAAATTTTGAAAAGTAGTATTTATGTATTTTTTTAATGGAATTTGGCCGCACTTTGATTAAAATAATTTATGTCAGTGGTTTGATTTTCCAAAAAGTATTGAAATCACAAATTTTCAAAAGTATTGACCAAACACACTTGCAATACACATGCAATATCCATGTGATTTCAAGAGATACAGATAATCAAGATAAATACCCGCCTATTCATCACTTGGTTCTTCTATTTTGTTGATTCTCTCAATACATCTTCCTTATCCTCTTATTCCTCTATTTTGTTGATGGCTTCCAACACATCTTCCCTGTCCTCTTCTTCGAGGAAGTATGTAGCACGTATACATTGGGTGTGTATTCCGTCTGATTTTTAAAAATTCACTATCCCAACATTTTTTTTGAGAATCGAAACCCCTAACGTGTAAAAGCGATAATGCATGATGCTCGAGGAATAAAGAAAAATACATAATAATTAAAGCAATAAATAAAAACGAGGGGAAATTGAAGAAGCTTAGATTCATTGACCAAGCTTAAGCAAGGTATCACGTGGGCGATGATCACATCGGGCTAGGACCGATTGTGGCAGTGTATTGCTCGGAGATCTTCCCAATAAGGTTGCGTGTGCAAGGCCGCGCAATCAACATCAGTGTGAAGCAAATGGTGAGTGTAGGGTTATCGTTGACGTACATATCATTGTCCAAGCCAATCACCCTCGGTGGGGCTGCCTTGTTGTTTGTGGGGATCGTGTTCATAAGGTAGTTGGTACTTTATTGCTTGACGCCTAAAACTAACGAGTGGATGTCCGAAGAGATCGAACAATCGTTCGGTATGTACACCGAGGCGAGAGAGTTGAAACTACAAAACGCAGTGAGGGAACAGTGAGGCACACATTTGGGGCCAATGGTAGCAACCATTCCTAGTCGCGACAGTGCAATCTAGACAAGATCGATGATGATCATCACAAGTTTGTTTTGACATCCTTGGTCTTTATTTCTTATAAAGCAAGTATCATTGAGTACTAGGATAATGGAAATATCATTTGAGTTCTTTTATAGTGGACAGTGGACAGTGAGGGTTATTTTCTCTCAAAATTGCATGTATATTGTACGTGTTCAGTCCGATTTTTATAAATTTGCTATCCCAATGCTCTTTTTTTAAAATTGAACCACATTTTTTGAAACAATTAGGTCATACGTTTTCCATGAACATTGAATGAAAAGTTATACTGTTGCGCCAAAACTTGTAAAAAAATACATAAATAATACTTTTTAAAATTAATCCCAATTAGAGAATTTGAAATGCTTGACCTTTTGAGATTTAGAACTTTCTAATTATCTAGACTCAACGGGACATTAAACGGAAAAATATGCCAAGTTTAGTAAAAATAACGTAAAAATCACTTTTCAAAATTAAATTAGATTATTTGAAATTATTGACCTTATCAGATTGAGAGCTGTCACATAGAGTCTATAGGTTCCCCCAACTCCATTCCCAAGTATGGGTTTTTGTTATCTCGATCAGATAGATTGAGATATCGTGTATTGGACAGTGAAAAGAGCATGGGCTAGTTTCAGCCAAATAGCCCGTATGGTCATCGACCTAGAACATCATCGGATGTTTTTAGGCAAACTGATTATTCAAGTTTCTAGTTAAGCATGTAAACATGTGTAGCTGAGACACTATCGTCACTATTAGACAAATAACGTTGCCATTAGCTCATCTTCATCCATATAAATTTCTTTCATGCATATCCATGCATAATAGATTAGGTTTACGAAATACATTTGCAATATACATGCAAAAGTGTTGGTTATCCGTATCTCTCAAGATTGTACATGTATTGCATGTATATTGCACGTGTGTTTGATCTGATTTTTAAAAATTCATGATCCCAATGCTTTTTAAAAAAAATGAAATTGCATTTTGAAACACTTAGATCATATGTTTACCATAGGTAAAAAATCGAGTCAATGAGATGTCAAACAAAAATTTATATCGTGTGGCCAAATTCCATTAAAAAAAACATAAATTCCACTTTTCAAAATTAACCTCAATTAGATTATTTGAAATGCTCGACCTTGTGAGATTTAGAGCTTTCTAATCATCTAGAATCAATGGGACGTCAAACAGAAAAATATGCTGACCAATTGATGCCGAGCATCGCTAATTTTTTGGGGGACAGTTTTCTCAGTCCCACTTGTGATAGAGTTTTAATGGGCTACAACGGATTCACGAGTTGACTATCTAACTACTTAAGGTTAAGTTGTGTTTTGAGCATTGTGGAGAGCCTGGTGTGCTTGTGTTTTGTCTAAGCGGTTAAAAATGATCGCTTGAGGTGAGTAAGAATGGGTCGAATTGCTCGAGACCGAGGGGAGCTCAAAAGGGGCCTTCCTCTGTGATGTCATGGGTTATTAATCGTGTTTGTGAATATTATAATCCTCTTGCAAATCTTTTTTTCAAATTCAGAAGGTGAACGGTTCAAAGTACACTGAATAGCTGTCTTGATTATTGTGAAAGACGAGTTTATTACCTTATCAGCGGCATCATTTGGAGTGTACGGGAGGATGGGTAGATGCCGGATTTTATTGATCCCCTCGAGTTTAGTCTCATTTTCAATTTTCTATAACTTGCCAGATTTCAGGGGCTAAATTGAGAAAATTTTGTTTTCGAGAAAAGAAAGTATAACGAGGATCAAATTTCGGGGGCCAAATTGTACCAATTTTTTGGGCATAGACGAGGATGTTATAGATGGTCCATTTGGAAGCACATTCGCCAAAACAAGCAATGAGAAATTTCAAGCCTCCCTCTTCTTATGGTGTAAGGAAAATGACACAATCAGTCCCTAAATTTTGAAGCTTTGAAACTTTTCAGGGAGATGACGCTTAAGATCCATGATTTCCTTCCAAATTCTGTGACAATGGTTAGCGAGCTGCAAGCCTGTGCTGCCCTTGCTGCGTGGAGCAGAGTAGGTTGATTCATGGATGTGTTCTGCGAAGAGGTCCAGACTCGATCTTGCTGGTCATTAGTGCTCTGGTGACAGTGGATGCAAGATGCAGTAAGCTTGACCGAGCTCAACAAGTTTTTGATAAGACAGATAAGAGGGATTTAGTTTCCTGGAATTCTTTGATCTCAAGTTATGGGTGGGTTTGGAGAGAAGGCGATTCAGGTTTTCAACGAGATGATCATCAGTCGAATCTCGCCGAGTCCCATATCCTTCGTTAGTGTTTTAGGAGCCTGCAGCCATGCAGGGCTTGCCGAGGATGGGAAGATGTTGTTTGACTCGATGGTAAGGGAACATAGGATTTCTCTAGTGTGGAGCATTATGCTTGCATGGTGGATCTTCTTGGCAGGGCAAATAGATTAGATAAAGCAGACTAAATTTTAGAAGAGATACTGATTAAACCGGGTCCTAAAGTTTAGGGATCACTCCTTGGATCGTGCAGGATTCATTGCAATGTTGAGCTTGCAGAAAGAGCGAGCCCAAGGTTTTTGACCTCAAACCCACAAATGCTGGGAATTATGTTCTAGCCGATATCTAAACGGGGGCCAAGATGGGGGATCAGGTGAGAAGAGTGAAGAAACTTTAGAAGCCTGGAGACCGCAAAAAGTCCCCGGTTGCAGTTGGATTGAAGTCAAAAGGAGCATATATCCCTTTGCTTCAGTCGATGAATTGAATTCGCAGATTGAGCAGCTTCGTGCCTTACTGCTGAAGTTGTCTATGGAGATGAAGGGTGGCTACGTGCCACAAACCGGAAATGTGCATCACGATCTTGAAGTGAAAAGGAACGCATTTTGTTGGGGCATAGTGAAAAACTACCCGTGGCCTTTGGACTCATCAACAGCACTAAGGGGGAGACGATTCGGATTATCAAGAACTTAAGGTCATGCGAAGACTGGCAATCTGTGACGAAACTCATTTCCCAGTATACAAAAAGAGAGATCCTTGTCCAGGATGTGAATCATTTTCACCATTTCAAAGATGGGGTATGCTCATGCCGGGATTATTGGTAGGCTGCTGGCACGATTCATTTTACTAACTCTAGAACGCCGCTGAAACAAAATCATGATCAAGATATAAATGAAGGAATGAAGTTGTCTGGATCTTACATTCGACAAGAAGTTAAATCTGCCCCTTCCATCGTGATTTACATAGAGGGTTGTCTGAGAATATGGAGAGAGGGACTTGATGTACTGTTTGAAACACACTTCACTTGCATAGCTTTTCTGTACTCATAAGATCACAATGACGTTTGAATCGTTTTCCGTTTTCCGTTTTGTATCTTACAGCGATTGTGATTGATGAATGAATGTTGGTTAGATGCAGTTTCTCAGTTTACTCTCTATACATACTTGACGTTCCTGAGTTGCAAATAAACTCTATACAATGACATAGCAGCACCAATCTAGTCAGCATCCTCGTTCCTTCTGGCTTGGAAGAGAGTTCGTTTGGCAGAAGTCGTGAACGTCTTCCCACCATCACTAATGCTTTAACAATTTGGGAATGAAAACGGAAGTCACCTACAATCCAGAAACAAGTAAAACTCTGTGGAGCACTAGTCCTAGAGAAACCTGTTTCATATATCATTGCCCTTTTGATTATTCATCTGATGCAACTGATGACATACCCCTTACATCAATTTGCAAGATGGCAATCACAATGTGGGTGAAAACAAATGTCATCAAGTCACTAGCAGTCAAACCACGTGAACGATGCTTGCCGATTTCACTAGCCACTAATGTGCCTTCGTCAATGCTTGTCATGCTGCTAAAGCTTCTTATTAAGGTATGTGAGACTCATGAATATTATCTTTTTCTGGATGAAAATAGCGCAATGACCATCTTCAGAGTAGAAGGCAATTGCATTGTTCAATCTTAAGAGAAACCACAAGTCACTACTCTCCGAAGAACATTGGCTGAACAACGCTTTTTCGAACAATATGCATGTGAGAGAGATTTTCACATGTTCCTCAGATTGTTATTAAGCAATTCAGAGAAACTATCTGACTTTCAATATCCAACCTCGGTTTCTTCAATTATGACAGCAATGAATCTTGAAGACCAGCCAGATAAGTGAGATTACACCTCTCCAGTTCCCTGAAACATGACACGCCCATCTTCATTCGGAAAAGCACGCATCCATGAAGCACGGATATTTTTTTATCAAGGAGAGCTCTAACTTGGTATCTATCCTGAGCAATGTCGTGTCCGCTCATTCGTTTTACCTTAAGGTGTTATCTCAGGCACAAGTGGAATGGGTGGCTTGGGCATTTTAGTTTTCTCCACCAATATCGCTTGGGTAGTCAGGACTGTCCCCGCAATGGAGACTCTGTTTTGTCGCGCACCTTGAAACCTCGCATGGATCTATCACTTCGGCAATGAGAAGATCTTCACATTTTCCCATCATTGCATTGTAACTGATTTCGCAACCACATGTTCAGGTTGACTCTACTACGGTATCACCATCTGCTCCTTGCATTAGCTGTAATGGCTTTCGCAGGAGCAAGGAGCGCCTGCAATTGCAATCTATAATTGACCATCTATAAGAACAGAGAAACCTCCAAAACAATAGCAAAATGCTAGAAACGATCCTCTACTTGTTGCATTCCACTTAGAATGGCCAAGAGATTATCAAAGACATAAGGCAGGTTATCAATCAAAAGAAAAACTAGAACATGGTTTCCTCAAGACCCCACTGTTCATATTCTAAACGCAAGTGCATGTATCAAACAAGTAATATAATGATGAGAAAAAGTATCGACCCACGGAGATCAATAATTAATAAACTAATTAAATACTAAAATAGATTAATTCTAAAATTTATCTAACAAATCAAAATATAATCTTGAATAAATTAAAAACAAAACTTGAAGACTAAATGCAGTAAAATCAATCAGATAAATATGTTAGAGCATCTGATTTCACCATAACCACTAGATATGAATTTCATATTGTTGTGAATACAATAACGATATCAAACATATGATAGCGGAATTTCCTAATCTATTTACTATCATATCTCTAGATACAACAAACCTACTCAGCTTATTAATCCACTATATCTCTATGTGATTAAAATAAACATGAGTGCATTAAAAACTATTAATATTCCCGATTTACAATGAGTTTTTTGGATCATCTTATCATCGAAAGCTACACAAATAACACGGTATATCTCTATCCACGTTTAATTCATGGTTATACATTATAATAAGCAATTGCATATTATCACTTCTTAGTCTCAAACATGCACATCAGATCATTCAAGTGGTGGCTAGTCACTCAAAAACATTAAGCACAATAATATATAACTCACATGAATGAAATCAAATTGTAAAATATAAAAATCATGAAATTTATATCATCATGGTAATCAGATTGTAAAATATAAAAATCATGAAATTCATATCATCATGGTTAGGCTACATCGTAGTCTTAACAAAAGAAAATTAAAACATAGTAGAAGAAAAAATATAAATATAAATCAAATCCAGCATGTTGAATCAAAGAACAAAAATTTTGTCACCACTTTTGTGGTCTCTTCGACATACTTGAAAAACTCTAACCCCCAAAAACCTAGCTGCTCTCTCTCTTTCCTATTTATAGGAGATCTAAAATATCTATCTCCCAACGCTTGCAGATAACATTAGAGAACAAAATCAAGAATTTCCTGATTTGATATCCATCTTCCACCGCTGCTTTTATTTGAATTCATGATAGTTGTCATTCTTTTTCTTATCTTCTCCATATTTCATTATTCTGCATAAACAAGAAAAATTCAAATAATCAGAAGGGAATCCAAATATTTTCTCATAGATAATGCATTAAGTATTGCCTAAAATAGGTAAAATAACTCTATTTTTATAGAGTTATCACCCACGAGAGGTTGTTAAAATATAATTTCCTCAAGCCTACATGGCTTGAGCCCATGTCCACAGAGGCCTAAGGTCGAGCTCAGGACACAGCGCATCCTCCAAAAAAAAGGCACAAAGATCACTGTGCACACCTATATTGACGACTGCCAGGGGATCCTTATTAGAGATATCATATTTTTGCTATGACATCAGAACCAACCTGCTCCTCTTGATCTTTCCATGTTGCTCCTCAACACAGGGATACACTCGGAAAGATGTACATAAAGCTACAACACCACCAGGCTCCATTCCCTCATTCATATCAGCAAATGTGGGCTACTTTGCATCCTCTATTCTAAGTTTCCGGTCTTCAAGTTCCACCACATTCCACCTTGATTGAATGCACATTGCTTACTATGGAATAGAAAATATAAGATATTTAGCCAGAAAACTAAGTCACTTACGTAAAACTTTCTGATGGACTTGCAAGCACTACAGAATCTTGATTTCGATGAATAAATGCAATTATCTTATCTCTGAGGAAATTAGGGGATCTCAAATTTCACGGGCTTTGTACATCAAGGTGCTGAAAACAAAAGATTTTGGGATTTCACAAACCTTAATTACAGCAACTCCACCACGGAGATTGGCAATTCTTTCTGCATGCTTTTGCAAATGGTATGCACTGCTAGTTTGAGGTAAAATCCTTCTTAATCTGCAAAATCCTTGCCTAGATTTCGGCTTTAGTAGAAGGATCAGTAACAATGACAGTTGAGTTTCTACTGATGGTTACTTTTCTAACAAAGCCAAGCTGATCGAAGGTCATATAAGCAAGAGTTAGACTAAAGTCACCAGAGACAAGGGCAACTCTCGCACCACTCTACATAAACAATAACATAAAAAGAATAACAAAATCCACCAGAACAGTATTGATATTCCAACTTTTTACCCGTTTCTCCATAGAAACTATACACTACTATTTCCACTCAGATTCTGAACAGTGAACAGCTCCCAATTCTTCAAAATCTCAAACCAAAGGGCATAATTCGTAAAAGGCCATCAAGAAATTGAGCAAAAAGAGAAAAAAAGAGGAACTGTTCTGCTTGCCACTGCTTGTGTCTATCCAGTCGACTTCGCCCAGTAACAGCCATCTCTCTTATGCTAGCCGTCTCTCTTATGCTCCCATTGCTCTCTCGTTTGTCAAAGTGGTTCCACATTAGGGTAAATCTCTGTTTTTTCCCCTAAAACTATGGCCAGCCCTCGCCATCCATGTCCCATGCCAGGCCATCGGCAGTCATGGCACTATTGTCAGCTCAACACTCACCCTGCTCTCCCCTCACAGCAACCACTCAGCCACTGGCCGTTGTACGGGTAAGGACCGTCTCTCCCCATATCTGTTTTCGAGAAATTCCTCTAATTTCATCTCCCATCTTTGCAGCCCTCGTCATCGTTGCAGTGCTGGTGGCCGGCGTAGCCAGCTTGGCAAAGGATGGCCACAAGCAGCCAGGCGAAGGCGAGAGGACTAAGAGAGATTCACCAAAAAGAGAGCATGAGGAAGACTGGCCACATCCCAGGTAACCTCGACCCATTCCTGTTTTTTGAGGAATTTCTCTTGGTTGCCGGGGCTTAGCACTGTATGGCCGAAAAGGAACTGGCCTTTTCGTTTGGCCAAACAGTGGCCAGGGCAGCGTAGCCAACTTGGCAAAGCGACGAGCGGCCAGAGTGATTCGTCAAAAAGAGAGCGTCCCCACACCCGTCCCCATCCCTGTTTCTGAGAAATGTCTCTGGGTTCATCTCCTTCGCAGAGGAGGTGGCCGGCTTACCCACTCTTTGGCAAAAAGAAGAAGCTCTATTTTTCCGTTCACCCAAAGGCTGACCAGGCCGGCGCAACCAGGTTCGGCAAAGGATGATCGATGAGCGGCCGAGAGAGATCCGTCAAAGAGACGGAGCATAAGGATGAGACGGCCCCCAGTACTACTGACCGACTGACCGCCCAGCAGCGGGCGGGCAGCGGCAAATGGCGACACGGAGTGGTCACTGCGCAAGGTGAGGGGCGCGTTCAGCTGACAAGAGAGGAGAATCTGGTGGCAGTGGACATGGGGCGCTGCCTGCCGAGGAGACGTACGCCGGGCACTACAGTAGATAGAGAAAAGAAAAAAAAAAACAGGGAGATTTGCCCCTTCAGCACAACCAGCTGGTCAGTCAACAAGCGAGGGAACCGCGAGTTGGGAGAGAACGGGCCTTAGCTGGGTGAAGATGTACTGAACAGTGAACATAGGCGAGCACTGGCGAGTGGCGAGAGGGGACACGAACGGTCGCCGGGTGCTGTTCGAAGCTGATTATAGTGAGTAGCTGATTTCTGTGGCCAAACCACGGTACTCCTTGCTGTCTTAACATCCATGCTATTAATCTCTGAACTTAACGACCTATCCAAAGTTAACTCAAAGCATCAGAACTCGTTCTTGCAAGAGGATCCCTTTGCAGAAAAGCCAAGATCCGCTGTAGTCAGCAATCCCAAGCGTTTAAATTCCTCTTATCACCAACAATACGAACGGTCGACCTATAAGAGAATGGATAAACATCTCCATCCATCATGATTCCCATCTCTTTCGGTTCCAACCAAATCAAATTCACCCAGAAGCAGAAGCGATTAAAATTCTAGAAAACGAAGTAGAGACAGTAAATCTCGACAACCACGTCGCATCGTCCGAGCCCTTTCAAGGTAAATTCCAGTAATCAAACCTAATTTCCCCTCGAATCAAGGCAACATGCCCCCGATCCTTCAAGGCGGAACAAAACCCCCGATTCCTTCGGGATTAAGAAACCCTAACAATCGCCGCGAACGACTACCAAACGCCGCAAGCCCAACCTGGAAAACCCTCCGGCGGCGAGCGGGAGATCGTCATCGTCGAAAGAAGACGGAAACCCTAACCGGGGAACTTCTTCCTCGTCGCTACTTCGCCGGGAGAGAGAAAGGGGGGGATGTACGGAGAAAGTCGTACGAGACTAAAACAGGGTTTTGCTTATTTATAAAGAAAAATCGTTCTAATCGCAGCCGTTGATTTCTTATTATCTAATGGTAGAGAATGTTGATCCTAGTCTAATCAATCCAACCGTATAGATCCACTTGATCTAACGGTGATATCTATCGGCCCTCGTCTCTTAAATTTAATGTAGGAGACTGGGTCCATGTAATGGTTGAAGTCGTCAATTCCCCTCCAATAAATACGGAGAGATCAAATCACCTTGTCCATTTAACGGTTCCAAAGAACTTCTTTCAGATATATGACGTTGGATTTCTATTTGTGACACGTTGCCGTAAATCAAATAGTGGAAGTCACAAAAATTATCCTCATTATTACCCGACATTTGGTTTTGGCCATGTAAAAACATTTCATTACAATTTATTCCGAGAGTCAGTCTCCCTATGGTAACGATTTTTTATTCAAAAGTGGACCAAATATGCTCGAGCAACACCAAGTATCGACACGTGGTACTTATGCCTACAAGCTTCTAAACACAATTACACTTACAATCCTCATACTTTTGGGAATTTTCAAGTTTGATACCTATATTTTGTTTTGGCAATAATTTTAGTCCCCTTATCAATTTCATTTTTAAATGTCCTCATAGCATTGATTATAACGATTTTCGGTACAATTTTTCATATTTTCATTTCACATGAAATTTCAGTGATGTAACCTATCATTTAAATACATTGTATATATGTGTATAATGATTTTATAGTTAATATTAATGGCTTTGTTATTCACATATGACCACCTTTTCAAGATATATCACACGTATAAATGCAAATCGTAACAATTCTCACTATCACACGAAGTATGAGCTTAGGAGAGTTCACGATCATAATCGAATAAATTTACATGACCAAAGAAACCTCGAAGGATGAAGTGATGATCTCTTTTGAAATACATATCAAACTTTTATAGTAAAGTATCCATAAATTGAATCTTTTTCGGCCAAGGGCCGAGGTCGAGTCACGACAGCAAACATGATGTGTGAAGAAATATGAAGTATCTTCACGTGAAGAAGAAAGTGAAGAAGAGCAGGAGTCAAAAGCAACCTAAGAAAAAGTCTGACAAGCCACGGAAAGGGGAAGCAAAGGGCGCGTTTGATTGTGTTTCTGTTTAAAAATTGTTCCAGGGAACAGAAATAGAAAAAAGTATTTCTGTTCCGGGGAACAATTTTTGAACAAAAATACGCGTTTGGTAAACTTGTTCCGGGAATAAAAAATAAACAGAAATATGTTTGGTAAATTTGGATAATTTTTTTATTTCTTTTATTTTTCTATTTTTTTTCTTATTTTTCCTTTTTTTCTTTTTTCTTTTTCATTTTTTTTCTTCTTTTGGCCGGTCGCCGGCCGCTGGGCGAGCTCGGCCTCGCCGGATCTGGGCGAGATCGAGCTCGCCCAGGCCGGCGCGAGGTCGGCCTCGCCATGGCTGGGCGAGCTCGAGCTCGCCCAGCCATGGCGAGGCCGACCCTCGCCCAGCTACGGCGAGCCTCGGCCTCGCCGGGGGACGGCGAGCGTCGGCCTCGCCGGGGGCCGGCGAGCCTCGCCGTGGCTGGGCGAGGCCGCCGGCCCTCGTCGGCCGGTCGCCGGCCATGGCCGAGGCTGGCGACCGGCCAAAAGAAAGAAGAACAAAAAATAAGAGAAAAAAGAAAAAAAAAAGTGTTTCTGATTTGTGTTCCAGAAACAAGAAACACAAAATTTGTGTTTCTTGTTTCTGTTTCTTTTTTGTTCCTGGGAACAAAAGAACAAAAAAGGAACAGAAACGCACCCAAACGCGTTTCTGTTCCTTTTTTGTTCCCAGGAACAAAAAAACAGAAATTTTTGTTCCTGGGAACAGAAATAAGGTGCAGCCATGCAGGGCCAAATATGCTCAAAGTACCTTAGCAAAAGCACTGTTTGATACTGTTTATATTCTGTTTGGCATCACATCAAAGTCTATAATGCTGCCAGGCATTACATCAAACCAGTCTGCAAAGCATCCTGCAAAGTCTATAATGCTTTCAAGCATCACATCGAACCAGTCTGTAAAGCATCCTGAAGTGCTCTACATTATTAGGTCATGACAAAGTCTATAATGCCCCCACCATGCGTTGTATAAAACAAACTTCCATCAGAAATCTTATAAAAAAATTGGATAAAGACTCGCTTGATAACGATTATGTTCGAGAGAGCAGATTCTGATTAAAAATGATTATTTTTTATTCTATTCTCGAAAACTGATTATGAGTAAAAGAACGTGTTTGGTTACTATCCAAAATTTCTAATTCTGTAATAGAATTACGTTTGGTACTGTGCTAATTAATTTTGTTCTAAATCAATTTCTTTTAATTTTTAAATATTTTTTTACTTTTTTCATTTTTTTCTTTTCTTTCTTTTTTTCCTTTTTTCTCCTATTCTTCTTCTTCTTCTTGTGGACTAGCGACCTCACCGGAGCGTTGCCGGCCCTCGTCAGCCGAGCCTTGCCGATGGCCAAGCCAGCCTCGCCGGGACTAGGCGAGGCCTGCCTAGCCACCGGCGAGGCTGGGCGAGGCTTGCCTAGCCACCGGCGAGGCTAGGCGTCGTGAGGCTTGCCCAACCCTGGTGGCCAGGCGAGCCTCGCTGAGGTGGGGCAAGGCCCATCTAGCCACTAGTGGGGCTGGGCTAGCCTCGATGGATTGGCAAACGACGACTGACGGCGGCGGGCAACAATAGATGGCGGTCGTGAGATGGCCAAAGGGAAGAAGAAGAAAAGTTGGTTTTTAATTCTCAAATTTGTTCCCAGAACAAGAATTAACTTTTTTTTATTCTTGATTCCACTCCCAATCTGTTCTCGAGAACAAAAATTTTACCAAACGCGATTGTCGGCCCAAACTAATTATGGGAACAAAAAATCAGAATTTGGCTATATTTGGATGATTACCAAACATGGCCTAAAAGAGTCGATTCCTATATGCACTCTCCAATAATTTTCTAAATGTCTTTTCTCTCTTTCCTCTCCTGTGACATGTGTACAATTTGAGAAGGGTCCTCAATAATTTTATAAAGAATTGCAAATTTTCAAACTTGCCTGTGTCCACCCCCCCCCCCCCCTCCCCCCATGGTACAAGGAAAAAAACGTAAATATGAGCTAATTTCATTGATTAACTTTCCATCCAAAATTTTTGTCCTCCCCATTTTCCGTACTTTTTCAAAATAAGCATAAATTCCATATTCAGTTAATTAGGTCTAATGTGAATAGAGTTATTTAGCCATTCCAATTATTTTATTCTTAGAAAAAAAATTCTGAAATTAAGATTTTGAGAATACTTACATTAACTAAAAGCATATGATGATTTTATTAATTGAGGATGAAAATATTCTCACCTTATGAGGTAAAATTAAAGATGTCAATGTATTTCTTTTGTGAGAATAATGCATTAGCGCAATTTAGGCTCAAATTATGTTAAAATGATTTTTTGAGTTGGCAACAAAAATAAAAGTTAAGAAAAAAAATTAGCAAAGAGAATGATTTTCCTCACGTTGTTCATAAAGTACGGATAGAATACAAAAATTATGGATATTTATATCACATATATCGTCATTGTAAAAGTGTGTGTGTCTATATATATATATCGGTACATACAATCTGAGAAAGGAAATACAAATTTATTTGCCGTATAAGTTACATGTTAAAAATAAAAATTGATTGTTTTGATTATGTAAAATCTATTTGTGTCAAGAAAATTTCACATTGCCATTGTACGGGATAAAAGTCCATTGAAATATGATTTATATTATGTATACTGTTGATGTAAAAGTCTTTTTTTTATACAAGCAGTCTCAGAATAGGAACACAAACCTTAACTCTACATTCTAAACATAAAAATCGTAATATTTGTCATTATTTTTGCACTGCTGGCACACTGAACAAAAATATATGGAAATATGTTTTTTTGCAAAAAAGGAATGGTGGAAGAAAAGAAAAAATAAATAGGAATTCCATAAAGTTTCTGATGTCATAAAATTTGGAAATGTGGACGTCATTCGGGAAAAGAGAAGGGTACATCGTCTTTACAGCTGGAACTTTGGCTCCATCCCCAGGTCGATTATAAAAAGAGAAGACCCAAGGAAGCAGAAAACAACTTCGACTTCAACCCCTTGAAATTACTTCTCCGCTTTAGAGTTTTACCTGCTCGCGGCACAGCTTGGAAACCTCCATGGATCAAGAACTAGCGCCAGGTATGTTCTGTTCTTTCCTTTCTTTGTTCTGATTTCATCCCAAAGGGTGATGGAAAAATTGGAAAAGTGTCGCTTCTTGGGGGCTAATTTCTAAGTAATATAAAATGGCAATTATTTATTACTTAACAAGTATCCCGACACTTTATAAAGAAAACCCTTGTAAGAAAGGAAAGAGTGTGAAAGGAGAATAATGTGCCGAACTTGAGGGCGTGTTTGGTCTGAGAAAATTTTCCAATTTCCTGTTTTTCTTTCCACAAGTTTTCAATGAAAATACGTTCGGTAGAAATTTTGGTTGTCGTGTTTTCAACATCTGAACTTTAAAACTCAAAACGACCAAAATTGACAGTATATTTACGGGGTTTGCTTTAAACAACTACACCGGACATGTTTCTATAACTTTCATTCTTGTTGAAAGCTCTTACTTTTCACCCTCCAATCGTCTTTTCAAGAAAATGGAAGTTGAAATGAGGAGCAAATTTTACTAAAACATTTCCGTACACCGGATGTACCTTAAAAACATGAGCTGACTCAAGAGGCAAAAATATCGATTCGACTAAGCTGGAACTCATACAATTAAAGTTATGCTCTTTAACCTGAGTCCAGGGTACCTAAAATCATGCGATGGACTCAAGTACGTACCCTAAAAAGACATTGCTTAGAATTTTCTGGTGTGACCAATGGAAAATGACTCCTAAATAATTTGGAAAGTCCAACTAAATCATCGGAAAACATTTTCTTTTTGAAAAAGATATTACATCCATATTATTGGGGACGCAAAATTCTTTGTCCCGGTAATTTTAACCAAGTGATTTAAATTGTCACCATAGAACAGTATGAGGACTGGACTTATAACCAAAGTATTGGGGCTAAAAGTGAGATTTCCCAACCTATTGAGACCGAAGCATACAAAATGTAATTAATTTTTCTAAAGTTATTTATGTAAATTTCTCTTTTGGTAACACAGAAGTTTGCATAGACTTGAGTTCAAAGGACATGGCAACTGATCAAGCTTGCCAAGACAGTTGCAAAACAACCAGAGGTTTGTCACTTTGAACTTTTAATTTTTGTTTTTCATAAATCTTGATTAACTTTTTCAATCCCAAATACTTCTAGTCTCAGAGCATATATGTGCTGACATATAAATTGAATTATAATTGAGAAAGGCCAATTTTTTTTTTTTTTTTTACTTCCGAAAAGTAAAAGAATGTGCTCATAATTTACTTAACAATATCATGGATAAGATCAATCGCAATGAGACAAAAACTTACAAAATCGCATTGTCCACTATATGAAAGCTAGAATGTCCCTCCCTCTAATTGATGATACAATTTCTATCTCGAAAAGAAACTCGTGATCGTTGTTAAGTTTAATGTTAATTTTTTTTTTGTTTAAAAGTTTACCATCTAAGTTCAATGAAAAAAAAAATCATGCAATGATTGAGCTAGTATGCATGATATAAAGCATACGAAGTGGAATTAAATTTTCTAAGGTTGATTATATTCATTTCTCTTTATGGTAACAAAGAAGTTCACGTAGAAGAGAGCTCATAAGGCATGGCGATTGATAAAGCTTCTCAAGATGGCTGCAAAACAACCAAAGATTTATCACTTTGAACTTTTAATTTTCGTTTTTCATAAGTCATGTGTTTCATGGATTTTGACTTTTGTTAGTACAAGTCACTTTGAATTTCATCCAATATATGGAACCTAGAAGGTCCCACAAAACTAATTCCTAATTTGATACCTATCTGAAAAAGAAGAAGAAGAAGAAGAAGAGAGAACTCACGATATAAGTTTAACGTTGATTTTTTTTTTTTTTTTTGCTTAAAATTTTACCATCTAAGTTTCATGCAAACAATTCCATGTGATGAACGAGCCTGATACCAATAATGTATACATGATCTAAAGCATATAGAGTAAAATTAATTAGGTTATTTATATTCATTGAATTTTAGGTAACAAAGAGTTTCACGAAAAAGGGACTACAGAAGGCATGGCAACTTATAAAGCTTCCCAAGTTGGTCGCAAAAAACCTAGAGGTTTGTCTCTTTTTGAGCTTTTAATTTTAGTTTTTCATAAACCTGTTGTTTAATGCATTTTGACTTTTGTTAGTCCAAATCACTTTGAATTTCACAGCATACAAATGCTAACATATAAACTTACAGATAATCTTTTCATTTTTTAAAAAAATTTGAACAATATCTATAATTGAGAAACCCTCAAAAGAAATACTCTTTTACTTCCAAAGAGGAACAACACGCGCTTACAATGTATGAATGATATCGTGGATTAGATCAATGGCAACTACGAATTAAAAATCAGTAAAAACGCATTGTTTGATGTATGAAACTTAGAAGGTCTCACCAAACTAATTCATGATTCAATACATACTTATAAAAATTCATGATCTCTGTTAATTTTTCTTGTTTAGAAATTTACCATATAAGTTTTGTGCAGAAAATTCCACTGCAATGAATGAGCCTGATACCAGTCATCTATGCAAGATCTAAAGCATACAAAGTGTGATTAAATTTTCCAAGTTTAACTGTATTCATTTTCAAACACAGCAATCAAAACTTTTACCAAACGTACTTTTATTGACAAATTTAGAAATGAAAATATTGGAAAATTTCCATTATATATTAGATGAAAACTTTCGGGTGCTGCTATTTCCATACCTTATCCGACTAAATGCACCTCATTTTCTTTAAAAAGACAAAGTTGCCCTTAATTATTCAATTGCAATTTTAAGTGGTAGCCCTCAATTTATTTACTTTCCTTCTTTTGTGAACTTTTCTATTTCTGTGTAGGATCTAGTTGCCATAACTAAGAACATCACATGTTTTGTTTTTCTTTATTGTGGATATCCCTTATATATTAAATGCAATATGTTTTCTCTTTATTTTTAGATTTTACTTCCTTAGAAATTAATTTTGTCAAAAAGAGAAATTTCGAAGAAACCTAGTTCTTTTCTACATTAAGCAAATTTATGGAATTGAAGTTTCTTACTTGTGCTTTTGGGCTCGACAAAGTTGAGGCGCTCGTTTTTGTGAATGGCGTTATTCGGCTAAAGCCTTGCAAATTAACTTGCCTAAATAGCTTGCCTAAGCCGAGAAAGAAATGGCTTAATTTGGTAAAGACTCCATTGGTGTCAAGGGACAAAATGAACTTTATCCTAAGAAAGAGGGACAAAGTCACCTTAAAGCAACGGTTTGATCACTAGGAAATGAACCTAATGATCTGAGCCTGCTTACCAACTTGTATAGGTCTTGTTTATATTCCTAGTGATAATCATTTTCACCCAAGTAATCCAACCACTATAATGTAAAAACAAAATAAAAACAAGTTATGCTTTACTTGCATAACTTTACATTAGGCAAGGTACTTCTATAAAAAGAAGGAATGAACTCCGCTTAGGGGGACCAAAATTCTTTGATAATTGGATATCTTACCCATTTTCGCATCCTCCATAACTTTGTTGTTGAAAGACTGCAATGAGGAGACCCACCCGATGGCGCCGCAACCAAGTGAAATGCAAGGAGATTCGAATCTTGCCGAACCACCACCAGGTACATATTTATGTTCCAACCCAGAAAAATTTATGGTGTAAGCGATGTGGTCTTATAATTTCTTCGTTTCCTTTATCTAGTTTGGCATCATATGTAATTGGAACTAAATACAGGGACCAAAGATAAATAAATTTCCAACAATGAAGTAAAAATGCAAAAGCAATGTGTGGGCATCAAATACAGTTGATTAATTCAAGAAACCAATAAGCAAAAGCAAAATGTATTACTCAAAGTCAAATATCCTAAATTTGGTATGACTTGGCTGCACAAGTTTCCTCCTAGTTTCGTCACTCATAAGAACTCAATGACCAGTTCATTAAAATTAACTACCAGAAAACTTCCTCTTATCGGAAAGTTTTGTCCGAGCAATCACCTTGCGAGGACTAATTATTTTCCATATCTACTTGAAATGCGAATCGGATTGGCAGTTGGTTGTCCAACAAAGCAATTTCGTCAAGAGCGTACGGCAAAACAAACGGGTTTTGAATATTTAATTACTTATCATTAAGAGACTACATGATTTGTCCTTTAAAGACATGATTCTCGAGCTAATCAATTCACTATAGTCATCTCCAGAAAGGAAATCATGTTGTTGTTCTAAGCCAAAAATAACTCTTCAATAAAAATGGTTGTCACTATTATGAGTGATGAAATTTTTGATACTTCTAATGTCCTTATACCTATTTTTGGACCAGACAAAGTGAGATGCCTGTTCTTGCTGATAGATTTATTCAGCTAAAAGCTTGTAAAATAACTTGCCCGAATAACTTTCCCGAGCTCGAGAAAGAAGTTGCTTAACTTGGAAAAGACTCATTTGGTCTCAAGGAATAGAATGAACTGTATCATAAAAAAGAGAGACAGAGTTACCTTCAAGTAATAGTTCGATCACTAGGTATTGAACCTAATTATGTGTGGCCCTAGTGCCTGAGCTTACTTGCCAACTTGTAAAGGTCTAGTCTTTATTTCTAGTGATAATCTTTTTTACATTCAAAAAAAAAAATCCTTTTTACACTCGAGTAATCCAACCGCTTCAATAAAAAAGAAAAGAAAAGAAAAGAATTCCACTCGCTATAAAGTGAATAAAGAATTATATGCTTTACTGGCTCTAGGTGTAGGTTTATATTAGGGGAGGTACTTGTATAAAAGGAAGGAATGAACTCGGCCTAGGAAGACTAAAACTCTTTGATAATTGAATATCTTACCCAATTTTGCATCCTCCATTTACTTTGTTGTTGAAAGATTGCAATGAGGAGAGAAACCCAATGGCGCCGGAAGAAAGTGAAACACAAGGAAATTCGGATCTTGCAGAACCACCACCAGGTACAGACATGTTCATGTCCCAACCCAGAAAAATTTATGGTATGAGCAATGTGGTCTTATAATTTCTTTGTTTCCTTTATCTAGTTTGGCGGCTTATTCAATTGGAACTAATTACAGCGACCGAAAAATTTTAATTCCCATGAACTAAAAATGCAAAAGCAATGTGTGGCCACGAAATACTGCTCGTTGATTCATTTTCTCGAGCCCATGGCATGACTATTCGTTTCAAGCAAACAGTAAATACGCAAAATGTCCCCATTTAAAAATTCTAGATTCTAGGGTGACCATTCAGCCTTTTCGCCCCGCTAAATTGAAGGAACATATAAGTTTCAGAAAGACGATTTGCGTCAACTCTGGTTTTCTTCCTTCTATTATCCAAGATGTTTGTGTGGACGTGGACTCGAACAAAGAAACCAATCCTTCAGAAATACAAAATTCTCTTGATGAAGCAGTGCAGGGTACGTTGTTGCCAAGGGAGCCATTCCTTTCTCTGTTGATTAAATAGGATTTATCTAAGTCGTTCATAATAAGTTGATACATGTTGAACAAGTCTCACTCTGCCAAAATCAATAAATCAATGAATCACGGCACTCCAATAAACAAATTTTCACTGATATGACACTTGAGTGATGGAAAAAAAAGTTATGATGCTCATATAAAATTTTTAACACTTGTCGTATCCTTATCCTCTCTTGTTGTTATTAAAGACATTCTATTAAATGTAAATCCAGAAGACACGGCAACTAACAAAGCTTTTCCAAGGCAGTCGCAAACCAACTAAAGTTGTTTCGCTTTGAACTTCTAATTGTTATTTTTCATTAATCTCGTGTTGGAGGATGCATTTTGGTTTATTTTACTCCGAAACTTTTTAAATTTTACAGCATACAAATGCTGAAATATGAATTCAAATTTAATCTTCTCATAATTTTTAAAATTTGAATAATATCTTGAATTAATACAAAGAAATCCCCAAAAAAAAAAAACCTCGAAAGAGTAAAAGATCGAGCTCATTAGTTATTAATGATATAGCGGATACGATCAATGGCAATGAAAAATAAGAACTCACTAAAAACACATTGTCCAAGATATGACAGTTTGAAGGTCCCAGAAAACTAATTGATGAAATAATACTTATCTCGAAAAAAAAAAAAGCTTAGGACCTTCCTTCAGTTTAACGTGTAATTTTTCTTGTTTAAAAGTTCACTATCTAAGTTTAATACAGAAAATTTCATGCAATGAATGAGCTTGATCAGTCTGGAATAGATGATCTATAGTATACAAGGTGTAATTAATTATTTTTTTTAAGGTTATTTGTGTTCATTTCTCTTTTTGGTTACAAAGAGATTCACCTAGACTGGAGTTCAAAAGACACAGTGACTGATAAAGCATCCCAAGACAGTTACAAAACACCTAGGGGTTTTTCACTTTGAACCTTTAATTTTTCCTTTTTCATAAATATTGTGTTTCTTGGATTTTGACTTTGTGTAATACAAAACATTTTAAACTTCACGGGGTCCAAATGCTGACATAAAAATTCAAATATAATATTTTCATAGTTTTTAAAATCATAAGAATATCTTGAATTGTAATTGACAAAGCCCAACCAAAAAAAAACTTTGACTTCCAAACAGTAAAGAAAGACGCTCACAGGAACAGCAATGTTGAGTAAAGGACTGCCCCTTGTTTTGCATCATCGTAAAAGCAGGAAGTTTTAAAGACTGAGGACTTTTAATGTGCAATATTTGCAGTCGAGCCGACACCGGTGGTTGATGAAAATTATCGACAATTGTTTGAAGCCACATTAAAAGGTGATTGGAAAGCTATAGAGAGAATCCTCACTAAAGATCCCGAAGCAATGACGGCCCAACTTATGACCATAGAAGATGGTGATGGTGACTTTACTGTGCTCAATATTGCGGCTGTGACTGGACAAGATGAATTGGTGGAGAAACTGCTAAAGCGCATCCCTCGGGAACTTAAAGCTCGCGGCTTAGATCAAGCCTTCTGCGTTGCCGCCCAGAAAGGAAGAATAAGGAGGGCAAAGGAATCAATAGAACAACTTGAAAAAGTCCGTGGTGAATCTACGGTACACGATGCCCTGTTGTCTGCTACGAGAAGTATTCCTAAGCAAAAGGAGGTTATCTGGTACCTGGCCAAGCGTATAACATACCCCCCTTGTAATGATATCATGATGAACCTTATTAAGGCCGGCCATTTGGGTAGGATTTCACACTCACCTTTCTTATCTCAATTAATTCACTGTTCACTTTAATTTACTTTTTTGTTCGTGTCCCAAAAGACATACTCTTGTATTTAGCTCACCAATACCGTGACTTAGCGACGTCGGTTGATACCAAAAACAATGGCCTGTTGGAAGTCTTTGTGCATGTGAAGTCCTACTACCGTAGTGGAGCTAAACTCAATTTTTGGGAAAAATGTATTTACCAATGTAGGTACTTCTTGCGCTTCTTTTGCTTTTGTTAGATTTGTACAATTCAAACAACTCATCCACACAGGGTTCACTCTATCTGTTCCCTTTTTAGGTGTCCCTTGCTTGGTTGATACACCATTTGACAACACCAAAGACATGAAGATGGCTCGAGGTATCTCTGTTAAATCTGATTGATGGATGGACTAACATGACAAAAAGCATATCATTCATAGATCTTCTTCACAAAAAAAAGTTAGGGGATAGGGTATACAATTAATATCTAAATCATGATGTGTGGTACAACTTAATATCTAATTTAACATTTATAAAGTTAGTTTGATTTACTTAGGCAAGTCAAATTGTCAAGTAGAATTATCGAGAATAGATTTGGATCTCAGATTATTGAGGTTGATTGATCCAATTTGTTTTTCTCACATATTCGAGCATTAATAAATTTAATTACATGCGCTGATATGTATCTTTTTGTTCATCATCAATTTATAATTTGCTAACATGATTTTTCTTTCCTCTTAATGGTGGTGACACCAGCGACTCACTGGTTCAAGACATTACTCTGGAATGTTGCCACAAAACCAGGTACACTAACTGCCATGGTATCTTTAGACAAAAAACATGCCATGGTATCTATAGAAAAAGGACCTTATTTCATCCATGGGTAGAGATATCTATCTTAAATTGTAAATTGCTATTATTGACATATCCCGTTGAGATCATAGTTATCAATATGAATCGGCTCTTGATTTGTATACTACGATATGATTAGATTCCATTCAATTCAAAGTCTAATTGACATGTATCCCATCAAGAGAATATGTAAAACTAATCAGTTTGAAAACATATCTATTGATCTGTCGTTGAATCTACCCATTTTTCAAAACTCTTTCTTTTTTTCTTTTTTTCTTTTTATCTCATGATATTTTGTATGTTCATCAATGGATCCATCTGTTCTCTGATACATGCATTTTGATTTTCAAGCCATATGAAGTTTGCTTCCTCGATTAATATCTTGAATTCATCATTCTCTTCTCAACTACTATATACGTAAGAACACGGCACAAATGTGAAAGCCTCCATATCCTTTGATTCTTTATTGCTGGCAAAATTGCTTATCTGATGTTTGTGCAGCACGTTTTATCAAAAGGATTGGAGAATTGAAAGTAAGCCACGAATGCTTGCTTGAGTTAGCAAAACTAACTTTAAACGAGAGGAAGGCTCGTATGAAAGCACCTGAAATACTCAAATTGACTTCGACCATTGTCCTTGATGCTGCATCTAGCGGAATCTCTGAAATAGTCAAGTTATGTCTTGAGCATTCTCCGGAGTTGATGTGGAATAAACAATTCACAAAAGAACTGATGAAAGAAATTGTGAAGGGAAGGCATGTTGAGTTATTTAGACTAATGAATGGATACAACACAATCCCAAATTTGAGGTACGATATTCAGAGGAACTGCGACCTGATGGCGGCAGTAGTAGAATGGTCCCCAGGATACGTACCAGCAGATGTTTCTGGAGCAGCTTTTCTTATGCAAAGGGAACTTCAATGGTTTGAGGTTGGTTCACCATATTTGCTTGCCACTCTTTAATTTACTTACAATCACATTGATAGGTGTCCTTTATTTTCTGAAGGTGCTGGAAGATAAGAGTCCTCCTTTGATAAAAAGTCTAAAATTTGAGGTCAGTTCACCTTATTTGTTTTGCTACCCTTTTCGCTCTTGAATTTACATTTGCGTTGATCGATGAAGGTAAAAGAAGATAAGAGCAGTCCTTCTAAAAGTCTGGAATTGAAAGAAACAAAAGAAAGGAGCGGGAAGACATACTGGGGAGTTTTTGTAGAACAGCGAAAAGATTTGGTCAAAGAGGCGGGGCAATGGATGAAGGATACGTCATCATCTTGTAGCGTCATATCAACCCTCATCTTTACAGTAGCTTTTACAATACCTGGAAGCAACGATAGGGGTAACCCGGTCTTTCTAAAAAGGGACTCATTCTTGGTATTTACTGTTGCAAACGCTTTATCTCTCTTCTCCTCTGTCACCGCCACCTCGATGTTCTTGGCTATCCTAACCTCACGCTATGCCGCAGAAGATTTTCTTCATTCACTGCCAAGAAAAATGATACTAGGCCTCACTTTTCTCTTCCTCTCTTTCGTCTTCATACTCGTGGCTTTTGGCTATGCTCTAGTGATTGTCCTAAGCGAACGATGGAAGTGGATTTACATCCCCATTACTTTGTTGGTGGTCATCCCTGTCATATTGTCTGCAATACTAAAGCTTCCCTTGTATGTTGAAATGGTTGAATCCACCTATTGGCCTCGCCTCTTCCGTCCTGTGAAGATTTGGAAATGACTTGTGCTATCACTATTGAACAAGGACATATGGTGATGTGATATTATTTTGCACTTGTTAATCATGGTGTTTACTCATGTTTTAAGACTATTGAGGTACGGCATTAGCCATACTTGTACCAAAGTTTAATCTATATTGTCAAGTGCACACCTTAACTCTATGGGTCAATTGGTATTTTCTCCCAAGCAGTGAGCGATTAATTCATTGCTAATTGTTGTATCAAGGTGAACCCAATTCTTCAAAGAATTGGCAAGATGGCCATCAACAGTCAATAGGGTTCATCCATTCAAATAAAGCAATGATACACACAAATTCTATATACTACACAAGATAGCCACCCAAGTAATGGCCTAATACAAGGAACTTCATATGCAGCAACACCGAGCAAAGAACTATTTCAGTTTAATGGAAGCACAAACTTCGAAATCAGTCTTCACCCACTGCCGACACTTACACCTCATCCTCTCATCCAACCGTATGGCTTTGACATCCGCCATCTTGCCGCATTGCCATCGATTACTCCTGCACTTTCATGATCCTCATGCTCCGCTTCTTCTGCATCGCATCATCCCTTCCTAACTGCTCACCCGGCAACTGCGCACGGTGCACTTCAGCACCAACACCAATTCCATAAAAAACATAGCCATCAAACTTTAGCCTCTTTCAAGTCTCTCTGCGATCATAGCAGCGAGGTTGACGTTTCTTTGGTGAATAGCGCCAGGACGCCAGGCACCTGGCGGGACAGTGATGTGAGGAGGATCGAGGTACTTGAATGAAACGGACATGCGGAGACTTTTCAATATTGTGACAAGATGACCAAGTTAGATGCCTCACGGCAAACGACTTAGAATCTCAAAGGTCACGTCTCAACGGCCAAACATTAAAAAATAATAAATTGCCTATAAGGCAAACAGATACTTCTGCACGTCTCTAGAGACCATAAGTCAAGTGAAAGTTAGCAAGAACAGAGTTTGTTTTAGATTCACCTTGTGACTTTTGTTGGAAATTTCCTATAATATGGGCTTACATTAATTAATTGATTTTCTATTTTAAATAGTTGGGTCAATGGATATTCCAATATTTGTTAAACCCTAAAGTGATCTGATTGAATTGGGTATTAGCATCTATTATTAACGGGCCTAGTTGAGAAGCAAAGTGTAGGCAATTGTGTTTGATTGAAGCCCGTAATGAGAAGGGCCCAGTTGACACGTTGTTGATTCTATAAAAGGGTAGGTTATACCTATCAGTTGCTTTAATCCCATTGAAAGCTGCTATATCGAAATTTGTCATAGAGAGGAAGATTTAACATTCCGACATATCAGTGGTTATCAGATCGATCTATTTTCTTCAAGTGAAGCAATGACTCAAACAGATACGCTTTAATTCCGCTGTATTTATTGATCTCGGTGTTTTACAATCATATATGGATCCGATTCTTCTTGATTAATTAATTATTCAAGTGAATAATTTTCTACATGTGGTATCAGAGCCGGTCATATATGATTGTAGAACCAAAATTTGTTTTTTTTTTTTATATAAACAAATTCGAAATCTTCCTCTTTGAGCCGAATATGGGCATTATTTATTCGTGTGGATTTTTACTCGATTAATCCTAAAATCATAGGGCTTTTGTTCTACATGTCGAGATCTTTCTAACCATATATAATTTGTATGGTTTTGTTGAGAATTGAGTGAGAATTTTAAATTTTAAATTTTAGGATTTATACATAGAAAAGGTCCTAGAATTTTAAGTTACATTCTAGTGTTACCTTTGTTTTTCTCTTCAATTCAATGTTAGCAACAGTTGGTTTGGAGATTACTGTGCTTTTTTTTTTTTATGGGAAAATTCTCGTACAGTGCTTGTTTGCTCCCGAGTTGTATTGGTGCTTTTCGTTTTGTTATTTGCTCGTGTTCACGTTTGTTGTTTAGGGGCTCGTCCGTCATAATCAGTTTTTTGGGTTACTTTGATTGCGAAATATTGTCATCAGTATCCGAAAGATTCGCTGCATGTTGGGTAGCAAAGTAAATATTGTAGAAATTGCTCCATGCATGGGGGATTTTCTTGTTCTTGCGTTCCTTTACGCTTGACCTTGTTTGATGGTTCTTTGTGGTGTTCTGATTCTGTCACATTGCTGACATCGTGGGTTCTTTTATTTTTGTCATGTGATGGCTTGACCCTTCTGTTGAATTTTTGAGTTATAATGGAGTAGGGAAATTTGGCAACCCGGTGGAATTTATTTGACAGAGAAAGATGATTGACAGTTGTATTGTTTAGTAGCTAGTTAATCATTCTGCATTGCCGACATAACTCTATTATGGGAAATATTTCCAGTAAAAAGATTTGGTTGCATTAATTGCTTGTATAGCGTTTTACCCAAATCATGTGACCTGTGTCAACTGACCAAATATATGTGACTTGCATTGATTAAGCAACATTAAGGAATCCTCTCAAGTCGCATGTACTTCATCTATGCAGATTTTCGCTGGGATTTGTTTGATAGAGAAAAAGTTCTGGAATCTTCAAATTACTTGCAATTGATTGATGTTCGTTGTAAATTGTTGCATGAGTATTGTTATATATATGTTTTAGCATCTTTTGTTGCATTAAAGGTAAGTTTTTTAGGGTTTAAATTTAAGAAAACCAAATTTCGGCCATGAGAGGCTTAGATCAGAAATTTTGAAGCTTATATGTGGAAGATTTACTCAGTTTTTCTTCGTTTAATTCATTCTAGTAAATTAAATTGATGTTATATGATAGACCCATGGAGAGATTTCATCAAAAATCAAGTTAATTGGTGTTTTTTCATGTTCCGGGTCAAAACCATACGATTTTGCTAATTGTTTGTTCCCTTTTGGACGAGCGATCAAGGTTCTGGCCGATTTTGCTAACTTGATATCTGGGTTTTTCAATGCGATTCATGTTTGTAGATTAGTCCATATGCATTGCGTGTAGTTTTTTTTTTTTCATGGTTGTTGCGTGATTCTCCCCATTGTGAGGCGGTTGTCCGTCTTGTTTCGATGCATACATGGAGGAGGGTCCGTAGTATGAATCGCGGACTCGTGAAGTTCGTGTTGAGGCAGGAGTAATTCTGGGGAAGATAGATCCCGAGGAGGCACGAGGATTAGGGAGCAAGCGAGGGAGAGATGAGCTCGGGTTCGCTCTCCTCCTCCCACTCGCACGACGGCATTGACGGCCACGTCTCTTAGCTCCTGCAGTGCAAGCCCTTGTCCGAACAGCAGGTGGTGCTTTCTCTAACTCGCTTCCAATCGATTCCCCTTTGGTAATTTGCGGCCACCAAACTTGCGTCCTCCAAGTGCACACATTCTACCAAGCTGTAAGTTGCAGTCGATGGTATATGATCTGTCCTCTTGTCATCGGGAATGGTGTAAGGGCCCACAAACCCCTTTTAATATGTGGAATTGGATCGGGGTCCGCGGTCGAATCAAAGCTCTCGCGTCGTTGCGATGAGAAGTTGCTTCTTTTAATCAGTTTCCCTTTTTTTTTTTTTGTGGATTTGTGGAGTTGGTCGCTTAGATTTTCTGCAATGCAACTCCTTGGCGGATCTACGATTAGGTCATGTTAGAGAGAAAAAAAAAACTGTGGCAAAAGTTGTTTGATAAATGCAATATGATCTTGGGAAGCATATATCGTAAAATGCTTCATATTATTTGATGTTTTTTTTTTTGGGCATTAATTAAATGGAACATTATTTACAAATTGTTAAAGTTTGTAAATTGTTCAAGTTCCTTATTGATACAAATTAGTATATACAATTACCTGCCCAAATGGGGTTATTGTGTATATTAATTTGAAAATTGCAGGAAGATAAATTCCAAAATTAAAAGATGGGGATGTATGACTCAAAAAGATTTATCTGCCCAAAGGGGATAAATTTTTTGTAAGTTATATGTAATTCCCCTCTATATTGATATATTAGAGATGAATGATGGAGATGTGTGACTCAAAAGGTTTATCCGCTTAAAGGGGATAAATTTTTTAGAGTTATGTGTAATTCCTCTCTATGTTGAGATAATGGAGATATATAATTTAAAGGATTTATCTGCCCAAAGGGGATTGATCCTTGAAGATTATATGTAATTCTCCTTTGTCGTCTCTATATATTGATATCATGGAGATGTATAATTTAAATGATTTGTCTGCCCAAAGGGGATGGATCATTAACAATTATATGTAATTCTCCCTTGTTGTTGCTTTATAAACTTCATGCATTGAAAAATAATGGTGCATTATACACTCTACCCAAATAGGAGTTTATAATGTACTAATTATTTTTGTTGAAATACTTATTGTCCAAAATTGATCTTATTGCATTATGTGTGACAAACAGTTACTTTTGCTATAAATAACAACAATGCCACGGTTAAAATGTTAATCGGATAAAATATTAGATTGTTAAGGACTTGGTCAAAAAGGGAGACATTGTGATTGTGAATATTAGAACTGAGTCCATGTTGGTTGATCCTCTGACAAAAAGGCTTACGGTCCATTTTGTTTAAAGAACATGTAAAGAATATGAGTGTCTTGGATTCTTTTGATTTCTTTTGTTAGTGAGAGTTATATAATTTGTATTTCTGGATAATTGTATTTATATGCAAACAGATAATGCTTTTATGATGTTTATTAAAGTATTTATTTTCAATGATTATTATTGTTGATTCTATTGTTATCCTTTCTCCTATTGACTGAGAAATGGAAGTATAAAACAGTATCTTTCAACAAATTTTAGTTTAAAGATGACTGGATGTCACTGATTATGAGATCTCATGTTGGATTGTGATATAATTGTGCAATTTCATGTTGTTTAGAAATCGCACCATAGCAATTTCATGTTGTTTAGAAATTGCGTTAATGCAGTTTCGTATTGTTGAGAAATTGCATTGAGGACCTATAAGAAATAGTGTATATTTTGATCACATGTTGGCGTTATTTCTTACTACACTACTAGGCCCATGATCCATGAAAATATAATACTTATTATATGTGATTATGGAAGGTCTTGTGTTGTGGTATTTTCTTAACACATTGATATTCATAGTCCTATACTGAGGTTATATAGGATTGGATTGGTATTGAGATACCATTATTGAAATATTATTTTTTAAAAGTTGTGGCCACATAAAACAAAATTTTCAGTTATTAACCCGATAGTGTCGTTTTCAAATACAAAATCATTTTCAAAATAAAATAAGTTAATTAATGTAGCCCAAGTGGGAGAATGTTGGAAATTTCCTATAATATGGGCTTACATTAATTAATTGATTTTCTATTTTAAATAATTGGATTAATGGATATTTAAATATTTGTTAAACCCTAAAGTGATTTGATTGAATTGGGTATTGGCATCTATTGTTAAAGGGCCTAATTGAGCAGCAAAGTGTAGGCAATTGTGTTTGACTGAAGCTAGTAATGGGAAGGGCCCAGTTGACACGTTGCTGATTAGAGTTTGCTAGGTCCCCTCTCTAGCCTATAAAAATGTAGGTTATACCTATCAGTTGCTTTAATCCTATTGAAAGCTGCTATATCGAAATAGGTCATAGAGAGGAAGATCTAGCATTCCGATAGATCACTGGTTATCAGATTAATCTATTTTCTTCAAGTGAAGCAATGGCTCGAACAGTTACGCTTTAATTCTGCTGTATTTATTGATCTCGGTGTTTTACAATCATATATGGATCCGATTCTTCTTGATTAATTAATTATTCAAGTGAATAATTTTCTACAACTTTAAGATTGACGTTCCAGAGAATAGGACACAGAATCTTCCCAAGAAACCTCATAATTAGTGATCTTATGCTGCTTTAAACCAGCATTTACGACCGACACATTTAGAATTAATCAAAGAATACGAGATCAGAAATCAAAGGAACTATTTCAACAAGAGAGGAGTTTCCTAACCCGAAGGTTCCCATAGAGATGCGCCTGTTTTTCTTATGTATATTGGTGCGAGCCAAACCGAAATCTGACACTTTGGGCGTAAAATCATGTTCCAATAACGTGTTGCTGGCCTTGAAGTCCCCATGCATCACACAGGTGCTCAAATCCCCATGCAAATAGGCTAAACCACGAGCAACACGAAGTGCTACCTTCATCCTAGCGCTCCATTCTGGTCGGGCAGCTTCCTTGCCAACTCCTGAAAGCATGGGAAAATGGACATTGGCTTTACACCTCGTGAGCAGAATGAAGAGCGAGACAATAGTATGTGTTGGGAATGACTGATCCCCGAAATACCGGATACGACACTAAATCGAATCCCTAAATCAATGCGGAAGACGAAGCCCGGGAAAACACGTATCACCGATCGTAAAGCACACCACGGAGTCGAGCGTACCTTGTTAGCCACAGATTAAACACCGTCGTCAATGGAGGAAGAGAATCCGGTCGATGAAGCCTTGAAGGGAAGAAAGTGGAAGCCGTATGCCTACTGTTCTTCGGGAGAGAAAACGCGCGGGAGAGAAAAACGTAATTCTGATTCAACGTACACTACTTTCTCTCTCTCTCTTCCCTTTTATACCCCCTTCTTTCCACGGGCCTTATTCCCGTGGGCCGGGCTTCCTGGGCCCAACTTAGCCAGACGGGCCTTAAGCCCAATTACTAATTAAATAAATCCTTCATCTCCCACTCGCACATGGTGGTCCAAAACCAACATGGGCGGACAGGGCCTACTCAGCCCCATCAGAGAATAATCCATCATAGACTCTCTCTTAACATGATGGGCCGAACAGAATTCTCTTTACCTCTCTTCAACATTCATACTGGTGAATAATCCGTGCGACCAGCATACTTTGAGAGCTCGTTGCCATACATCTGTTAGGAATATATAGCAGCTCATAATGGGCATCACACTCCGAGTAGATTTAGTATGCAGTACCCTAGATCGATCGATCACATTTATATCTCTCTTGATCTCTTTTAAATAATGATATATATATTATATTCACAATTATGATTATCACAAAGACAGTCATAATTGGTTAACCGGTGAATACAAAACTACAATGTGATTCTTCAAAATCAATCTTCCTCTTTCCTTCAAACTCTCAATTTCAGTCCAGCTTGCTTTTCTAGAAATGCCCCATTAGATCGAATCAAAACCATGACCATTGGCAACATCCTAAGATAGCAAACACTAAATAGAAATCTTGAGAATAAGTAAGAGTCATGAGGGGACTAAAAAATTGAGGAACTCTTTTCCTCAAGAGTCTCACACGACATAAAAAAGTTGAGATCAAACTTTTGCCACTCTTATTGGTCGTCTCATGCATACGTAGTATGAAATACGTATTACGGTATTAACTCCTTTCCCATGGAGCGTATGTCTACACTTTTCAATACCGTACAGATGATAGTTCAGACATACCCAATGTCTAACTTGAGTTCACGTATCTACTCATTTACAAAATTCATCAGAACTCACATCTGGCATCATAGACAGATAAAGTAAAATATGTGGGGTATTTTACTTTCGGACATAGTAAGTATTATGTCCTCATCTTAACACCCAGTTAAGGTGACATACGTGTTTTAAGCTTGAGCTCTCGATTATCACCTAGATAATAAGCTTAAAAACAGTCTCATCTCTATTTATCACACAGTAAATAGAGGCGATTACCCGTGTGAGTGGGCTAATCTCATCTGTCCGACATACTTCTTCTAACTTAAAATAATGCACTGAGCATTAAGATGCATAAAGATCAAACAAAGATTCATAGGCATTAATGATGAAAAAACATAAATTCATCATATGTGAACACTTAGGGAAAAATTACAATATTCAGTACATCATCCTCTACGCAATCCTAGAGATTTCACATGGCCACAAAACACATCTCTAGGTTATGGCTTTGTCATAGGATCTGCTACCATTCTATGCGTAGTATGTACTATAAGTTCACATCTTTTCGTGCAATCATATCCATGACAAAATTATACTTGGTATCTATATGTTTGGTCTTGCCATGATATTTGGATCTTTAGTGTACACTTTTGCTGCTTGATTATCATAGTTAACTAATAACAAATCTGCAGCACTTCCAATAACACCTAAATGATCCAATAATCTCTTAAGCCAAACATCTTCTTATACTGCTGCTGATAATGCCACGAACTCAATTCCATCGTGGACAAGGCTATGTACTTTTGTTTCTTACTGCTCCAACACATGGTGCCATTATTCGGTAAGAGAACAAACCTAGAGGTAGATTTCCTTTCATTTAAATCTCCTCCCCAATCAACATCAGAATAGCCTTAGAGTCGCAGATCCTTTCCATAATAACTCAACATATAATCAGCAGTCCACTTTAGATACCTCAGTATTCACTTAACGGCTTTCCAACGTGCTTGACCTGGATTGGATTAGTATCTACTCACCATTCCAACTGCAAAACATATGTCAGGTCTTGTACGCATCATAGCGTACAACAAGCTTCTAACAGCACTAGCATAAGGAACATGTTTCATTTGTTCCTTCTCTTGTGGAGTCCTTGGACACAGTCTATGGCTCAATCCTTCACTTTTTGCAATAGGAGCGTCAATGAGTTTACAATCCCATATCATTCAATTCAAAGTGGGAAGACAACGAATTCTTCACAGTATTGACTAGCTCCATATTGCTTCCGGCAATTAGTATATCATCAACATATAATGATATGATCACAAATTGATCCTTGGATCTTTTGATATATACACAATGATCCTCATCTATCATTGTAAAGTCATATGCCATTATGGCATTATGAAAACGTATATATCATTGTCTTGACGACTGCTTAAGGCCATATATCGACCCCCAAAGTCGACATACCTTTTCTTCTTGGCCTTTCACTATGAAACCAACAGGTTGTTCCATATATATTTCATCCTCTAATTTTCCATTGAGGAAAGCAGTCTTTACATCCATTTAATGTAACTCAAGATCCATACTAAACACTATTGCCAGAACTATGCGAATCAAGGTAAATCTTACTACAAAAGAAAATGTATCTTCATAATCAATTCCTTCCTGTTGATTATACCCCTTCGCCACAAGGCGAGCCTTATGCCTTTCTATCGAGCCATCAGCCTTTCGCTTTATTTTGAGAACCCATTTATTCCCAATAGCTCTGCGTCCTTTTGGCAGATCAACCAGTTCCCAGACTTGGTTTGATTTCATTGACTCCATTTTCCTCTTTCATTGCATAAATCCATTTCTCCTTACTAGGGCAATTTAGAGCCTCATTAATATTTCTTGGCTCATCCTCATCTTGTGGAGCAACCATAAAAGTTTCCCCTTCAATGTCAAAACGTCGACGGGGAATACTTTGGCGACTTGTTCGCCATATGGGAGATTGTACACTTAGCACATCATTCCCCATTATGCTCCCACTCGGATTAGATAATAACGATATCATCTCATCATGTGGTTGTAATTGAGAATGAGTTGAATTCAATTCATCACTTCTCATATTACTCCCACTTGGATGAACTCAACCAATATCATTATCTAGATCCAAGGTTTCAAATAGGGAGTGATCTTCTCCTATTTCGCCCTTCTTAGGAAAATTCATCCACTAAGAATGTGACATCCCGTGATTCAAATTCAGTTATTCTCCCACTTTCCTGCTCATCTATGAACACATACCCTTTCGAGTGTTCGGAGTATCTCATTAAAATACTCTACTTTTATCTGGGACTCAATTTCCCAAACTTGTGAGAGGACATATGAGTATAGGCAGCATAACCCCATGGCTTAAGTAAACTTAAGTCCGGTTTTTACCTATCCATAACTCATATGGAGTGAAACTAACTGATTTGGAAGGCACCCGGTTAAGTATTTAGGCAGCAGTTAACAACGCATCACTCCAAAAAAAAAAAAATGATATGTAAGTTAGCATATGCCATCATGGACCTAACCATTTCCAGTATGGTTCTGTTTCTTCTCTCTGCAACACCATTTTGTTGAGGAGTATATGGAATAGACAACTATCTTTCTATTCCTTTTTCATCACATAATTTTCTGAACTTATCAAATAAATATTCTCAACCTCGATCGGATCTAAATACCTTTATTTTCCTGTCTAATTGATTTTCTACCAGGTTCATGAACCTTCTAAAACAACTTATGCTTCAGATTTATGAGAAATCAAATAGACATATCCGAATCAAGTAGAATCATCTCTAAAAGTGATGAAACAAACAGCCCCTTGCATTCCTTTCACATTCATTGAACCGCAGACGTCCAAATGGATTAAATGCCGAGGAAATTCAGCTCTTTTACCTTTTCCAAATGGTCTCCTTGTCATTTTCCCTACTAGGCAATGCTCACATATGGACAAATCAACTTTTTCAATATTGCCCAACAAGCCCTTTTTTGCTAGTCTTTTCATATGTTGTTGGCCCATATGACCAAGTCTAGCATGCCATCATATTCACATCATTATCATATAAGATAGAAGACGTGAAACAAGGGGATAACATATTGACATCATCACAGTCAACATTTAGTACAATAAAACCATCTAGAAAGTGACCACAACCATAGTAGTTTGTATCTAAACACAAATCTACACATTTATTATGGAAGTTCATACCAAAACCAAGCTTAACCAACACTAAGACAGACACTAAATTTTGACGAATCTCCAGAGCATATAGAACATCAAGATGCGTCCACCATGCATGTTCTATTGGTCGGTGTCAATTCCTTTACATCAGCTCTAGAGTTGTTTCCGATATGGATCCACTCAGTTCCAGTTGGTACTCGTCGGAATTCCACAAAGGATCCTCTATCCTTTGCTACATGGTCTGTCGCTCATGAATCTACATTCCACAAAGGATTGGATTCAGCATATAATGCAGAACTTGACACATAAGCAAAGTTCTCAAATGTACAAGAGGTGTATAGCTTCTTTTGGCTCACGACAGTCGCGAGCATAGTGACCTCTCTTGTCACATTTGTAACATCACACCCTTGACATTTTCTTCACTTGAGGACGCTTTCCTCTCTCTTGTTGGTTAATTCTTGATTTCTTACAATAAGGACTTGATCCTTTGCATTCCCACATATCGAACGAATCAATACATTTGCGCTTAGAGCACAAAGCCCTTTCTGAGCTAGAACCAGCATAGCAAATGTCTATTTTCGGCTCAAATAACGTTAGGCGGTCCTCTACTAGCTCAAGGTGGCGCACAGCATTCTCAAGATCTTCCATAACATGGTCAAGAGCTTCTAGTGCTTCTTGCTTTTCCAGCACATATTGAATCTTCATATTTAATATTTCACAATTGTAGCCGTTCATATCAGCAATTACATTCTTAGTTGCTGAACTATCGTTCTGAACACATCAGACATACATGCACGAATAATTAATGCCTATCATTTATGCATCCCTTTTTACATAGACCCATCATATTAATGAATAATTTCAAGTAAGGCTTCAGAATCAAAAGGTCACTACGTTTCCAATCATCCTCCAAAAATCCTAACTTAAAACTATCATTAATATGATTGTCATATGCAAAATCAATTCTATGAAGTTACAAAAACTTCTATAACTACCCACAGCTAACTACCCACAGCAATCAGCAGTAACAGAAAGCAAATATTATCTAACATTCAATATAATAACAGTGCTTTCACATAATACAACTATACATTACACTGAGCAATATATACAAAGAAAAAATATCAACTTGGAAAGAGATATTTACATCCATAAAACATCTCATAATTAATCTAAGAAATAATTAGGGAATGTCCCTTCTAATCTATCAGTCAAAACATCTGAGAAAACTGAAGGTACATTTGCCAACCATGGAAAAACTTTTGGAGAGTTTTCATGTCGCCACCAAGGCGCATTCACTCTGCGCCACGTAGAGCACAATCTAAGGGTTGAAATTTTGGCCAACTCAATCCTATAGTACTCTCTTACAAAAGCTTCCACCAACCTCCTATAACCCGGGACCACGTTGACCTCCCATAGCCGATCTAACAGTGCTTGCCATTCAGGTGGAAGAGTGTCCAACAAAGCCGGCACCTTCTCAAAATCCGACATAAGATAACCATTATTGATGATTTCCTATATCATCTGATTGACCTTGACCATATGTGATACTAAATCACCATCAAGCCACCGAAAATCAGCTAACTCTTTCATCAGCCTTTTCAGTCTAGCTCTTCCTTCGTCCGTTCTCGGGATTGCAGGTATCCGTGCATTACGCATCATAGTTTCTGCAACAAATGCAGAACTAAAATGGATCACTTATAATCCATAATAAACAAAATGGAAAATACATAAATTTCCATGATTCATGCAACAAATGCAGAATAAAAATGGATTACCTACAACCCACACAGACATAATTGAAAAAGAAACAAATTCCTTTTTTTTTTTTTTTTTTTGGGTCAACGGTCAAAGTCAACGGTCGGTCAACGGTCAAGTCAACGGTCGTCGGTCAACGGTCGGTCAACGAGTCAACGGTCGGGTCAACGGGCGCGCGGGTCGGACCGGTCGCGACGGTCGAACCGGTCGGACCGGACGGGCCGGTCGGACCGCTCGCACGGACCGACCGCACGTGCCTCGCACGTGCGGTGGATGACGTCACGCAGACGTCATCCGGCACGTGCTGGGCGCGTGCCTCGTCCGTGAGTCGGGTCGGGTCGCCGGCAGGGTCGGGTCGCCCGCCGGTGACCGTCCGGCGAAATGTTGTCGGCGATGACGTCATCGGTGACGTCATCCGAACGGTTACCGACCGTTGGATGACGTCACGATGACGTCATCTCGTGACGTCAGCACGCGTCGGTCCGCGGACCGGCGCATGCCGTTTCGCCGGTCGCCGGCGCGCACGTGCCGGTTCGTCACCGACGCGTGTGGCGCACGCGCTGGCCGTAGCCAGCGTTTCGAGCGCGTGGCGCCCACGCGCAGCGGCTTGTGGCCGCGCGTGTGGGCGCGTTCGGCGTCTTCCGGCGGCGTGCGACCACTCGCCGGACTCGTCTCGACGTCGCCTTTCTCCCAGTGCCTTCAGAATTTTATTCCGACTTACTGAAACTCAGAAAAATGGCCGAACAGCGCTCGGGTGTCGGGATTTTCGCCCGGTTCCGTACGGCCGAAGGGATTTCGCGAAAAATCAATCAAAAAATCAGAATTGATCGGGAAAAACGTGAAACAGGGCTCTGATACCAATGTTGGGAATGACTGATCCCCGAAATACCGGATACGACACTAAATCGAATCCCTAAATCAATGCGGAAGACGAAGCCCGGAAAAACACGTATCACCGATCGTAAAGCACACCACAGAGTCGAGCGTACCTTGTTAGCCACAGATTAAACACCGTCGTCAATGGAGGAAGAGAATCCGGTCGATGAAGCCTTGAAGGGAAGAAAGTGGAAGCCGTATGCCTACTGTTCTTCGGGAGAGAAAACGCGCGGGAGAGAAAAACGTAATTCTGATTCAACGTACACTACTTTCTCTCTCTCTCTTCCCTTTTATACCCCCTTCTTTCCACGGGCCTTATTCCCGTGGGCCGGGCTTCCTGGGCCCAACTTAGCCAGACGGGCCTTAAGCCCAATTACTAATTAAATAAATCCTTCAGTATGTAACCCTAGAGAAGTTGCGTATTCATCTACACTCACCATGCAAATCAGATTCCACAAAGCCATTCGGAAAAGAGTTTGCAAACAAGGCAGTGGACACGTTCCTCTGGACATATACCGATCAGCTTGACAAGATTCCTGCGATGGCATATCGACTTCAGCTAAAAATTCCCGGCCGCCCTGTTAATCCTAATTCTTCAGAACTTTCACAGCTACTTTGTTCCCATCTTCAAGAACGCCAACATGTACACGCCCAAACCCACCTTCGCCGAGTATTCTCAACTCGTGGAAAAGATCGGTGGCTCTTTCCGGCCAAACAATAAAAAATAAAAAAATTCTGATACTAAAGTCTGGGACATCTACTAGGACTCAATTTTTTTGATAAAGGCACGAAATTGAAAAACCGGGTCTGTGTTTCATCACCCAGATTCAACCAGCAACTGAGCATGAAACGACAGCAACAAAGGCAGATAGGACAATGCTAGATTAATAGCAGCCACACCACCGCTTAGCCTATGTGATTATGCTGCAAGATAATTTGACACAACCCATTTGATTCTGAATTTAGCAATCACGTTTAATGGGGTCGATTTGGGTACCAACTGAAATTTGTACTTTCTTTGAGGGAAAAAAATTGGCGTAGAATCAAAAGACAAACTAAAGTTGATGTATTTTTATGAGACAAAAGTAAATATAGCGCAGAATTGAGACTCAAGCCAATGTTTGTGCATTTTATGGGACAATTTGCATATAAACTTTATCTTCATTTATATAAGCAGCAGATTACTCATCTACTTGAAGGTGAATCATATAATTTGGCCCATTTTTTTTTTTTTAAAAGACGGGTTATATCTAAAAGGAGATTCATCTAGCGTCTTAGCTCATTAGGTTGGGCTATATGGTCCGTGGCATTAAAGGAAAGAAACTTGTTTACATCGTTATTATATTATGACGTCAATATGTAAAGTGATGATGTGGTGGTGATGAGGAGAGATGCTCACGTGCTCACCATATCAGTGCAAGCTTCAATTGATCATGCATATTAAACTGGATGGTTGCAAATCAATCCGCTAATTTATGAAAGGAGTCTCGGAATTACATGGTGAAATTCACATAAAAAATCTCCATGCACATACCGAAAATTATGGTTTGGAAAAACTTGCTTCGTCCACTTAAACTATTAGGAACACATAGTAGAAACCTAATACATTCACTTGAAAGATTGCCAAGAGAGAGCTAAATTACTCAAAAATTTAAGCTTATGAATTATGAGCCAATTGAGATAACTCTTAATGAGGAGGGCTCACCTATTCGGAAACTGGGCTGGTTACCATAATTCTTCCTTGAGATACTCACCAAACATTAGAACAGGTTGGGGGCCCACCAACAGAAGTCTGATTCCTCACCTGAGGAGATTGCCATTCACTTAAAAGTCTAAGTGAATAAGTTATAAGTCAATTGAAATATATTAACTACTATACATAGCAATTATTTAATGTATGACTTTTCTAACACAACTCACATGTGTATTTTAACACAAACTATGGTCAAAAGAAGATAAGATGATTAAAAATAGTTGATTTCAATAGGTGGAAATATATTGTGATCCAGGAGCATTCCGAAATGTCTTCGTGACTCTTTCAGGTGATATTGTAGATTATGGGATTCTTTTCATGTAACGTTGGAAAGAAAAATCCTCTTTCTTTTGAAAAATGCTAGATATCTAAATTTTATTTGTTTATTAACTAGTAAAATTGACAATATCATATTGGATTTCGAAATAAATAATCCCTTGAATATCTGGCTCCATTTGCTTTGAGATCCAATGTGATGTTAAATAATATAGCAAAAGAGTTCTTGCACAAGCTTATATTAAACATAAATTCTAGCTAGAGCGGTGTTGTTCATTCTCTCTTTGCCAGGAATTCACGTGTCCTTTGTTTTTAATTTGACAACTTGAAATCACTCTAATAGATTTAATTGATCCCGGTTCACAAAAAAAGAAAAAAAGAAAAAAGGAAGAAGGAAATCTAATGTGTGTGTGTGTTTGTGCATATAATTTTATTTCCAATTGAGTCATGGACATTGATACATGGTTTGCTGGTGTTACAGCACGTGCCAAAAACAAGTCGACTTTATACAAAAATCAAAATCACTTTCGTTATATTACAATTTGAATTTTTAGAACACTCCATAGTAGTCCCACGGAATTTTTTTGACATCAGAACAGGTCCTGACCATCATCATGAATCCCTACCGTCGACCAGCGCTGGCCTTCTTTGTGCTTCTAGTGCATGCTTTCACCTGAGAAATTTCCTGGTACGACATGGGCAGAAACACAAAAGAGAGAGTCGCAATACATTTTTTCTTCATATAACTTTAAAATTCGATCGAGTGCATTACGGATCCGTAGCTGAACTTCAAATCACAGGTCAAACGATATCCCAGCCCATTTCGATGACCTCGACCATTCTATTATAAGTAGAGCCCACCCTGGGGAAAAATTCAAGCTATTTACCTAATCTTTGATAGCCCCACGCTCACGAGAAAAAGTAGAACTTTGTCTGTCCTTGGTGCTTTGACAAAAAATGAACGATTGCATGATTAACTCTACTGGATCCAATGGAGATTGCTCTTCGAGTCCGCCAAAACCCACCCCAAATCGCATCTTTCATCATAAGTTGTAGCACATTGATTAGTCCCCATATAAATGTTAACTTTGACATGATTGATAGCTGTTGCTAGCAACCAGATAAGATCAAATTTGCCCGATACGTATATGAAATTGAACAGATCAATTAACAACATATATCCGATATCTCATACTTTGTATTAAGTTAGTATGGATGTTTTTTCTTCTTTAGGCAACATGATTCATGTTCCAAAATGAATCATATTTAAGTAAATTAAACAGCTAGTGATAAACTCAAGACATGACAAAAAAACACCTTTGTAATTTAACTGATGAATTTCGTCCGTGTAATCTACGCGATAACAATATTCAAGCAAAATGTAATTCGGTTTGATAAATATTAGAGTAATTTTCAAATGAATGACTATTCTAGATTGCTCTCTGGTATTCCTTTCCTTCAACCCTCAAATCCAGTTCATCCTTCTTTGCCTTCTTTGCCATATCAAGTGATTAAATCTATGGACACTTCTCCAAATACTCAAGGATCAAACTCTTGAGGATTCATTTGAACTATTTATGAGCTAACTTATTTTGTGTTGGAGGTACGACACTTTTAGAACGGTGTATCGTCTCTCAGGAGACAATAGAAGCCCCCCTTACATTCTAAATTAGTTTTGAGGCATCAATATAAATATACTTTCATCATCCAATCAGAGAAGGCCATTCGCATCACAATTTTATATTCTCTATCTTAACCTACGATCATGTCAATCCCTCTTCCAGTGAACCTCCATTCATGTTTATACCAACAAATCACATTGTTTCTCTATGTGCTGCAGCTCTCTCTGCGAATACACCAGGTTTCACCTTTTGCTCCCCGAAACAACAGTTCGTTGACTATGCATTTTGAAAGAAGATAGACATCGGTGCTTAATTATAAAAATAATTGGTGGCAATAAATTAAATTATAAAAATGATGTTGAAGATTTAGACAATCTGAAAAATATGCATGACGATGGATGGTATAAAAGGACAAAGACCCCGAGGGGAAGCAACCGGAGGAGAATTTGACCGTTCCCGCCGACGAAGGATCAAGACCGTTGAATGCGTTGACCGGAAACGCAAACGATTTTTATTGCCCCATGAAGAGCTAGTGGCCCTTGCAGTGGTACCCCGACACGGTCTAATTCGAATGATTGTCGGTCCGTCCCTACAGTCCTGTCGCCTGCTCATACGTTGTCTTCACTTTCGCCTGCTTTAGCTCCAATTCAAATGGCTTTTATGCTTCCCTTATTTTTCAAAAAGTGCCGTAAAGCAATCCTAAAAATACCCAAATTTATATGTCACAAAAAATCTCAAATTTGCATAGCACGACAAAAAATCATCAATTTTTGTCACGTTGGTATAAATTTAACGTTAAAATGGGGGAAATCGTCCCATATTTTATATGAATGTTAGTTCGATCTTGAAATTTTTAATTTTATTAATTCGGTTATAAACCTTTATGTGAAATTCTAACCAATTCTTGATGGTCAATTTTTGCCGAAAATCGTGAACACGGCGATTTGCTACATAGGATTAACACCAACAATTGGACTACATGTTAGTGATAGGACTAGATTAAAATTTCGCACAAAAATTTAGGATTGAATTAATTTTTATATAATATGTTTATTACTAATTGAGTAATTTTTCTCAAAAACCTTCCTTCAAGATCATTTCTTATAAAACAAATTAATCTCACCGATTCTCTAGGACTTATTCTCCATTTATTATTTGAAAAAAAAAAAAAGCCTTCTCAATTCATCACTTAATAGAAAATGACATATATATGCTTTATAAGTGCTGAGAGAAAGGGCTCTCACATTAGCATATATATTTTTGCAATTTCTCTCTCTTTTTTTCTTTTTCTTTTGAGGGTGATGACAGAGAATTTTACTGTAACAAAAGACAAGCGTGATATCTCACTTTGGTGCTGGCTCCGCCTCCATATAAACCCTCCCCTCCTCCTTCACTCATTTCATATAATTCTGCTCACTTATCAAGCTCGCTAACACTCAGCATCATTCACACACACACACACACACACACACACACACACACAGATGGGGAAAGAGATGGTGAGCGCAGAGGAGGAGGATATGTAGAGATGGCTGAGTGAGTCCTCCTCCTCCTCCTCCTCCTCCTTGTCGATGCATCAGCAGCCGAAGCTGCCCCTGCTGTCGTTGAACCACGTCTCGTTCGTGTGCAAGTCGGTGGCCGAGTCCGTGAGGTTCTACGAGCGTGTCCTAGGCTTTGTCCTCATCAAGCGCCCTTCCTCCTTCAACTTCGAAGGCACCTGGTGTTGGATATTTCAGCAGTTTTGAAATATTTATTAGAAATTATGATCTTCATGAAAGTCATCATTTTTGTAACGACTTTTTAACGGTCATATAACGGCTTTCTAATGGTTGTATAACGGTCGTCTAACAGCTTTATAACTTTTGATTTATTACCTCATAAACTCTTCATTATTTTATAACGGTCATCTTTTTAATTACCAATTGGTTTATGATGTCTCCTAACGGCTCTCTCTTTTCCTTGTTTAAATATAAATTAAACTTTGAACCACAATTTAAGTAGATACAATATGTTCTCACATCTTTCCTTTTCTTTTTGCTGAGTTATACACAAAAGTTATTTTGTTTCCTTCTAATATTCAGTGTGGAGTATAGAGGAAGGTCTGTTGTATCTTGAGAGGATAGCCACTGAAGCCTTACGCATTGAGTTTCGTATTCCGAGGGACAGAATTATCCTTAAGGACAGTGTTTGCATGCCTCAGACATTTCTTTTTATTTTCTAATCTTTTGTAATGTATTTCCAATTATTATTATTATTTTATGTATTCTAATACTTTTTCCAACAATCTTAAGGATAATTGCCTTATAGCTTTCAAAATTGGAATTGCTGGTGCTTCCACCGACCTTGGAATTGAACAAGGATTTGGAGATGGTGAAGGACGAGTATCACATATTCTTGGGTGGTTTGTCATGGGACAATATCAAGCATTAACACAAAATAGCTTTTGGTCGCTTTGGTAAGGTTGTTGAGTTTCAAGTAAAGTTATTTTTTGGAAACTCCAAATTAATGCTTCAAGGGCATAATTGCCATTGTGGCGCGTTGTTTCCACATTATGAGGAATCATCATCACACAGGTCGAGATACTTTCATTATAGTATTTGAAATTTGGCGTCATGAGCTTGTGTGTTCTCTTTAGATTTGATTTGATTTGATCTTGTTAGACATATTCCATGGATGTATGCTCTTAAACTTTTACGGAAGATGCTTATAGATTTTCAAAATTACCTATGTAGAAAATCTTTAAAAATGGCATAGTGATTCCGTGTGGCTACTTAAAAAGAAATAGAAAAAGGAAAACCATAAAAGAAATGGAAAGAAATCATGTTAATATTTCTTTTATATATTTATTTTTATTTTGGGGCTTTAATACCTATACTTGTTTTTCTAATAGAAAGTCGGACGTGTGTAGGTGTTTTCTCTCTCAAGTTTGTGATTGTTTTTACAATCATCCATTTATGATTAGAAATTGGGGCGCTCCTCTATTACTCAAAATAGTTTCCATTTGTCCTTAATTCTTCCTATTCTCCTGCTAAAATTTGTTTGATGTACATTCATGAAGCTAGTTTATAACTGTTTGTATCTGCTATTTAATTTGTCTTTGGCTCCATCTCTATAGAATCTTATCAAGCTTGCCCATGTTGGACTAGGTTATATATAATTGTTTTCAACGAAATAATGGATGCTGTCATGTGGGATTTCTATGTTTTACCATTAAAATTACGCTATTTTTACCTTATATTATTGTGCTTATAGATTTTGAAATTAGGTGTCATTTGACTTTGGAACAAAGTTCTTCAGTATTCCTCACAGTGTTGTCCCGTCATTCTTGGGAATATGCTAGAGTGCATACAATCATTAGACGGTTGGTGATGTCCATGCCAATATGCTCAAGTAAGTGTAGACACGAGCTTGTGTTGGTACTTGGTGGCATGTTTTTATTCATGCTTGCTTGGGAGTGCAGCTTGGGCCTCTATCTATGTATATGCTCATACATGTGTTGGTATTTGCTGCATGACAATGTGTATGTTTGATAAATACATGAAGATATGATAATTATCTCTCGTCCATGCACATATAGAACTTCTCTAGCATTAGAATGGTGGCAGATTCTTGCCTTCTTGACGACGTGGAATTATGCTTGATAGAAGGGGAATGGAGACCCAATTTAGCAAGCATAAGCTGAGAGAATAATTGGGCAATAACTATTCAATTGACTAATGAAACACCCCAATATTTGTCATTAATTACTTTTCTGGCTAAATTAGCATAATCGATAATTTAGTGAGTATGCTTTTTGCATCCTGCCTTTTGTGATATTTTTATATTTCACATTTTAGTCATTTAAATGTTGCTTAAAGAGTTAAAGTCTACTTTGAGTTTTACATGGGAAAAACTTTGTTGGCATTATATTTATGACTACTAAAGTTTTAGTCCAAACATTTTTCTTGTCAAAATTGTCGTGATTCCATTCCTGAATCTATTAGATTCACACTTATGTTTGAAACAACCAAAGAGGTTTATATTTTATAATAACCACAAATTTATGGGTTAAAGATTATAATGTCTCTTTTGCAATGATCGAATTTTTCACGCATAACTTTTGATAGAATTATTAAATAGTATTTTATTGCATAATTAAATTGATTACATGTTTTTTTTTTTTTTTATTGAGTATGCATTGTTGAGACATTTTTGGTTATTCATATATAACACTCAGAAGAAGTCTTACAGTTATTTTTTAAATTATTAATTCATTTTGGATTTTGCTAACCTCTGAGTTTTGGTTAACATTTTTGGAGCAACATGTACTATTGACAGCAGTAATGATGTAAAAAAAAAATCTTTGTAAGAATATTTACTTTGCCAATTTATGTTGAATGTCCATTCATGCATGATGATAGTTAGAGACTTGATTGGCTATTGCATTGGGAAAGAGAATCTCCTTTAGTGATTGTTGTAGAGATGAAATTTATTTTTATTTCTTTGCATCCATAGCCAACATAGATCTATATTGAATAAGATTGATGTCTTTTGTGAAATATTTTGTTAAAGGGTGACTATTGTCAAGTTTATTATAGTGGATTTTCCACTGTATTATAAGGATACGGTAATGTTAATTGGATCTTGGATTCATATGAGATAAAATCCACTAACAAATATGTGTTCACCTGGTGGAAGTGCTTGACATAAAAGCAATCGAATGAAATCGTGGGGGAAATGGCAATCCTGCTAAACCAAAAGTCAACTTGGTTGAAGTAGATGATTTGATGAAAGTAATTGCTATAGTCATTCCCATGCCAATATTGTGGCTAATCAAAACTATGGGTGGTAGACTCAAGTGCTACCAGGCATATATGTGTAAACAAAATGCTTTATCCTCCTAAGCCCCAATGGGTGAAGGAGAAGAAAATATTTACTATTCTTTGGTAAATTGTGAACTATTCAAGTTCTTGAGACAAAGAGAAAATTTTTGTCAAACTCATGAGGCTGAGTAGTTGAGAGACTCTCAGCAAATATTCCTTTGGGAAAATGACACATTTGTGTTTATACATCATGATTGCCAAGAGGCAATAGCCATGCAAAGATAAAATTTTCAATGGTAAAAATTGACACGTTCAATTGAGGGATAACGTGGTAAAGCAACTGCTTAATGATGGAATTATGTCCATTAATTATATGAAGTCAAAAATGGATTTTGGCCAATCCTTTGACTATACATCAAGGGGAATGGGACAAGCCAATTGAAGAAAATCAACAGTGATGGTAACCCAACCTATGTGATTGGTGATCCCATGAATTAGGTTCATATGGGTAATAACAAGTCATTTGTTAATCTAGTGCACTATTAAAAATTATTGTCCATCCTAAGGTGAGAATAGTGCAAAATTGCAAGGAAAAAGAGGTTGAGCTAAACTCTTAATGAAATTCCATAGCCATTATTGGTGGTGTATTAAACTGCATAATACACTTGATGGAATCACCTATATAAGTGTGGAGTGGGGCCGCTCCTATGAGAATTTTTGGCGAAAATCTCTAAAGCACTTATGAATAAACCAAGCACGCGCATGGCTTATTAGCGCAAAACCGCGTTGAACAACAAAGTTTGTGAGAGTGTAATGTAATTGGTGAAAATTATAATTCACAAAAAGAAATTCTTGGTTCATAGAAGTTTCAAACTTCATCAACGATTTTGTGAATTATATTTCATTCTTTCTAGAGTTGGTTCATAGCCTAACAAGCACCAATTCCGATGCATTACTCTCCAATAACCCAGCATTATTCTATTTTTCTTGTCAAAACTTTCTGAAATATGTGAGGGATTGTTGGATATTTCAGCAGTTTTGAAATATTTATTAGAAATTATGATCTTCATGAAAGTCATCATTTTTGTAACGACTTTTTAACGGTCATATAACGGCTTTCTAATGGTTGTATAACGGTCGTCTAATAGCTTTATAACTTTTGATTTATTACTTCATAAACTCTTCATTATTTTATAACGATCATCTTTTTAATTACTAATTGGTTTATGATGTCTCCTAACGGCTCTCTCTTTTCCTTGTTTAAATATAAATTAAACTTTGAACCACAATCTGAGTAGATTCAATATGTTCTCACATCTTTCATTTTCTTTTTGCTGGGTTATACACAAAAGTTGTTCTGTTTCCTTTTAATATTCAGTGCGGAATATAGAGGAAGGTCTATTGTATCTTGGGAGGATAGCCGCTGAAGCCTTACGCACTGAGTTTCGTACTCCGAGGGGCAGAATTATCCTTAAGGACAGTGTTTGCATGCTTCAGACATTTATTTTTATTTTCTAATCTTTTGTAATGTATTTCCAATTATTATTATTATTTTATGTATTCTAATACTTTTTTCCAACACCTGGTAAATCCTAGCATGTCCCTTTCGGTTTTTCGCTTTGTCCCCCTTTGCTTCCCTTGTTGGAATCGCTGGGAATCAATGCTTTGAAACTTGTATGACATCGGTCGGACCGGGGTGTACGCGTTGTGATACTGGCCCCAGTCTTAGATGTGGGCATTTCTTTGTACGTGGTCCGATCGGTCCGGTCCAATGGGAAATGTAAGTGTGGTTAGAGCATGTAGATCTCTCGGCTCGTCCCTAACTTACTTGGAGATGTTCGGTGGGGGTCGAAAGAGCGATTCTTGCAACGCGAACTACCCGTCCTACATGAATCTTTTCATGCCATTTCACTCAAATCAACAAGAAGCTTTTGAAATGAGGCTCAGCTTATAGTGAGAAACATGTTTTCTCTAAATTTCAATCTTTATTAACGACGAAAACCTTTTATTATGTCATCTTTGAAACCAAATTGTGTGTGTGTGTGTTTTTTTTTTTTTTTTGGATCATAGTTTTGAGGGCTTTTAAAGAAATTTACTCCAACATGGTCTCCATCATCAAACCCATTGGACGTACAGAAGTCTTTTGAGATGTTAAAGCATTTTAGCCTTAACTTTACTTGATTTGTGCTTAGAACAGCTTGTTTTGCCCTTTCATATTGTTAGCAGCCTTTCTAAAGTGACTTCGTTTAGTTTGGAAAAGAAGCAAAGGAGTAAACATGTGGTGATGTGGGTTCCCCCTTTGGGGTGCGTTTATCATCATTTTTTTGGGGTTAATTTCCTCTTTTCTATTTTAGCAAAGGGCCCCAAGTGCGCTGGCGAGACCATCTTTACAGATATAAAAAAAATTCTAAATTAGTTTTTTTGGGATAATTAAATGCTTAACAAGTGTTTCGGGAAAAAAAAAATGAAAAACCCAAAAACAAAACCCTGCTTCTAAAGCAGGTAAATTTGGGATAACCAGATTGTGTCCACTTCCCACCAACTCTTTTGACTTGACACTCTTACCTTGATTAGTTAAATAAGAACAAGTCTCCAATCCATCATCACCTGGTAACTTCTTCGAGGCAGTTATGTTTAGGTGGATGTTTAGTTCTTTTGGAACCTAAATGTATAGTAGTAGTCTTTGTGAATCTTGTTGATTTTTTCTGCTTTTGCGAAATTGTCGAATTCAATAAAGATGTTCGATACGCGAGTTGATGGTGCGGACCGGATTTGATAACAGAATCGGCCCTTCTCGTTTTCAGGCTGTTCAACTATGGAATTGGCATCCATTTACTTGAAGTGGAGGATGTTCCTGCAAAGAAACGGGCGATAAATCCCAAGGACAACCGCATCTCCTTCCAGTGCTCCGACATGAAGCTCGTGATGAAGAAGTCGGAAGAGATGAACATTGAGTACGTGACTGCAGTCGTCGAAGAAGGCGGCATCAAGGTCGATCAGCTGTTCTGCCACGACCTGGACGGTCACATGATTGAGATACGCACTGCAACAACTTGCCGGCTCTTCCCGTCCTCTTGCCCACTCAAACTCCCTAAAACCTAAAAGGACCCGTCGCGATCCACATTGTATGGTAAGTTCGAGAATCGGAGTTTGGACATACAATGCGCCATGGAAGTCACGAATCATGGACAACTTGGTGAAGAACATGTTCAACATCTCGATATGAGCAGAATCTAGGATTCGACGTTGAAGCGAATTTTGCCGAGAAATTCAAAGGACATCTTTCGTGTATAGAATTTGTCAAGTCTCTCTCTCACAGGTTGCAAAATGAGTGTAAAGATTTGAAGAATTAAGGAGATGTTCCAAGGTCTGGAAAAAGCACAAGCAAATTCAATCTTTGTTTATTTAAGTAGCGTCTATTATGTATCCTCTTCTTGGCTCAGCTGTAAAGGCTTTTGCACCTAGGGTTGTTGATTCCATTGTTGTAGCTTCAAAATATAAGTAAAATTCATCTAATGTTGTATTGTGATAACCTCCGATTGAACTCATGAACATTAGTGCTCCTTTGAGGAAAGTTTTGGTGCCAAACTCACTAGTCACAAAACTAAATAAAACGACTGACCTACCCGAGCTATAATCAGCCAAAGTTACCTTGCTTTAAAAACTGAGTTCACAAATAATTCAAAAGATCTTAGAAGAGCAGAGATGCATCATTACAAGGCAATGGAAGGACAGGGATCACGAACTATTCGAATAATTTATAGACTGGGTCTTTCAAAGAAGTTGCCCAAGCCTAAAGCCAATTTCAAGGTGGGCAATTCAACTCAACAAGACATCTCAAGAGAGGGTCAAGGAGGCCATAACATACATGATAATGGAGCTCAGCAACATGCTACACTCGCAAGTCGCCGCTCCTAGTCTTCGAAGCCATTTAGCGAGTCTTTCAGATGCTTCTTCCAAATTACTATACCATCTATCTGGTTCCTTGCTCTGCATATTTTATTCTCTCGCTCATAAGAATAAAGCACGAGGGCCAACTTTATAATAACTGTGGAATATCTACTGCTTAAATATGGGCATCTAAATGCAATACATAACTCGAACAAGATTAGAAATGGGGAAAAGAAGTCCAAAATCTGATGACCAAGAAGATAGATAATGCAATACAATATTCCTACTATCGTCTTCCTGCAAAATTCAAGGCATCCTCAACTCGACATTCTCATTCTCGGCTCCCAGATATCGATGTTTTGGATTTGTCGAGGATATCCTGTGGCACCACAACCCCGAACACCGCATAGTGATGATTCAAGCTTTTTTCCCCCTGTAGCCGGTGAACACTGCCCAACGCTCTGGCACTCAGATTTGGAAAAGCGTAAAACACACGCCTGATTCTCTGATGCACAAGTGCCATCGCACACCTTAAACAAGACAAGACGTAGCAGAAAAGTTCAATATCAGGAATTTCATCACTCTATTTCAAAAAATCTACAACTCTTTAACGCCTGTTACGCCAAATGAATTGCAACTCCCCATGTTATTTTCTCCAGATCTTAAATGTGAAAAATATCTAATCTACAAAGAGGACAGCAATGCAAAGTGCATGTGCAAAGAATCAGTACTGTCCAAGCAGAATCTCAGATATTTTGGGCAAAGGGTAACGAGCCCAATAGGCTGCACAAGCACCAAACCAGACAGTTGCAGCTGATTTGTTTAACTTACATTGTGCATGGTTCCCAAACAAGGTAGATGTCATTGCCAGTGCATAAGTACGGTCTAATAGAGAGATCACCATTTCCATGAGCAGCATCATTTTTTTCATCATTGTCGACCTGAATTCCCACAATGAATGTTGGTTAGATGCAGTTTCACATGTTCCTCAGATTGCAGAAATGTGATTGCCATTAAGCAATTCAGAGAAACTATCTGACTTTCGATATCAAACCGTTTCTTCAATTATGACAACAATGAATCTTGAAGACCAGCCAGACAAGTGAGATTACACCTCTCCAGTTCCCCGAAGCATGTCACGCCCATCTTCATTTGGAAAAGCACGCATCCATGAAGCACAGATATTTTTTTTATCAAGGAGAGCTCTGACTTGTTATCTATCTTGAGCAATGTCGCATCCGCTCATTCGTTTTACTTTAAGGTGTTATCCCTGGCACAAGTGGAATGGGTGGCTTGGGCATTTTAGTTTTCTCCACCAATATCGCTTGGGTAGTCAAGACTGTCCCTGCAATGGATACTCTGTTTTGTCACGCGCACCTTGAAACCTCGCATGGATCTATCACTTCAACAATGAGAAGATCTTCACATTTTCCCATCATTGCATTGTAACTGATTTCCCAATTACATGTTCAGGTTGACTCTACTACGGTATCACCATCTGCTCCTTGCATTAGTTGCAATGGCTTTCGCAGGAGCAAGGAGTGCCTGCAATTGCAATCTGTAATTGACCACCTATAAGAACAGAGAAACCTCCAAAACAACAGCAAAATGCTAGAAACGATCCTCTACTTGATGCATTCCGCTTAGAATGGCCAAGTGATTATCGAAGACACAAGGCAGGTTATCAATCAAAAGAAAAACTAGAACATGGTTTCCTCAAGACCCCATAAGAGGTTGTTAAAATATAATTTCCTCAAGCCTACATGGCTTGAGCCCAAGTCCACAGAGGCCTGAGGTCGAAATCAGGACACGGCGCATCCTCCAAAAAAGGCACAAAGATCACTGTGCACACCTATATTGATGACTGCCGGGGGATGCTTATTGGAGATATCATACTTTTGCTAAGACATAGAATCAACCTGCTCCTCTTGATCTTTCCATGTTGCTCCTCAACACAGGGATACACTCGAAAGATGTACATAAAGCTACAACACCACCAGGCTCCATTCCCTCATTCATATCAGCAAATGTGGGCTACTTTTCATCCTCTATTCTTAAGTTTCCGATCTTCAAGTTCCACCACATCCCACCTTAATTGAATGCACATTGCTTACTATGGAATAGAGATATATAAGATATTTATCCAGAATGACAAAACTAAGTCGCTTTCGTAAAACTTTCTAATGGACTCGCAAGCACTACAGAATCTTGATTTCGATGAATAAATGCAATTATCTTATCTCTGAGGAAATTAGGGGATCTCAAGTTTCACGGGCTTTGTAGATCTTTAGTTTCTTCAAACAAGGTGCTGAAATCAAAAGATTTTGGGATTTTGCAAACCTTAATTACAGCAACCCCACGAGGGAGATTGGCAATTCTTTCTGCATGCTTTTTGCGAATGGTATGCACTGCCGGTTTCAGCTAAATCCTTCTTAATCTGCAAAATCCTTGCCTAGATTTCGGCTTTAGTAGAAGGATCAGTAACAATGACAGTTGAGCTTCTACTAATGGTTACCTTTCTAACAATGCCAAGCTGATCGAAGGTCAATAAGCGAGAGTTAGACTAAAGTCTCCAGAGACAAGGGCAACTCTCGCGCCACTCTCCATAAACAATAACATAAAAAGAATAACAAAAATCCACCAGAACAGTACTGATATTCTCACAAATCCTAACATATATTATTGACAAGAAATTTCATAGTCCTTGTCTGGACAGTGAACAGCATTTCCAACTTTTTACCCGTTTCTCCATAAAAACTATACACTACTATTTCCACTCAGATTCTGAACAGTGAACAGCTCCCAATTCTTCAAAATCTCAAACCAAAGGGCATAATTCGTAAGAGGCCATCAAGAAATTGAGCAAAAAGAGAAGAAAAAGAGGAACTGTTCCGCCTGCCACTGCTTGTGTCTGTACAGTCGACTTCGCCCAGTAACAGCCGTCCTCTTATGCTCCCATTCTAGCAGTCCTCTCTCGTTTGTCAAATTGGTTCCACACTAGGGCAGATCTCTGTTTTTTACCCTAAAACTATGGCCAGCCCTCGCCATCCATGTCCCGTGCCGTGCCATCGGCAGTCATGGTACTATTGTCAGCTCAGCACTCACCCTGCTCTCCCCTCACAGCAACCACTCAGCCACTGGCCGTTGTACGGGTAAGGGCCGTGTCTCCCCATATCTGTTTTCGAGGAATTCCTCTAAGTTCATCTCCCATCTTTGCAGCCCTCGTCATCGTTGCAATGCTGGTGGCCGGCATAGCCAGCTTGGCAAAGGATGGCCACAAGCAGCCCGGCGAAGGCGACTGAACAGTGAACATAGGCGAGCAGTGGCGAGAGGGGACACGAACGGTCGCCGGGAGAGCAGGGCAGCGGCGAGGGTGGAAACTGGAGAGAGAGAGGACGGGATGTACGGAGAAAGTCTTACGGGGTTTTGCTCATTTATAAAAGACAATCGTTCTAATCGCAGCCGTTGATTTCTCATGATCTCACGATAGAGAATGTCGATCCTAGTCTAATCAATCTAACCGTATAGATCCACTTGATCTAACGGTGATAGCTATTGGCCCTCGTCTCTTAAATTTAATGTAGGAGATTGGACATGGTTGAAGTCGTCAATTCCCCTCCAAGAAATTCCGCGTCGAATCACCTTGTCCATTTAATGGTTCCAAAGAACTTCTTTTAAAAATAAAATAAATAAATAATAAATAATAAATAAAAGAACTTCTTTTGAATATATGACGTTGGATTTCTATTTGTGACGCATCGCCGTAAATCAAATAGCGAAAGTCGCAAAAATCATCCTTATTATTACTCGACATATGGTTTTAGCCATGTAAAAATATTTCATTACAATTTATTCGACTAGTTAGTCTCCCTATGCAACAATTTTTTATTCAAAAGTGGACGAAATATGCTCGATCAACACCGAGTATCGACACATGATACTTATGCCTACGAGCTTCTAAACACAATTACCCTCACAATCCTCGTGCTTTTACGAATTTTCGAGTTTGATACCTATATTTTGTTTCAGCAATAATTTTAGTCCCCTTATCAATTTTATTTTTAAATATCCTCATAGCATTGATTATAACAATTTTCGGTACAATTTTTCATATTTTCATTTCATATGAAATTTCAATGATGCAAGCTTTGTTATTCAAATTTGACCTCCTTTTCAAGATATATCACATATATAAATGCAAATCATGACAATTTTCACTATTACACGAAGTACGAGCCTGAAAAAGTTTACAATCGTGATCGAATAAATTTACATGACCCAACGACTAAATTCACGTGACCAACCTCGAAAGATGAAGATGAAGTGATGATATCTTTTGAAATACATAACGAATTTTTATAATCAAGTATCCATAAATTGGATCCTTTTCGGCCGAAGGCCGAGGTCGAGTCGCGTCAGCAAGTATGATGTGTGAAGAAATATGAAGTATGTTCACGTCAAGCAGAAAGTGAAGTAGAGCACAGGAGTCCCAAAGCAACCTAAGAAAAAGTCTGACAAAAGCCACCGGAAGGGGAAGAAAATTTGCTCAAAGTAGGAAGCAAAAGCACTGTTTAGTACTGTTCATATACTGTTTGGCATCACATCAAAGTCTATAACGCCGTCAGGCGTTACATCAAGCCAGTCTGCAAAGTATCGTGCAAAGTCTATAATGCCCCCAGGCACTACATCAAATCGGTCTGTAAAGCATCCTAAAAAGGTACCCTACATCCTGAGGTCATGACAAAGTCTATAATGCCCCCCAGCATGCGTTGTATAAAACAAACTTCCGTCGTCGGAAATCCAAATAAGAGTTGGCTAAAAGAGTCGATTCCTGTACGCACACTCGGGTAACTTTCCAAATCTCCTCTCTTTCTTCTCCCGTGACATGTGTACAATTCGAGAAGGGTCCTCAATAATTTTATAAAGAATTTTCTCCTCTCTTTCTTCTCCCGTGACATGTGTACAATATGAGAAGGGTCCTCAATAATTTTATAAAGAATTTTCTCCTCTCTTTCTTCTCCCGTGACATGTGTACAATTCGAGAAGGGTCCTCAATAATTTTATAAAGAATTGCAAATTTTCAGACTTGCCCGTGTCCCCTCCCCAGGGTACATGGAAAAAACGTAAATATGAGCTAATTTCATTGATTAAATTTCTATTCAAAATTTTGTCCTCCCCATTTTCCGTACCTTTTAGAAATAAGCATAAATTCCATATCCAGTTAACTAGGTCTAATGTGAATATAGTTATTTAGCCATTCCAATTATTCTATTCTTAGAAAAAAAAATTCTGAAATTAAGATTTTGAGAATACTTACATTAACTAAAAGTATATGATGATTTCATTAATTGAGGATGAATATATTCTCACCTTATGAGGTAAAATTAAAAATGTCAATGTATTTCTTTTGTGAGAATAACACATTAGCGCAATTCAGGCTCAAATTATGTTAAAATGATTTTTTGAGTTGGCAATATAAATAAAAGTTAAGAAAAAAAAGTAGTTAAGAGAATGATTTTCCTCATGTTGTTCATAAAGTACAGATAACAACTACGAATACAAAAATTATGGATATTTATATCACATATATCGTCATTGTAAAAGTGTGTACATATATATATATATATATATATATATGGTATATATAATATGAGAAAGTAAATACAAATCTATTTGCCATATAAGTTACATGTTAAAAATAAAAATTGATTGTTTTGATTATGTAAAATCTATTTCTGTCAAGGAAATTTCACATTATCATTGTACAAGATAAAAGTCCATTGAAATATGATTTATATTATATATATTGTTGATGTAAAAGTCTTTTTTTATACAAGCCGTCTCAAAATAGGAACACAAACCTTAAATCGACATGCTAAACATAAAAACCGTAATACTTGTCATTATTTTTGCACCGCCGGCACACTGAACAAAAATATATGGAAATATGTTTTTTGCAAAAAGGGAATGGTGGAAGAAAAGAAAAAATAAATAGGAATTTCCATAAAATTTCTGATATCATAAAATTTGGTAATGTGGACGTCATTCGGGAAAAGAGGAGGGTACATCGTCTTTACAGCTGGAACTTTGGCTCCATCCCCAGGTCGATTATAAAAGGAGAAGAGCCATGCGAGCAGAAAACAACTTCGACTTCAACCCCTTGAAATTACTTCTCCGCTTTAGAGTTTTACCTGCTCGCGGCACGGCTTGGAAACCTCCATGGATCAAGAACTAGCGCCAGGTATGTTCTGTTCTTTCCTTTCTTTGTTCTGATTTCATCCCAAAGGGTGATGGAAAAATTGGAAAAGTGTCGCTTTTTGGGGGTTAATTTCTAAGTAATATAAACTGGCAATTATTTATTACTTAACAAGTATCCCGACACTTTATAAAGAAAACCCTTGTAAGAAAGGAAAGAATGTGAAAGGAGAATAATTTGTGCCGAACTTGAGGGCGTGTTTGGTCTGAGAAAATTTTCCAATTTCTTGTTTTTCTTTTTTTTTATGGTAAAGGTAAGAATAATTTCCTGTTTTTCTTTCCACAAGTTTTCAATTAAAATACGTTCGGTAGAAATTTTGGTTGTCGTGTTTTCAACATCTGAACTTTAAAACTCAAAATGACCAAAATTGACAGTATATTTACAAGGTTTGCTTTAAACAACTACACCCGACATGTTTCTATAACTTTCGTTCCTGTTGAAAGCTCTTACTTTTCACCCTCCAAACGTTTTTTCAAGAAAATGGAAGTTGAAATAAGGAGCAATTTTCACTAAAACATTTCCGTAAACCGAATGTACCTTAAATACACGAGCTGACTCAAGAGGCAAAAATGTCGATTCGACTAAGCTGGAACTCATTTAATTAAAGTTATGCTCTTAACCCGAGTCCAGGGTACCTAAAATCATGCGATGGACTCAAGTACGTACCCTAAAAAGACATTGCTTAGAATTTTCTGGTGTGACCAACGGAAAATGACTCCTAAATAATTTGGAAAGTCCAACTAAATCATCGGAAAAATTTTTCTTTTTGAAAAAGAGCTTACATCCAAATTATTGGGGGACGCAAAATTCTTTGTCCCAGTAATTTTAATTTTAACGAAGTGATTTAAATTGTCACCATAGAACAATATGAGGATTGGACTTATAACCAAAGTATAGGGGCTAAAAGTGAGATTTCCCAACCTACTGAGACCGAAGCGTACAAAATGTAATTAATTTTTCTAAAGTTACTTATGTAAATTTCTCTTTTGGTAATACAGAGGTTCGCATAGACTTGAGTTCAAAGGACATGGCAACTGATCAAGCTTGCCAAGACGGTTGCAAAACAACCAGAGGTTCGTCACCTTGAACTTTTAATTTTTTTTTTTTTCATAAATCTTGATTTTCAAGAATCTTAACTTTTTCAATCCCAAATACTTCTAGTCTCAGAGCATACATGTGCTGACATATAAATTGAAATATAGCCTTTTTACAATTTTTAAAATCTGGATAATATCTTGAATTATAATTGAGAAAGCCCAATTTTTTATTTTTTATACTTCCGAAAAGTAAAAGAATGTGCTCATAATTTACTTAACAATATCATGGATAAGATCAATCCCAATGAGAGAAAAACTTACAAAATCGCATTGTCCACTATATGAAAGCTAGAACGTCCCTCCCATTAATTGATGATACAATTTCTATCTCAAAAAGAAAGTCGTGATCTTTGTTAAGTTTAACGTTAATTTTTTTTCGTTTAAAAGTTTACATCTAAGTTCAATGAAAAAAAAATTCATGCAATGATTGAGCTAGTATGCATGATATAAAGCATACGAAGTGGGATTAAATTTTCTAAGGTTGATTATATTTGTTTCTCTTTATGGTAACAAAGAAGTTCACGTAGAAGAGAGCTCACAAGGCATAGCGACTGATAAAGCTTCTCAAGATGGCTGCAAAACAACCATAGATTTCTCACTTTGAGCTTTTAATTTTCGTTTTTCATAAATTTTGTGTTTCATGGATTTTGACTTTTGTTAGTCCAAGTCACTTTGAATTTCATCCACTATATGGAACCTAGAAGGTCCCACAAAACTAATTCCTAATTTGATACCTATCTGAAAAAAAAAAAGAAAAAAAAAAGAGAAAACTCACGATCAAAGTTTAACGTTGATCTTTTTTTTTTTTTTTTTTGCTTAAAATTTTACCATCTAAGTTTCATGCAAACAATTCCATGCGATGAATGAGCCTGATACCGATAATGTATACATGATCTAAAGCATATAGAGCAAATTTAATTAGGTTATTTATATTCATTGAATTTTTGGTAACAAAGAGTTTCACAAATTAGGTTATTTACAATCACTTAAGGTCCTTTGAGATTGATATGACTATTTCAGGCCTTTATTCGAAACAAGGTCCACTTTAGGCCCTTATTTTAAAAAATAAGTGTACTTCGAACCCTTATTTGGAATTTTCCTTGAAATTTAAAATGTTTTAAATTAAAAAAAAAGTTAAAATGGATTATTGGTATCAGGCTAAAAAAAAAAAAATGTAATTTAATCTAGATGTAAATTGTATTTCGACGAAAATACCCTTCATAGTCCCTTTGTATTTCGACAAAACTAATTCATGATACAATGCCTTTCTCGAAAAAAACTTACGATCTCTATTATTTTAACTTTAAATTTTTATTTATTTAAAAGTATTTCATCTAAGTTCAATACATAAACTTCCATGCAATGAATGAGCATGATAGGATGTTGTCAAGGTTATTTATGTTCATTTTTCTTTTGGTAACGAAGAAGGAAGTTATGAAGACATGGCACGTCCTGTGGAAGACTATTCGAGGTGGCTGCAACAGAAGCCCAGGAATCTATTAAATTCTAAAGGTTTGTCACTTTACACTTTTAATTTTCATATTTCATAAATCTTATGTTTCATGTATTGATTTATTTAATCCAAAACATTTTTATTTCATGGCAGACAAATTGTTAGAGAAGGTAATTTGACCAATGGGATGGACGCACGACTAGTGCAAATCCTATCTTTGATGTCGTGTAAGAAAGTTCAATCATAAACCTCAAGCTAATAGTTGGAGGAAGAACATATATACAAAGTATATAAATTTCATAATCAAGTGACATGGGATATATCAACATGCTGAATATAATTTTTTAATTATTTTTAAAATCCAAATAATATCTTGAATAACAATTCGGACAACCCAAAGAAAAAATACTTTTTTGCTTGCAAAGAGTAAGGAAGGTGAAAAGGTCCGTTGAGTAAAGCACCATCTCTTCGCTTGCATCCATGTTTTATCGAAACTTTGAGCAAGTGATATGATTACACTTGATCTGAAAATAAAAAATTACGAAAGGCTGAGGAATTTTTTATGTGCCATTTTTGCAGTCCTACCAAGAGCGGTCGTCAATGAGAATGAGAACCATCGATCACTCTTTGATGCCGCACTGAGAGGTGATTGGAAAACAATCAAGAAAATCCTCAATAAAGATCATGCAGCATTGATGGCCAAAATTATGACTATAGAAGATGAGTCTTTTACTGTGCTTGATATTGCGATTATGGCCAGACAAGATCAGTTGGTTGAGAACCTGGTCAAGCGATTCCCTCGGGTTTATGAAGATCTCAATCCTAATAGAGCCCTTCGCTATGCTGCTCAGGGAGGAAGATTAAAGATGGTAAAAGCATTAATAGACAAAGCTGATGCCGGATGTGATAGTAGAGCGCGTGCCCTAGACCTTGCTACTAATTATGCTCCTTCGCAAAAGGAGGCCATCTGGTACTTGGCCAGGCGTTCAACATGCGCCCCATCTTCTAACATCATGTTCAGTCTTATCGATGCCGGCCATTTGGGTAGGATTTCACACTGACTCATCTTATCTCATATTTTCTTGAATTAACTTTTTTGTTTTTGCGTCCCAAAAGACATATGCTTATATTTAGCTCGCAAATACCCTGGCTCAACGACATCCAAGGACACTGATGGCGTGGGCTGTTTGGATTTCTTGGCGATAGTTCCTCTTCACTTCCGTAGTGGAGCTCAACTCAATTTTTGGGAAAAATGTATTTACAAATGTAGGTATTGGCTGCGCTTCTTTTGTTGGATACGTGCAATTCAAGCAACTCCATCCACGTAGCATTCACTCTATTTGTTTCCATTTTTAGTTATCCCTCTCTGCTTGGTCGATACATTATTTGATGACTCCAAGGACACAAAGATGGCTCGAGGTATTTTTATTGATCTGTTTAGTGGAGGACAAACACACACACACACACACACACAAAAAGGCATATCATTCAGGGATCTTATTTTACAAAAAAGTTCAGGAACAAGGACTGCATCTATGTATACAAACTAATATCTTAACGATGATTTATGTCACAAATTAATATCTATTGTAACATTTGAAAAGCTAGTGGAGAAGTGTTAGTCATTGTCAAATTGCCAAGTAGGCTTATTGAGAATTGTAGATTTTGGATTTTAGGTCATGGAGATTGATTGATACAAGTTGTTTTTAAACATAATCAAGCATTATAAAGCATAAGCAATTTTCAATTCATGATTGTGCTATGTATCTTTTTGTTCATCATCAATTCCTAATTTCCTGACATGATTTATTCTCTCCTCTTTGTGGTGGTAGTACTAAAAGCACTTAATTGGATCAAGATATCACTATGGAATCTTGCCACAATACCAGGTATACGATATTGCCATGTTATGCAAAGAAAAACAGTAATCTCTCAATTTAAAGTGTATTATAGATACTATCAGTACATCCCTTTGAGATCATAGTAATAAATATAGACTGGCTCATCATTCGTACATTACGATAAGATTTGATTCTAATCAATTTAATTCAACGTTTGAACTACATATATCCATTAGGTGAATCTACAAAAATATTCAATGGAAACCATATCTATCGATCCTCGTTGAGTCTACCCTTTTTCCCAAAAAAAAAGAAGAAAAAAGGAACACTTTTTTTCTCATATGACATTGTGTGTGTTCATCAATAGATCTATCTGTTCTGATGCCCGCATTTTGATTGCCAAGCCATATCAAGTTTATTTTCTCAATTAATATTTTTTTTCTCTGAGCTACTAAATATACATAAGAATATAGTGCAAATGTGAAAGCTTCTTTAACCTTTGGATTCTTCATCATTGGAAAATTTTGCTTCTCTGATGTTACGTGCAGCACCTTTCATCAAAAGAAGTGGAGAATCGAAGTTGAGGCACTATTACTCGCTTGAGTTTGCAAAACAAGCTCTTACCGAGATAAAGAATGGTACAAGTACTCCCGAAATACTCGAGTATATATTGACTTCAGGCGTTGTCCTTGATGCTGCATCTCGCGGAGTCTTTGAAATTGTGGATTTATGTCTAAAATATTTTCCGGAGTTGATGTGGGATTCCAATTTCGCGAAAAAACTGATCATAAAAGTTGTGGAGGGACGGCATATTAAATTGTTTAGACTGGTGATCAAAAAATACCCAATTCGATATTTGGCTGACGATAATTACATGAACTTTGACCTGATGGAGGCTGTAACCAAATGGTCTTCGAGATGTGAGTCCCCTGATGTTTCTGGAGCGGCTTTTCTTATGCAGAGGGAACTTCAATGGTTTCAAGTGAGTGATCCTCATTTGTTTACCCCCTTTTGTGCTCTTTATTGATTACATTGATAGGTGTCCTTTTTCTTTTAAGGCAGTGGAAGATAGAGGATTTCTTGCAGTGGAACATAGAGGATTTCTTTCTTCTGAAGGGCTGACATATATGGAAAATAAAAAGTCATACTGGGAAAAGTTTGTAGAACAGCGCGAAGAATTGCTCAAAGATGCAAGGCAATGGATGAAGGAAACATCATCATCTTGTAGCTTTGTTGCAACTATAATTATTACGGTAGCTTTCGCTGCAATTTTTACGGTGCCTGGAGGCAACATCGAGAAGAAGGGGATCCCAATATTTCTGAACGAGGGCTCATTCATGGTATTCGTAGTTGCAGATGCTCTTGCTCTCTTCTCCTCTATCACCGCCGCATTGATGTTCTTGGCCATTCTAACTTCGCGCTACGCGATCGAAGATTTCCTCTACTCACTACCAAGAAAAATGATATTGGGCCTCACTTTTCTCTTCCTCTCATTGGCTTTTATGCTGGTGGCATTTGGCTCTGCTCTTACAATTGTCATGAGTGAACGATTGAAATGGATTTACATCCCAATTACATTGTTGGCTGCCATCCCCATCATTTTGTTCGCAATCCTACAGCTTCCCTTATATGTTGAAATGGTGGAATCCACCTTTCTACCTCGCCTCTACCGTCTCCTGAAGTTTTGCAAATGATCTATGCTATTATTGGAGGACATCTGCAATGTGATCTTTGTTTGCACTTGTTACTATGTGTAAAATGTGACTATCATGGTGTTTACTCATGTTTAGAGACTTTTGAAGTGTGACATCAGCCATAATTTCATTGTTATTTATTCACGTTGAGTCAAGTTCAAAATTTTCGGTTTTCCATTCCAGTTGAAATCGAGTATGATTTTTAATGCTTGATCACATTTGAGTCATGTTTTAGGTACCAAGTATGCATGTCAAGTCAACCTTGAGCTGCATACTATATCGACTACATAAATTGTGAAGCAGCCTTTTGGGATTCTTTGTAGTGTGTGTCCCTTTAAATATTCTTTGCTATCGAGAGCTTTGCCCCCTTTGTTTGCCACATATGTGATGCTTGGTATTTTAATGAACAATCAAATTAGTTGTTAGCGTATTCTCTTCTCCCAAAGACTTTCCCATGTACATTTCTTATCATATCTCATAGATTTATGTGACACATAATTCATATAATGTTGATACCTAAATTTTGACTATTCCATTTAATTATTTTGAGCTTATGACACCGGAATAGTCAATCATGAATTTGTTATCACCCCTTAATTTTGTCATGGCTTGTAGTAATAGTTATAGCAAACCAACAAACCATTACCAAACAAAAATTGTAGTAAACCATTACATCTGAAGCAAAAACTAAGCAAAACAAACCAATATTAACAATACACAACTAAGTAAAAAAAAAAAAAAACATTTTAGTGCTCACGACCAATGAATTTCGACTCCAACCTTACATATTCACTATAGATTGCAACAAAAAAACCTTGTTCCATACAAAATTTGCAACAAATCAATAACACATTTTACATATAAATAACTCGATACAAGTATATATTCCACATCTTCGACTATGGTAGAAATACAAATTTCTTCTCATTACTCACATCACATTTGAATAGACTATACAGGAGAACAACAACACAATCAACACCCAATAAAAGTTTCTTTCAATTTTCAGCATTGAAACGTCCTTTTTCAAATAGTCGACTAGAGATGTTAAACAATTTATTTGAGCTTGTACTGAGTTGACATCCTCCAACTCATCCATTAATGTAGCTAGAGGTTGATGTTGGCCTTTAAGTAGCTCCAAAATCACCTATGTCGCTCAACCGGAGAATTTCGCGTCAACCTATTTGAAATATTTGCACTTTGAGCATTCTCTATACCTATTGCACTCATGGAATCTTCTTCGAGGATTTAACCGAGTTTAAGATGTTCTTCTCAAACTTGATAACCCGCAATAACAGTACCACTCATTATCTAATTCACTTTTTTGGAATGAACGTGAGCCACTGCTGAAGCTTCTACCCTCTATTTGTAAGATCAAGCTGATAATTTTGAGGAAAAATTGAAGTAGGTACTCAAATTGGCCGATTGGTGTTTTGAACTTCCAATTCTCTTTCAAATTTGGGATTTGAGGTTTTTACTTGAGGGAAAAGCGCCAAATGGCATCATTTTGTTGTTTGCATACTGACTGTACTCTCCGTTGAGCCACGTCAGCTTTAAATTAATAAAAAAGTGTTGGATTTTTGGTCAATCAGATTGGCATTAACACTTAAATAATTGTTTTTCAAACTTTTTAACACTTAAGTGATCCAAAATAAACTTTTGGTATCAAAGTGAGCGTCGTATATAACTTTTAACACTTCTAGTGTATTTTCCCCTAGTTTCTACTTTTCAATGCATGATGGACTTGGATAAACAGTTCCACAAATATAAACCTTTTGAAGCTTTATTTTTTTTCTTTTAACTTTTATTAAGGTTGAAAAGGACCGTCTTTCAAACGAATACTCGCACCATTTCAATTGATGATGTAAGGAATCAATCATTTATAATTGAAATATATATTTAGTTAATTCATATGACCTTCGCTATAAATTTCAGCATCAAGTGCCCGAGGAACTAGCCTTCCACTTTTAGACTTTATTTTCTCAAAAAGTGTCCCTTAGGGTATATGAATTTTATCTCTATATATAAATAAGCAATGCGAAAATCAATTATATAAGAAAATTATCTAAAAAGTTTTAAACATATTGTATGGCAGCAAATTCATTACTAAATCTTGTAATTATGTCACTTAAGTCCCAAACCTTTTGATAATTTCTTAGCATAGTCATTCCTACCAATTTTTGGCCAAAAATTGCTAACACAGCATCCTATGTGGCCAAGTGGTGCTAATGTGCATAATGTTTGGATTTTTTTTTTTTTAAAGTTGTTGTAAGTTTTTCCTTTTTTTCCCTTTTTTTTTTTTTTTTTACTTTGGCTTGTGGCCGATGATCGGCCACAGGCAAGGGCCAGACTTGCATGGGGGATGGTCAGCCATTTTAGATGGGACAAGGGCTACAACACCCTTGCTTAGTGAGGGCATCGTGGCTCTTGTCAGCCACACATTGTACAAGCTAGGGTACCTAACTTGTGGTAGGTTACTAACCATGGCCAAGTATTGGTCATAGGCAAAATGAAAAGAACAGGGGAAAAAAGGAAACAATGAAAAAAAAAAAAAGGAAATCATAAAAATTTTAGAAAAATTTTAAAAATTAGTTAGTGATTTTTGGTCAAAATTGGTTAAAATGATTATATTGACAAATTATATAAAGATTTAGGATTAAATTAGCATAATTAAAAAGTTATGACCTAAACTGGTCACTATACAATAAAATTATGACTTTTTAAATAAGTATCTCATATTACATAATAACAATATGACCGAATAGAAAAAATGGGTTCATATCAAAAAGGAGGTGGGGCGAGATGGTGAAAAGATAGGATGATTCAATGGATCCCACAAGCCCTAGTTTTTAAGATTAATATAATGTTTTAGCTCATGCCGTGTCGGCTTTAAAAAAGAAAGATGCTTTATATTATTATGACTCTATGCAAAGTGATGATGTGGTGGTGATCACACGAGATCCTCATGTTGGCCGCAGAAATGTAAGGTGAGATGCTAACGAGGCACGTGAACCAAGAAAAAAAAAATTGGCAATTTTACTGTTTTTTGTTGAGAAGTTTAAAAGGAAAATTATAATTAGCGCCAACTGGCCGGACAAATCGTCGTTCTCCAATAATGATGGCTTGGGAAAATATTTTACATGTTTAACCAAGCCACTCAAAAGCTTAGAGTGTGTGGTTATTAGAAAAAAAATGATTAACTCAATTAACCCAAAAAAATGTTAAATTTCACACTAACATAGTTTAGTTTAGCCAATTGTTACTTTGAATTTTGGTTGGGGATATACTTAGGTTCTAGCCTATCAGTGCAAGCTTTAATTGATCATACATATTAAACATGATGGTTGCAAGTCAATCCACTCAAACCATGCACACTAATTTGAAAGAAAAAACAAGATGATCAATAACGCTTAATTTGGATGAACGCATATGTGCTGTGATCCTAAAGCATTTCAAAATCTCTCCGTGATTCTTATAGGTGGTATTGTCATAGTCAATTACGGGAAAAATTTTCATGTACCATTGGAAAAAAAAAATCTCTTATATTAACTTTTGAGGAATGCCAAACTTATAAACTTTTTACTTATTAATATTTTCTTATTAAGTTGACAATATCATATTGAATTTTCAGATGAATAAATCCCTTCGAATATCATCTCGGGTATTGCACATATAGCTTTTGATGTCTCAGCAATAGAACGAAAAAGAGTTAAATTATGCATTTTCACCTAGCCCCAGTTTGGCATTATATTATGAATTTATCACACGTGGATGTAGACTGGCCACATCAAAGCACCATACTCTAATACCCAATTCCCCGCAATATATGGTGGACCATTGCTCCACATGTTTGTCTGCAATAATTAACACATGCTCCGCAAAAAAAAAAAAACAAAAAAAACAAAAAAAACAAAAAAAACAAAAACAAAAAACAAAACAAAAAAAAACATTTATACGCCTTGTCTCTTTTGTTATATCATTTTCGCCAAGAACAAAAAGGAAAATGTATGGCAAAATGATGATGTTTCGATTGTTATAGCAAAGGATAAGTCTCGATTAATTGAAGAACATTAGTGGAGAAAGATCGAATTAGTGAAAGGGGAGAACTTCAGGGGGGACCATCAAGAAGGGTTAATTCATTGAGTTCTTGCAAAATCCGACGTGAACTCGAGGCAAAGTAGGTCTTATTTCACTACCTTGATTTCAATGTATGCATACACAGATAATACACGTGGATGTTTTGCATTGCTTTTGGCTTGCCTTTGTTAAGGCGACCCCCCACACCCCCCCCCCCCCCCCCACCACCAAAAAAAAGAAGAAAAATACCCACCACACACTCCAAGCATCAAATTGCATTCTTGTGGCTCTAATAAATTATGGCCTAAAGCCAGTGTGGTTTGTGCACACGACTTTGGGTCCAATTGAGTCATGTGCATTGACATTTCGAATGTGCTATAAACAAGTTGATATAAAATTTCGTTTTGAATCAATGGATTAATCCCTTGGGATCAAGTTATGATGAATAAATCACGAATCCCTAAGGTTGTCCTTCGTTGGCCACCTTTGATCGGACGCTGGGGCAACAACAGAAGAGAGATCCGCAGTACCATACTCATCATATAACTTAAATTTGAACAAGTTTTCTAGGAAGTACATTGCAATCCATGACTGAATTTCAATCACGGGCCAAATGGTTTGCACTCTCCACAAAACCTACTGATTTACCCCAGCCCAAGAAACAAGAGGTGCGTGGGATTAAGCTTAAAGGCCCATCTCAATAACCTGGACCACCCTATTAGAAGTTGACCCGGCCATGGGCTTACAATTATTGGAAAAAATCAAGTTATTATTTAATGTTTGATAGCCCCTCTCATACGAGAAAAGTAGAACTTTGTCTGTGTCTGGGTGCTCAGACTGAACCTATCCATTGACCACGGAAGTCACGCCTGTGAACACCAGCTAGATCCAAGTTCCAACGGAGTATGACCTTGTGTTAAATATAATCAATAATCCTCGCTGGCCATTAAAAAAGACCAACATTTCCATTTATCTGATTTGTATATGGAATCGAATAAATCGATTAACAATATATATTTTATACCTCATATTTTGAAGGTCCAGATCTTTTTTTCTGCATAACATGATTCTTGTTCGATGGCGAAGTATATCTAAGTGAAGCGAGTAATCAGTGGCAAGCTCTAGCTATGACAAAGAAAAAAACTCTAGTCGGTTAACCGATGATATCATTCCTGAAATTGCACAGCATAACATTTATTCTAGTAGAATGTGCTTTGATTTTGATAATTTTAAGGGGTTATTTCAAATTCCTCTCCGGTACTCCTTTTCTCCAGCTCTTCATTTTGGAATCCAGTTCCTCCTCCTTTTTCTATATCGGGTATTAAATCTTACAACAGTTTTATAATCCTTGAGGATCGGATTCTTGGCGCCAGTAACCATTAGGATCACCATAAATACAATAATTAATACATATCTATTCAAGTCGAGTGGAGCTCAAATTTTATTATTTTCTATTGGAGTAGAATTTGAGCAGAATTTTTAATGCTTGATCAAATTTGAGTCGTGCTTCGAGTAACGAGTATGCGTGCTAGGTCAAGCTTGCACTACTTCATCGACTCAATTACGTCTCCTTGCCTGCATAGAGAAATTGTGAATCTGCCGTTGAGGATTCTTTAGAATATATGTCTTTTTAAATATATCTTTTTTCTGCCGAGATGCTTGTTATTTACATTTTCCCCTTTTTTGCCGCTCACATTTGATGTTTGATATTAAATGAACAATCAAATTAGCCGTGAGTGTATCCTCTTCTCCCCAGGACTTTCCCATGTACAGATTTTGTCATAGCTAATAGATTTACTTGTCACGTGATCGATACCACTCCAAAGAATTTATCTCAAAATTATATTTGTTGGAGTAGATCTTATTACCTATAATTTTAGGAAAAAGAATACCTTAAGTGTCTTAACTTTTATATGACGCTTATCTTAGTGGCATAATTTTTTTCTCAATTACTTAAGTACCATGACTTAAAAAAAAAAAAAAAACATTCACTTGAATGTTATAACTTTTTTGACAATCACTTGGGTGTCATAAATTCTAATAAAACGTTCATTCGAGTGCCATGACCATTTTAAAAATCGTTCACCTTATGTGCCAAAAATCCGACATAGCATGGCATTAGTGGTAAACATTTTCTAAAAGTTCTAACTAAAGTTATGACATTCAAACGAATGTTTTTAAGAAGTCATGACGCTCTAGTGATTGAAGGGAAAAAAAAGTTATGGCACTCAAGTGAACTTTATAAAAAAAGTTATGACACTTATGGTGTCTCTAATCTAGCCATCATACTTCAAAAAAATTGTCTAGAAAATATGATAACTATTAGTAAGTGCCGTTATTACATATATGAAAACAAAGATACTTACTCTTAACCAATCGAGAGCTCTTTGCATTTGAATTGTTGCTCTGGAGACAGTAGTTACAACATCGAACTTAGGATTGTACTTTGCTGCTGCAAGCATCATCTTGGCCAATGCTTCTGTTGTAGGCGCTTGAACTAATAATAACTCTCTTTTTTTTTTTTTTTGGCTAGAAACTAATGAGAACTCATTAGTTGAGCTTCCCTTCAAAGAGCGTTTGAGAGTTCCTTTCTTGGTGATTCTCCACGACAAGTGTCATCAACCTCCTACCATAATGCGAAATCCAAATAAGCTCCGGCTAAAACTGAATACAAAGCTTCACGAGTTCATTGATTCCCTTCATTCTAGCTTGACCAAAATAAAAGGATTAGGCGCAAGGGCTAATGGGTATATCGTGTGCATACAAAAGTTGGGTGAGGATGAAAAGATGAGTGCAATTGCTGGCAAAAGTTGTGAATAAGTTTTGGGAATCATTGATTTTTTTTTAATGGTTAGATGGTGTCCACGCCAATTTTTGTGTACCTCAAGTGATCCACCTCTTCGAATAATCTTAAGAACGCACTCGTTCATTTCGGTCTTGTGGATTCAAAACCTCATTTTTAAAGTGCTCCCAGTAAGTCTTAAATAAAAGATCATAGGAGGAGGAGCAAACTCTTTTAACATCTAGTTAATGCCTTGTTGGTGCGTGCGTGTATCTTGGGGTGGAATTCCAAAATGCACAATTTTGGCCCAAGAAATTTGCTCCCAATCTTCTTCTATTCCGTGCGCTCCCAAATAAATTATTTTGACTTTCCTACCTGCTTTCTCCACCATTTTCCTACTCTCCACGCCTTTTCGAAGTTGCCAAGTAAAGTGTAATTTTACTATGTTAAATGCTTTTAATTTATAAGCGTACGCCTGTGCATCTCATCTATTGCGACGTTGTCTTACGGGTGATGTGGCGAGAATAGTCAATGACGAGGCCCCCGGTCCTATGCCCAATATCCGCACCCTCTCAGTAACAACGAAAATAATTTTTAGGCTTAAGCATTTCACAAATAAGAAAGGTAATCAGTTATTGACACCCAAACTTATCCTTTTTATCACGTGTTGGTCACGAGAAATGAAAACATTCAAAATCATCCTCATTGTCACATGCAGACTGTGATTAACATCAACTTAGCCTATGTTAGTCATGGAAATGAAGGATGGCCAAGGATTTCAAAAGCCTTTGGGCTAGATTTCAATAGGCCTACAAGTGGAGATATGCAATTCGATGATAAAACAATTGATTGCCACATGTCCAAGTCAAGAGATGCGACCGAAGACAAAGGATTTAGATGGAATTGGCATCAAGATTTAGGTAGGAATGGTTGATTAAAAGGGCGTGCAAAACCAAAGGAGCAGTTAATACTTGTTGAGCAAGTCATTTAAGCATTGTCGAACAAGTCAAAAGACAACAAGATATGGATAATATAGTTGAGCAAAGAACGTTGAACAACTTTCAAGGAGGAAGCAATAAACTACCGACAGTTACCAAATTGGCCTATAAATACTGCATGCAATCCAATAGAGAGGCCCCCTAAACAACACACCAAATTCCTTTGTCTTACCCTTTTAGTTATCTTAGCCTAATTTAGTTCAGCTACAGCTTCAAATTCTCGTTATATATTCCATTCTAGTGTGTCTATATCCAAGATAGTGCTGTTGATTAGATTCCAATATTATCCTACTATCCAATGTTGTTGATTAGCTTCCGATGTAATGTCCTTATATCTATTTAGGAGCAGTATCTACTCAGTGTTGTTGCCACTGTTGAGCATTGTCAATTAAGTTCAGACGTTATGTTCTCGAGCCCAATTAAGAGTAGTGCCTTCTTGGTATTGTTTTCAATGTCTAGTGTTGTCTCAGCTTCGATATTATACAAACCATTTTGATTTTAATAAGCTTTCATTAGTATGTCGTAATGAGTTTGGATCAAATTGTTAATTATATTTCGACATTAGTTATCATTAATTTTAAGCTTGTATTAAGTGACTCCATTATATATACACGTATATGTGATGAAAGATAAAAATCAAATACTCCATTGTATTTGACCATTTCTGTCCAATACTAGCATGAAACCTAAGTCCCCTCAAATAAAAATCAAAATATAACATTTGATGAAAGATATTTCGTTGCGGAACCCAAAACCGACGAAGTACTAGTACATATGTTTTCATTGTTCTAATATTTTTCAGAAAAAATTAGATGCTAGATAGAGATGATGAAGCTAACACGATTTCACCAATCAAGATTGAAGCAGAAAGTCCTAGGTTAACATAAATCTTAGTCAATTAGCCTTTAGCTAGATGGTTTCCTAGGTCAACATTAAATCTTGCCTCAATTTACAATTTCAAGGATTCTCTTGTTAAAATTTTGTTTTAATAAATAATTTCCCATATTCTTGCGATTAGAACTTTGTGAATACCTGAAACCTTTCAAAATGTGCAGATATTGACACGAAGAATCATGTATAATTTAGTAGTGCTTCAATGTCTTACAAAGTCACTTTAGAATGCGCCAAATGAGTGCCAACATTGTCTAATCAACCTTTTCGCCTCTTGATTCTAAACATGTATCGTTACATTGTCTCGACCTACCAAGGGAGAGAATATGTTTAGAGATACTTGCTTATGAGACGAGTTGAATGGTTCAGAGAAATGATGATCTCGGCTGAACCATCATATGCTAACATCGCAAACGACTCAATCAATCACAAACGTGGACTCTCTCAAGTCCATACCCCGCATAACATTAGATATTCGATTTTTATTTAACTAATCATATGTGAATTTCTATATAATAAGTCGCCACTAGCCTATTAAGGTCGGTTAAAAATCAAGTAAGATATGAGAGAATATCTCATTTTTCGCACAACTAGAGATCTTGGAAACATGGACTTGATTACATTAGTTTTAAAACTAATGGTCTTTCGGTACCTAAACTTGATTACATGCCTACTAAAATGCTAGGGAACCTATCAAAGAATTTTTGGGTTCATCCTAACAATTCTAAAAATGAAAGTAATGCTCAAAATATTAAAGTGCACAATCAAGTGCAATCGAAGTAAACACATAGACAACTTGATATTGTCTCTAAATAAAGGCATACGAAAATCCTTATTATAGAGCTCTAAAGGTTTATTCAATTTTGGATTTCAAAATTTTTAAGGATTTTTCATTTTTTTTAAAGGAAAACTACCTAATTTGTTAAGCTTTTGCCAAGGATTTCTAATTTTTTTCTATTTTTTCTGAATTTTAAAATTTTTTTATGAATTTTTTAATTATTAAAAAGGGACTTCGGACCGGGTCGGGGAACCGGCCCGGGTACGGGTCTAACCCAGACCCTAGGGTCGGGGACGGAGCTTGCAATTCGGATCGGCCCCAGGCCTAATCCCAAATATGGGTCTATCTGCTGGGCTTGAACTATTGCCGTAATTCAAGCCCAATTTCTCTTTAGTCACGTTCAGCCCAAGTCCAACTAAACCTAAATCAGGCCCAACTTCTATTTCATCTAAACCATCCCCAATTCACCATTAGCCTAACCCCGAATCTGTACTTAGTTCATTCAATCGGCCCAATCTTCAGCTCGTCTTATAATCTGACCCGACCCAGTTTGATTATCCGAATGTGATCCGGTCAAAATTAGAGTTGACCAACTTTTTATTTCTTTTTTTCATTTTCTAGCTTCTTATTTCTTTTCTTTTTTCCACCTGCGCTGCCTTCTTCAAGCAACGCCTTCTTCCCGACAACCGGTTGACGGAAGCTTCTCCATGGACGGAACTCAACACTCACCACACGAGCACACTTCCAAATCTCAACCGATCCGACGTCAGCGGCCAACCTCACCAACTGTCACTAGGTCGTCACCGCCGGTCATCTCTCGGGCCATCATCGAACCTGTTTGGCGCCATTCACATGCACTTCAAACTAAATCTATTCTAGAGAACCAACGCATATATGCACATCGAAGCAAAGCAATAGGGAACTAGCTGTAGCGGCCCTTAACCGCAGGCATTCTCTGGCAAAGGGAATGGCATTTCCGGCAAGGTTTTCCTCCATGGGCGACTCGGAAAAAGCGATGGATATGCCGTGAAATCGAAGGAAAGCATGGATAAAAGCACGACATCAGACGCAGTTCAACAATCTCAGAACAATCAAACGTTAAACTATAAAACTTCTAAGCATCGATTTGATGGAATGGATTTCGTTGTTTCACTCAAGCATTTTGTCGAACAGTTGATGTGCAATTCGAGGTACGGGATCCGCATTACTCATTTCAAATCAACCTCAATTTCAGACAAGTAACTCGCGATTTCGCTAGTGAGCACAAAGTCTCAAATTCGGGCAAAACAGAGCAAGGTTAGAGCATTTGAAGTGAGGAGCTAGCCTGATCAAGAATGGAGTCGCCGTTACCGTGCGTTCCCCAACGAGGCTTTAGAATATGACCGGTATCCTTCCTTTTCGTCTGAGGAACGAGTTTAGCGGACGCAAAGCCTTCGCTCAGCCACGGACGGAGATGGTGGCCCATGGTCGCGTAACATGTTCTCCCGCCAGTCGAGGACCAGAACAGAAGGAAATCAGCAGATTTTTGTCAATTTTCCAAAAAAAAATCTTCGGTTTCCTTTTTCAGCTCTTCTCCTCTCTCTCTCTCTCTCTCTCTCTCTGGTTCTCACTCTGCGAACATCATCCTTCTCTCCTTGTCTCCCTGGTTCAGCCTCACTTTTTCTCCCTCGCCTCCTTTCTTTCTCGGCCTGACCCAGCACACCTCAAGCGAACGTCCTCCCCCCTCTCCAAACAGAATCTTTTCTTCCGTCACCGGCGCCTCACCGTGCTCTTCTCACAAGCCACGCGCGCGTCCTTTTTTGCTTCTGTCATCGCCTCTGCATCACAGTCACTCCCTCATCAACGTGAGCCGGGCCTTTAGAAAACAAAAATGGACTCAGAATCAGGAAAGAATAAATGAAGGAAAGGGGGTGAAGGAAAAGAAATGAATTTGGACCCAGAAGAAGTAAAAAGAGTGGCGCTAGAAGGAGGGCTATGCGCATGGGCTTGGCAGGCCCAAAACTTGTTGAAGAGAATGAGCTGGATCCGAATTTTATTACTATTTTTATCATTCTTTATTGCTATTATTTTTTTTTATTTTTTTAATGTTGCGAAAATGGATGGGCGCCTAAAAATTTGGGTGTCAACATACACCTTTTTTCTAAAAAGAAAAGATCACTATCAAATCTTTCAAGGCATTTAGGGTGCATTTGGTTCACAAAAATATTTTAATGACAATTGTATTATGTTTTCATCTTCCGTTTTCTTGAAAATATGTTTGGTGAGATAATAGGTTTAGATAAGAATGAAACTTGTACAAAATAATGTAATTTTTGGTCATTTTCACTTTTAAGGTTCGAATTATGAAAACATGGCAACCAAAATTCCTGCAAAAAAAGAAAAGAAAAAGAAAACAGGAAATTGAAAATTGAAAATTTTCCATTTATATTTTGCATGAAAAAACATTTTCTTTAGAAAGACTTTGCCTTGAATCGAATGGAAATTTCTTGCTTTTGTTTTTGAGCCAGAGCAAAGTGAGGCACCCGTTTTTGTCAATAGCTTAATATAGCTAAAGGCTTGTAAATTAGCTAGCTTGAATGGCTTTTCTAAGTTTAAGAAACAAACAAGTGCCTTAACATGGTAAAGACTCCATTTATGTCTAAAATCGGAAATTAGAAAATTTCCATTTTACATTTAAATTTTGTGTGAAAGCTTTTTCTTTGGAAATATTTTATTTTGAATCTTATGGAAGTTCCTTGCTTGTGTTTTCAAGCCAGACAAAAGTGAGGTGCCCCCTTTTGTTGATAGCTTTATTCATCTAAAGGCTTGCAAATTAATTTACCCCAATAGCTTTTTTGAGCTTGGAAAAGAAGTGGCTTAACTTGGTAAAGACTCCATTGGCGTCTAAAACCAGAAATTGGAAAATTTCCATTTACATACATATTTTGCGTGAAAGATTTTCTTTTGAAAGATTATGTCTTGAATCAAATTGAAATTTCTTGGTTGTGTTTTTAGGCTAGCCAAAAGTGAGGTATCGGTTTTTGCCAATAGCTTTATTCAGCTATAGGCTTGCATATTAACTTGCCTAAATAGCTTTTCTAAGCCCGAGAAAGAAATGGTTTAACTTGGTAAAGACTCCATTGATATCTAAAATCAGAAATTAGAAAATTTCTATTTTACATCTACATTTTGTGTGAGAGCTTTTTCTTAAGAAAGATTTTGCCTCGAATTGAATGGAAGTTCCTTGCTAATGTTTTTGGGCTAAATGAAAACGAGGTGCTCATTTTCACCGGTAGCTTTATTTGGCTAAAGGCTTGCAAGTTAACTTGCCTGAATAGCTTTCTTGAGCCTGAGAAAGAAGTGGCTTAACTTGGTGAAGACTCCATTGGTGTTTAGAATTGGAAATTATAAAATTTCCATTTTACATCTACATTTTGTGTGAAAGCTTTTTCTTTAGAAAGATTCCTCTTTGAATTTAATGGAAGTTCCTTGCTTGTGTTTTTGGCAAGACAAAAGTGAGGTGCCAGTTTTTGCTGATAGGTTTATTCGGCTAAAGGCTGGCAAGTCAAGTTGATTGAATAGCTTTCTTGAGCTTGAGAAAGAAGTGGCTTAACTTGATAAAAACTCCATTGGTGTCTAAAACTAGAAATTGAAAACTTTCCATTTTACATCTATATTGTGCGTGAAAGCTTTTTCTTTAGAAAGTTTCTACCTTGAGTTGAATGGAAGTTTTTTGCTTGTATTTTTGGGACAGACAAAAGTGAGGAGCCAATTTTTGCCGATAGGTTTATTCGGCTAAAGGCTTGCAAATTAACTTGCTTGAGTAGCTTTCCTGAGCCCGAGAAAGAAATTGCCTAACTTGTTAAAGACTCCATTGGTGTGTAAAATTAGAAAGTAGATAATTTCCATCTTACATCTATATTTTGCATAAGCTTTTTCTTTAGAAAGACTCCATCTTGAATGGAATAGAAGTTTCTTGCTTGTGCTTTTCAGCCAGACAAAAGTGAGCTGCTTGTTTTTGCTGATAGCTTTATTAAGCTAAAGGCTTGCAAATTAATTTGTCTAAATGTCTTTCCCGAGTCTGAGAAAGAAGTGTCTTAACTTGGTAAAAACTCCACTGGTGTCAAGGGACAAAATGACCTTTATTGTAAAAAAGAGAGATTGAGTCACCTCAAAGTAATGGTTCGATCACTAAGGATTGAACCTAATGATCTATGGTTCCAAAGCTAGAGCCTATTCACTAATTTGTATAGGCCTAGTTTATATTCCATGCAATAATCTCCTTTACATTTAGGTAATCCAACCATTATAAAGTGAATAAAAAATTATACGCTTTACTTGCTCTCGGTGTAGGGCTTAGCTTTACACTAGGCAATGTATTTCTATAAAAAGGAGGAACGAACCTCGCTTAGGGAAACTAAAACTCTTTGATAATTGGATATCTTACCTTTGTTTGCATCCTCCATTTACTTTGTTGTTGAAAGACTGTGTCGCGACCTAAATTTTGGGTGCACCACCTAAGTTTAGGCTAATTGACTACTAAGTCTTTAAACTTAGCTCGAGCTCTCCCAAACCCATACCAATTCGCGACTTAAGGTTCAAATATTTAACAGGCAAATTATTATTATCTATGAGTCGCCACTAATCGGTTTATGGTAGATTGATTAGACACCTAAGTAAAATAATGGGATAATTATTTTACTCCTATGAACCAGAGACTAATAGTACGGGAACTTGGTTATACTAGATTTCTATAATACCCTTTCGATACCATTTCTTTTTAATTTTCAAAATATTTTTGTAGGCAACTTGGATTTATTTTAACCTAAATTATTATTATGCAAAAATGTGATCACACAGATGCTCAAATATTCAATAAATAAATTGCATCACACAAAGCAAACAATTTTTTTGGGTTTTCTTGAAAATTAGAATGACTTAATCTTATTAATATGCAAATTCTAATTAAATGGGCCTATTATGCAACCTAGTTATTATGCACCTCATGACCTAACTTCACTAATGAACAAATTCTGATTAAATGGTCCTATTATGCAAACTAGTTAACATGCACCTAGTATTTTTGCATTTTTTTTTATTGAAATTCAGAATTTATGAAAACCCTAATTAATCTATCTAAAAAGGGATAATCTTCCAATTTATTCTAGGGATTAATTTGACTTAAACCCTATCCTTTCTTAGAAAATTATTTTTTGGAAAAATGAGATAATTAAAATGTGCGAACACTATCTAAAACCCTAAAGAATTTATTTAAGTTCAACCCTAGCTTATTTGTAAAAATGTAATCCTAGAAATGTAATCCTAAGAAAATTCTAATTTACTAAACCTAAATGTCTGATTTACTAAACCTATATGCTCATGTAGAATTTTGATTTTTTTGATTTTTTGATTTTTTTAGTTTTTTTAAAAGATAAGTAATTATTAAATAAATATTAAATCTAAACCATCAGCAAAATAAATAATTAAAATAATTGAAAAAATAACATGTTGTCTCACAGGTCAAATTAATGATTATCCTAACCCTAATTATCACGACAAATAGCTTAAAATAATTAAAAATCTGATCCGAAGTCTTACGAATTAAATTAATAATTATGATGATTTAACAATTAAATTATACTGAAAGCCCAAAAATTAATATAATTCAAAAAATAATCCATTGTCTCTCGGATTAAAGTAATAATTACAATAATTCCGGACAAAATCCCTATAGATAATGCCTACAGAATTCATAAAATGGAAACCACCTTATAATAATAACGAAACGTTAAAAAAATAATAAAATAACATAAAATAAAAATAAACTAAACTACCTAAAGGGGGAAAACGACGGTGGATGCCACCGGGCGGTCGCTGACCAATGTCAGGACTCCGGCGAGAGCTGGTCGACGGCGACGGTAGGGGGCGTCGCAAGCGGTGGTGCCGAGGCGACGGCAAGCGGCGCAGCGTTCGGCGACCAGCAAAGGGGAACAGAGGCGTTGCGGGCTGTTCGCGGAGGTGCAGCGGCGAGGGGGCCGACGATGTTCGGGTGTTCGCGTTGGGCGCGCAAGCAGAGGCTGGCGGGCGTGACGGGGCCGAGCGGGACGCTGAGGCGGTGGCGAGCAACGGGCCGGAGTAGAGGACGTCAGGCGCTGAGTCGCGGGCGTCGGCGAACGCAGCGACGAGCGAGCTGGCGGAGGTGTCGGGTTGCCGCAGCTACAGCAGGGACGACAAGCGGCGGTGCTGGTGCGGTGGCCAGCGGGAGGAGCGAGCGGCTTTGCCGCGCGGTGTCCGGCGCGGGGCGTGACCGGCGAATCGCTGGTGAAGCGATGGCGGACAGCGAAGAGAGTGCTGCACGAAGGAGAAGAACAATGCACTGTTCTGTTTTTCTTTTTCTTTTTTTTTTACTCTCTCACCTCTCACGTCACTTCTCTCTCTCCCTCTTTTCTCTGTTCTGCAGCTGACTTTTCTCTTTTCTTGTCAGAGAAAGAAAAGAGAAAAGGCTTTCTCTTTGACCAAGTCAGACGAGGCCTTCTTGCAAAAATTCATTCTTTTCTTTGAATTTTCTCTCTCTGAAACTTTTTTTTTTTTTTGTGACCCACGGAACCTGACACGGCCGGCAGCCGGAGGTAAACCACTGGGGGCGACACGTGCTAGCCACCACACACGTGTCACTGGATAAGTCGCCAAGAGTCCTTCCTGCAACGATGGAAGTTTAGGATGCCTGAGGTAAATCACTGGGGGCGACACGTGCTAGCCATCACACACGTGCCACCGGGTAAGTCGCCAAGAGTCTCAAGCTAGCCTTCCTGCAACTTGCGTTGTAGGAGTTTCGAACACTAGACCTCCTCGATAGAAGTTTAGCGCCTACCCAGCTGAGCCACCGCGGCGGGTGATTCTCTCTCCGAAACTTTTTACTCTCAATTTTTCGAAAATCCACCCCCCCGTCATGAAAAATGAGTCTCTCTTTTATAGTGATTCGAAACGGTCTCTTTACATGGCATTTCCCAAGTTACCATTTCTTGTCACATTAAATCAAATCTGTATGATTTGGCAATCAGCTCAATTCTTGCACATTTTTCACTCGATTTCAAAATTGTTGCTGTATTTAACAAAATCCGAACATCCATCAGAATTTCATATTTCCTGGCATAATTCAATCAAATCAATTTCTCTCATTTTCATTTTTTTTCTTTTTATTTGTTCAAAATGCAATTTTATTTTTCCAAAAGTAGGTGTCAACAGACTGCAACAAGGAGAGCATCCCAATGGTGCTGCAGCCAAGTGAAATACAAGGAAATTCGAATCCTGCAGAACCACTACCAGGCACATATTCATGTTCCAACCCAGAAAAATTTATGCTATAAGCGATGTGGTGTTATAATTTCTTTGTTTCCTTTATCTAGTTTGGCGGCATATGTAGTTGGAACTAAACAAATTTCCAACGACGAACTAAAAATGCAAAAGCAATGTGTGGCCATCAAATACAGTTGATTGATTCAAGAAAACAGTAAGCAAAAGCAAAACGTATTCCTCAAATATCCTAAGTTTGGTATGACTTGGCTGCACCAGTTCCCTCGTAGTTATGGATGATGATGCGACTGCTTTTTGTCAATCCTAGTTTCGTCACTAACAAGGACTCGATGACTAGTTCATTAAAATTAACTACCGGAAAATTTCCTCTTATCGGAAAGTTTTGTCCGAACAATCACATTGCGAGGACTAATTATTTTCTATGTCTACTTAAAATGCAAATCGGATTTGTAGTTGGTTGTCCAACAAAGCAATTTCGTCAAGAGCGGACAGCAAAATAAACGGGTTTTGAATATTTAATTAATTATCATTAAGAGACTACATAAGACTTGTCCTTTAAAGACTTGATTCTCGAGGTAATCAATTCACTGTAGTCATCTCCAAAAAGGAAATCATGTTGTTGTTCTAAGCCAAAAATAACTTGTCAATAAAAATGGTTGTTACTATTATAAGTGATGAAACTTTTAACACTTCTAGTGTCTTTATACCTATTTTTGGACTAGACAAAGTGAGATGCTCGTTTTTGTCGATAGCTTTGTTAAGCTAAAAGCTAGCAAAATAACTTGCTTGAATAACTTTCCCAAGCTCGAGAAAGAAGTAACTTAACTTGGTAAAGACTCCTTTGGTGTCAAGGAATAGAATGAACTGTATCATAAGAAAGAGAGATAGAGTCACCTTCATGTAATAGTTCGATCACTAGGTACTGAACCTAATTATGTGTGGCCCTAGAGCCTCAGCCTACTTGCCAACTTGTAAAGGTCTAGTATTTATTTCAAGTGATAATCCTTTTTACATTTAAGTAATTTAACCGCTTCGATCCAAAAGAAAAAAAAAAGAGAAGGTAATCCACTCGCTATAAAGTGAATAAAAAATTATATGCTTTACTTGCTCTAGGTGTAGGTTTACATTAGGTGAGGTACTTGTATAAAAGGAAGGAATGAACTTGGCCTAGGAAGACTAAAACTTAATTGAATATCTTACCCATTTTTGCATCCTCCGTTTACTTTGTTGTTGAAAGATTTCAACGAGGAGAGCAACTCAATGGCGCCGCATCGAAGTGAAATACAAGGAATTTTGCAGAGCCACCACCAGGTACATGTTCATGTTCCAAACCAGAAAGATTAATGGTATAAGCGATAGGGTCTTACAATTTCTTTGTTTCCTTTATCTAGTTTGGCGGCATATTTAATTGGAACTAATTACAGATGCCGAAAATATGTAATTTCCACGAACTAAAAATGCAAAAGCAATGTGTGGCCACCAAATACTGCTAATTGATTCATTTTCTCGGGTCCGTGGTATGACTATCCCTTTCAAGTAAACAGTGAACACACAAAATGTATTACTCAAAGTCAATCTCCTAATTTGGGATGACTTGGCTCCACAAGTTCCCTTATAGTTGTCGATGATGATACCACTGCCTTTTGTCATCCTAATTTCATTACTTACAAGCACTCAATGACCAGTTCATTAAGGTTAATTACCAGAAAATTTCCTATTATCAAGAGAGTTTTGTCTAAACAATTACCTCATGAGGACTAATCATTTTCTATGTCTACTTAATACACACATTGAATTTGCCGCTGATTGTCCTACAATGCAATTTCATGAAGAGCAAAGGGCAAAACAAATGGGTTCTAAATAGTTAATTACCTATCATTAAGAGACTACATGAGACTAAGCCTTTGAAGACATGATCCTCGCCTATTCGGTGTAGTCATCTCCAAAAAAAGAAATATGTAATGTTGTTTTGAGCCAAAAATAACTCATCGAAGTGCAAATTTAACATTAAAGAAGAAAATTCACTATCGAGCACCTTGTCCAAGATACATGGAATGCTGGAGTGTTCTTGCCACAAATAATATGGCTCTTGTAGGAAAAATTAGATCAATTTTTTTCCCAACCGCTATGTATTTCCAATAAAGTTTAATCTATCTAATTTATTTAAGAAAAAAAATCCATTCAATGTATCGGTGTCGTCAGAGTAATCATGTTACGAACTTGTATCACGTATCAATGTAACTAATAAATTAATTGTATTAGTTGATGAAATCGATGTGATTATCGATGTGATTAAGTCAATTCATTTATTTTTATTTATGTATAGTTCTGTTAGAATTGTTATATCAAATTGCGAAGATACGTAAATATTTGTATAAACTTAATTTATGAAGGATAACGCATAAAAGATCAATGGCAACAACAAATAAACACATTGTCCAATTTAAGAAAGTTAGAAGGTCCCACGAAATAAATTCACGATATAATACCTATCCTAAAAAAATATGATCTCTATTGAGTCTAACGTTAATATTTTTTTGTTTAAAAGTCTACCATCTAAGTTTAATATAGAAAATTTCATGGGCTAAATGACATCATAAGTGTCAAAATTTTCGTATGACGCTCATTTTAATGCTAAAATTTTTAGGGTTAATACCCTGAAAAACCCCAAACTGGTACACTTGTGACAAATTTACCACAGACTATTTTTTTGACCATGAAAAACCTCAAACTGGTATACCTGTGACAAATTTACCCCGACTCACTATAAAAAACCCTAAACTGGTACATTTATGACAAATTTACCCCAAACTAATTTATTCGACTGCAAAAAACCCCAAAATGGTAAATTTGTGACAAATATACCCTATGCTAAATTGGATTAATACCATAAAAAAAATCACAAAAATTGTAAACGATGACAAACGGAGCATAAAATCCTAAATTCGTATACCGGTCAACTGTCACGTGTCATTTAACTTAATAATTTGAGAATAAAATTTAACGAAAACTAACATAGGGTAAATTTGTCACAAGTCTACTAGTTTTGGGTAAATTTGTCAAAGGTATACCAATTTGGGGTTTTTGGTGGTTAAAAAAATAGTTTTGGGTAAATTTGTCACAAGTGTACCAGTTTGGGGTTTTTCAGGGTATTAACCCAAATTTTTAACTGGCTCACTTAAGTACCAAATTAAAGAAAAATGATTACTTAGAATGTGCATGATAACCATTCTATTTCTGTCCATAACTATTTTCTATTCTCGGGACTAGATTTAGAACAGAAATTTGTTCGATAATGCAATTTTATTTTATTTTTAATTATGGAACAAATTTTTAGTCTAGAAATAGGTTTGTAATAGAAATGAGAAGTAAAATTTTTTTCACTTTTCTATTTCTGTAATAGAAATGATAAATAAAAACTCTTCTTATTGCTCCTCCTCGTCACTAGCCACCTACCTGCCCCCCGACGACCGACAGTCGTCGGTCATCGATCGCCATTCGCCATCCGCTAACCTCCATTGCCGTCCTAGAAGGAGAAATTTTATGTTGTTATCAAATGAATTTCTACTCTTAGAATAAAAATTTTATATTGTTATCAAACACGTATTTTTGGCCAAAAACTTGTCCGGAGAATAAAAATAAAAAAATCTATTTCTGGAACAGAAAGTAAATTTTGGAAAATAATGGTTATCATTCGCAACCTTAATTGTCTAGCGAGAATTTTAGACTAAACGTATTACGTGGCACTTATAATTAAAAATATTAAAATGAGTTGGCATTTTTTTATTTAAAGAAATCCAATCCACATGGACATGCAAAATGACATGGCTCAATCCAACGTGGCTTGGTAGGACATAAATGATGTCACTCAATCCAACCAATCAAAAACAATATCCAACCAAGGAAGGTTTTGGGGTTCAATCATCTTCAACATTGGGTTACCGTCGCACTGTCACATCACTCTGCTTGTCACCATCGCTCACCGTCTCTATCACTCACATGCATGGCTAGGGGTGAGCGGTTCCCGGTTCCGATTCGGTTCCGTCTGGAACCTGGAACCTACCCTCGGGTACACGTTCCTCAATTTTTGGAACCTGGAACCTACCTATCAAAACCAAGAACCTGGAACCTACCCTGTTACAGGTTCCAGGGTCGGTTCCGGTTCCAACAGGTTCTTTTTTTTTTTTTTTTTTTTTTTTTTTTTTTTTCATTTTCACAGGATTAAAACAGCGCCACAACATGATCAATCACTGTTCAGAAAACTCTTGATACCCGCAAGGTTATGAACTAATTGAAGCTTCATTCAGGAAGCAACACATAAAACAGGGAATAGCATGCACGAAATCAATTGTCGATTGTTTTTTTCCTGTCTTCTTATCACTTATCTATCTGGTACAACTTGACATCTTGGCATATTTGTACATGGCGATCTCAGAAAACCAAACAAATTCAACAAAACAGAACCACACCCAAATTCAGCCCGACCACATCCAAACAAACAACCAACCGACGCTCAACGAATGGGCTATTCCCAACAATCACAAGCGATGCTGAACCAAAAAGAGGGTTATCGAAATTCGCAAGAAAAATCAAATCTTTGCGCTCTTGGCTTACTCATCTCGTCGGGAGTCAAGAACAGGCGGCGACCCATGGGCTTGCCCTTGAACTTTCCCCTCCCCATGGCTCAGAGACGCGCTTCCCCACTTGCAGAACACAATTCGGGCACGAAAGAGAAGATCGACCCAGATATGCAAGGAGACGATCGGCCTCGTTCTCGACGCGATTGGGTGGTTATCGTTTCGCGAGGAACGATAATCTTCCACGGAAGAGCCAAAGAGAGATGGAGCTGAATCGATTCCTTCTTCCCCCTTTTCACCTCCCCCATTATCTCCGAATCGGAACTCGAACAGGAAAAACCAAATACACTTGTTTTCCACAATTCCTGTATCAAAAATAAGAGAATAAATTCGTAGTCAATAAGTCAAGGGCAAGCACGCGGCAACGGCGGCGCGACGGCGATGAAGACACGAGTCTCACCACACCAACAGCGACACGGACGGCGCGGCGAAGATGGCGGTGGTCGTGGCAAAAACCACGGCCAAGGGGGGAAGAGCTTGGTTTTGGCGGAGGCGGTGGTGGTTCGGAGCAATGATGGCCTGGATGGCCGAGCAAGCAGCGGCAAGAGGTGGTCGCGGTAGCTTGGGGACGGCGGCGATGGCTCACGGCGGCGAGGGGCAGCGCGGATGGCGCGACAGCTCGTTGAGGCCAATGGCGAGACGTCTTGTCGGATGAGCGGTGGGTGGTGGTGGTTCGGTGGCCAAGCGGCGGTGGTGAGTAGGGCGTGGGGCGGCGATGTGGTGGTGGGTGAAGCAGCAGCTAGCAAGAAGAAGGAAGAAGAAGAAGAAGAGGAGAAGGAGGGGGGGTTCGGCCGAGAAAGGGGGAAAGAGAAGAGAAAGAGAGAGAGAGAAGAAAAGAAAAAAGTAGGAGCCAGGAAGTGACGTGAGAGGAAAAAGGGGAGAAAAGAGAGAGAGAGAGAGAGAGAGAGAGAGAGAGAGGGAAAAAAAAAGAAGGGGGAAGAATCGGCGGGAGGAGGGGAAATCACGTGGGGGGAAACGGGAAAGTAACCTGCTAGGTTTTTTTTTTTTTTTTTTTTTAATTTTGACCAGTTCCGGTTCCCAGAAAAAGGGAACCGGGAATCGGGAACCGGAACCAGTCTCTTAAGAACCGGGAACCGAACCGGACCCTCCGGTGCGGTTCTCCGGTTCCCGGTTCTACCCAGGAACCGTGCTCACCCCTATGCATGGCCACAAACCAAGCATGAGGAGAGACATGGGCAGCCACTATTAATCCACACCAATTAGGGATGGGCATGATTTCAGGGTAGAGCCTAAAATTGAATAATCGAATCGGTGGGAACTGGTAAGGTTTTTAGGTTTTAGAGTAGGCATAGTAGATTCACATTTCAATAAATGAGGAACTTATTTAAACGTTTCAAGTGGAATCTAGAACTGCTTACCCTCTATTTACAAGTACTCTTTTGCTACGTAAACCTGAATTGATTTGTTGAAGCCAAAGCAAAGCTATGGACTATCAATGATTGCATATAGCCTTCGAGTCCTTGTTTGGTTGTAGTCTCAAAAGCTAGGTAACTTCTGTCCTTTTTTCATGTTAAAATCAGAGAAAAATGACAAATTAGGCTTAAATAAAAATAAAACAAAAAAAAATGAAATTGATCGGTTCCCTAGTAGACCCTATAACTTTTGATAGGGCAGGTTTTAGGTTCTAAAAAATTAGAAACCTAACTTCTTGGTTCCAAAGGTAACCAAGAACCGCCCAACCCTAACACCGGTCACCAATATCTCGGGCCAGACAGAGCCTGACGCCACTTGCTATTCACCACCCTTGCTGGTCGCTGGCGAAGCCGCAATCAGTTCGTCCTGTGTTTGCTCTGTTTTCTGGTGAAGAAGGCTTGAAGAGTTTGGGGGTCGCCCGAGGCTCGTTCATTAGCGTCAACCACTAGTGACGGCTTTCCTCACTGTTTTCAAGCCGCTAGAGCCACTGCCGACCATCGTCATTTGTCATCTCGGAGCAACAGAGGAGCAGCTCTGTTCTGCCTTGTTTGACACTTAAGAGAATTAATTTGAAATCTATAACGAGAAAATTTCAGAGATTTTAGGAGGCAAGATCGTGAAAGAGATCACGGCCAGCCAGGAGGAGAAATCAATGGGATATTTTTACTTGAAAATATGGCAGACGAGAAGCAAGATAGGTAAGAGATTGAGCGGGGGGTTGGAATGAGAGAAATTAAGGGAAAGAATCAAGAATTTAATGCTCATGGAGTGAGCTGGCCATGAAATCTTTAGGGTGAAGAGTAAACTTAGGAAAGGAATAGATGGGATTTGCAGCAATATGGAAAGAATATTCATTCACTCGGCCAAATTTGGGCGTTCACACGCAGAAATACAACCGAGAAAAGTTGAATGAAGCAAATGGAGATTTGATGGCAAATCACGACAAGAGGAGGGCCAAATCCTGGGATTTGAGTGCATGAACGAAGGAAATTTTTGCCCAATAAAAAGACAGGAATTTTTCACATCTCGAGGGGGACTTTTGGCTGGAGTGGAGGCCAACACGAGAAACAGAAACAGAAAGAGGAAGAGACGTAAAAGGACCATCATCTTTTTGCTGGGCAGTTCACGATTAGCACCGCAACACATAAATGCTTTGCAAGTTCGTGACCATGGAGGATCTGCAGAGGGAAGAGATTAAAGATTGTCACGCAACATTTTTCGTGTCTAAAACCAGAATTTGGAAAATTTCCATTTTACATCTATATTTTGGGTGAAAGTTTTTTCTTTAGAAAGATTCTATCTTGAATCGAATTGAAGTTTCTTGCTTGTGTTTTTGGGCCAAACAATAGTGAGGCACTCATTTTTTTTGAAAGCTTTTTTTGGCTAAAAACTTATAAATGCACTTGCTTGAATAACTTTCCTGAGCTCGGGGAAGAAGTGGCTTAACTTGATTAAATAATCCATTGGTGTCAAGGGACGAAATGAACTCTATTGTAAAAAGAGAGACAGAATCACCTTAGTGTAATGATTTAACCACTAGGGACTGAACCTTATGATCTGCAGCCCTAAAGCCTGAGCTTGTTGCCATCTTTTATAGGTTTAGTTTATAATCCCAGTGATAATTCATTTTACACTTGAGTAATCCAACCACTTTAATGTGAAAAAAAAGAAGAATATGCTTTACTTGCTCTTGGTGTAGGGGCTTACCTTTACACTAGGGGAGGTAATTCTATAAAAAGGAAAGAATGAACTCTGCTTATGGAGACTAAAATTCTTTGGCAATTGAATATCTTACCCATTTTTGCATCCTCCGTTTACTTTGCTATTGAAAGACTGCGACGAGAGAGCGGCCCAATGTCACCGGAACCAAGGGAAATACAGGGAAATTCGAACTCTGCAGGGCCACCACTGGGTACATACCTCTTCAAGTTCCAGCCCAGAAAAATTTATGGCATGGGCGATGTGGTCTTATAATTTCTTTGTTTCCTTTATCTAGTTTGGCGGCTCATTCAAATGGAACTAATTACGGAGGCCGAAAATTTTTGATTCCCACGAACTAAAAATGCACGTAAATTTGTTTTTTTTTTTTAGATTCTAGAGTGACTATTCATCTATTTCGTCCACCCCCCCCCCCCCCCCCCCCCCCCAAAAAAAAAAATTAGACGAACAGTTTCACAAAGGCGTTTTGCGTCAACTCCGGTTTTCTTCCTTCTATTATCCAAGATGTTTGTGTGGACGTGGACTCCAACAAGAAACTAATCCTTCAGAAATACAAACTTCTCTTGATGAAGCAGAGCGATGCACGCCGTTGCCAAGTGGGCCGTTGCTTTCTCTGTAGGTTAGACAGGATTTATCTAAGTCGTTCATAATAAGTTGATATATGTTGCGCAATTCTCTTTCTACCAAAATAAATAAATAAATGAATTGCGGGAATAGGCACTCAAGTAAATGATTTTTTTTTACCAATATGACCCTCAAATGATTAAAAAAAAAGTCATGGCACTCAAATGATAAAAAAATATCATAGCCCTTAAGTGAGTACCGTATGAAAATTATAACTCGTTGATGTTCTTATTCTCTCCTTTTGATATAAAGAGGTTTACTTAGACGTTGATTCAAGAGGCACAACATCTGGTGAAGCTTCTCAGGGCGGTCATGGACCAACTGAAGGTGTGCCACTTCGAAGTCTTAGTTCTCATTTTTCATAAATCTTGTGTTGGCTGAATTTTATTTTTCTCCAAAGCATTACAAATTCATAGCATATAAATGTTAAAATATGAAATCAAATATAATCATCATAATTTTCAAAATTCAAATAATATCTTGAATTATCACTAAGAAAGCCCAATTTGTTTATTTATTTATTTATTTATTTTATTTTTACTTTGAAAGAGTAAAAGATCATGCTCATCAATTATGAATGATATTGTGGATAAGACCAATGGCAACGAGAAAACTCATTCGCGACACTATATCTATCTCAAAAAAAAAAAAAATTCCGAATATATTCACTGTAACGTTTAATTTTTTGTTTAGAAGTTTACCATCTAAGTGTAATACAAAAAATTCCATGCAATGAATGAGCTTGATACGAGTCATGGATAGATGACCTATAGCATACAATGGGTAACTAATTTTTCCAAGGTTATGTATGTTCATTTATCTTTTGGGTAACAAAGAGATTCTCGTGGACTCGATTTCAAAAGATACATCAAGTGATAAAGCTTCTTAAGATGTTTGCAAAACAACTAAAGGTTTGTCAATTTTAACTTTTAATTTTTCCTTTTCCATAAATCTTATGTTTCTTGCAAATTTACTCTTTTTTTTAATTTGGAATATTTTAAATTCACGGCGTACAAATGCTGACAAAAAAGTTAAAATATGATCTTTCCATAATTTTAAAATCATAATAATATCTTTAGAAAGAAAGAAAGAAAGATATTATTACCTTTCACCAAAAAAAAAGAAAGAAAGAAAGAAAGAAAGAAAGAACTAACTGACTTCCAAAGAGTAAACGAAGGCGCCCATGGAAACAGGCCTGTTGAGTAACGACCGCCCCTTGATTTGGATTGGCATTTCATCGGAACTTTTTGCACTTGCACGTGACCTTAAAAACAAGAAGTGCGAAAGACTGAGGACTTTTAAATTTCAATATTTGCAGTCATGCCACAAGTGGAGGTCAATGAGAAGTATCGATCATTGTTTGAGGCCGCAGTAAAAGGTGATTGGAAAAGTGCCGAGGAAATCCTCAATCATGATCCTCAAGCGATCACGGCCACAATTTTGACCTCAGAAACTGGTCTATCTACTGTAAGCGATATTGCGGTTACGGCCGGACAAGATCAATTTATGGAAAACCTGGTTAAGCACGTTGCGAAAAATAAAGCTCCCATTTTAAAGAGTGCCCTCTACCATGCTGCTCGGACGGGAAGAATAAGAAGGGTAAAGGAATTAGTAGATGATCTTGACAAAGTTGTTAAATCAGATGAATCGGGTGAATTAGGTGAATTAGGTGAATCAGGTGTAGGACTTGCCTTGAAAATTACAACTACAAGTGCTCCTAAGCAAAAGGAGGTTATCCGGTACCTAGCCAGACAAATGAAATCCACCCCAGAGAATGATCTCGTGCTTGCCCTTATTAAGGCTGGCCATTTGGGTAGGATTTCACACTCACTCATCTTATCTGATTTCCTTCACTCTCTACTTGCATTAATTTTTTTGTTCTTGTGTCCCAAAAGACGTACTCGTGTATTTGGCTAAAAAATACCCCGACTTAACGAGATTTGACAAGCGCGAAAACCATGGCCTGTTAAAAGACTTAGCGCACATGAAGTCTTACTACCGCAGTGGAGCTCAACTCAATTTTTGGGAAAAGTGTATTTACCAATGTAGGTACTTTTTGCACTTCTTTGTTAGATATGCACAATTAGTGCAACTCTATTTTCATAGTGTTCATTTTATCTATTCCCTTTTTAGGTATCCCTTCCTCGGTTGATCCATCATCTGACAACGTCAAACACACCAAGATGGCTCGAGGTATTTTTGTTAATCTACTGATGGATGGACTAATACGGCAAAAAGCATATCATTCAAAGATCTTACTCATAAAAAGTTAAGGGATAGGGACTACATCAGTGTATACAATTAATATCTAAATCATGACATGCGTAACAAGTTAATTTCTAGTTTAACAAGTAATGCTATTTACACCCCCATTCTAGCTAAAACACTCATTTTTTTCCAACAAACTAATCGAAATAACTCCCTCCAAATTATTGTTTCTTTATATATTATACTAACCTACAAAACTGCCTAAATTTTTATCATCTCTCTAATTTTATCAATTTCACAATATAAATGTCAGATTACACCCAAAAAGATATTTTAATATCATTTATCCTATTATTATCTTGTCTAAACAAGATTGTTAATTTTATTTATGATATCATATTTTAATCACAAAATTTATATAGAAGATTAGAAAATTCTAGTAATGATGGCTTATGAATACACAATCAATTGCATATTCTTATCAAATAGTTTGAGGGAAACTTTATTTCAAAGTTGAAAATTAAAATTTAATCTAATTATCTAATTAATTTTGACAGTGTGAGTGGTTCTCTGGAATAAGTTTGTTGGTTTATAAAGTTAAACATCGTTGATTTTTACTTTTTTCTTTGGGCTTTTTAGACTATAATATGAATTGCAAGATAGGGGTTAAAAACTTATTTACGCTTTCTTCAATTTAAAACTCACACCAGAATTTTTTAAAGGAAAGTTTTAAGCATGTTTTAAGATTTGGATACACTTGATATGAGATTGAATCTATGATCGTTGTAGTTACTTTCTTCATAATTGGACTAGAACAACAAGAAGTTATTTTTTTTTTCCTTTATGTTCTTATCCTTGGTTAATATTTAGATATGATCTAAATATAAATACGTTTGACATGTGATCATGCTTCTAACAATTTAACCCTTTTGAAAGTATAGTACCATAAATTAAAATTGACAACATTTTCTAGGCAAAGTTAGAATAAGATGCGTGATAAAGTGATATTTTGTTGGGTAATAATGGAGCATTTCTATTGAAATTGATGATAGTGATAATAATTAAAAAAAAAAAAAACAATACTTTGAAGAGAGAAATGAGGGTATTTCGGTAAGTTACCTGGAAAAAAGGAGTCTCTTAGCCAAAATGGAGATGGAAATAGGGCCGCACTTAGCATTTGTGTAATTAGTTTGAGAAGTCTTACTTAATGTTGGATTGCCAAGTAGAAATCTTGAGAATTGTAAATTTGAATGTCAAGTCAGGGAGGCTGATTGATCCAAGTTTTCTAACATTGAGCATTATTAAATTTAATTACATGTGCAATTTTCATTTCACAAATGTGATATGTATCTTTTTGTTCGTCATCAATTCCTAATTTGCTGACGTGATGCTTCTCTCCTCTTAATGGTGGTAGAACAAGCAATTCCTTGGTTCAACATATTAATCTGGAATCTCAACACAAAACCATGTATACGAATTGGCATAGTATCTTCAGACCAAAAAAAAAAAAAAAAAACAAATGCGGTGGTATCTACAAAAAAATGACCTTATTTATCCATGGTTAGAGATCTCTATTTTATATTGTAAATTGATGTGCTCGATGTATCCCTTTAGGATCATAGTTTTTAATATGGATTGATTGTCGATTCATATATTACATATGATTGAATTTCATTCATTTTAAAGTCCAATCGACATGTATTCAATAGGAGAATCTATAAAAATAGTTAGGTCGAAAATTGATCTATCGATAAATGGCTGAATCTATCCATTTTTCCGAACTCTTTTTTCCATGACATTGTGTGTGTTCATCCATAAATCCATTTGTTCTTTGATACATGCATTTTGATTTTCAAGCCATATGAAGTTTGCTTCTCCAATTAATGCCTTAAATTCATCATTCTCTTCTCAACTACTACACACATGCGTGTGCACACACATAAGACCACGACCCAAATGCGAAAGCCTCTATAACCTTTTGAATTTTCATCGCAGGCAAAATTGCTCATCTAGTGTTACGTGTAACACCTTTTCTCAAAAGGATTGGAGAATTGAAGTTACGGCACGAATGCTGGCTTGAGTTAGCAAATCTAGTTTTTAATGAGATAAAGGATCCTATGGGAACTCCTGAAAGACTCCAATTGACTTCAGACATTGTCCTTGGAGCTGCATCTAATGGAATATCTGAAATTGTCAAGTTATGTCTTAAGCAATATCCGGAACTAATGTGGGATATAAAATTCACAAATAAACTGATTGAAGAAGTTGTGAGGGGACGGCATGTTGAGTTGTTTAGACTACTGAATGCACACGACACAATTCCAAACTTGAGGTACGACACTCAGAGGAACCGCGACCTGATGGAGGCAGTAGTAGGATGGTCAACAGGATATGCACCGGCAGATGTTTCTGGGTCAGCTTTTCTTATGCAAAGGGAACTTCAATGGTTTGAGGTCGGTTCACTATATTTGTTTGCCACTCTTTAATTTATTTACATTCATGTTAATTGATGTCCTTAATTTTTTTGAAGGTACTGGAAAATAGGAGCTCTCCTAAAATTGAAAGTCTAAAATTCAAGGTCGGTTCACCTTTTTTTTTTTTTTTGCCACCCTTTTGTGCTCTTTAATTTACATTTGTGTTGATTGAAGGTGAAGAAAGATGAGAGCGATCCTTCTTCTGAAAGTCTAAAATGGAATCCAACAAACGAAAGGAGAGGGAAAACATATTGGGAAGTCTTTGTAGAACAGCGCAAAGGTTTGCTAAAAGAGGCAGGACAATGGATGAAGGATACATCATCATCTTGTAGTTTTGTAGCGATTCTCATCACCACAGTAGCTTTTGCTGCAGCTTTTACTGTTCCTGGAGGCAACGACAACAATACAGGGCTCCCAATCTTTTTGAAGAAGAACTCATTCATGGTATTCATGATTGCGGACGCTCTAGCTCTCTTCTCCTCTATCACTGCCACCTTGATGTTCTTGGCTATCCTAATTACGCGCTATGCCCCAAACGATTTCCTCCGCTCACTACCAAGAAAAATGATATTAGGCCTCACCTTTCTCTTTCTCTCTTTGGCCTTCATGCTCGTGGCTTTTGGCTCTGCTCTTATGATCGTCCTAAGCGAACGATGGAAGTGGATTTACATCCCCATTACTTTGTTGGCTGCCATCCCTATCGTATTGTTCGCAATCCTACAGCTTCCCTTGTATGTTGAAATGGTTGAATCCACCTATTGCCCTCGCCTCTATCGTCCTATGAAGATTTGGAAATGATTTCTGCTATTATTATGGAACAAGGACATCCATGATGTGATCTTTGTTTGCACTTGTTATTGTGTGTGAAATGCAGATATTATGGTGTTTACTCATGTTTTAAGACTATTGAGGTATGACATTAGCCATATTTATGCGTAAGTTTAATGTATGTTATCAAGCGCACACCTTATCGCTATGGGTTATTTGGTTTTTTTGCCCCAAACAGCGAGCAATTACTTCATTACTCGTGGTATTAACTACTAAGGTGAACCCAATTCTTCAAAGAACTGGCAACATGGCCATCAATATTTAAATTGATAGGGTTCATCCATAGAAATTCTCTATCCTGCAGAAGATGGCTGCCCAAGTAGTGGCCCACCACAAGGAAATTCTCATATGGCAAGCCGAGCAAGCAACTATTTTAGTTCAATGGAAGCTGAGCCTTCAAAATCAGTCTTCACCCACTGCCCACACTTTCGCCGCATCCTCTCATCCAAATATTTGGCTTTGACCTCCGCCATCTTAGCCGCGTTGGCCATCGATGCTTCCTGCACTTCCATTATCATCATGCTCCGCTTCTTCTCCGCCGCATCACCCCTTCCCAACTTCTCACCCAGCAATAGTGCACAGTGCACGTTAGCAGCAGCACCAACTCCATCAGAGACATAGCCATCAAAATCCCGCACTCCCGCCTCACCACGACTTTAGCCTCTTTCAGGTCTCTCTGTGATCACAGCAACAAAAGGCTTAGATGTTTTTTTGGTGAATCACGCTAGTACAACAAGCACCTGGCCGGACAGAGGATCAACGTACCTGGATGCAATCGACATGAGGAGACGTTTCAATGTCTTGACAAGATGATCAAATGAGATATACTCTCAGAGCAAACGACCTAGAATCTCAAAGGTCACGTCTCAACAGCCAAACATCAGAGAACAAATTGTCTATGAGCTAGCGGATATCTCTGCATAGGTCTCTCGAGAGCATAAGTCCAGCAAAGGTAAGCAAGACCAAAATTTGTTTTGAATTCACCTTGTGATGTTACGATTGAGGTTTTGGGGAATAGGATATTGATTCTTTCTAATCAACGTTAGAATCTACTGATCTTATGCTGCTTTGGACCAACACTTACGACCAACGCATTTAGAATTAACCAAAGAATACAAAATGAGAAACCAAAGGAGTTATTTGAGCAAGAGAGGAGTTTCCTAACCAGAAGGTTCCCATGACACATTTACAGATGCGTCTATTTTCTTCATCCATAGCGATGCGAGCCAAACTGAAATTCGACACTTTGGGCATAAAATCATGTTCCAATAATATGTTGCTGGCCTTGAAGTCTCTATGTATAACACGATGGGCTCGAGTCCTAAAGCAAATCGGCTAAACCACAAGTAGCACCAATCCACGGCTAGCTTCCTTAGGATAATTACCAAAAAAGTCATAAGCTTATTACACTTATGCCAATTTAATCATAAACCTTCCAATTATACCAATTTAATCCTAAACATTTTTACGTTTTGTTGATAGAGTCCATCTGATCAATTTTAACTGGAAATTATTGATAATATGGACATCAGCCATCTTACGTGGCATGACCGTACGACCCTTGCCCAAGGGGCACTGAGGGCCGACAAGCCCTCACCTAGTGGCTAGGGAGAGTCGCTCGGCCCTCATTGGGCTTGAAAGAAAAAAAAGAAAAAGAAAGAAAGCAAAAAAAAAGGGAAAGTAAATCACAATTTTCTAAAAGTATTATTAAAATTGTTCATGTCAACGTTAGTTGTGCTATGTAAGATGGTTAACGTCTACGTCAATGATTTTCAACTAAAGTGGGTCGAATGTATTCAATTAGCAAAACATGAAAAAATTTAAGACTCAATTAGCAAAATTGAAATGTTAATAAGTTTAAGATTTTTTGAATAATTTTCCCTCCACTCAACTCGATCTCACCCCTTGCCTAAACAATTTTATGAAGGTACCGTTTAGGATTATTTAAACTCTGTCTCTTTATTTATATTTTTTTTTAATCCACCGACATGCTTGTTATTTTAAATGTTCCCACTTGTTTGCCCTCACATGTATGATGCTTAGTACATAGTTGTTGTGACATACCCTTTTCGTTCGGAGGAGAAAAGACATAGATTTAGGGATATTATTTAAAAGGTGGGCCCATAGCTCTTAGTAAGCATGGGCTCTCCTAAGCCTATTATAGCTTCAAATGAGGCGATGAGGATTTTCAAATGAGGAGTCGTCATTGGCCTATTATAGTCAGCTAGAAATCAAGTGAGACATTGGAATATACCTCACTTCTTATATAAATAGAGAATTTAGGGTCAGTATCTTGATTAAAGTAATGAATCAACCGATGCCATTTCGATACTTAATTTTGTTCAATTTAAGAAAAAAATTTTCACGCATTTAGGATTGAAATTAATCTTATCCATTAACATATGAGGTGATCATGCAGATACGCAATTATTAAAATAATAATCAGCAACCATTTCTAACTAGGCTAAGGGAAAAAAACGATCAACATATTGAAAGTGCTCAATCAAAGACATTTGTCTTAAAAAGAAACATTCAAACATTATTGTAAAGCCCTAGGTTTGTTCAATTTTGAGCATAATTTTTTTCCATGATTTTCCCACACTTTTAGGAGAAAACTATCAAAACACTATTTTAAACCTTTTTCGAGAAATTCTAATTTTTTTTTTGGAATTTTATGGATTCTCCTATTTTTCTAAATGATTTTTAAAAATATTTTTATACATTTTTTGAATTTTTCATGTTTTTTTATAATTTTATAATTTTTTTGCTTTCTTTTTTTTTTTAATTTTTTTCATGAATTTTAATATTATTATTAAAAAAAGAAAGAAGTTCGGGCCAGGTGACCCGGCCCGACTAAGTTGACCCAGACACTATGGGCGCGTTTGGTAACGTTTCTGTTCAAAAATTATTCCAAGGAACAGAAATAAAAAAAAAATGTTTCTGTTCCGGGGAACAATTTTTGACCAGAAACACGCGTATGGTAAACTTGTTCCGGGAATAAAAAATGAATAGAAACACGTTGGTAGATTTTATATATTTTTTTTGTTTCTTTTAATTTTTAAATATTTTTATTTTATTTTTCATTTTTTCCTTTCTTTTTTATTTTCTTTTTCTTCTTTTGGCCTGTTGCCGGCCTCCGGCGATCGGCCGATGGGGGCCGACAGCCTCGCCCAGACATGGCGAGGCTCGCCAGCCCCCGGCGAGGCCGAGCCTCGCCGTGGTTGGGCGAGGCTCGGCCTCGCCTTGACTGGGAGAGCTCAAGCTTCGCCAGGGGCTGGCGATGCTCCGGCAAGGTCGCCGACCCTCGATGGCGTCGCCGGCCCTCGATGGCCAGTCGCCGGCCATGGCCGAGGCCGGCGACCGGCCAAAGAAAAAAGAAGAAGAAAAGAAGAAGAAATTGTTTCTTCAGAAGTGTTTCTGGAGCAAGAAACAACTTTTTTTTGTTTATCATTTTCGTTCTTTTTTTGTTCTGGGAACAAAAAAACAGATTTTGAACAAAAACGCAAACAAACGCGTTTCTATTCTTTTTTTGTTCCCGGGAACAAAAAAGCAAAAAATCTGTTCATAAACAGATTCCAGAAATGAAAACATGCAGGCCCTATCAGTCTGGGTTGGGTCTAAATCCGGACCAGCCCTAGAGCCCATTCCGAATTAACCAAGACAGCCCATAAAATTCTTAGCCCACTTGGGCCTCCAGCCCATTTCTATTTTCTATTCTCAGCCCAGCTACCTCCGGCCCGCAAAAATATCAGCCCAGTCCTTAAACGAACCTAGCCCACTTTAACACCAAAATCTTTCAGTTCTATTATAACAGAAGCTGAGCCCAAACTCAACAAGTTAATTTTGAGCCCATGTTCACCAGAGCCCAAACACGTTCTAGCCCAAACCTAATTAATCAATTAAACCCATGCTAATTCACTCCTCCCCATTTTGTCTTTTTTCTCTTCTTTTTATTACCTTTATTCTATTTCTTCTCCTTCCACCCCCACCGCTTGGCTTTTAGTTTCATTCTTGTAACATAAACCTCAAGCATCTAAGAACTAACCGAGAGAATAAACAACCTTCAATGAACAACAAGGGTGCGTAAATAATTTTTATTCAATTTTTTTTTTCTATTCCTATTCCCTGAACGAGTTTCTGAACATTTGAAAATATTTGGTAACTGCAAAAAAAAATTACTCTTAGAACAAAAATATATTTGGTACAACCCCAATTTTTTTGTGATTTAGAATTTCTTTTAATTTATTAAAATTTTAAAACATTTTTTCTCTTTTTTTTTTCTTTTCATTTTATTTTCATTCTTCTTCTTCCTCTAGCTGGTCGCCAACAAGGCGCCCCCGACCTTCACCTAGCCACCACGACGTTGACCTCGCAATGGCTAGGCGAGGCTCAGGGGGACCTCACTGGCAGCCAACAAGGCTTTCCTTGTCTAGTCCATCACCAAAGTTGGCGATCGGCTAGGGGTAGAAGAGGAGGAAGAGAAAAAAAAAAGAAGAAGAGAAAATACTTATTTTTTGAGTTGTTCTTGGGAATAAAGAGGCAATTTTTTATTTTATTTTTTGTTTATGCGCCAAATCTAATCCGGCAAACAAAAACCCTACACAAATGGATTTATGCATATTTATGTTATCGGGAATAAATAAAAAATAGAGAAACAAAAACGTTACTAAATGCACTCTAAATTATATTCAAAATGTATTACTAAACTAAAATGAGGCATTGCTTGAATGATTTATTATCCCTAATTGAGACAGCCACTTTGAATTCGGAATTAGGTTACATGAAGCAACTCCTATAATAATGTAGAATGGTCTTTTTGTATAAGATAGATTGAAGAGGCGGATTGGATTGAGTTTGATAAGTGGAATTCGATTCAACATATCATGTCACGTTATGATTGTTATTAATTAGTGTGAATATATTCCTATATATGTACGGATTGGACCGAGTCTAATAAATAGTTGGTCTCCCGTGGTAAATACTTGTGACTAGACGTATAGCTGCACAACTTTAGGTATACAATAATCCACATGTGACTGTGGAGAGATCATGTGTGCTCTAGCCCTACCATATCCCTCCTGTATTTTAATTCTCTGTGTTATTGTGTCCACTAGACAATTCCAATTTATAGGCCTGCAAAAAAAGTTATGCGGAAAAAAATTAAGGATTGTTATTGTCAAAAATTCTAAATCAATATATCGATGTCATATTTACTACGAACTAATTTTCGTGTTACAAAAAATCTTGAGTTGGTATGCTAATGTGACAAATCTACTGAATTTTTTAGGATAAAATTAGAGAATTCAGCATATTTTTAATATGTGAGGAAGTTTTTAGGTAAAATTAGTAGGTTTGCTAATCTAAGTTCATTTTCTTTAGATCTAGCTCCCGAGGACGATGTTGTTCAGGAAACCCAATCATTCTAAGTTCACACGTTAGATCCACATTACAAACCGATCATCCGAGTCATTTGCCACATGTGTTTCCACGCTTGCAGCATTTTAACGGGGATATTAGAGGGAAGCTGTTGACATAAAAAAAGTGCCTAAATTCCCGACTGACGACTGGGACTTGGAGAGGGCGAGCAAGACGTGATAAAAGTAAAATTTTGTTGGGAGCTTTTAGTCGGCAAATATAGACAATCAACGACTAAAAAAGATTTGCAAACGGTAAAAACGAAAGGAAATTATTAATTCCTTAAATACGAGTGTCGATGAACAAAGCTTGGTTTTATCAACAAGAAGGCCACGACCGAGACAAATCACTACGAGCTAGGAACCAGGTAATTGTCCAAGTAATGGGACCAATAGTTTCAGACACAGTTCGCTTGGGCAGGCCTGTATGGCTATCGAGAAATGGAACTGACACGATCATGATGTAGTGGAGCCGAAGGTCTCGGAAGCTTACGACCACAAAAGCCGGGAAAAAAATGGGCCGTTTCAAACATTAGGAAGTGGAGCGCAAGTTGCAAAAGTATTGGTAATTGCTAGATTTGAAAAGAGGAAAAGTGCGGTTGATTATCGAGTAGTGAATTTGTCTAGTAACCGTATATAAATACATGCTACTGAATTTTAGGAGCCGTATTGCTTTCTTTTATAACCGCCGGAAATAACTATAAGTATTAGGATTCTAGTTAGAGTAAAGGCACCGTCAATCAAGTAATAAATATAAATTATTTAATTTTATCTTCATGTTATCTTTACATTTCAATACTTTTTTTACGTGGTTGACCATGATTGCCTCAAGTCTTCATACCTTTAATTTTCTCAGCACATTCTTTATCGATTTTCATATTGATTTACATTTCAAAAGGCTTTTTGTTGGTAACTTTTCGACGAAACAGAAACGAACGAAAAGTAAATTTATCACAAATATATTGATTTATAATTTTTTATAATAAAAAAATTAATTTTGGATAAATTTTTATTGCGCACCAATTTAAAATTCCTCGTGGTAATCCAAAAACTAAAAACTAAACTAATGCCAAAATTTTCGTACCCGTTTCAGCATCTACCCACAACCGTTGTCAATTTCAGTGCACTTTGAAATAGAAACTTTTTATTGACGAACTAATATATTAAACTAAATTACAATGTGAGGGCCCAGAAAAATAATATATTAAATTAAATTAAATAATACCGGCTGAAGTAACCGAAGGCAACATGCCGCACGTGCCTTTGAAAAGGACCACGGACTTCAGGAGTTCGATGTGGATAGGATAGGATCGCTATATATATATATATACAAAAATCAATTATTAATTTTTGGAAAAATAAAAGAAAAAAGCGAAAAAGGAGAGAGAGTCATCATTGGTACCCTGACACGGTCTAATTCTAATGAATGTCGGTCCGTCCCTGCAGTCCTGTCGCCTGCTCATACGTTGTCTTCACTTTCGCCTGCTTTAGCTCCAATTCAAATGGCTTTTATGCTTCCCTTATTTTTCAAAAAGTACCGTAAAGCAATCCTAAAAATACCCAAATTTATATGTCACAAAAAATCGCAAATTTACATAGTACGACAAAAAATTCTCGATTCTTGTCACGTTGGTATAAGTTTAACGTTACAATGGGAGAAATCGTCCCAAACCATATTTTATATGAATGTTAGTTCGATTTTGAAATTTTTAATTTTACCAATTCGGTTATAAATCTTTATGTGAAATTTTAACCAATTCTTGATAGCCAATTTTTGCCAAAAATGTGAACATGGCGATTTGCTACATAGGATTAACACCAACAATTGGACTGCATGTCAGTGATAGGACTAGATTAAAATTTCGCACAAAAATTTAGGATTGAATTAATTTTTATATAATATGCTTACAAATTGAGTAATTTTTCTCAAAAAACTTCCTTCACGATCATTTCTTATAAAACAAATTAATCTCACCGATTCTCTAGGACTTATTCTCCATTTATTATTTGAAAAAAAAAAAAAAACAAAGCCTTCTCAATTCATCACTTATTAGAAAATGACATATATATGCTTTATAAGTGCTGAGAGAAAGGGCTCTCACATTATCATATATATTTTTGCAATTTCTCTCTCTTCTTTCCTTTTCTTTTGAGGGCGATGACAGAGATTTTTAGTGTAACAAAAGACAAGCGTGATATCTGACTTTGGTGCTGGCTCCGCCTCCATATAAACCCTCCCCTCCTCCTTCACTCATTTCATATAATTCTGCTCACTTATCAAGCTCGCAGACACTCAGCATCATTCACACACACACAGATGGGGAAAGAGATAGTGAGCGCAGAGGAGGAGGATATGCAGAGATGGCTGAGGGAGTCCTCCTCCTCCTCCTCCCTCCTCCTCCTCCATGCATCAGCAGCCGAAGCTGCCCCTGCTCTCGCTGAACCACGTGTCGTTCGTGTGCAAGTCGGTGGCCGAGTCCGTGAGGTTCTACGAGCGTGTCCTGGGCTTCTTCCTCATCAGGCGCCCTTCCTCCTTCAACTTCGAAGGCGCCTGGTAAATCCTAGCATGCCCGTTTTTGGTTTTTCGCTTTGCCCCCCTTCGCTTCCCTTGTTGGAATCGCTGGGAATCAATGCTTTGAAACTTGTATGACGTCGGTCGGACCGGGGTGTACGCATTGTGGTACTGGCCCCGGTCTTAGATGTGGGCATTTCTTTGTACGTGGTCCGGTCAGTCCGGTCCGACGGAAAATGTAAGTGTGGTTAGAGTATGTAGATCTCTCAGCTCATCCCTAACTTATTTGGAGATGTTTGGTGGGGGTCGAAAGAGCGATTCTCGCATTGCGAACTACCCATCCTACATGAATCTTTTCATGCCATTTCACTCAAATCAACAAGAAGCTTTTGAAATGAGGCCCAGCTTATAGTGAGAAACATGTTTTCTCTAAATTCCAATCTTTATTAACGACGAAAACCTTTTATCATGTCATCTTTGAAACCAAATTGTGTTTTTTTTTTTTTTTTGGGTTATAGTTTTGAGGGCTTTTAAAGAAAGGGTTAATATCCTGAAAAACCATAAACTGGTATACATGTGACAAATTTACCAAAAACTATTTTTTTATCATGAAAAACTCTAAACTGGTACATTTATGAAAAATTTACCCCGATTGACCATAAAAAACCCTAACATGATACATTTATGACAAATTTATCCCAAACTAATTTATTCAACTGCAAAAAAGCTAGTAAATTTGTGAATATACCCTCCGCTAAATTAGATTTATACCACAAAAAAAAAATCACAAAAATTGTAAACTGTGATAAACGAAGCATAAAATCCCAAATCAGTATATCATTCAACTATCACATGTCATTTAATTTAATAATTTGACAGTAAAATTTAATGATAATTAACAGAGGATAATTTTTTTTTTTGATGACCCGGGAACCCCGTACAGCCGGCAATCGGTGAGGTAAACCCGGGATGACGCTAGTGGAGGATCCACCACCCCGACGTCACACTTAAAATCCTGTGCGGCCAGCGGGATTTAAACTCCTCTCCTCCTCGTAAAGGATCATGGGAGCCTTATCCAACTGGGCCACCGCAAGAGGTGGTAACAGATGGTAAATTTGTCACAAGTATATCAGTTTTGGATAAATTTGCCAAAGGTATACTAGTTTAAGGTTTTTGGTAGTTAAAAGAATAGTTTAGGGTAAATTTGTTATATGTGCATCAGTTTAAGATTTTTGAGGATATTAACCTTTAAATACCAACATGGTCTCCATCATCAAACCCTTTGGACCTACATAAGTCTTTTGAGATATTAAAGCATTTTAGCCTTAACTTTGCTTGATTCGTGCTTAGAACAGCTTGTTTTGCCCTTATATATTGTTAGCAGCCTTTCTGAAGTGACTTCGTTTAGTGTGGAAAAGAAGCAAAGGAGTAAACATGAGGTGATGTGGGTTCCCCTTTTGGGGTGCGTTTATCAATTTTTTTTTTTTTTTTTTGGGGTTAATTTCCTCTTTTCTAATTTAGCAAAGGGCCCCAAGTGTGCTGGCGAGACAGTCATTACAGATATTTAAAATTTTCTAAAGTAATTTTTTTGAGATAATTAAATGCTTAACAAGTGTTTAGGAAAAAGAGGAGAAGAAGAAACCCAATAAGAAAATCCTCATTTTAAAGCGATAGGTTGATTATCCATAATTTGGGATAACCAGATTGCGTCTCTTCCCATCTACTCTTTTGACTTGACACTCTTACCTTGATTAGTTAAATAAGAACAATTCTCCAATCCACCATCACCTGATAGCTTCTTTGAGCAGTTCTGTTTAGGTGGATGTTTAGTTCTTCTGGAACCTACATGTATAGTAGTAGTCTTTTTGAATCTTGTTGATTTTTTCCTCTTTTGCGAAAATTGTGGAATTCAAGATGTTTGATACACGAGTCGATGGCGCGGACCGGATTTGATAACAGAATCAGCCCTTCTCGTTTTCAGGCTGTTCAACTATGGAACTGGCATCCATTTGCTTGAAGTGGAGGATGTTCCTGCAAAGAAAGGGGCGATAAATCCCAAGGACAACCACATCTCCCTCCAGTGCTCCGACATGAAGCTCGTGATGAAGAAGCTGGAAGAGATGAACATTGAGTACGTGACCACAGTCGTCGAAGAAGGCGGCATCAAGGTCGATCAGCTGTTCTTCCACGACCTGGACGGTCGCATGATCGAGATCTGCAACTGTAACAACTTGCCGGTTCTTCCCCTGTCCTCTTGCCCACTCAAACTCCCCAAAACTAACAAGGACCCGTCCCCGTCCACATTGTATGATAAGTTCGAGAATTGGTGTTTGGACATACAATGCGCCATGGAAGTTGCGAATCAGATGATGGACACCTTGGTGAAGAACATGTTCGACATCTCGATATGAGCTGAATCTAGGATTTGACGTCGAAGCAAATTTTGCCGAGCAATTCAAAGGACCCCTTTCATGTATAGAATTTGCCAAGTCTCTCTCTGTGCAGGTTGCAAAATGAGTGTAAAGATTTGAACAATAAGGAGATGTTTCACCGTCTGGAAAAAGTACAAGCAAATTCAATCTTTGTTTCAATTAAGTAGCGTCTGTCTTATATCCCCTTCTTGGCTTAGCTGTAAAGGCTTTTGCAGCCTAGGGTTGTTGAGTCCATCGTCGTAGCTTCAAAATACAAGTAAAATCCATCAATTGTTGTATTGTGATAACTCATGCACATTAGCGCTCCTTTGGGGAAACTTTTGGTGCCAAACTCACTAGTTGCAAAACTAAATAAGAGGACTGACCTACCGGAGCTATAATCTGCAAAATTTACCTTGCTATAAAAAATTTGAGTTCACAAATTGTTCAAAAGATCTTAGAAGAGCAGAGATGCATCATTGCAAGGCAATGGAAGGACAGGGATCACGAACTCTTCGAATAAGTTACAGACTGGGTCTTTCAAAGAAGTTGCCCAATCCTAAAGCCGATTTCAAGCTAGTGGGCAATTCAACTCAACAAGACATCTCAAGAAAGGGTCAAGAGGCCATAACATACATGATAATGGAGCTGAGCAACATGCTATACTCGCAAGTCACCGCTCCTAGTCTTCGAAGCCATTTAGTGAGTCTTTCAGATGCTTCTTTCCCAATTACTATACCATCTCTCTCGTTCCTTGCTCTGCATATTTTATTCTCTCATTCATAAGAATAAAGCACGAGGGCCAACTTTATAATAACTATGGAATATCTACTACTTAAATATGGGCATCTAAATGCAATACAAAATAACTCGAACAAGATTAGAAAGGGGAAAAAGAAGTCCAAAATCTGATGACCAAGAAGATAAATGATGCAATACAATCTTCCTACTATCTTCTTCCCGCAAAATGTGAGGCACCCTCAACTCCACATTCTCATTCTCGGCTCCCACATATCGATGTTTTGGCTTTGTTGAGGATATCCTGTGGCACCACAACCCTGAACACCACATATTGATGATTCAAGCTTTTTTCCCCCTGTAGCCGGTGAACGCTGCCCAACGCTTCCGCACTCAGATTTGGAAAAGCGTAAAACACATGCCTGATTCTCTGATGCACAAGTGCCATTGCACACCTTAAACAAGACAAGATGTAGCAGAAAAGTTTAATATCAGGAATTTCATCACTCTATTTCAAAAAATCTACAACTCTTAACGCTTGTTACGCCAAATGAATTGCAACTCTCCATTTTATTTTCTCCAGATCTCAAATGTGAAAAATATCTAATCTACAAAGAGGACAGGAATGCAAAGTGCATTTGCAAAGAACCAGTACTGTCCAAGGCAGAATCTCAGATATTTTGGGCAAAGGGTAATAAGCCAAATAGGCTGCACATGCACCAAACCAGATAGTTGCAGATGATTTGTTTTAACTTACATTGTGCATGGTTCCCAAACAAGGTAGATGTCATTGCCAGTGCATAAATACGGTCTACTCGAGAGACCACCATTTCCATGAGCAGTATCATCTTTTTCATCATTGTCGACCTGGATTCCCACAATTATATAGGTGTCAGTGCCAAGATAAAATATCGTCAGATTAAATGCAAAGGAGAAGCAGAGAATCGATCTATAGAATCGAATGCAATAGTTGGTTCCATATGTTCAGTGCCAAATGATCCTCAAGCATTTCATGTTCAGTGCCAACTAGTTAATTGGTGGACAATGCATGTATTATTGGTTGAGTAAGCATTGTCATGAAAAGGTGTTCACTTAATAATTATTGCATATACAGAGTTGACTGTTAGCAAGTCTATCAAGACAATGAAATTGACTGAGGGATGATCATAACATGCACCCAACCAACCATCCAAGAGCTAATCAGAGTTTGAGTTGAGCAATAACAAATGAAATAGTATGATGATATTCACAAATGTTGAGAAAAGATGATGCACTTTATGACAAATAAGCAGATGATACTTAGATGCCATTGTCATGCTAGAAACGCTTGCCAGGATTTCCTTCACATGTAGAGGAAAAGCATACGTTGTTGCCATCAGTTTTCCGTCTTTTTGCTTGAGACTTTGCAGGAGATAGAATAAACTTCTCTTTGGTAGCTTCATCTTTGTATCTCACATCAGGGAATAAGCGTCTGTCCCTGGCAGCAGATGATTCAATGGCCACCATCGCAGCATGTCGCAAACAGGTGCCAAAATGAAGAGCTCGTGCCAGTCTGTTCATCTACCCACCATCGTGGATGTAGACAAGAAATGGATGTCTCAACTTGCTCTGCCCCACCTGAGGAACAGTGTTGAAGACATGATTCATGCTTTGTCCATCGAGTCATTTCAGCAGAAGATTTGGTGGAACTACTATATTCAGCACCAACTTCTGTTTTTGGAGTTTGCCAAGAGCAGACTTCATCACATGCCCCTGCAATCACTTGATTAGATAGAGGATCTACAATTGCTGCAGCATTGACCACCTGTGGACAAGAGAAGGGTGTAACAAAAGCAAACTTTGTGCAATTTCCACAACATACGAGGTTCCCACACCAGCATAAAACAAAATTGGACGCATGACTAGGGAGCAACATGAAGTACTACATTTCCTTCCCAAAACCTCTATTTTACTACATCTATGCATGAACATTTCAAGGGATAAATGTCTAAAGGACCCAGCCTTCAATATGATCAAATTGTTCTCCACTATTATAAAACAGTTTTCTTCTAGTTTTTTGGTTCCAAAGTCAATAAACGTGACTTTCACGTAAAAACTTCACATTCCTGTCAAGTTAATTGCAACGAGTAAATCTCACTTCTTGTTACCAAACCCAAAATGATTCTTGTAAGCTAATGCGAGCTATGGTAAGTCCTCTATGGCTTGATGGGAAAATTGTTGAAAGTGCAAACACTGGAGCAGTTAGAAATGATACTCGTCGAACATGTACTTGGATGTGCTTTACTTCACACAATACTGATTCAAAGGAAAATAAAAAGTAGCACAAAGGGAAGGCCTTTGAGCATGCCAAATTGTCTCACAAAATGTCAAAGCAGTATAACGCTCGGAAAGAAATGATTGCCATGTATAAGAGAATTTCTTTTCTTTCTTTAGTTGGTAAGATGGGGAGGCCAGGTTAATACTCATATTCAAGAACTTTGAGATCTTGACTAGTCAGAGATATAAGTAGCTGTGAACTTGATGAAATCAATCAAAGTTACATTCATTAATTGCAAGTCAAGGGCATACCCGAACACTTACCACATTACCATGAGATTTCACCAATTCCAGAGCATACTTCATAAAACTTACAACCGATTGTGAGTCTTCATCACTAAACCCAGTTATGCCACTGATATTGCTGCTATGCGGAAAATCAGAAGTTAAGAGAACAAATAGTAATGACATAGGGTATGTATCAGTGCACATTATACACATGAATAGAGTAACAGATAATTCCTTGTGATCATTGACAAGAAGTAAAATTAGGAAATGCTAAAATAATGGTCAAATATTTGCACAAACTCCATTGAATTGAGTCACACAGAGGTGGAGCTTGCGTTTGATTGCAAAAGGTGGGAGAGGAGAATGATAAGACTTAAACCTGGCCTAGTGACTTAAAAAGAGTGTTTTCCAACCAACTAGACAACCCTTGGTCTCTATAGCCAAGATTCAGTAGCAACCTTTATGCATGATGGAGATGACTTGATTAGTTATTCCTTGAAAGTAACTTCTCAGGTTTATATATAACCCAAAACTCCTCTCAGTCAGATGCAACCAAAACTAAAATAACTCAGCAGAACAAAGTAAAATCAATCACATCCTAAATTTCTAAAAACAAAGCTTATCAAATTTGAGATGGCCACTCAAAATGCAACTCTTTGTAAGTCTTTGGTTTTCAGACTCCAACTTCCAACTTATCTGCTTGGAAATAAATTCTGGAGGTAAAAAGTATAAAATGAACACCCAATGCTGCCCAAGAGAATATCAATTTCCTTAAGAAAGTTATCCTGGAAAAACCACCTTAACCTGCTTCATTGATTGAGACAAAATCAGAATTAGAGACATCTGCACAGCTGATGCAAATACCCTAAACCAGCAAAAATGTCCTAAAACATGATGACAATATGTTGATCCTAAGACATGAACATGCATTACCATTACTGTTGGGAATATTTAAAAGAGACGTACTAGGTTGGTGGATGGTATGAGGTGGGCCATAGCTTGCACTGTTCTACCCACTCTTCCTTTGACGACGCAGCATATTTGCAGACCTATCACAAATTACCATGAATAAGCACAAAGAACAAAATCCCACTTTGCCACCACATAATGAAGTGAAACAACGCCATTTTCAGGTTACATGTTACAGGGAGTTCTTATGTAGCATAACTTCTTATGCTTATATTTGGATTACAAATATACACTGATTAAGATAAGCATGATATACAGAAAATAAAGCATTAGAATTTTATTAACAACTAATAGACTTTCCTAATATCAAATCATCTGTGCACTTTGAAAGATTTGAGAAGGATACACACTTACACCTAACAATAGGATACAGCTTCTTTTCATGCCATAATGAACTTAAAAAGACAGGTTACATGATGAAAAAGAAAAATGAAAACAAATTCAAGAGATGGAAACTTTGTTCAAATTTAGGGTTTGAAAGCCAAATTGATTTATATATACAGTGACATCCTACCCAGCAACTGAAGTGCTATGTTAGAGAATCTAATGCCATTGACAATACGGATGTTTGCTGTTGCTTCATTATTATCAACCAATGAAGATGTTTCAACTCCTTATTCACTTGAAGTGCAGTTCACTGGCTGTGCGGACATAATAGAGCAAACAATATTAGTGTACAACAACCAATACCAAGAAGCCCTCTTTGGCATAAATAGCCTATAAAGCATTGAAAAAAACTACAAAGACCAAAAGAAATTCCCTAGCGAAGCCCAGAGTGGTCCGCTCGGGTCATAAACACAACTTTACCTCCTAAAGCAGCAGAAAGGAGATCATCACAAAAGAACTCCTTTCAGCTAAGCGACATTTTGATATAGATATATCAGCCGATATGCATTAGTTACTTAAATGAGATGTCCCATAAATAAATAAATAAAAAGGAGGGAGAATTTGTGAAATAAAATCTTCTAGAACTTGGAAAATGGGAGAAGAGAAAAGGCATCAACAGATGTCAAATTTGCTAGCGGTCCAAGGTAGGGTAAGATACTCTGTGAGTAAACATCGTTACTCACAGATACCATAACTTGTCAAAGCTGCATATGATTCTCTCTACAAGTTATTGAAGATAATGTAAAACATGGGAAAATCAACATGAAATGCTGACAAGAAAACAACCCACTTTTGCCACAAAAGGACTCAACTGATAAGAACTCATTACATCCTTCACGTCACATGGAATTCCATCAAAATCACCATTTTCGGGAGCCAGACATAAGATCACTGATAGCTGAATTTTTACTGTCAAAACCATTACAACAACTAGACAGTTCAAGAAATACATAAAAAATCAGTTAAAGAAGTGCTGAAAAGCTGGGTAGTTAAAAGATGATTTGTTGATGAAAAAATACAAACACCTATCCCAGGTTTCCATCAAATCGACCTTGCATAGTAAATAATTAGAAGATTCTCCGAGACAATTACCAGTTCATCCTCAAATGCAAATTATTGTATATTGAGTAGGCCACTGTTTTTGTTTGGTTTCTTGTTTTCTCAATTTTCTGATCTTTCAATCCTATTTACTTCCTGCTAATGTTCCTTTTCTACACAGGATGTGCACATAAGAGGTATTGTAATCCTATTCAATCAATTTTCACGATTGATAAGGAAAAACCAACAACTGAGCACTTCAATTAACAAGCAATACAGGTTGTTTTCATAATTCTTCATCAGGTTTTTCAATGACTTGCATAGCTAAGACATACTAGAAAACAAGCTAAAGACCAGAAACCAGTGGTAGCATTTGAGTTTCATCAAAAAACATTCTTCCTGAATCAGGCATTTTGTATTCATAATAGTCCCTCAAAAGAATTTCCAGCAGTAGAAGAAGAAAATTCAGGATATGCATGCAGAATGGAGGAGGCAAGGAGCACCCCTCATTCACCCCACGACATAAGCAAACCATCCACAGAAACCACAGCTTCATCACTTGAGTGTGGCTTAGGACTAAGTGTCTTGCTGAGCAATTACACCGATGATGTGAATATGACTTTAAATATCTAATGCTGATTGATTTGTTATACTCAAGTTAATGACTTACGGTGCTTCCAATGCAGATAAAGCTTTCTCATAACTTTGGGGATTAAAAGTTCAGATATAATTTCTTTGATCCGATGACAATTGCCATGCATGAGGTCAGAGGATTCTATTCCCTCTTTTCTGTTACTAAAAGAGCAGTAAATACACAGGACTGATGTCTAATCAAGAATTACACACGTGAGGATAAACAACAGACATTTAATTCTTTGCATGAAATTGTTCCCGTTGAATGACCCTTGCATGATGACAACAACATTGCAATGGTTTTTTTAATGCTTTTAAAGGGTAACCCATAAACAAAAGGCGATAGAAAGACCTAGTTAAGCAACTACTCTTATGTTCACTTAATGAGTAAAGCTTCACCTTATGATTTCACAATCTTCTAATTCCATATCCGACATGCACAGCAAAAATTGATCGTCAAATTTAAAAAATGCAAGAAACAATGATGTTCAAATATCAATATCAGTAAGTGACCAATCACACCAGTGACAAACAAAACACCAATATGCTTACGAACGAAGAATGTACCTCCTTCGAGACGCTTCTTCTTCACCCGCTTCACGTGGTGGAGGTCCTCCAATGGCGCAATTTGACTCAAACGCCTAACCAATAACCAAACAACGAATTCCCAAAAAAAATTGAGCGGAAAATCAAACCATATACGAAACAGCAATTTCTGAGAAGCGCAGAACGAGCTTTAACACATAAATCCAAAGTAAGACACTGAGACTGACCTCATGATAGTGTTCGTGAGCTTCGGCTGCTCAATCTGAGCTGCGACCACGTTCACTGCATGCAGGAAAAGGAAAAAAAAAAACGCAACGAAACGCCAATTCCGAAGCGCAGAACACATCAGCAACACGTCAAGTTCGGATCTTTCGCTCAGGATTCGGTCGGTCGTCCATGAAGGACATACCTGTGAGTTGCTGATCAGGCGGAATCGGCGGCCTGCCGGGGACGTGGACGATTCGCCACACATCGTCGTTCTCGCTGCTCATCGCTCTTCGCAGCTATCTCCGGTCGCCGGAAGCACGAAAAGCGGCGGGAAACCGCGACGCCGTCGGCGGTAACTAAGCTCGCCGGCGCGGCGGCTGAAAGTGGAAGAAGCGGCGACCGTCTCGACGGAGAGAGAGAGAGAACTCGTGCCTGATTGTGGGCCTGAACCGGCCCATTCACTTTCAAGCCCGCCCATTCGCTGTTACAGTGACTCTTTTTTTTTTTTCTTTTCTTAATTGATTTTCTTTGAAAGATATTTCTTGTAATTTTCTTTTATAGTTATTGAATAGTACAGCATTTATCATATTCTTAACATTCGCCATCAGGGTTTAATCACATGCTGAATAGATAAAAGACCCTGGAAAAGGTAAATAAATTACTCAAAAGATTTTTTTTTGAGCAAATAAATTACTCAAAAGATCAAAAATTTCGAATATATGAGCAAACGGAGGCGAATCCCTATTTATCATCCGATAAAATGGGGGTCCTGCAAATTTGTCTGGTGGATATGACTTTTCAAACAAAAATGATCGTGCAGCGACAATGAATTGCTACGATGCAGATTTAATATGCATGATAAGTTGATATTTTTTGTTTCTTTTCTTCCTATACGGATCAGCTTTGAATGGTTAAAGGCGGGGAAGAGAGAGAGAGAGAGAGAGCCGAGGGTTCTGCCCTCATGTCCGGTCAAAGGAGAGAGAGGACGAGATCGATATGAAGAAGAACAGTGGAGAGAAAGACAGACTGCAGAAGAGAGAGAGAGAGGGAGAGAGAAGGAGAACCATGAATGTCGGGGCAGTGCGGGGAGAAATAATTGGGCCCGTCCCCTCTGATTCCGGACGCGTCTTGTCCGCATCGGATTCCTCCTCCGTACGCCTCCCACCTCACCGCATTCCTCGCTCACCAATCCCCCCTCCCCCACCGCCGTCCGATGATCTCTTTGTCTCGAGCCTTGGTGAAACCGACGGCGGCGATCGACCGACGTGGGGACGGTTCGGTGGGGGCAAGAAAAAGGGCGAAAAGCATGTTAAAATTCGATCGTCTCTAATTGGGGTGGAACTGAGAAAGTATGATGGTTTCCGAAAGACCATCTCGGCTTTGGGTGAAAATGGGGGAAGGGGGAATTCTTCCCTGTGGACCCGAGTTCATTGAACCATGTGGAATATATCAACAAACTCATCTCATGGGTTTTCACACGTAGAAACTGGGGAATAGAGTGAATGGCCATAATAGAGTTGATGATTCTAAATTTGAAATTCAAAGTTGGATTTGACAAAATGTATTAAAAAAAAATTTAAGTTTGAGTTTTCGATGATTAGTGTTGTAATAATGATTGGAATGTACATTGTTGCGACCTGCAATGATTATAGAAATTGGGGAATTTGTATTCAGATAGGCTACCAAGGGATTTGAATATATTTATTCATGCAATGCATTTTTCATTGACAAACTTTTGAATGGTAATGTCCATTTGTTTCAACTAGTAGTTTGCAAGCTTCTTTATGCTTGAATGGTCCAATTTGGCATAAAGGCACATTCGGGTAGATTTAGGAAAGAGCATTTCATTTTCAAGGTTAGCCTTGCTCGAGAGGCTCGAACTACGTTTGCCCTTTTCGAAAAATTCGGCACATTGGTTTTTTAACAGGTAAGCCCGAGCAACAAATTAAACCCAATTGGAGGGCTCGATTTACGTCAAGCCAATTATTACATCCACAACTGGCAAGCTAACTCCAAAAAGGCCAAGTCCTTTTTGGCCGTAAGAGGGGACACGAACGGTCGCAGCGAGAGCAGGATAGCAGCAAGGGTGGAAACTGGAGAGAGAGAGAAGGGGATGTACGGAGACAGTCGTACGAGCCTAAAACAGGGTTTTGCTCATTTATAAAAGAAAAATCGTTCTAATCGCAGCTGTTGATTTATCATGATCTAATGGTAGAGAATGCCGATCCTAGTCTAATCAATCCAACCGTATAGATCCACTTGATCTAATGGTGATAGCTATTGGCCCTCGTCTTTTAAATTTAATGTAGGAGATTGGGTCTATGTAATAGTTGAAGTTGTCAATTCTCCTCCAATAAATTCAACGAGATTGAATCACTTGTCCATTTAACGATTCTAAAGAACTTCTTTTGGATATATGACATTGGATTTCTATTTGTGACGCGTTGCTGTAAATCAAATAGCGGAAGTTGCAAAAATCATCCTCATTATTACCCGACATTTGGTTTTGGTCATGTAAAAATATTTCATTAATTTATTCCGCGAGTCAGTCTCCTCATGGCAATAGTTTTTTTATTCAAAAGTGGACAAAATATGCTCGATCAACACCACATATCGACATGTGGTACTCATGCCTACAAGCTTCTAAACACAATTACACTTACAATCCTCATACTTTTGGGAATTTTCGAGTTTGATACCTATATTTCGTTCTTGCAATAATTTTAGTCCCCTTATCAATTTCATTTTTAAATATCCTCATAGCATTGATTATAACGATTTTCGGTACAATTTTTCATATTTTCATTTCACATGAAATTTCAGTGATGCAACCTATCATTTAAATGCATTGTATATATGTGTATAGTGATTTTATAGTTAATAGTAATGGCTTTGTTATTCACATCTGATCTCCTTTTCAAGATATATCACACGTATAAATGCGAATTGCAACAATTCTCGCTATCACACGAAGTATGAGCTTGGAAGAGTTCACGATCGTGATCGAATAAATTCACATGACCAACGGAACCTTGAAGGATGAAGTGATGATGTCTCTTGAAATACATACCAAACTTTTATAGTCAAGTATCCATAAATTGAATCTTTTTCGGCCAAGGGCCGAGGTCGAACCACGGCAGCAAACATGATGTGTGAAGAAATATGAAGTATCTTCATGTGAAGAAGAAAGTGAAGAAGAGCATAGGAGTCAAAAGCAACCTAAGAAAATGTCTGACAAGCCACGGAAAGGGGGAGCAAATATGCTCAAAGTACTGTAGCAAAAGCACTATAATGCCGCCAGGCATTACATCAAACCAGTCTGCAAAGCATCCTGCAAAGTCTATAATGCCTTAAGGCATCACATCGAACCAGTCTGTAAAGCATCCTAAAGTGCTCTACATTATTAGGTCATGACAAAGTCTATAATGCCCTCAGCATGCGTTGTATAAAACAAACTTCAATCAGAAATCATATAAAGAGTTGGATAAGGACGCGCTTGGTAACGATTCTGTTCCGGGGAATATATTCTGATCAGAAATGATTTATTTTTTATTCTGTTCTCGGAAAATGAGGAGTAAAAGAACACGTTTGGTTACTGTCCAAAATTTATAATTCTGTAATAGAATTGTGTTTGATACCGTGCTCATTGATTCTGTTACAAATCAATTTCTTTTAATTTTTAAATAATTTTTTAACTTTTTTCATTTTTTCTTTTCATTTTCTTTTTTTTTCCTTTTTCTCATATTCTTCTTCTTCTTCCTGTGGTCGATCGCCGGTCGGTGACCTCACCGGAGTGTCGTCAGCCCTCGTCGACCGAGCCTCGCCGGTGGCTAGGCCGGCCTCGCTAGGGCTAGGCAAGGCTTGCCTGGCCACCGATGGGTTGGGCGAGCCTTGCCGGTGGCTAGGCTAGCCTCGCCAGGGTTGGGCAATGCTCGCTTGGCCACCGGCAGGGATGGGCGTCGCGAGGCTTGCCCAACCCTGGTGGCCAGGCGAGCCTTGCCGGACCGGCGAACGACAACCGGCGGCAACGGGCGGCGGTGGACGGCGGTCGCGAGATGGCCAAAGAGAAGAAGAAGAAGAGTTGGTTTTTGATTCTCAAATTTATTTCCGGAACAAGAATCAACTTTTTTTTTTTTTATTCTTGATTCCACTCTCAATCTATTCCCGGGAATGAAAATTTTATCAAACGTGATTCTTGGCCCAAATTGATTTTAAGAACAAAAAATCAGAATTTGGCCCTGTTTGGATGATTATCAAACATGACCTAAAAGAGTCAATTCCAGTACGCACTCTCTAATAATTTTCTAAATGTCTTTTCTCTCTTTCCTCTCCTGTAACATGTGTACAATTCGAGAAGGGTCCTCAATAATTTTATAAAAAAATTGCAAATTTTCAGACTTGTCCGTGTCTCCTCCCACGGTACAAGGAAACAAACGTAAATATGAGCTAATTTCATTGATTAACTTTCCAACCAAAATTTTTGTCCTCCCCATTTTCTGCATTTTTTTTTTCAAAATAAGCATAAATTCCATATTTAGTTAATTAGGTCTAATGTGAATAGAGTTATTTAGCCATTCCAATTATTTTATTCTTAGAAAAAAAATTCTGAAATTAAGATTTTGAGAATACTTACATTAACTAAAAGTATATGACGATTTTATTAATTGAGGATGAAAATATTCTCACCTTATGAGGTAAAATTAAAGATGTCAATGTATTTCTTTTGTGAGAATAACACATTAGTGCAATTCAGGCTCAAATTATGTTAAAATGATTTTTTGAGTTGGCAATAAAAATAAAAGTTAAAAAAAAAAGTAGCAAAGAGAATGATTTTCCTCACGTTGTTCATAAAGTACGGATAATGACTCCGAATACAAAAATTATGGATATTTATATCACATATATCGTCATTGTAAAAATGTGTGTATATATATACAATCTGAGAAAGGAAATACAAATTTATTTGCCGTATAAGTTACATGTTAAAAATAAAAATTGATTGTTTTGATTATGTAAAATCTATTTGTGTCAAGAAAATTTCACATTATCATTGTACAAGATAAAAGTCCATTGAAATATGATTTATATTATGTATATTGTTGATGTAAAAGTCTTTTTTTATACAAGCCGTCTCAAAATAGGAACACAAACCTTAAATCGACATGCTAAACATAAAAACCGTAATATTTGTCATTATTTTTGCACCGCCGGCACACTGAACAAAAATATATGGAAATATGTTTTTTGCAAAAAGGGAATGGTGGAAGAAAAGAAAAAATAAATAGGAATTTCCGTAATATTTCTGATGTCATAAAATTTGGAAATGTGGACGTCATTCGGGAAAAGAGGAGGGTACATCGTCTTTACAGCTGGAACTTTGGCTCCATCCCCAGGTCGATTATAAAAGGAGAAGACCCATGCGAGCAGAAAACAACTTCGACTTCAACCCCTTGAAATTACTTCTCCGCTTTAGAGTTTTACCTGCTCGCGGCACGGCTTGGAAACCTCCATGGATCAAGAACTAGCGCCAGGTATGTTCTGTTCTTTCCTTTCTTTGTTCTGATTTCATCCCAAAAGGTGACGGAAAAATTGGAGAAGTGTCGCTTTTTGGGGTTTAATTTCTACGATATATAAAATGGCAACATTTTTATTTATTTATTACTTAACAAGTATCCCGACACTTTATAAAGGAAACCCTCGTAAAAAAGGAAAGAGTGTGAAAGGAGAATAATTTGTGCCGAACTTGATGGCGTGTTTGGTCTGTGAAAATTTTCCAATTTCCTGTTTTTCTTTCCACAAGTTTTCAATGAAAATACGTTTGGTAGAAACTTTGGTTGCCGTGTTTTCAACATCTGAACTTTAAAACTCAAAACGACCAAAATTGACAGTATATTTACAAGATTTGCTTTAAACAACTACACCCGACATGTTTCTATAACTTTCATTCCTATTGAAAGCTCTTACTTTTCACCCTCCAATCGTCTTTTCAAGAAAATGGAAGTTGAAATGAGGAGCAATTTTCACTAAAACATTTCCGTAAACCGGATGTACCTTAAATACATGAGCTGACTCAAGAGGCAAAAATATCGATTCGACTAAGCTGGAACTCATCCAATTAAAGTTGTGCTCTTAACCCGAGTCCAGGGTACCTAAAATCATGCGATGGACTCAAGTACGTACCCTAAAAAGACATTGCTTAGAATTTTCTGGAGTGACCAATGGAAAATGACTCCTAAATAATTTGGAAAGTCCAACTAAATCATCGGAAAAAATTTTCTTTTTGAAAAAGATATTACATCCATATTATTGGGGGACGCAAAATTCTTTGTCCCGGTAATTTTAACCAAGTGATTTAAATTGTCACCACAGAACAGTATGAGGACTGGACTTATAACCAAAGTATTGGGGCTAAAAGTGAGATTTCCCAACCTACTGAGACCGAAGCGTACAAAATGTAATTAATTTTTCTAAAGTTATTTATGTAAATTTCTCTTTTGGTAACACAGAAGTTTGCATAGACTTGAGTTCAAAGGACATGGCAACTGATCAAGCTTGCCAAGACAGTTGCAAATCAACCAGAGGTTTGTCACTTTGAACTTTTAATTTTTGTTTTTCATAAATCTTGATTAACTTTTTCAATTCCAAATACTTCTAGTCTCAGAGCATATATGTGCTGACATATAAATTGAAATATAACCTTTTTACAATTTTTAAAATATGGATAATATCTTGAATTATAATTGAGAAAGGCCAATTTTTTTTTTTTTTACTTCCGAAAAGTAAAAGAATGTGCTCATAATTTACTTAACAATATCATGGATAAGATCAATCGCAATGAGACAAAAACTTACAAAATCGCATTGTCCACTATATGAAAGCTAGAACGTCCCTCCCTCTAATTGATGATACAATTTCTATCTCGAAAAGAAAGTCGTGATCTTTGTTAAGTTTAATGTTAATTTTTTTTTTATTTAAAAATTTACCATCTACACTCAATGAAAGAAAAATTCATGCAATGATTGAGCTAGTATGCATGATATAAAGCATATGAAGTGGAATTTAATTTTCTAAGGTTGATTATATTTGTTTCTCTTTATGGTAACAAAGAAGTTCACGTAGAAGAGAGCTCATAAGGCATGGCGATTGATAAAGCTTCTCAAGATGGCTGCAAAACAACCAAAGATTTATCACTTTAAACTTTTAATTTTTGTTTTTCATAAATCATGTGTTTCATGGATTTTGACTTTTGTAAGTACAAGTCACTTTGAATTTCATCCAATATATGGAACCTAGAAGGTCCCACAAAACTAAATCCTAATTTGATACCTATCTGAAAAAAAAAAGAAAAAAAAGAAGAGAGAACTCACGATCTAAGTTTAACGTTGATTTTTTTTTTTTTTTTGCTTAAAATTTTACCATCTAAGTTTCATGCAAACAATGCCATGTGATGAATGAGCCTGATACCAATAATGTATACATGATCTAAAGCTATAGAGTACAATTAATTAGGTTATTTATATTCATTGAATTTTAGGTAACAAAGAGTTTCACGAAAAAGGGACTATAGAAGGCATGGCAACTTATAAAGCTTCCCAAGTTGGTAGCAAAAAACCTACAATTAATTAGGTTATTTATATTCATTGAATTTTAGGTAACAAAGAAGTTCACGTAGAAGAGAGCTCATAAGGCATGGCGATTGATAAAGCTTCTCAAGATGGCTGCAAAACAACCAAAGATTTATCACTTTAAACTTTTAATTTTTGTTTTTCATAAATCATGTGTTTCATGGATTTTGACTTTTGTAAGTACAAGTCACTTTGAATTTCATCCAATATATGGAACCTAGAAGGTCCCACAAAAATAAATCCTAATTTGATACCTATCTGAAAAAAAAAAAAAAAAAAAAAAAGAAGAAGAGAGAACTCACGATCTAAGTTTAACGTTGATTTTTTTTTTTTTTTTTTGCTTAAAATTTTACCATCTAAGTTTCATGCAAACAATGCCATGTGATGAATGAGCCTGATACCAATAATGTATACATGATCTAAAGCTATAGAGTACAATTAATTAGGTTATTTATATTCATTGAATTTTAGGTAACAAAGAGTTTCACAAAAAAGGGACTATAGAAGGCATGGCAACTTATAAAGCTTCCCAAGTTGGTAGCAAAAAACCTAGAGGTTTGTCTCTTTTTGAGCTTTTAATTTTAGTTTTTCATAAACCTTTTGTTTAATGCATTTTGACTTTTGTTAGTCCAAATCACTTTGAATTTCACAGCATACAAATGCTAACATATAAACTTACAGATAATCTTTTCATTTTTTTTTTTAAATTTGAACAATATCTATAATTGAGAAACCCCCAAAAGAAATACTCTTTTACTTCCAAAGAGGAACAAAACGCACTTACAATGTATGAATGATATCATGGATTAGATCAATGGCAACTATGAATTAAAACTCTGTAAAAACACATTGTTTGATGTATGAAACTTAGGCCCTATTTGGTTTAGCATTTGGAATGCTCATTTGGGGCTCTAAAGTCCCTTGGCTAAATGCAAAGGTGTTTGGTTTGTTTTTTTGTGCGACTTTGGCGAGATGCAATTGTATCTCCAAGTGGCTCTAAGGGCCTTTAGCTTAATGCAGCTCTTGAGGTCCTTTCAAAAGTTGCATCTTCGAAATGCAACTTCCGGTATTGTTCATCTCTTCGGTGGAGAAGCCGATCAACCGCCTGAATAAAAATAAATATGTTTATATAAAAATAAATATGCTTATATTTTTATATAAAAATATATATTTATATAAAAATATAAAAATATAAACATATATTTTATGTTTATTTTTTATATAAAAAATATAAACATATCTATTTTTTTTATATTTTATGTTTAATAAATATATATTTATAAAAAAAATATAATATATATTTATATAAAATATATATTTATATATATTTACATTTTATATATATTTTATATAGATATAAACATATCTATTTTTTATATAAATATATTTTATGTTTAATAAATAAATATATATTTATAAATATAAACATATCTATTTTTTTCTCCGATTTTTATATAAATATATATTTATATAAACATATCTATTTTTATATATATTTTATGTTTATAATTTTATATAAAAATATGTTTATATAAAAAATATAAACATATTTTTATTCAGGCGGTTTGGCCGTTGGATTCGGTGGTCCGGTGGCCGAATTTCAAAAAAAAATATAAACATATTTTTGCTTTTTTAATTTAATAAAAGTTAATTGTAAATGCAAATTTTACCAAACAATATTTTGGCTAAAGTTGTTTCTCAATGCAAATTTTACCAAACGACATTTGTATTTCGGAAAACCCCATTCACCCAAAGGTATTTGCATTTCTGCAAATATATTCTCCAAAAGCTGAACCAAATGGGCCCTTAGAAGGTCTCACCAAACTAATTCATGATTCAATACATATTTATAAAAAGGGTTAATACCTTGAAAAACCTCAAACTGGTACACTTGTGACAAATTTACCCCAAACTATTTTTTTGACCATGAAAAACCCCAAACTAGTAAACTTGTGACAAATTTATCCCGACTGACTATAAAAAACCTTAAACTGGTACATTTATGACAAATTTACCCCAAACTAATTTATTCGACTGCAAAAAACCCTAAACTGGTAAATTTATGACAAATATACCCTATGTTAAATTAGATTAATACCACAAAAAAATCATAAAAATTGTAAAATGTGACAAACAGAGCGTAAAATCCTAAATTGGTATACCAGTTAACTGTCACGTGTCATTTAACTTAATAATTTGAGAATAAAATTTAACGAAAACTAACATAGGGTAAATTTGTCACAAGTGTATCGGTTTGGGGTAAATTTGTCAAAGGTATACCGGTTTGGGGTTTTTAGTGGTCAAAAAAATAGTTTGGGGGTAAATTTGTCACAAGTGTACTAGTTTGGGGTTTTTCAAGGTATTAACCCTTATAAAAACTCATGATCTCCGTTAATTTTTCTTGTTTAGAAATTTACCATAAAAGTTTTGTGCAGAAAATTCCACTGCAATGAATGAGCCTGATACCAGTCATCTATGCAAGATCTAAAGCATACAAAGTGTGATTAGAGTTTCCAAGTTTAACTGTATTCATTTTCAAACACAACAATCAAAACTTTTACCAAACGTACTTTTATTGACAAATTTAGAAATGAAAATATTGGAAAATTTCCATTATATATTAGATGAAAACTTTCGGGTGCCGCTATTTCCATACCTTATCCGACTAAATGCACCTCATTTTCTTTAAAAAGACAAAGTTGCCCTTAATTATTCAATTGCAATTTTAAGTGGTAGCCCTCAATTTATTTACTTTCCTTCTTTTGTGAACTTTTCCATTTCTATGTAGGATCTAGTTGCCATAACTAAGAACATCACATGTTTTGTTTTTCTTTATTGTGGATATCCCTTATATATTAAATGCATTATGTTTTCTCTTTATTTTTAGATATTACTTCCTTAGAAATTAATTTTGTCAAAAAGAGAAATTTCGAAGAAACCTAGTTATTTTCTACATTAAGCAAATTTATGGAATTGAAGTTTCTTACTTGTGCTTTTGGGCTCGACAAAGTTGAGGCGCTCGTTTTTGTGAATGGCGTTATTTGGCTAAAGCCTTGCAAATTAACTTGCCTAAATAGCTTGCCTAAGCCGAGAAAGAAATGGCTTAATTTGGTAACGACTCCATCGGTGTCAAGGGACAGAATGAACTTTATCCTAAGAAAGAGGGACAAAGTCACCTTAAAGCAACGGTTTGATCACTGGGAAATGAACCTAATGATCTAAGCCTGCTTGCCAACTTGTATAGGTCTTGTTTATATTCCTAGTGATAATCATTTTCACCCAAGTAATCCAACCACTATAACGTAAGAACAAAATAAAAACAAGTTATGCTTTACTTGCATACCTTTACATTAGGCGAGGTACTTCTATAAAAAGAAGGAATGAACTCCGCTTAGGGGGACCAAAATTCTTTGATAATTGGATATATTACCCATTTTTGCATCCTCCATAACTTTGCTGTTGAAAGATTGCAACGAGGAGAGCAACCCGATGGCGCTACAACCAAGTGAAATGCAAGGAGATTCGAATCTTACTGTACTACCACCAGGTACATATTTATGTTCCAACCCATAAAAATTTATGGTGTAAGCGATGCGGTCTTATAATTTCTTTGTTTCCTTTATCTAGTTTGGTGGCATATGTAATTGGAACTAAATACAGGGACCAAAGATAAATAAATTTCCAACAATGAAGTAAAAATGCAAAAGCAATGTGTGGCCATCAAATACAGTTGATTGATTCAAGAAACCAGTAAGCAAAAGCAAAACGTAATACTCAAAAGTCAAATATCCTAAATTTGGTATGACTTGGCTGCACAAGTTCCCTCCTAGTTTTGGATGATGGTGCGACTGCTTTTTGTCAATCCTAGTTTCGTCACTCATAAGAACTCAATGACCAGTTCATTAAAATCAACTACCAGAAAACTTCCTCTTATCGGAAAGTTTTGTCCGAGCAATCACCTTGCGAAGACTAATTATTTTCCATTTCTACTTGAAATGCAAATTGGATTGGCAGTTGGTTGTCCAACAAAGCAATTTCGTCAAGAGCGTACGGCAAAACAAACGGGTTTTGAATATTTAATTACTTATCATTAAGAGACTACATGACTCATCTTTTAAAGACATGATTCTCGAGCTAATCAATTCACTATAGTCATCTCCAGAAAGGAAATCATGTTGTTGTTCTAAGCCAAAAATAACGCTTCAATAAAAATGGTTGTCACTATTATGAGTGATGAAACTTTTGATACTTCTAATGTCCTTATACCTATTTTTGGACCAGACAAAGTGAGATGCCCGTTCTTGCCGATAGATTTATTCAGCTAAAAGCTTGTAAAATAACTTGCCCGAATAACTTTCCCGAGTTCGAGAAAGAAGTTGCTTAACTTGGAAAAGACTCCTTTGGTCTCAAGGAATAGAATGAACTGTATCATAAAAAAGAGAGACAGAGTTACCTTTAAGTAATAGTTCGATCACTAGGTATTTAACCTAATTATGTGTGGCCCTAGAGCTTGAGCTTACTTGCCAACTTGTAAAGGTCTATTCTTTATTTCTAGTGATAATCTTTTTCACATTCAAAAAAAAAAAAATCCTTTTTACACTCAAGTAATCCAACCGCTTCGATAAAAAAAGAAAAGAAAAGAAAAGTATTCCACTCACTATAAAGTGAATAAAGAATTATATGCTTTACTTGCTCTAGGTGTAGGTTTATATTAGGGGAGGTACTTGTATAAAAGGAAGGAATGAACTCGGCCTAGGAAGACTAAAACTCTTTGATAATTGAATATCTTACCCATTTTTGCATCCTCTGTTTACTTTGTTGTTGAAAGATTGCAATGAGGAGAGAAACCCAATGGCACCGGAAGAAAGTGAAACACAAGGAAATTCGGATCTTGCAGAACCACCACCAGGTACAGACATGTTCATGTCCCAACCCAGAAAAATTTATGGTATGAGCGATGTGGTCTTATAATTTCTTTGTTTCCTTTATCTAGTTTGGCGGCATATTCAATTGGAACTAATTACAGAGGCCGAAAAATTTTAATTCCCACGAACTAAAAATGCAAAAGCAATGTGTGGCCACGAAATACTGCTAGTTGATTCATTTTCTCGAGCCCATGGCATGACTATTCGTTTCAAGCAAACAGTAAATACGCAAAATGTCCCCATTTAAAAATTCTAGATTCTAGGGTGACCATTCAGCTTTTTCGCCCCGCTAAATTGAAGGAACATATAAGTTTTAGAAAGACGATTTGCGTCAACTCTGGTTTTCTTCCTTCTATTATCCAAGATGTTTGTGTGGACGTGGACTCCAACAAAGAAACCAATCCTTCAGAAATACAAAATTCTCTTGATGAAGTAGTGCAGGGTACGCCGTTGCCAAGGGAGCCATTCCTTTCTCTGTTGATTAAATAGGATTTATCTAAGTCGTTCATAATAAGTTGATACATGTTGAACAAGTCTCACTCTGCCAAAATCAATAAATCAATGAATCGCGGCACTCCAATAAACAAATTTTCACTGATATGACACTTGAGTGATGGAAAAAAAAAAGTTATGATGCTCGTATAAAATTTTTAACACTTGCCGTATCCTTATCCTCTCCTGTTGTTATTAAAGACATTCTCTTAAATGTAAATCCAGAAGGCACGGCAACTGACAAAGCTTTTCCAAGGCAGTTGCAAACCAACTAAAGTTGTTTCGCTTTGAACTTCTAATTGTTATTTGTCATTAATCTTGTGTTGGAGGATGCATCTTGGTTTATTTTACTCTGAAACTTTTTAAATTTTGCAGCATACAAATGCTGAGATATGAATTCAAATTTAATCTTCTCATAATTTTTAAAATTTGAATAATATCTTGAATTAATACAAAGAAATCCCAAAAAAAAAAAAAATTACCTCGAAAGAGTAAAAGATCGAGCTCATTAGTTATTAATGATATAGCAGATACGATCAATGGCAATGAAAAATAAGAACTCACTAAAAACACATTGTCCAAGATATGACAGTTTGAAGGTCCCAGAAAACTAATAGATGAAATAATACTTATCTTGAAAAAAAAAAATCAGGACCTTCCTTCAGTTTAATGTGTAATTTTTCTTGTTTAAAAGTTCGCTATCTAAGTTCAATACAGAAAATTTCATGCAATGAATGAGCTTGATCAGTCTGGAATAGATGATCTATAGTATACAAGGTGTAATTAATTATTTTTTTTTAAGGTTATTTGTGTTCATTTCTCTTTTTGGTTGCAAAGAGATTCACCTAGACTGGAGTTCAAAAGACACAGTGACTGATAAAGCATCCCAAGACGGTTACAAAACACCCAGGGGTTTGTCACTTTAAACCATTAATTTTTCCTTTTTCATAAATATTGTGTTTCTTGGATTTTGACTTTGTGTAATACAAAACATTTTAAACTTCACGGGGTCCAAATGCTGACATAAAAATTCAAATATAATATTTTCATAGTTTTTAAAATCATAAGAATATCTTGAATTGTAATTGACAAAGCCCAACCAAAAAAAAAACTTTTGACTTCCAAACAGTAAAGAAAGACACTCACAGGAACAGCAATGTTGAGTAAAGGACTGCCCCTTGTTTTGCATCGTCGTAAAAGCAGGAAGTTTTAAAGACTGAGGACTTTTAATGTGCAATATTTGCAGTCGAGCCGACACCGGTGGTTGATGAAAATTATCGACAATTGTTTGAAGCCACATTAAAAGGTGATTGGAAAGCGATAGAGAGAATCCTCACTAAAGATCCCGAAGCAATGACGGCCCAACTTATGACCATAGAAGATGGTGATGGTGACTTTACTGTGCTCAATATTGCGGCTGTGACTGGACAAGATGAATTGGTGGAGAAACTGCTAAAGCACATCCCTCGGGAACTTAAAGCTCGCGGCTTAGATCAAGCCTTCTGCGTTGCCGCCCAGAAAGGAAGAATAAGGAGGGCAAAGGAATCAATAGAACAACTTGAAAAAGTCCGTGGTGAATCTACGGTACACGATGCCCTGTTGTCTGCTACGAGAAGTATTCCTAAGCAAAAGGAGGTTATCTGGTACCTGGCCAAGCGTATAACATACCCCCCTTGTAATGATATCATGATGAACCTTATTAAGGCCGGCCATTTGGGTAGGATTTCACACTCACTTTTCTTATCTCAATTAATTCACTGTTCACTTTAATTTAATTCACTGTTCACTTTAATTTACTTTTCTGTTCGTGTCCCAAAAGACATACTCTTGTATTTAGCTCACCAATACCGTGACTTAGCGACGTCGGTTGATACCAAAAACAATGGCCTGTTGGAAGTCTTTGTGCATGTGAAGTCCTACTACCGTAGTGGAGCTAAACTCAATTTTTGGGAAAAATGTATTTACCAATGTAGGTACTTCTTGCGCTTCTTTTGCTTTTGTTAGATTTGTACAATTCAAACAACTCATCCACACAGGGTTCACTCTATCTGTTCCCTTTTTAGGTGTCCCTTGCTTGGTTGATACACCATTTGACAACACCAAAGACATGAAGATGGCTCAAGGTATCTCTGTTAAATCTGATTGATGGATGGACTAACATGACCAAAAGGATATCATTCACAGATCTTCACAAAAAAAAGTTAGGAGATAGGGTATACAATTAATATCTAAATCATGATGTGTGGTACAACTTAATATCTAATTTAACATTTATAAAGTTAGTTTGAGTTACTTAGGCAAGTCAAATTGTCAAGTAGAATTATCGAGAATAGATTTGGATCTCAGATTATTGAGGTTGATTGATCCAATTTGTTTTTCTCACATATTCGAGCATTAATAAATTTAATTACATGCGCTGATATGTATCTTTTTGTTCATCATCAATTTATAATTTGCTAACATGATTTTTCTTCCCTCTTAATGGTGGTGACACCAGCGACTCACCGGTTCAAGACATTACTCTGGAATGTTGCCACAAAACCAGGTACACTAACTGCCATGGTATCTTTAGACAAAAAACATGCCATGGTATCCATAGAAAAAGGACCTTATTTCATCCATGGGTAGAGATATCTATCTTAAATTGTAAGTTGATATTATTGACATATCCAGTTGAGATCATAGTTATCAATATGAATCGGCTCTTGATTTGTATACCACGATATGATTAAATTCCATTCAGTTCAAAGTCCAATTAATTGACATGTATCCCATCAAGAGAATATGTAAAACTAATCAGTTTGAAAACATATCTATTGATCTGTCGTTGAATCTACCCATTTTTCAAAACTCTTTTTTTTTTTTTTAATCTCATGATATTTTCTATGTTCATCAATGGATCCATCTGTTCTCTGATACATGCATTTTAATTTTCAAGCCATATGAAGTTTGCTTCCTCGATTAATATCTTGAATTCATCATTCTCTTCTCAACTACTATATACGTAAGAACACGGCACAAATGTGAAAGCCTCCATATCCTTTAATTCTTTATTGCTGGAAAAATTGCTTATCTGATGTTTGTGCAGCACCTTTTATCAAAAGGATTGGAGAATTGAAAGTAAGCCACGAATGCTTGCTTGAGTTAGCAAAACTAACTTTAAACGAGAGGAAGGCTCGTATGAAAGCACCTGAAATACTCAAATTGACTTCGACCATTGTCCTTGATGCTGCATCTAGCGGAATCTCTGAAATAGTCAAGTTATGTCTTGAGCATTCTCCGGAGTTGATGTGGAATAAACAATTCACAAAAGAACTGATGAAAGAAATTGTGAAGGGAAGGCATGTTGAGTTATTTAGACTAATGAATGGATACAACACAATCCCAAATTTGAGGTACGATATTCAGAGGAACTGCGACCTGATGGCGGCAGTAGTAGAATGGTCCCCAGGATACGTACCAGCAGATGTTTCTGGAGCAGCTTTTCTTATGCAAAGGGAACTTCAATGGTTTGAGGTTGGTTCACCATATTTGCTTGCCACTCTTTAATTTACTTACAATCACATTGATAGGTGTCCTTTATTTTCTGAAGGTGCTGGAAGATCAGAGTCCTCCTTTGATAAAAAGTCTCAAATTTGAGGTCAGTTCACCTTATTTGTTTTGCTACCCTTTTCGCTCTTTAATTTACATTTGCGTTGATCGATGAAGGTAAAAGAAGATAAGAGTAGTCCTTCTAGAAGTCTGGAATTGAAAGAAACAAAAGAAAGGAGCGGGAAGACATACTGGGGAGTTTTTGTAGAACAGCGAAAAGATTTGGTCAAAGAGGCGGGGCAATGGATGAAGGATACGTCATCATCTTGTAGCGTCATATCAACCCTCATCTTTACAGTAGCTTTTGCTGCAGCTTTTACAATACCTGGAAGCAACGATAGGGATAACCCAGTCTTTCTAAAAAGGGACTCATTCTTGGTATTTACCATTGCAAACGCTTTATCTCTTTTCTCCTCTGTCACCGCCACCTCGATGTTCTTGGCTATCCTAACCTCACGCTATGCTGCAGAATATTTTCTTCATTCACTACCAAGAAAAATGATACTGGGCCTCACTTTTCTCTTCCTCTCTTTCGTCTTCATACTCGTGGCTTTTGGCTCTGCTCTTGTAATTGTCCTAAGCAAACGATGGAAGTGGATTAACATCCCCATTACTTTGTTGGTGGTCATCCCTATCATATTGTCTGCAGTACTAAAGCTTCCCTTGTATGTTGAAATGGTTGAATCCACCTATTGGCCTCGCCTCTTCCGTCCTGTGAAGATTTGGAAATGACTTGTGCTATCACTATTGAACAAGGACATATGGTGATGCGATATTTTTTTGCACTTGTTAATCATGGTGTTTACTCATGTTTTAAGACTATTGAGGTATGGCATTAGCCATACTTGTACCAAAGTTTAATATATATTGTCAAGTGCACACCTTAACTCTATGGGTCAATTGGTATTTTCTCCCAAGCAGTGAGCGATTAATTCATTGCTAATTGTTGTATCAAGGTGAACCCAATTCTTCAAAGAATTGGCAAGATGGCCATCAACAGTCAATAGGGTTCATCCATTCAAATAAAGGAATGATCCACACAAATTCTCTATACTACACAAGATAGCCACCCAAGTAATGGCCTAACACAAGGAACTTCATATGGAGCAACACCGAGCAAAGAACTATTTCAGTTTAATGGAAGCACAAACTTCGAAATCAGTCTTCACCCACTGCCGACACTTGCACCTCATCCTCTCATCCAACTGTATGGCTTTGACATCCGCCATCTTGCCACATTGCCATCGATTACTCCTGCACTTTCATGATCCTCATGCTCCGCTTCTTCTCCATCGCATCATCCCTTCCTAACTGCTCACCCGGCAACTGCGCACGGTGCACTTCAACACCAACACCAATTCCATAAAAAACATAGCCATCAAACTTTAGCCTCTTTCAGGTCTCTCTACGATCACAGCAGCGAGGTTGACGTTTCTTTGGTGAATAGCGCCAGGACGCCAGGCACCTAGCAGGCCAGTGATGTGAGGAGGATCGAGGTACCTGAATGAAACGGACATGCGGAGAGTTTTCAATATTGTGACAAGATGACCAAGTTAGATGCCTCACGGTAAACGACTTAGAATCTCAAAGGTCACGTCTCAACGGCCAAACATTAAAAAAGAATAAATTGCCTATAAGGCAAACAGATACTTATGCACGTCTCTTGAGACCATAAGTCAAGTGAAAGTTAGCAAGAACAGAGTTTGTTTTAGATTCACCTTGTGACTTTAAGATTGACGTTCCAGAGAATAGGATACAGAATCTTCCCAAGAAACCTCATAATTAGTGATCTTATGCTGCTTTAAACCAGCATTTACGACCGACACATTTAGAATTAATCAAAGAATACGAGATCAGAAATCAAAGGAACTATTTCAACAAGAGAGGAGTTTCCTAACCCGAAGGTTCCCATAGAGATGCGCCTGTTTTTCTTATGTATATTGGTGCGAGCCAAACCGAAATCTGACACTTTGGGCGTAAAATCATGTTCCAATAACGTGTTGCTGGCCTTGAAGTCCCCATGCATCACACAGGTGCTCAAATCCCCATGCAAATAGGCTAAACCACGAGCAACACGAAGTGCTACCTTCATCCTAGCGCTCCATTCTGGTCGGGCAGCTTCCTTGCCAACTCCTGAAAGCATGGGAAAATGGACATTGGCTTTACACCTCGTGAGCAGAATGAAGAGCGAGACAATAGTATGTAACCCTAGAGAAGTTGCGTATTCATCTACACTCACCATGCAAATCAGATTCCACAAAGCCATTCGGAAAAGAGTTTGCAAACAAGGCAGTGGACACGTTCCTCTGGACATATACCGATCAGCTTGACAAGATTCCTGCGATGGCATATCGACTTCAGCTAAAAATTCCCGGCCGCCCTGTTAATCCTAATTCTTCAGAACTTTCACAGCTACTTTGTTCCCATCTTCAAGAACGCCAACATGTACACGCCCAAACCCACCTTCGCCGAGTATTCTCAACTCGTGGAAAAGATCGGTGGCTCTTTCCGGCCAAACAATAAAAAATAAAAAAATTCTGATACTAAAGTCTGGGACATCTACTAGGACTCAATTTTTTTGATAAAGGCACGAAATTGAAAAACCGGGTCTGTGTTTCATTACCCAGATTCAACCAGCAACTGAGCATGAAACGACAGCAACAAAGGCAGATAGGACAATGCTAGATTAATAGCAGCCACACCACCGCTTAGCCTATGTGATTATGCTGCAAGATAATTTGACACAACCCATTTGATTCTGAATTTAGCAATCACGTTTAATGGGGTCGATTTGGGTACCAACTGAAATTTGTACTTTCTTTGAGGGAAAAAAATTGGCGTAGAATCAAAAGACAAACTAAAGTTGATGTATTTTTATGAGACAAAAGTAAATATAGCGCAGAATTGAGACTCAAGCCAATGTTTGTGCATTTTATGGGACAATTTTCATATAAACTTTATCTTCATTTATATAAGCAGCAGATTACTCATCTACTTGAAGGTGAATCATATAATTTGGCCCATTTTTTTTTTTTTTTTAAAAGACGGGTTATATCTAAAAGGAGATTCATCTAGCGTCTTAGCTCATTAGGTTGGGCTATATGGTCCGTGGCATTAAAGGAAAGAAACTTGTTTACATCGTTATTATATTATGACGTCAATATGTAAAGTGATGATGTGGTGGTGATGAGGAGAGATGCTCACGTGCTCACCATATCAGTGCAAGCTTCAATTGATCATGCATATTAAACTGGATGGTTGCAAATCAATCCGCTAATTTATGAAAGGAGTCTCGGAATTACACGGTGAAATTCACATAAAAAATCTCCATGCACATACCGAAAATTATGGTTTGGAAAAACTTGCTTCGTCCACTTAAACTATTAGGAACACATAGTAGAAACCTAATACATTCACTTGAAAGATTGCCAAGAGAGAGCTAAATTACTAAAAAATTTAAGCTTATGAATTATGAGCCAACTGAGATAACTCTTAATGAGGAGGGCCCACCTATTCGGAAACTGGGCTGGTTACCATAATTCTTCCTTGAGATACTCACCAAACATTAGAACAGGTTGGGGGCCCACCAACAGAAGTCTGATTCCTCACCTGAGGAGATTGCCATTCACTTAAAAGTCTAAGTGAATAAGTTATAAGTCAATTGAAATATATTAACTACTATACATACCAATTATTTAATGTATGACTTTTCTAACACAACTCACATGTGTATTTTAACACAAACTATGGTCAAAAGAAGATAAGATGATTAAAAATAGTTGATTTCAATAGGTGGAAATATATTGTGATCCAGGAGCATTCCGAAATGTCTTCGTGACTCTTTCAGGTGATATTGTAGATTATGGGATTCTTTTCATGTAACGTTGGAAAGAAAAATCCTCTTTCTTTTGAAAAATGCTAGATAACTAAATTTTATTTGTTTATTAACTAGTAAAATTGACAATATCATATTGGATTTCGAAATAAATAATCCCTTGAATATCTGGCTCCATTTGCTTTGAGATCCAATGTGATGTTAAATAATATAGCAAAAGAGTTCTTGCACCAACTTATATTAAACATAAATTATAGCTAGAGCGGTGTTGTTCATACTCTCTTTGCCAGGAATTCACGTGTTCTTTGTTTTTAATTTGACAACTTGAAATCACTCTAATAGATTTAATTGATCCCAGTTCACAAAAAAAGAAAAAAAGAAAAAAGGAAGAAGGAAATCTAATGTGTGTGTGTGTTTGTGCATATAATTTTATTTCCAATTGAGTCATGGACATTGATACATGGTTTGCTGGTGTTACAACACGTGCCAAAAACAAGTCGACTTTATACAAAAATCAAAATCACTTTCGTTATATTACAATTTGAATTTTTAGAACACTCCATAGTAGTCCCACGGAATTTTTTTGACATCAGAACAGGTCCTGACCATCATCATGAATCCCTAAGGTCTTCTTTGTGCTTCTAGTGCATGCGTTCACCTGAGAAATTTCCTGGTACGACATGGGCAGAAACACAAAAGAGAGAGTCGCAATACATTTTTTCTTCATATAACTTTAAAATTCGATCGAGTGCATTACGGATCCGTAGCTGAACTTCAAATCACAGGTCAAACGATATCCCAGCCCATTTCGATGACCTCGACCATTCTATTATAAGTAGAGCCCACCCTGGGGAAAAATTCAAGCTATTTACCTAATCTTTGATAGCCCCACGCTCACGAGAAAAAGTAGAACTTTGTCTGTCCTTGGTGCTTTGACAAAAAATGAACGATTGCATGATTAACTCTACTGGATCCAATGGAGATTGCTCTTCGAGTCCGCCAAAACCCACCCCAAATCGCATCTTTCATCATAAGTTGTAGCACATTGATTAGTCCCCATATAAATGTTAACTTTGACATGATTGATAGCTGTTGCTAGCAACCAGATAAGATCAAATTTGCCCGATACGTATATGAAATCGAACAGATCAATTAACAACATATATCCGATATCTCATCCTTTGTATTAAGTTAGTATGGATGTTTTTTCTTTTTTAGGCAACATGATTCATGTTCCAAAATGAATCATATTTAAGTAAATTAAACAGCTAGTGATAAACTCAAGACATGACAAAAAAACACCTTTGTAATTTAACTGATGAATTTCGTCCGTGTAATCTACGCGATAACAATATTCAAGCAAAATGTAATTCGGTTTGATAAATATTAGAGTAATTTTCAAATGAATGACTATTCTAGATTGCTCTCTGGTATTCCTTTCCTTCAACCCTCAAATCCAGTTCATCCTTCTTTGCCTTCTTTGCCATATCAAGTGATTAAATCTATGGACACTTCTCCAAATACTCAAGGATCAAACTCTTGAGGATTCATTTGAACTATTTATGAGCTAACTTATTTTGTGTTGGAGGTACGACACTTTTAGAACGGTGTATCGTCTCTCAGGAGACAATAGAAGCCCCCCTTACATTCTAAATTAGTTTTGAGGCATCAATATAAATATACTTTCATCATCCAATCAGAGAAGGCCATTCGCATCACAATTTTATATTCTCTATCTTAACCTACGATCATGTCAATCCCTCTTCCAGTGAACCTCTCCATTCATGTTTATACCAACAAATCACATTGTTTCTCTATGTGCTGCAGCTCTCTCTGCGAATACACCAGGTTTCACCTTTTGCTCCCCGAAACAACAGTTCGTTGACTATGCATTTTGAAAGAAGATAGACATCGGTGCTTAATTATAAAAATAATTGGTGGCAATAAATTAAATTATAAAAATGATGTTGAAGATTTAGACAATCTGAAAAATATGCATGACGATGGATGGTATAAAAGGACAAAGACCCCGAGGGGAAGCAACCGGAGGAGAATTTGACCGTTCCCGCCGACGAAGGATCAAGACCGTTGAATGCGTTGACCGGAAATGCAAACGATTTTTATTGCCCCATGAAGAGCTAGTGGCCCTTGCAGTGGTACCCCGACACGGTCTAATTCGAATGATTGTCGGTCCGTCCCTACAGTCCTGTCGCCTGCTCATACGTTGTCTTCACTTTCGCCTGCTTTAGCTCCAATTCAAATGGCTTTTATGCTTCCCTTATTTTTCAAAAAGTACCGTAAAGCAATCCTAAAAATACCCAAATTTATATGTCACAAAAAATCTCAAATTTGCATAGCACGAGAAAAAATCATCAATTTTTGTCACGTTGGTATAAATTTAACGTTAAAATGGGGGAAATCGTCCCATATTTTATATGAATGTTAGTTCGATCTTGAAATTTTTAATTTTATTAATTCGGTTATAAACTTTTATGTGAAATTCTAACCAATTCTTGATGGTCAATTTTTGCCGAAAATCGTGAACACGGCGATTTGCTACATAGGATTAACACCAACAATTGGACTACATGTTAGTGATAGGACTAGATTAAAATTTCGCACAAAAATTTAGGATTGAATTAATTTTTATATAATATGTTTATTACTAATTGAGTAATTTTTCTCAAAAACCTTCCTTCAAGATCATTTCTTATAAAACAAATTAATCTCACCGATTCTCTAGGACTTATTCTCCATTTATTATTTGAAAAAAAAAAAAAGCCTTCTCAATTCATCACTTAATAGAAAATGACATATATATGCTTTATAAGTGCTGAGAGAAAGGGCTCTCACATTAGCATATATATTTTTGCAATTTCTCTCTCTTTTTTTTCTTTTTCTTTTGAGGGTGATGACAGAGAATTTTACTGTAACAAAAGACAAGCGTGATATCTCACTTTGGTGCTGGCTCCGCCTCCATATAAACCCTCCCCTCCTCCTTCACTCATTTCATATAATTCTGCTCACTTATCAAGCTCGCTAACACTCAGCATCATTCACACACACACACACACACACACACACACACTGTCACACCCCGATTCTCAAGAAGAAGGGCATGACATGGCCGTCCTTTTTCCAAAGGACGCAGCCTCAACGTAACCAAAATTTCAACCCGATATCAACATATATACATCCACATATATATAATTGACAAAAAGGGGCAATTGGTTACAATATCAGAGTATATCTATGTTCCACAAACATCAAAACATAAACCTTCTACAAAAACTAACTTATAAACTTATGAACTATGCATAAGCCATACCAAAAAGTTCCACAACAAAAGTCCTCCCCGAGCGAACACTCACGCCTACTCGCGACTCACTGAAGAACCTGAAAAACAAGTAGATGAGAGGAGTGAGCTACCACGGCTCAGTGAGTAACACATTTCTTCTAAGCGGATCGAGAAATCACTATGCACATTTTAAAACACAAACATAACTCACTTTATCATAATACCAAATCATAATTCAAATATTGAAAGCACCAATGGTCGAGTCCATTAGTCAATCTCGTAAAACATGCATCAATGGTCTATTCCATTGATTAATCTCATCAACTCATATCGATGGTCCACTCCACCGACCAAACTCAAATCATACGTCAATGGTTCACTCCATTGACCAATTCATGCTCAAATGTCTAGCCATGGTCACGCGTAACGCCCGTGACAAGACGACCAAGATTCCCCCCTTGGCAAGGTCTCCACATATTATTAGCCGGTGGCTCGGCCCATAAGGATATCCTAGAATAGTATGCGCATACCCACACCCCTCAGGGTCCATAGAGACATTGAGCACAATAACAACTCGAAAGAGAATCATATCACAATATCCAGTAATTCAACATTAGAAAGAGAATCATATCACAACTCGAAATTTGATATATAAATATCAAAGCATTCTCCAAAACATTTCAAGATTCTTTCACAAAGAATTTCACAAATCCTTTTTCAAACAACTATTCAAATCGAAGTCGGAATATAACTCCCTTCGAATAACAAAAATGTTAGTAATAGCTCGATCCTGTTTAATGCAACAAAATATGTTTTTTATCAACTCATGGAATATATAATCCACCACGTTTATCAAAACATGAGTTTAAAATATAAAGAAGAAATAGTGTCACTCACCTGGGGAAAGCCAAAAATCAACTACGACGCTCACACGAACCGACGCATTCGGAATCCTAACAATTAACGGAAAAAATATCAAAAAGCCGAGTAAAAATGATATTCTTATAACGACTCGCCTATACTAGGCCTATTAGTCGATAAACGACACCTACGCGCCCCAAAATCTCACAATTTACCATAAACCCATCATTTTCAGCTAGGCACGGCCCATGCGCCAACTTCGTCACGCCATAACTTCCTCCACAAAATTCCGTTTCAAGCCGTCTTATAGTCTTTAGAAAGCTCTCTTAACGTACAACAACAACCCCAACTCAGCCGCCCCAAAACAGTACCGGAAATAACAAAAAAAGAGACTCGAAGCCACTGTTCGCTACAGTACCAGATTGCGCCTCCAACTTCAAAATTCCGTTCCGAACAAACCGCAAGCTCAAATCACGATCCGAAAGATGCTATAGCTTCACAACATCCCAAAGTACCATTTCTAAAAAATTTACAGCTTAACGACTCAAAAATTGGGCTTCTCCACACAAATACCCAAGAAATCCGAATTTCGAGCCCTAATTGCGGCAATTGCTTCAAGCAAGTGATTAAAGGCTTCAATTTCTTACCGGCCTTGCAAAATACACTTGAGTTGGCTTGATAAGGCGTCCGGATCACGAGCGCAGCAAAAATTTTTTCCTTTTTCCCTTTTTCCTTTCTCTTCTTTCTCTCTTCTCCCCTGTTTCTTTCGTTCCCCTGTTTCTGCCCGTGCTCCTCTTTCTCTCCATCTTTCTCTCTTTTTAAAGCCCAGCCGAAGGTTCCACGATTCTCTTCAGCCTCTCTTTTTTGACTTTTCAAACTCTTTCTTTTCCTTTTATTTTATTAAAGAGCCCATACGTTACATTCTCCCCTCCTAAAAAAAAAATTTCGTCCTCGAAATTTACAAGCACCTCAATCATGAAACAAGCGAGGGTATTTGCGCCTTGCCTCTTCCTCGAGTTCCCAAGTGGCCTCTCTCTCTGTGTGATTCTGCCATTGGATCTTCACATAAGGAATAGTGCGTCGTCGCAACATCTGATCCTTCTTATCAATAATACGAATGGGCTGCTCTTCGTACGTTAAGTTTTCTCTCAACTTCAATGGTGTAAAATCCAATACGTGATCAGGATTTGGCACATATTTCCATAATAAGGATACATGAAACACATTATGGACTCTGGATAATGCTGGAGGTAAAGCTAGCTTATAAGCAACTTCACCAATTTTTTCTAATATCAAAAATGGTCCCACGTACCTTGGGCTTAATTTACCACGCGTGCCAAATCTCATGACGCCCTTCATAGGAGAAACCTTCAAGAACACATGATCTCCTACATTAAATTCTACTTTACGCCTCTTAAGGTCTGCATAACTTTTCTGACGGCTTTGAGCTGTTTTCAAACGCTCTCGAATGAGTCTAATTTTCTCTTCTGATTGCTGTATGAATTTAGGGCCGGTTAATCTTTTCTCACCAACATCATCCCAGCAAATAGGAGTCCTACATTTATGCCCATATAAAGCTTCAAAAGGAGCCATTTTAATACTAGAATGATAGCTGTTATTATATGAAAACTCTGCCAAGTGTAAATGTTCATCCCACGAACCACCAAAGTCAATAACGCAAGATCGTAGCATATCTTCTAATGTCTGAATAGTTCTTTCTGACTGGCCATCCATTTGTGGATGAAAAGCTGTGCTAAAGTTGAGTTGAGTACCTAACGCCCCTTGTAAACTCTTCCAAAAATTGGACACAAATCTGGGATCTTTATCGGAAACAATACTCATTGGAACTCCATGAAGTCTCACTATCTCATTGACGTATCGCTTCGCCATGTCTTCAAGTGAAAGACCGAATCGATAAGACAAAAAGTGTGCAGATTTAGTTAATCGATCAACAATCACCCATATGGCATTCTTACCACTAGGCGTCCTCGGTAAGCCGACGATGAAATCCATGGTAATATGCTCCCACTTCCATTTAGGTACTTCAAGTGGGTGTAGCTGGCCACCTGGTTTCTGATGCTCAACTTTCACTTGCTGGCAAATTAGACATTGGTCGACAAACTTCACAATATCTTTCTTCATATTGATCCACCAAAAATTTCCTCTCAAATCCCTGTACATCTTGGTGCTTCCTGGATGAATCGAGAATCTAGTGCTATGAGCTTCTTGTAGTATCTCCTTTTTCAATTCTGAATCATTGGGAACACATAATCGACCACGAAATCTCAATGACCCATCTACATGGATACTAAAGTCATCTTGTTTCCCAGCTTCTACGCCTTCTTTAATCTTCTCCAATTGAGGATCTTCATTTTGTTTAGCCTTGATTCTGTCAATCAATGTCGGTTGTACTCGAAGATTAGCCAATTGAACACCAAGCCGATGGACCAAAACCTCCAGGTCCAGCTTTCTCATATCTTCAAGAATAGGCTTTTGAGAAGTGAGCAATGCTGCCATATTTCCAAAGGATTTGCGACTCAAGGCATCGGCTACCACGTTAGCTTTACCTGGATGGTAATTGATGGATAAATCATAATCCTTCAGAAGTTCTAGCCATCTCCTCTGCCTCATGTTAAGTTCTTTTTGAGTAAAAATATATTTCAAACTCTTGTGATCGGTAAAGACTTCACATTTTTCACCATACAAGTAGTGCCGCCATATTTTTAATGCAAACACAACCGCCGCCAACTCTAGATCGTGAGCAGGATAGTTCTTCTCATGAGTCTTCAACTGTCTAGAGGCATATGCCACAACTTTACCATCTTGCATAAGAACACAACCTAAACCTTCCTTAGATGCATCGCAATAAATTGTAAAGCCACCAATTCCTGAAGGCAAAGTCAATATAGGAGCTGACACCAATCGCCTCTTTAACTCTTGGAAACTGCGCTCACATTGATCTGACCATACAAATTTAACTCCCTTCTGAGTTAAGCGAGTAAGTGGACTAGCAATTTTAGAAAACCCTTCTATAAATCTCCTGTAATAACCTGCTAGCCCAAGAAAACTTCTTACCTCTGTGACATTGGTAGGACGATTCCATTGAACAACTGCTTCAACTTTCTTTGGATCAACTGAGATACCATCCTTTGATATTACATGACCCAAGAATTCTATATGATCAAGCCAGAAGGCGCACTTACTAAATTTAGCATACAACTTCTTTTCACGCAAGGTTTGTAAAACAACTCTCAAGTGTTGTTCATGTTCTCCCAAACTCCTCGAATACACCAAAATATCATCAATGAATACCACAATAAATCTGTCAAGAAATTGCCTGAATACCCTGTTCATCAAATCCATGAAAGCCGCAGGTGCATTCGTTAACCCAAAAGGCATGACAAGGAATTCATAATGCCCATACCTTGTTCTGAAAGCGGTCTTTGGTACATCATCAACTTTTATCTTCAACTGATGATACCCAAAACGGAGGTCGATCTTAGAAAATACTTGAGCCCCTTGAAGTTGATCAAATAAATCATCTATCCGAGGTAAAGGATATTTATTTTTTATCGTCACCTTGTTAAGTTCTCGATAATCTATGCAAAGTCACATACTACCGTCTTTCTTCTTCACAAATAGAACAGGAGCTCCCCAAGGCGATACACTAGGCCTAATAAAACCCTTATCCAAAAGCTCTTGCAGTTGAGTCTTCAATTCACTCAATTCAGAAGGTGCCATCTGATATGGGGTCTTAGAGATGGGGGTTGTACCAGGCATTAAATCAATGCAAAACTCTATCTCTCTATCAGGAGGCAAGCCAGGTAAATCTTCAGGAAATACATCAGGAAATTCTCTGACAACATGAACATTTTCTAGCTTTACCGGCTCCTTACTTGTATCTTTTACACAAGCCAAATAACCGTAACAACCCCTTCTCAAAAGCTTTCTTGCTCGCGTAGCTGAAATTAACCTTGGAAAAGTGCCTTCATAACTTCCCGAAAAAGAGAATTCTGGTTGATTTGGAGGTCGAAAAATAACTTTCTTTGAATAACAATCGACAGTGGCATGATATTTTGATAACCAATCCATCCCTAGAATAACATCGAAATCTTGTATATCTAACTCCACCAAATTCACAAGCAATGGTACATCATCAATTCGCAACAAACAATTCTTGAACACACGATTAGCAATCAAGAAATCACCAGTGGGAGTATCGATACATAATTCATAATTTAGAAGCTCAGGCAACATATCAAGTTTCCTTGCAAAGTCAATGGAAGTAAAGGAATGCGTGGCACCGGGATCAAACAATGCATAAGCAAGTTGTGAGGCAATAGAAATATTACCTGCAACAACTGTATTAGAAGCCGCCGCATCCTCTCCTGTCATCGTAAAAACTTTCCCAGTCATCCTTTGCCTTTGCTGGCCTTCTTGTGGCTTATCAACTGGAGGTGCGGTCTTCCTCATAGAACAAGTATAGGCTCGATGTCCAGGTTGTCCACATACAAAACATACTCTACTATCTCCAGGGGCATTCTTCTGTGTTGGACAATCACGTGCCATATGTCCCATTTTTCCACAAGTGAAACATGCTCCTCTCTTGCGGTAACAAGGACCGCTATGCCGTTTCCCACATGTAGTACAAGGGCCTAGATTATTATGAATTCTGGGCTTTCCTGGCTGATTAAAAGCTTTCCTCTTTCCGCTGCCACCGGCGCCGCTATCCTGATAGTCAGTGAATCTCAACTTCTTATGCTGAGGTACGCCTTGCACATCTCGCTCCAGAATCTTTTGTTCCACTCTGATCGCTCGTTCCAGCACGTCTTTATAAGATGTCAATGCTAGAGGTGTGAGTGCCGAACCAATTTCATACCGAAGCCCCCTCTGAAAGTGATCAGCTTTATCTTGCTCATTAGATACATATTGCTCAGCAAATCTACTCATCTGATTAAAGCGGGCTGCATACTCCAAAACCGTGGAGTCGCCTTGAGATATGTGTATAAAATCACTCTTCATTTTTGTCTGAAATGACATTGGGAAGAATTGGGCATTGAAAGCCTGTTTAAAGTCCTCCCAAGCTATAGCACCACCCCTATCTCCGAGAGCTGGCCTCATTCCCTCCCACCAATGCTCTGCCTCGCCTTCTAAGTATCGAGAAGCAAAAATAACCTTCTTATCTTCAGGAACACCTTCAGCTTCAAAGATCCCTTCAATCTTTCTAGTCCACTGCTTAGCTGCAAGAGGATCAGCTTTCCCATCATAAGTGGGTGGTTTCGCCTTTCTAAATTGCGCAAAGGTGTATGAGCCAGTTGCTCCATCTCCACTTAATTCCTTTGCTTGACGATACCAATGAATCATAGCTTGCTCAAAGTCACTCGGGGGAAACGACCGTTGGTTAACTTCCCTGACTTCATGCGAGTTAGGACTTTCATCACGCCGATCCTCCCGTCTCCTCCTTAGAGACGCACCTCGAGAAGCTTGAGGCGTGTCTCTAGCATCAGGGGCTACAACTTGCTTGCCTTTACTATTTCTACGAAGCGAAGCAAGTGTCTCCGAGTCACGCATGATCACCTGAATCCAAGAACGGAGCTACAACTCAATATCTAAAAAGCTAACGCGTTAAAAAAAAAATCTATCACAAAATCTCACATCGTCCCATATCTACCCAAACAAATCAAAACCTAGGCTCTGATACCAACAAATGTCACACCCCGATTCTCAAGAAGAAGGGCATGACACGGCCGTCCTTTTTCCAAAGGACCTTTTTCCAAAGGACGCAGCCTCAACGTAACCAAAATTTCAACCCGATATCAACATATATACATCCACATATATATAATTGACAAAAAGGGGCAATTGGTTACAATATCAGAGTATATCTATGTTCCACAAACATCAAAACATAAACCTTCTACAAAAACTAACTTATAAACTTATGAACTATGCATAAGCCATACCAAAAAGTTCCACAACAAAAGTCCTCCCCGAGCGAACACTCACGCCTACTCGCGACTCACTGAAGAACCTGAAAAACAAGTAGATGAGAGGAGTGAGCTACCACGGCTCAGTGAGTAACACATTTCTTCTAAGCGGATCGAGAAATCACTATGCACATTTTAAAACACAAACATAACTCACTTTATCATAATACCAAATCATAATTCAAATATTGAAAGCACCAATGGTCGAGTCCATTAGTCAATCTCGTAAAACATGCATCAATGGTCTATTCCATTGATTAATCTCATCAACTCATATTGATGGTCCACTCCACCGACCAAACTCAAATCATACGTCAATGGTTCACTCCATTGACCAATTCATGCTCAAATGTCTAGCCATGGTCACGCGTAACGCCCGTGACAAGACGACCAAGATTCCCCCCCTTGGCAAGGTCTCCACATATTATTAGCCGGTGGCTCGGCCCACAAGGATATCCTAGAATAGTATGCGCATACCCACACCCCTCAGGGTCCATAGAGACATTGAGCACAATAACAACTCGAAAGAGAATCATATCACAATATCCAGTAATTCAACATTAGAAAGTGAATCATATCACAACTCGAAATTTGATATATAAATATCAAAGCATTCTCCAAAACATTTCAAGATTCTTTCACAAAGAATTTCACAAATCCTTTTTCAAACAACTATTCAAATCGAAGTCGGAATATAACTCCCTTCGAATAACAAAAATGTTAGTAATAGCTCGATCCTGTTTAATGCAACAAAATATGTTTTTTATCAACTCATGGAATATATAATCCACCACGTTTATCAAAACATGAGTTTAAAATATAAAGAAGAAATAGTGTCACTTACCTGGGGAAAGCCAAAAATCAACTACGACGCTCACACGAACCGACGCATTCGGAATCCTAACAATTAACGGAAAAAATATCAAAAAGCCGAGTAAAAATGATATTCTTATAACGACTCGCCTATACTAGGCCTATTAGTCGATAAACGACACCTACGCGCCCCAAAATCTCACAATTTACCATAAACCCATCATTTTCAGCTAGGCACGGCCCATGCGCCAACTTCGTCACGCCATAACTTCCTCCACAAAATTCCGTTTCAAGCCGTCTTATAGTCTTTAGAAAGCTCTCTTAACGTACAACAACAACCCCAACTCAGCCGCCCCAAAACAGTACCGGAAATAACAAAAAAAGAGACTCGAAGCCACTGTTCGCTACAGTACCAGATTGCGCCTCCAACTTCAAAATTCCGTTCCGAACAAACCGCAAGCTCAAATCACGATCCGAAAGATGCTATAGCTTCACAACATCCCAAAGTACCATTTCTAAAAAATTTACAGCTTAACGACTCAAAAATTGGGCTTCGCCACACAAATACCCAAGAAATCCGAATTTCGAGCCCTAATTGCGGCAATTGCTTCAAGCAAGTGATTAAAGGCTTCAATTTCTTACCGGCCTTGCAAAATACACTTGAGTTGGCTTTTTAAAGCCCAGCCGAAGGTTCCACGATTCTCTTCAGCCTCTCTTTTTTGACTTTTCAAACTCTTTCTTTTCCTTTTATTTTATTAAAGAGCCCATACGTTACACACACACACACACACACACACACACACACACACAGATGGGGAAAGAGATGGTGAGCGCAGAGGAGGAGGATATGTAGAGATGGCTGAGTGAGTCCTCCTCCTCCTCCTCCTCCTCCTCCTCCTCCTTGTCGATGCATCAGCAGCCGAAGCTGCCCCTGCTGTCGTTGAACCACGTCTCGTTCGTGTGCAAGTCGGTGGCCGAGTCCGTGAGGTTCTACGAGCGTGTCCTAGGCTTTGTCCTCATCAAGCGCCCTTCCTCCTTCAACTTCGAAGGCACCTGGTGTTGGATATTTCAACAGTTTTGAAATATTTATTAGAAATTATGATCTTCATGAAAGTCATCATTTTTGTAACGACTTTTTAACGGTCATATAACGGCTTTCTAATGGTTGTATAACGGTCGTCTAACAGCTTTATAACTTTTGATTTATTACCTCATAAACTCTTCATTATTTTATAACGGTCATCTTTTTAATTACCAATTGGTTTATGATGTCTCCTAACGGCTCTCTCTTTTCCTTGTTTAAATATAAATTAAACTTTGAACCACAATTTAAGTAGATACAATATGTTCTCACATCTTTCCTTTTCTTTTTGCTGAGTTATACACAAAAGTTATTTTGTTTCCTTCTAATATTCAGTGTGGAGTATAGAGGAAGGTCTGTTGTATCTTGAGAGGATAGCCACTAAAGCCTTACACATTGAGTTTCGTATTCCGAGGGACAGAATTATCCTTAAGGACAGTGTTTGCATGCCTCAGACATTTCTTTTTATTTTCTAATCTTTTGTAATGTATTTCCAATTATTATTATTATTTTATGTATTCTAATACTTTTTCCAACAATCTTAAGGATAATTGCCTTATAGCTTTCAAAATTGGAATTGCTGGTGCTTCCACCGACCTTGGAATTGAACAAGGATTTGGAGATGGTGAAGGACGAGTATCACATATTCTTGGGTGGTTTGTCATGGGACAATATCAAGCATTAACACAAAATAGCTTTTGGTCGCTTTGGTAAGGTTGTTGAGTTTCAAGTAAAGTTATTTTTTGGAAACTCCAAATTAATGCTTCAAGGGCATAATTGCCATTGTGGCGCGTTGTTTCCACATTATGAGGAATCATCATCACACAGGTCGAGATACTTTCATTATAGTATTTGAAATTTGGCGTCATGAGCTTGTGTGCTCTCTTTAGATTTGATTTGATTTGATCTTGTTAGACATATTCCATGGATGTATGCTCTTAAACTTTTACGGAAGATACTTATAGATTTTCAAAATTACCTATGTAGAAAATCTTTAAAAATGGCATAGTGATTCCGTGTGGCTACTTAAAAAGAAATAGAAAAAGGAAAACCATAAAAGAAATGGAAAGAAATCATGTTAATATTTCTTTTATATATTTATTTTTATTTTGGGGCTTCAATACCTATACTTGTTTTTCTAATAGAAAGTCGGACGTGTGTAGGTGTTTTCTCTCTCAAGTTTGTGATTGTTTTAACAATCATCCATTTATGATTAGAAATTGGGGCGCTCCTCTATTACTCAAAATAGTTTCCATTTGTCCTTAATTCTTCCTATTCTCCTGCTAAAATTTGTTTGATGTACATTCATGAAGCTAGTTTATAACTGTTTGTATCTGCTATTTAATTTGTCTTTGGCTCCATCTCTATAGAATCTTATCAAGCTTGCCCATGTTGGACTAGGTTATATATAATTGTTTTCAACGAAATAATGGATGCTGTCATGTGGGATTTCTATGTTTTACCATTAAAATTACGCTATTTTTACCTTATATTATTGTGCTTATAGATTTTGAAATTAGGTGTCATTTGACTTTGGAACAAAGTTCTTCAGTATTCCCCACAGTGTTGTCCTGTCATTCTTGGGAATATGCTAGAGTGCATACAATCATTAGACGGTTGGTGATGTCCATGCCAATATGCTCAAGTAAGTGTAGACACGAGCTTGTGTTGGTGGTACTTGGTGGCATGTTTTTATTCATGCTTGCTTGGGAGTGCAGCTTGGGCCTCTATCCATGTATATGCTCATACATGTGTTGGTATTTGCTGCATGACAATGTGTATGTTTGATAAATACATGAAGATATGATAATTATCTCTCGTCCATGCACATATAGAACTTCTCTAGCATTAGAATGGTGGCAGATTCTTGCCTTCTTGACGACGTGGAATTATGCTTGATAGAAGGGGAATGGAGACCCAATTTAGCAAGCATAAGCTGAGAGAATAATTGGGCAATAACTATTCAATTGACTAATGAAACACCCCAATATTTGCCATTAATTACTTTTCTGGCTAAATTAGCATAATCGACAATTTAGTGAGTATGCTTTTTGCATCCTGCCTTTTGTGATATTTTTATATTTCACATTTTAGTCATTTAAATGTTGCTTAAAGAGTTAAAGTCTACTTTGAGTTTTACATGGGAAAAACTTTGTTGGCATTATATTTATGACTACTAAAGTTTTAGTCCAAACATTTTTCTTGTCAAAATTGTCGTGATTCCATTCCTGAATCTATTAGATTCACACTTATGTTTGAAACAACCAAAGAGGTTTATATTTTATAATAACCACAAATTTATGGGTTAAAGATTATAATGTCTCTTTTGCAATGATCGAATTTTTCACGCATAACTTTTGATAGAATTATTAAATAGTATTTTATTGCATAATTAAATTGATTACATGTTTTTTTTTTTTTATTGAGTATGCATTGTTGAGACATTTTTGGTTATTCATATATAACACTCAGAAGAAGTCTTACATTTATTTTTTAAATTATTAATTCATTTTGGATTTTGCTAACCTCTCAGTTTTGGTTAACATTTTTGGAGCAACATGTACTATTGACAGCAGTAATGATGTAAAAAAAAAAAATCTTTGTAAGAATATTTACTTTGCCAATTTATGTTGAATGTCCATTCATGCATGATGATAGTTAGAGACTTGATTGGCTATTGCATTGGGAAAGAGAATCTCCTTTAGTGATTGTTGTGGAGATGAAATTTATTTATATTTCTTTGCATCCATAGCCAACATAGATCTATATTGAATAAGATTGATGTCTTTTGTGAAATATTTTGTTAAAGGGTGACTATTGTCAAGTTTATTATAGTGGATTTCCCACTGTATTATAAGGATATGGTAATGTTAATTGGATCTTGGATTCATATGAGATAAAATCCACTAACAAATATGTGTTCACCTGGTGGAAGTGCTTGACATAAAAGCAATCGAATGAAATCGTGGGGGAAATGGCAATCCTGCTAAACCAAAAGTCGACTTGGTTGAAGTAGATGATTTGATGAAAGTAATTGCTATAGTCATTCCCATGCCAATATTGTGGCTAATCAAAACTATGGGTGGTAGACTCAAGTGCTACCAGGCATATATGTGTAAACAAAATGCTTTATCCTCCTAAGCCCCAATGGGTGAAGGAGAAGAAAATATTTACTATTCTTTGGTAAATTGCGAACTATTCAAGTTCTTGAGACAAAGAGAAAATTTTTGTCAAACTCATGAGGCCGAGTAGTTGAGAGACTCTTAGCAAATATTCCTTTGGGAAAATGACACATTTGTGTTTATACACCATGATTGCCAAGAGGCAATAGCCATGCAAAGATAAAATTTTCAATGGTAAAAATTGACACGTTCAATTGAGGGATAACGTGGTAAAGCAACTGCTTAATGATGGAATTATGTCCATTAATTATATGAAGTCAAAAATGGATTTTGGCCAATCCTTTGACTATACATCAATGGGGATGGGACAAGCCAATTGAAGAAAATCAACAGTGATGGTAACCCAACCTATGTGATTGGTGATCCCATGAATTAGGTTCATATGGGTAATAACAAGTCATTTGTTAATCTAGTGCACTATTAAAAATTATTGTCCATCCTAAGGTGAGAATAGTGCAAAATTGCAAGGAAAAAGAGGTTGAGCTAAGCTCTTAATGAAATTCCATAGCCATTATTGGTGGTGTATTAAACTGCAGAATACACTTGATGGAATCACCTATATAAGTGTGGAGTGGGGCCGCTCCTATGAGAATTTTTGGCGAAAATCTCTAAAGCACTTATGAATAAACCAAGCACGCGCATGGCTTATTAGCGCAAAACCACGTTGAACAACAAAGTTTGTGGGAGTGTAATGTAATTGGTGAAAATTATAATTCACAAAAAGAAATTCTTGGTTCATAGAAGTTTCAAACTTCATCAACGATTTCGTGAATTATATTTCATTCTTTCTAGAGTTGGTTCATAGCCTAACAAGCACCAATTCCGATGCATTACTCTCCAATAACCCAGCATTATTCTATTTTTCTTGTCAAAACTTTCTGAAATATGTGGGGGATTGTTGGATATTTCAGCAGTTTTGAAATATTTATTAGAAATTATGATCTTCATGAAAGTCATCATTTTTGTAACGACTTTTTAACGGTCATATAACGGCTTTCTAATGGTTGTATAACGGTCGTCTAATAGCTTTATAACTTTTGATTTATTACTTCATAAACTCTTCATTATTTTATAACGATCATCTTTTTAATTACTAATTGGTTTATGATGTCTCCTAACGGCTCTCTCTTTTCCTTGTTTAAATATAAATTAAACTTTGAACCACAATTTGAGTAGATTCAATATGTTCTCACATCTTTCCTTTTCTTTTTGCTGGGTTATACACAAAAGTTGTTCTGTTTCCTTCTAATATTCAGTGCGGAGTATAGAGGAAGGTCTATTGTATCTTGGGAGGATAGCCGCTGAAGCCTTACGCACTGAGTTTCGTACTCCGAGGGGCAGAATTATCCTTAAGGATAGTGTTTGCATGCTTCAGACATTTATTTTTATTTTCTAATCTTTTGAAATGTATTTCCAATTATTATTATTATTTTATGTATTCTAATACTTTTTCCAACACCTGGTAAATCCTAGCATGTCCCTTTCGGTTTTTCGCTTTGTCCCCCTTTGCTTCCCTTGTTGGAATCGCTGGGAATCAATGCTTTGAAACTTGTATGACATCGGTCGGACCGGGGTGTACGCGTTGTGATACTGGCCCCAGTCTTAGATGTGGGCATTTCTTTGTACGTGGTCCGATCGGTCCGGTCCAATGGGAAATGTAAGTGTGGTTAGAGCATGTAGATCTCTCGGCTCGTCCCTAACTTACTTGGAGATGTTCGGTGGGGGTCGAAAGAGCGATTCTTGCAACGCGAACTACCCGTCCTACATGAATCTTTTCATGCCATTTCACTCAAATCAACAAGAAGCTTTTGAAATGAGGCTCAGCTTATAGTGAGAAACATGTTTTCTCTAAATTTCAATCTTTATTAACGACGAAAACCTTTTATTATGTCATCTTTGAAACCAAATTGTGTGTGTGTGTGTGTTTTTTTTTTTTTTTTGGATCATAGTTTTGAGGGCTTTTAAAGAAATTTACTCCAACATGGTCTCCATCATCAAACCCATTGGACGTACAGAAGTCTTTTGAGATGTTAAAGCATTTTAGCCTTAACTTTACTTGATTTGTGCTTAGAACAGCTTGTTTTGCCCTTTCATATTGTTAGCAGCCTTTCTAAAGTGACTTCGTTTAGTTTGGAAAAGAAGCAAAGGAGTAAACATGTGGTGATGTGGGTTCCCCCTTTGGGGTGCGTTTATCATCATTTTTTTGGGGTTAATTTCCTCTTTTCTATTTTAGCAAAGGGCCCCAAGTGCGCTGGCGAGACCATCTTTACAGATATAAAAAAAATTCTAAATTAGTTTTTTTGGGATAATTAAATGCTTAACAAGTGTTTCGGAAAAAAAAAATGAAAAACCCAAAAACAAAACCCTGCTTCTAAAGCAGGTAGGTTGATTATCCAAAATTTGGGATAACCAGATTGTGTCCACTTCCCACCAACTCTTTTGACTTGACACTCTTACCTTGATTAGTTAAATAAGAACAAGTCTCCAATCCATCATCACCTGGTAACTTCTTCGAGGCAGTTATGTTTAGGTGGATGTTTAGTTCTTTTGGAACCTAAATGTATAGTAGTAGTCTTTGTGAATCTTGTTGATTTTTTCTGCTTTTGCGAAATTGTCGAATTCAATAAAGATGTTCGATACGCGAGTTGATGGTGCGGACCGGATTTGATAACAGAATCGGCCCTTCTCGTTTTCAGGCTGTTCAACTATGGAATTGGCATCCATTTACTTGAAGTGGAGGATGTTCCTGCAAAGAAACGGGCGATAAATCCCAAGGACAACCGCATCTCCTTCCAGTGCTCCGACATGAAGCTCGTGATGAAGAAGTCGGAAGAGATGAACATTGAGTACGTGACTGCAGTCGTCGAAGAAGGCGGCATCAAGGTCGATCAGCTGTTCTGCCACGACCTGGACGGTCACATGATTGAGATACGCACTGCAACAACTTGCCGGCTCTTCCCGTCCTCTTGCCCACTCAAACTCCCTAAAACCAAAAAGGACCCGTCGCGATCCACATTGTATGGTAAGTTCGAGAATCGGAGTTTGGACATACAATGCGCCATGGAAGTCACGAATCATGGACAACTTGGTGAAGAACATGTTCAACATCTCGATATGAGCAGAATCTAGGATTCGACGTTGAAGCGAATTTTGCCGAGAAATTCAAAGGACATCTTTCGTGTATAGAATTTGTCAAGTCTCTCTCTCACAGGTTGCAAAATGAGTGTAAAGATTTGAAGAATTAAGGAGATGTTCCAAGGTCTGGAAAAGCACAAGCAAATTCAATCTTTGTTTATTTAAGTAGCGTCTATTATGTATCCTCTTCTTGGCTCAGCTGTAAAGGCTTTTGCACCTAGGGTTGTTGATTCCATTGTTGTAGCTTCAAAATATAAGTAAAATTCATCTAATGTTGTATTGTGATAACCTCCGATTGAACTCATGAACATTAGTGCTCCTTTGAGGAAAGTTTTGGTGCCAAACTCACTAGTCACAAAACTAAATAAAACGACTGACCTACCCGAGCTATAATCAGCCAAAGTTACCTTGCTTTAAAAACTGAGTTCACAAATAATTCAAAAGATCTTAGAAGAGCAGAGATGCATCATTACAAGGCAATGGAAGGACAGGGATCACGAACTATTCGAATAATTTATAGACTGGGTCTTTCAAAGAAGTTGCCCAAGCCTAAAGCCAATTTCAAGGTGGGCAATTCAACTCAACAAGACATCTCAAGAGAGGGTCAAGGAGGCCATAACATACATGATAATGGAGCTCAGCAACATGCTACACTCGCAAGTCGCCGCTCCTAGTCTTCGAAGCCATTTAGCGAGTCTTTCAGATGCTTCTTCCAAATTACTATACCATCTATCTGGTTCCTTGCTCTGCATATTTTATTCTCTCGCTCATAAGAATAAAGCACGAGGGCCAACTTTATAATAACTGTGGAATATCTACTGCTTAAATATGGGCATCTAAATGCAATACATAACTCGAACAAGATTAGAAATGGGGAAAAGAAGTCCAAAATCTGATGACCAAGAAGATAGATAATGCAATACAATATTCCTACTATCGTCTTCCTGCAAAATTCAAGGCATCCTCAACTCGACATTCTCATTCTCGGCTCCCAGATATCGATGTTTTGGATTTGTCGAGGATATCCTGTGGCACCACAACCCCGAACACCGCATAGTGATGATTCAAGCTTTTTTCCTTTGTAGCCGGTGAACCCTGCCCAACGCTCCGGCACTCAGATTTGGAAAAGCGTAAAACACACGCCTGATTCTCTGATGCACAAGTGCCATCGCACACCTTAAACAAGACGAGACGTAGCAGAAAAGTTCAATATCAGGAATTTCATCACTCTATTTCAAAAAATCTACAACTCTTAACGCTCGTTACGCCAAATGAATTGCAACTCTCCATTTTATTTTCTCCAGATCTCAAATGTGAAAACTATCTAATCTACAAAGGGGACAGGAATGCAAAGTGCATGTGCAAAGAACCAGTACTGTCCAAGCAGAATCTCGGATATTTTGGGCAAAGGGTAATGAGCCCAATAGGCAGCACAAGCACCAAACCAGACAGTTGCAGCTGATTTGTTTAACTTACATAGTGCATGGTTCCCAAACAAGGTAGATGTCATTGCCAGTGCATAAATACGGTCTAATAGAGAGATCATCATTTCCATGAGCAGCATCATTTTTTTCATCATTGTCTACCTGAATTCCCACAATGATATAGATGTCAGTGCCAAGATGAAAGATCGTCAGATTAATTGCAAAGGAGAAGCAGAGAATCAATCTATAGAATCAAATGCAATAGTCGGTTCCATATGGTCAGAGCCAAATAATCCTCGAGCATTTCATCTTCAGTGCCAACTAGTTAATTGGTGGACAGTGCATGTATTACTGGCTGAGTAGGCATTGTCATCAAAAGGTGTTCACTTAATAAATCGTATATACAGAGTTGACTATTACCAAGTCCATCAAGACAATGAAATTGACTAAGGGATGATTATAACATGCGCCCAACCAACCATCCGAGAGCTAATCGGAGTTTGAGTTGAGCAATAACAGATGAAATAGTATCATGATATTTGCAAATGTTGAGAAAAGATCATGCACTTTATAACAACGAAGTAGATGATACTTAGATGCCATCGTCATGCTAGAAAGGCTTGCCAGGATTTCCTTCACATATAGAGGAAAAGCTTACGTCATTGCCATCAGTTTTCCATCCTTTTGCTTTAGATTTTGCAGGAGATAGAATATACTCCTCTTTGGTAGCTTCATCTTTGTATCTCACATCAGGGAATAAGCATCTGTCCCTGGCAGCAGATGATTCAATGGCCACCATTGCAGCATGTCGCAACGGGTGCCAAAATGAAGAGCTCCTGCCAGTCCGTTCATCTACCCACCATCGTGGATGTACACAAGAAATGGATGTCTCAACTTGCTTTGCCCCACCTGAGGAACAGTGTTGAAGACATGATTCATGTTTTATCCATCCAGTCATTTCAGCAGAAGATTTGGTGGAACTACTACATTCAGCACCAACTTCTGTTTCTGGAGTTTGCCAAGAGCAGACTTCATCACATGCCTTTGCGATCACTTGATTAGATAGAGGATCTACAACTGCTGCAGCATTGACCACCTATAGACAAGAGAAGGGTGTAACAAAGGAAAAATTTGTGCAATTTCCCCAACATAAGAGGTTCCACACCAGCTTAAAACAAAATTGGATGCACAACTAGGGAGCACCATAAAGTACTACATTTCCTTCACGAAACATCTATTTTACAACATCTATGCATGAACATTTCAGGGGCTAAATGTCTAAAGGACCCAGCCTTCAAAATGATCAGATTGTTCTCCACTATTATAAAACAGTTTTCTTCTTGTTTTTTGGTTCCAAAGTCAATAAACGTGACTTTCACATAAAAACTTCACATTCCTGTCAAGTTAATTGCAACAAGTAAATCTCACTTCTTGTTACCAAACCCAAAATGATTCTTGTAAGCTAATGCGAGCTATGGTGAGTCCTCTATGACTTGATGGGAAAATTGTTGAAAGTGCAAACACTGGAGCAGTTAGAAACGAAACTCGTCGAACATATACTTGGATGTGCTTTACTTCATATAATACTAATTCAAAGGAAAATATGAAGTAGCACAAAAGGAAGGCCTTAGAGCATGCCAAATTGTCTCACAAAATGTCAAAGCAGTATGACGCTCGGAAAGAAATGATTGCCATATATAAGAGAATTTCTTTTCTCTTTTTATTTGGTAAGATGGGGAGGCCAGGTTAGTACTCATATTCAAGAACTCTGAGATCTTGACTAGTCAGAGATATAATTAGCTGCGAACTTGATGAAATCAATCAAAGTTACATTCCTTAATCACAAGTCAAGGGCATACCCGAACCCTTACCAGATTACCATGAGATTTCGCCAATTCCAGAGCATACTTCATAAAACTTACAACCGATTGTGAGTCTTCATCACTAAACCCAGTTATGCCACTGATATTGCTGCTATGTCGAAAATCAGAAGTTAAGAGAACAAATCAGTAATGACATAGGGTATGTATAAATGCACATTATACACATGAATATAGAGTAACAGATAATTCCTTGTGATCAATGACAAGAAGTAAAATTAGGAAACGCTAAAATAAAGGTCCAATATTTGCACAAACTCCGTTGAATTGAGTCACGCAAAGAGGCGGAGCTTATGTTTGACTGCAAAAGGTGGCAGAGGAGAATGATAAGACTTAAACCTGGCCTAGTGACTTAAAAAGCGTGTTTTCCAACCAACTAGGCAACCCTTGGTTTCTATAGCCAAGATTCATTAGCAGCCATTATGCATGATGGTGATGGCTTGATTAGCTATTCCCCGAAAGTAACTTCTCTCGTTTATATATAACCCAAAACTCCTCTCCATCCAGATGCAACCATAACTAATATAACTCAGCAGAATGAAATAAAATCAATCACATCCTAAATTTCTAAAAACAAAGCTTATCAGATTTGAGATGGCCACTCAAACTGCAACTCTTTGCAAGTCTTTGGTTTTCAGACTCCCACTTCCAACTTATCTGCTTGGAAATAAATTCTGAAGGAGGTAAAAAGTATAAAATGAACACCCAATGCTGCCCAATAGAATATCAAAATCTATAAGAAAGTTATCCTGGGAAAACCACCTCAACCTGCCCCTTTAATTGAGACAACATTAGAATCAGAGACGTCTGCACAGCTGATGCAAATACCCTAAACGAGCAAAAAATGTCCTAAAACATGATGGCAATATGTTGATCTTAAGACATGAACATGCATTACCATTACTGATGGTAATATTTAAAAGAGACGTACTAGGTTGGTGGATGGTATGAGGTGGGCCATAGCTTGTTCTACCCACTCTTCCTTTGATGAGGCAGCATATTTGCAGACCTATCACAAATTAGCACGAATAAGCACAAAGAACAAAATCCCACTTTGCCATCACATAATGAAGTGAAACAACGCCATTTTCAGGTTTCATGTTACAGGGAGTTCTTATATATTATATCTTCTTATGCTTATATTTGAATTATAAATATACACTGATGAAGATAAGCATGACATACAGAAAATAAAGCTTTAGAATTTTATTAACAACTAATAGACTTTCCTAATATCAAATCATCCGTGTAGTTTGAAAGATTTGAGAAGGATACACCATTCCACCTAACATTAGATAGGATATGGCCTCTTTTCATGCCATAATGAACTTAAAAAGACAAGTTACATGATGAAAAATAAAAAATGATGGAAAATAGAAACTTTGTTCACAATCAGGGTTTGAAAGCCAAATTGATCTATATATACAGTGACATCCTATCCAGCCACTGAAGTGCTATGTTACAGAATCAAATGCCATTGACAATACAGATGTTTGCAGTTGCTTCATTATTATCGACCAGTAAAGATGTTCCAACTACTTATTCACTTGAAAGTGCAGTTCACTGGATGTGTGGACATAATAGAGCAAACGATATCAGTGTACAACAACCAATACCAAGAAGCCCCCTTTGGCATAAATAGCCTATAAAGCATTGAAAAAATAAAAAAGAAAAAAAACTACAAAGACGAAAAGAAATTCCCAAGCGAAGCCCATAGTGGTCCACTTAGGTCATAAACACAACTTTACCTCCTAAAGTAGCAGAAAGGAGATCATCGCGAAAGAACTCTTTTCAGCTAAGTGACACTTTGATATAGATATATCACCCAATATGCATTAGTTACTTAAATGAGATGTCCCATAAAAAAAAAGGAGGGAGAATTCGTGAAATAAAATTTTCTAGAACTTGGAAAATGGGAGAAGAGAAAAGGCATCAACAGATGTCAAATACGCTAGCGGTCCATGGTAGGGTAAGATGCTCCGTGAGTAAACATCATTATTCACAGATACCATAACTTGTCAAAGTTGCATATGGTTGTCTCTCCAAGTTATTGAAGATAATGTAAAACATGGGAAAATCAACATGAAATGCTGAGAAGAAGACGACCCACTTTTGCCACAAAAGGACTCAACTGATAAGAACTAATTACATCCTTCACGTCATATGGAATTCCATCTAAATCACCATTTTCGGGAGCCAGACATAAGATCACTGATAGCTGAATTTTTCCTGGCAAAACCACTACAACAACCAGACAGTTCAAGAGATACATAAAGAATCAGTTAAAGAAGTGCTGAAAAGCTGGGCAGGTAAAAGATGATTTGTTGATGAAAAAATACAAACACCTATCCCGGGTTTCCATCAAATCGACCTTGCACAGGAAATAATAAGAAGATTCTTCGAGACAATTACCAGTTCATCCTCAAATGCAAATTATCGTATATTGAGTGGGCCACTGTTTTTGTTTAGTTTCTTGTTTTCTCAGTTTTCTGATCTTTCAACCCTATTTACTTCCTGCTAATGTTCCTTTTCTGCACATGATGTGCACATAAGAGGTATTGTAATCCTATTCAATCAATTTTCATGATTGATAAGGGAAAAACGACAAACTTTAAATTAACAAGCAATACAAGTTGTTTTCATAATTGTTCATCAGGTTTTTCAATGCCTTGCATAACTAATACATACTAGAAAACAAGCTAAAGACCAGAAACCAATGGTAGCATTTGAGTTTCATCAGATAACATTCTTCCTGAATCAGGCATTTTGTATTCATAATAGTCCCTCAAAAGAATTTCCAGCAGTATAAGAAGAAAATTCAGGACATGCATGCAGAATGGAGGCAAGGAGCACCCGTCGTTCACCCCACAACGTAAGCAAACCATCCACAAAAACCACAGCTTCATCACTCAAGTGTGGCTTTGGACTAAAAGTGTCTTGTTGAGCAATCACACAGATGATGTGAATATGACTTTATTTATCTAATGCTGATTGATTTGTTATATTCAAGTTAATGACTTACGGTGCTTCCAATGCAGACAAACCTTTCTTATAACTTTGGGGCTTAAAAGTTCAGATATAATATCTTCGAATTCTGTTCCCTCTTTTCTGTTACTTAAAGAGCAGTAAATATACAGGACTGATGTCTGATCAAGTACTACACGCGTGAGTATAAACAACAGACATTTAATTCTTTACATGAAATTGTTCCTGTTAAACGACCCTTGCATGATTACAACAACATTGTAATGGTTTTTTTTTTTTTTTTTTTTTTAACTTTTAAAGGGTAACCCATAAATTTATCCTCAATTTCAAAAATGCAAGAAACAATGATGTTCAAATATCAATATCAATAAGTGACCAATCACACCAGCGACAAACATAACACCAATATGCTCATGAACAAAGAACGTACCTCCTTCGGGACACTTCTTCTTCACCCGATTCACGTGGTGGAGGTCCTCCAATGGCGCAATTTGACTCAAACGCCTAACCAACAACCAAACAATGGATTCCCAAAAAACTCGAGTCGAAAATCAAACCATACACGAAACAGCAATTTCTGAGAAGCGCAGAACGAGCTTGAACACATAAATCCAAAGGAAGACACTGAGACTGACCTCATGATAGTGTTCGTGAGCTTCGGCTGCTGAATCTGAGCTGCGACCACGTTCACTGCTTGCTTGCAGGAAAAGGAAAAAAACAAAAAAGCGCAACGAAACGGCAATTCCAAAGTGCGGAACACATCAGCAACACGTCAAGTTCGGATCTTTCGCTCAGGATTCGGTCCGTCGTCCATGAAGAATATACCTGTGAGTTGCAGTTCAGTCGGAATCGGCGGCCTGCCGGGGACGTGGACGATTCGCCACGCATCGTCGTCCTCGCTGCTCATCGCTCTTCGCAGCTATCTCCGGTCGCCGGGAGCACGAAAAGCAGCGGGAAACCGCGACGCCGTCGGCGGTAGCGAAGCTCGCCGGCGGCGGCTGAAAGTGGAAGAGAGAACTCGTGCTGATTGTGGGCCTGAACCGGCCCATTCACTTTCAAGCCCGCCCATTCGCTGTTACAGTGGCTCTTTTTTTCCCCCCTTTCTTAATTGATTTTCTTTGAAAGATATTTCTTGTAATTTTCTTTTATAGTTTATTGAATAGTGCAGCATTTATCATATTCTTAACATTCGCTATCAGGGGTTAATCACATGCTGAAAAGATAAAAGACCCTGGAAAAGGTAAATAAATTACTCAAAAGATCACAAACCTTGAATGCATGAACAAGCGGAGGCGAATCCCTATTTATCGTCTGATGAAATGGGGTCCTGCTTGTCTCCCGGATATGACTTCTCAAACAAATCTGATTGTGTAGCGACAATAAATTGCTATGATGCAGATCTAATATACGTGATGAGTTGACATTTTTGTTTTTTTTCTTTCTATACTTCATGATGATGATGACGACAGTGATAAATTAGGAGTTTATGTTATGACAATCAATGTATGATTTAAACTATAATAGATAACTTAGGTTGATGCATAAAATGCAACACCAATTAACCTTTTTTGGGTTTTCTTGTTTACAAAATAAACTCAACTTAGATATAACTTAATTACATGTTGCATTTATGTGTATCCTAATCTAATGTGAACTAACATTAAGTCCTAAATATTGTGTATACCATGCTATAATAGATTGAATGCAATTCTTGTGCAATGTTAGAATTCTAAAACAAATGACATGATATGAACATTATCACCTGAGGTAGAAAAAAACACGGACTAACCCTATGATGCAAACTATATGAAATGCTATTTCTTATTTATGAAAGCAAACCATTGAATTCTAAGATCATAAGTATGATCTAATTAGTCTTCCCATTAAATTATTTATATGATTAATAATTTAATGATGTTACACTAACCCTTTCTTTTGTAATCATTTTTCATGTTATATGAAATATATGAACATGAATAGTGCATGGGATGTGATAATTGATTAATGCTATCTATATTGAATAGGGGTGATTGGTATCCAATCCGATCCAATCCCATCCAAAAATTGGGAACTGGACCTAGAGGACCAGTTTCCATTTTTTGGGATCATAGATTGGACTAACTAGTCCTAGAACTAGAAATCGAGACCGGACCCGACTATGGTTTAGTCCGATCTGGTGGATAGGTGACACCATGAGAGGGAAAGTCGTCAATGTCGAGCGAGGCATGAGGTGAGGCCATGAGAGGACGCTGAGCGAGGGGGAAGGCGAGGCCATGGGAGGGAAAGGAGGCCTAAGGCGAGGCCGCGAGAGGACATCGAGCGAGGCAGGAGGCAAGGCCGCGAGAATCAAGCGATTAGCTCGGAGCAAGGCGTGAGGTGAGGCTGTGCCTGCGAGAGGGAAACTGAGAAAGGGTTGATTTCGCATGGTTAGGGTTAGCGAAAGAGAAGTGGAAGGGAAAGAAATGGTGAAAGTAACGGCACAATGGAAAAGAGTGGGAGATTAATTGGTGTAACGGTAAAATGGTTGTTCAAAAATTTAAAAAAATTAAAAACTATACACGAATGGTCGGTCCGGTCCTATCCGTCCAGTCAATCCAGTTCTCATCCTACGGAAACCGGTGTTCCAAAAATAAAAATCGAGGACCAAACCGGCACCCCCTAAGACCACCTAGAACTGACTGTTCTCGTCTGGTCCAATTTGGTCTTGGTTCGGATGGTTCCCGTTGCATGCCCTAATATTGAATGCATATTGAAAAGTAGTCCTAAAATATGGGACCTCTAAATGACGAGTAATATGCTACCTGAACAATACAGGACTAAGTGCAATCTATATCATACCCTAATGACATCTTTGTTTTTGCTTTGATTTTATTTTATCAACAAAAATCAAAATATCCTAAGTATGCACTATACTAAATAGAAATAATCTCTTTCTATAATTTCACGAATCACCTTTCCTAAAAAGATCAGGATTTCCAAAGAGATAAAAACATGGGAGATATATGTCTTTTCAATCCACTTGTGGGGAGGGATTAGATTAAAATTAGGTTGGACTCTTGATCTTGGTACGAGATAATGATCAAGACAGAACAATTCTAACATAACTAGATCTCCTTATCTTGACCGAATTTTTGAATCAATCTCCAACTCAAATTAGTTTGAACCATTTCAATTTAACTCACCATAATCTAATCAATCTTTAATTGATCTTGGAATGTCCACCCCTGTTTCGTCAAAAAGAGCGCGTCCCCACCCCTGTCCCCATCCCGGTTTTTGAGAAATGTCTCTGGGGTCATCTCCTTCGCAGAGGAGGTGGCCGGCTTAGCCACTCTTTGGCAAAAAGAAGAAGCTTTTTTTTTTTTTTTTTCCGTTTAGCCAAAGACTGACCAGGCCGGCGTAACCAGGTTCGGCAAAGGATGATCGATGAGCGGCCGAGATAGATCCGTCGAAGAGACTGAGCATGAGGATGAGACGGCCCCTAGTACTACTGACCGACTGACCGACCAGCAGCGGGCGGGCAGCGGCAAACGGCGACACGGAGCTGTCACCGCCCAAGGTGAGGGGCGCGTTGAGCTGACGAGAGAGGAGAATCTGGTGGCAGTGGACATGGGGCGCTGCCTGCCGACGAGACGTACGCCGGGCACTACAGTAAATAGGAAAAAAAAAGAAACAGGGAGATTTGCTGGTCAGTCAACAAGCGAGGGAACCGCGAGATGGGAGCGAAAGGCCCTTAGCTGTGTGAAGATGTACTGAACAGTGAACATAGGCGAGCACTGGCGGTGAGAGGGGACACGAACGGTCGCCGGGAGAGCAGGGCAGCGGCAAGGGTGAAAACTGGAGAGAGAGAGAGAGGAGGGGATGTACGGAGCAAGCCGTACGAGACTTAAACAGGGTTTTGCTCATTTATAAAGGAAAAGTCGTTCTAATAGCAGCCGTTGATTTCTCATCTCATGATCTAACCGTAGAGAATGTCGATCCTAGTCTAATCAATCCAGCCATATAGATCCACTTGATCTATAATGGTGATAGCTATTGGCCCTCGTTTCTTAAATTTAACGTAGGAGATTGGGTCCATGTAATGGTTAAGTTGTCAATTCCCCTCCAATAAATTCAGCAAGATCGAATTACCTTGTCCATTTAATGGTTCTAAAAAACTTCTTTTGGATACATGACGTTGGATTTCTATTTGTGACGGGTTGCCGTAAATCAAATAGCGGAAGTCGCAAAAATCATCCTCATTATTACCCGACATTTGGTTTTGGTCATGTAAATATATTTCATTACAATTTATTCTGCGAGTCAATCTCCCTATAGCAACAATTTTTTATTCAAAAGTGGACGAAATATGCTCGATCAACACCAATTACTGACACGTGATACTTATGCCTACGGGCTTCTAAACACAATTACACTTACAATCCTCATACTTTTAGGAATTTCGAGTTTGATACTTATATTTTGTTCCGACAATAATTTTAGTCCCCTTATCAATTTCATTTTTAAATGTCCTCATAGCATTGATTATAATGATTTTCGGTACAATTTTTCATATTTTCATTTCACATGAAATTTTAGTGATGCAAGCTATCATTTAAATACATTTTATATGTGTATTAGGGTTTTATAGTTAATATTAATGGCTTTGTTATTTACATTTGACCTCCTTTTCAAGATATATCACATATATAAATGCGAATCACGATAATTCTCACTGTCACACGATATACGAACTTGAGAGAGTTTACGATCGTGATCAAATAAATTCACATGACCAAAGGAACCTCAAAAGATGAAGTGATGGTATCTTTCGAAATGCATACCGAACTTCTATAGTCAAGTATCCATAAATTGGATCTTTTTCGGCTGAGGGCCGAGGTCGAGTCACGACAGCAAATATGATGTGTGAAGAAATATGAAGTATCTTCACGTGAAGAAGAAAGTGAAGAAGAGCACAGTAGTCAAAAGCAACCTAAGAAAAAGTCTGACAAGCCACGGAAAGGAGAAGCAAATATGCTCAAAGTACTGTAGCAAAAGCACTGTGTGATACTGTTTATATTCTGTTTGGCATCACATCAAAGTCTATAATGCCGCCAAGCATTACATCAAACCAGTCTGCAAAGCATCCTGCAAAGTCTATAATGCCTTCAGGCATCACATCGAACCAGTCTGTAAAGCATCCTAAAGTGCTCTACATTATTAGGTCATGACAAAGTCTATAATGCCTCCAGCATGCGTTCTATAAAACAAACTTCCGTCAGAAATCTTATAAAGAGTTGGATAAAAGCGCGCTTGATAACGATTCTGTTCCGAAGAACAGATTCTGACCAGAAATGATTATTTTTTATTTTATTTTCGGAAACTGATTATGAGTAAAAAAATGCATTTGGTTACTGTCCAAAATTTCTGATTCTGTAATAAAATTGTGTTTGGTACCGTACTCATTGATTATGTTCCAAATCAATTTATTTTAATTTTTAAATAATTTTTTTACTTTTTCAATTTTTTTTCCATTTTTTCCTATTCTTCTTCTTCTTCTTGTGGTCGGTTGCCGATTGGCGACCTCACGGAAACATCGCCGGCGAGCCTCACCGGTGGCCAGGCTGGGTGTACGAGGCCTGCCTAGCCACCGGTGGGGCTGGGCACTCGGCAAGACTCGTCGGACCGGCGAACGACGATCGGCGGTGGTAGGCGGCGGTGGACGACAGTCGCGAGATGGCCAAAGAGAAGAAGAAGAAGAATTGATTTTTGATTCTTAAATTTGTTCCCGGAACAAGAATCAACTTTTCTTTTTTTTTATTCTTGATTCTACTCCCAATCTATTCCTGGGAACAAAAATTTTACCAAACGTGATTCTTTGCCAAAACTAATTCTATGAACAAAAAATCAGAACTTTGGCCATGTTTGGATGATTACCAAATATGACCTAAAAGAGTCGATTCTTGTACACACTCTCCAATAATTTTCTAAATGTCTTTTCTCTCTTTCCTCTCCCGTGACATGTATACAATTCGAGAAGGGTCCTCAATAATTTTATAAAGAATTGCAAATTTTCAGACTTGCCCGTGTCCCCTCCCACGGTACAAGGAAAAAAAACGTAAATATGAGCTAATTTCATTGATTAACTTTCCAACCAAAATATTTGTCCTCCCCATTTTCTGTACTTTTTCAAAATAAGCATAAATTCCATATTCAGTTAACTAGGTCTAATGTGAATAGAGTTATTTAGCCATTCCAATTATTTTATTCTTAGAAAAAAAATCTGAAATTAAGATTTTGAGAATACTTACATTAACTAAAAGTATATGATGATTTTACTAATTGAGGATGAAAATATTCTCACCTTATGAGGTAAAATTAAAGATGTCAATGTATTTCTTTTGTGAGAATAACACATTAGCGCAATTCAGACTCAAATTATGTTAAAATGATTTTTTGAGTTGGCAATAAAAATAAAAGTTAAGAAAAAAAAGTAGCAAAGAGAATGATGTTCCTCACGTTGTTCATAAAGTATGGATAATGACTCCGAATACAAAAATTATGGATATTTATATCACATATATCGTCATTGTAAAAGTATATATATATATATATATATATATATAGGTATATACAATCTGAGAAAGTAAATACAAATCTATTTGCAGTATAAGTTACATGTTAAAAATAAAAATTGATTGTTTTGATTACGTAAAATCTATTTGTGTCAAGAAAATTTCATAGTACCATTGTACAGGATAAAAGTCCATTGAAATATGATTTATATTATGTATATTGTTGATGTAAAAAGTCTTTTTTTATACAAGCCGTCTCAGAATAGGAGCACAAACCTTAAATCTACATGCTAAACATAAAAATCGTAATATTTGTCATTATTTTTGCACCGCCGGCACACTGAACAAAAATATATGGAAATATGTTTTTTGCAAAAAGGGAAGGGTGGAAGAAACGAAAAAATAAATAGGAATTTTCATAAAATTTGGAAATGCGGACGTCATTCGGGAAAAGAGAAGGGTACATCGTCTTTACAGCTGGAACTTTGGCTCCATCCCCAGGTCGATTATAAAAGAAGAAGACCCATGGCAGCAGAAAGCAACTTCGACTTCAATCCCTTGAAATTACTTCTCCGCTTTAGAGTTTTACCTGCTCGCGGCATGGCTTGGAAACCTCCATGGATCAAGAACTAGCGCCAGGTATGTTCTGTTCTTTCCTTTCTCTGTTCTGATTTCATCCCAAAGGGTGATGGAAAAATTGGAAAAGTGTCGCTTTTTGGGGGTTAATTTCTAAGTAATATTAAATGGCAATTATTTATTACTTAACAAGTATCCCGACACTTTATAAAGAAAACCCTTGTAAGAAAGGAAAGAGTGTGAAAGGAGAATAATTTGTGCCGAACCTGAGGGTGTGTTTGGTCTGAGAAAATTTTCCAATTTCCTGTTTTTCTTTCCACAAGTTTTCAATGAAAATACATTCGGTAGAAATTTTGGTTGTCGTGTTTTCAACATCTGAACTTCAAAACTCAAAACGACCAAAATTGATAGTATATTTATGGGGTTTGCTTTAAACAACTACACCTGACTTGTTTCTATAACTTTCATTCCTGTTGAAAGCTCTTACTTTTCACCCTCCAAACGTCTTTTCAAGAAAATGGAAGTTAAAATAAGGAGCAATTTTCACTAAAACATTTCGGTAAACCGAATGTACCTTAAAAACATGAGCTGACTCAAGAGGCAAAAATGTCGATTCGACTAAGCTGGAACTCATACAATTAAAGTTGCTCTTAACCCGAGTCCAGGGTACCTAAAATCATGCGATGGACTCAAGTACGTACCCTAAAAAGACATTGCTTAGAATTTTCTTGTGTGACCAACGGAAAATGACTCCTAAATAATTTGGAAAGTCCAACTAAATCATCGGAAAAAATTTTCTTTTTGAAAAAGAGATTACATCCAAATTATTGGGGGATGCAAAATTCTTTGTCCCGGTAATTTTAACCAAGTGATTTAAATTGTCACCATAGAACAGTATGAGGACTAGACTTATAACCAAAGTATAGGGGCTAAAAGTGAGATTTCCCAACCTATTGAGACCGAAGCGTACAAAATGTAATTAATTTTTCTAAAGTTATTTATGTAAATTTCTCTTTTGGTAACACAGAGGTTTGCATAGACTTGAGTTCAAAGGACATGGCAACTGATCAAGCTTGCCAAGACAGTTGCAAAACAACCAGAGGTTTGTCACTTTGAACTTTTAATTTTCGTTTTTCATAAATCTTGATTTTCAAGCATCTTAACTTTTTCAATCCCAAATACTTCTAGTCTCAGAGCATACATATCCTGACATATAAATTGAAATATAACCTTTTTACAATTTTTAAAATCTGGATAATATCTTGAATTATAATTGAGAAAGGCCATTTTTTTTTTTACTTCCGAAAAGTAAAAGAATGTGCTCATAATTTACTTAACAATATCATGGATAAGATCAATCGCAATGAGACCAAAACTTACAAAATCGCATTGTCCACTATATGAAAGCTTGAACGTCCCTCCCTCTAATTGATGATACAATTTCTATCTTGAAAAGAAAGTCGTGATCTTTGTTAAGTTTAACGTTAATTTTTTTTTTGTTTAAAAGTTTACCATCTAAGTTCAATGAAAAAAAAAATTCATGCAATGATTGAGCTAGTATGCATGATATAAAGCATACGAAGTGGAATTTAATTTCCTAAGGTCGATTATATTCGTTTCTCTTTATGGTAACAAAGAAGTTCACGTAGAAGAGAGCTCATAAGGCATGGCGTTGATAAAGCTTCTCAAGATGGCTGCAAAAGAACCAGAGATTTATCACTTTGAACTTTTAATTTTCGTTTTTCATAAATCATGTGTTTCATGGATTTTGACTTTTGTTAGTACAAGTCACTTTGAATTTCATCCAATATTATGGAACCTAGAAGGTCCCACAAAACTAATTCCTAATTTGATACCTATCTGAAAAAAATAAAGAAAAAAAGAAGAAGAGAGAACTCACGATCTAAGTTTAACGTTGATTTTTTTTTTTGCTTAAAATTTTACCATCTAAGTTTCATGTAAACAATTCCATGTGATGAACGAGCCTGATACCAATAATGTATACATGATCTAAAGCATATAGAGTAAAATTAATTAGGTTATTTATATTCATTGAATTTTAGGTAACAAAGAGTTTCCCGAAAAAGGGACTACAGAAGGCATGTCAACTTATAAAGCTTCCCAAGTTGGTCGCAAAAAACCTAGAGGTTTGTCTCTTTTTGAGCTTTTAATTTTAGTTTTTCATAAACCTTTTGTTTAATGCATTTTGACTTTTGTTAGTCCAAATCACTTTGAATTTCACAGCATACAAATGCTAACATATAAACTTACAGATAATCTTTTCATCTTTTTAAAAATTTGAACAATATCTATAATTGAGAAACCCCCAAAAGAAATACTCTTTTACTTCCAAAGAGGAACAAAACGCGCTTACAATGTATGAATGATATCGTGGATTAGATCAATGGCAACTACGAATTAAAACTCAGTAAAAACACATTGTTTGATGTATGAAACTTAGAAGGTCTCACCAAACTAATTCATGATTCAATACATATTTATAAAAACTCATGATCTCTGTTAATTTTTCTTGTTTAGAAATTTACCATATAAGTTTGTGCAGAAGATTCCACTGCAATGAATGAGCCTGATACCAGTCATCTATGCAAGATCTAAAGCATACAAATTGTGATTAAATTTTCCAAGTTTAACTGTATTCATTTTCAAACACAGCAATCAAAACTTTTACCAAACGTACTTTTATTGACAAATTTAGAAATGAAAATATCGGAAAATTTCCATTATATATTAGATGAAAAATTTCGGGTGCTGCTATTTCCATACCTTATCTGACTAAATGCACCTCATTTTCTTTAAAAAGACAAAGTTGCCCTTAATTATTCAATTGCAATTTTAAGTGGTAGCCCTCAATTTATTTACTTTCCTTCTTTTGTGAACTTTTCTAATTCTGTGTAGGATCTAGTTGCCATAACTAAGAACATCACATGTTTTGTTTTTCTTTATTGTGGATATCCCTTATATATTAAATGCATTATGTTTTCTCTTTATTTTTAGATTTTACTTCCTTAGAAATTAATTTTTGTCAAAATGAGAAATTCGAAGAAACCTAGTTATTTTCTACATTAAGCAAATTTATGGAATTGAAGTTTCTTACCTGTGCTTTTGGGCTTGACAAAGTTGAGGCGCTCGTTTTTGTGAATGGCGTTATTCGGCTAAAGCCTTGCAAATTAACTTGCCTAAATAGCTTGCCTAAGCCGAGAAATAAATGGCTTAATTTGGTAAAGACTCCATCGGTGTCAAGGGACAGAATGAACTTTATCCTAAGAAAGAGGGACAAAGTCACCTTAAAGCAATGGTTTGATCACTGGGAAATGAACCTAATGATCTGAGCCTGCTTGCCAACTTGTATAGGTCTTGTTTATATTCCTAGTGATAATCATTTTCACCCAAGTAATCCAACTACTATAACGTAAAAACAAAATAAAAACAAGTTATGCTTTACTTGCATACCTTTACATTAGGCGAGGTACTTCTATAAAAAGAAGGAATGAACTCCGCTTAGGGGGACCAAAATTCTTTGATAATTGGATATCTTACCCATTTTCGCATTCTCCATAACTTTGTTGTTGAAAGACTGCAACGAGGAGAGCAACCCGATGGCGCCGCAACCAAGTGAAATGCAAGGAGATTCGAATCCTGCTGAACCACCACCAGGTACATATTTATGTTCCAACCCAGAAAAATTTATGGTGTAAGCGATGTGGTCTTATAATTTCTTCGTTTCCTTTATCTAGTTTGGCGGCATATGTAATTGGAACTAAATACAGGGACCAAAGATAAATAAATTTCCAACAATGAAGTAAAAATGCAAAAGCAATGTGTGGCCATCAAATACAAGAAACCAGTAAGCAAAAGCAAAACGTATTACTCAAAGTCAAATATCCTAAATTTGGTATGACTTGGCTGCACAAGTTCCCTCCTAGTTCTGGATGATGGTGCGACTGCTTTTTGTCAATCCTAGTTTCGTCACTCGTAAGAACTCAATGACCAGTTCATTAAAATTCACTACCAGAAAACTTCCTCTTATCGGAAAGTTTTGTCCGAGCAATCACCTTGCGAGGACTAATTATTTTCCATTTCTACTTGAAATGCGAATCGGATTGGCAGTTGGTTGTCCAACAAAGCAATTTCGTCAAGAGCGTACAGCAAAACAAACGGGTTTTGAATATTTAATTACTTATCATTAAGAGACTACATGACTCGTCCTTTAAAGACATGATTCTCGAGCTAATCAATTCACTATAGTCATCTCCAGAAAGGAAATCGTGTTGTTGTTCTAAGCCAAAAATAACTCTTCAATAAAAATGGTTGTCACTATTATGAGTGATGAAACTTTTGATACTTCTAATGTCCTCATACCTATTTTTGGACCAGACAAAGTGAGATGCCTGTTCTTGCCGATAGATTTATTCAGCTAAAACTTGTAAAATAACTTGCCCGAATAACTTTCCTAAGCTCGAGAAAGAAGTTGCTTAACTTGGAAAAGACTCCTTTGGTCTCAAGGAATAGAACGAATTGTATCATAAAAAAGAGAGATAGAGTTACCTTCAAGTAATAGTTCGATCACTAGGTATTGAACCTAATTATGTGTGGCCCTAGAGCCTAGGCTTACTTGCCAACTTGTAAAGGTCTAGTGTTTATTTCTAGTGATAATCTTTTTTACATTCAAAAAAAAAAATCTTTTTTACACTCGAGTAATCCAACCGCTTCGATAAAAAAGAAAAGAAAAGAAAAGAAAAGAAAAGTATTCCACTCACTATAAAGTGAATAAAGAATTATATGCTTTACTTGCTCTAGGTGTAGGTTTATATTAGGGGAGGTACTTGTATAAAAGGAAGGAATGAACTCGGCCTAGGAAGACTAAGACTCTTTGATAATTGAATATCTTACCCATTTTTGTATCCTCCGTTTACTTTGTTGTTGAAAGATTGCAATGAGGAGAGAAACCCAATGGTGCCGGAAGAAAGTGAAACACAAGGAAATTCGGATCTTGCAGAACCACCACCAGGTACAGACATGTTCATGTCCCAACCCAGAAAAATTTATGATATGAGCGATGTGGTCTTATAATTTCTTTGTTTCCTTTATCTAGTTTGGCGGCATATTCAATTGGAACTAATTACAGAGGCCGAAAATTTTTAATTCCCACGAACTAAAAATGTAAAAGCAATGTGTGGCCACGAAATACTGCTAGTTGATTCATTTTCTCGAGCCCATGGCATGACTATTCGTTTCAAGCAAACAGTAAATATGCAAAATGTCCCCATTTAAAAATTCTAGATTCTAGGGTGACCATTAAGCTTTTTCGCCCCGCTAAATTGAACATATAAGTTTCAGAAAGAAGATTTGCGTCAACTCTGGTTTTCTTCCTTCTATTATCCAAGATGTTTGTGTGGACGTGGACTCCAACAAAGAAACCAATCCTTCAGAAATACAAAATTCTCTTGATGAAGCAGTGCAGGGTACGCCGTTGCCAAGGGAGCCATTCCTTTCTCTGTTGATTAAATAGGATTTATCTAAGTCGTTCATAATAAGTTGATACATGTTGAACAAGTCTCACTCTGCCAAAATCAATAAATCAATGAATCGCGGCACTCCAATAAACAAATTTTCACTGATATGACACTTGAGTGATGGAAAAAAAAAGTTATGATGCTCGTATAAAATTTTTAACACTTGTTGTATCTTTATCCTCTCCTGTTGTTATTAAAGACATTCTCTTAAATGTAAATCCAGAAGGCATGGCAACTGACAAAGCTTTTCCAAGGCAGTCGCAAACCAACTAAAGTTGTTTCGCTTTGAACTTCTAATTATTATTTTTCATTAATCTTGTGTTGGAGGATGCATCTTGGTTTATTTTACTCCGAAACTTTTTAAATTTTACACCATACAAATGCTGAGATATGAATTCAAATTTAATCTTCTCATAATTTTTAAAATTTGAATAATATCTTGAATTAATATAAAGAAATCCCCAAAAAAAAAAATTACCTTGAAAGAGTAAAAGATCGAGCTCATTAGTTATTAATGATATAGCGGATACGATCAATGGCAATGAAAAATAAGAACTCACTAAAAACACATTGTCCAAGATATGACAGTTTGAAGGTCCCAGAAAACTAATTGATGAAATAATACTTATCTCAAAAAAAAAATCAAAAAATCAGGACCTTCCTTCAGTTTAACGTGTAATTTTTCTTGTTTAAAAGTTCGCTATCTAAGTTCAATACAGAAAATTTCATCCAACGAATGAGCTTGATCAGTCTGGAATAGATGATCTATAGTATACAAGGTGTAATTAATTATTTTTTTAAAGGTTATTTGTGTTCATTTCTTTTTTGGTTGCAAAGAGATTCACCTAGACTGGAGTTCAAAAGACAGTGACTGATGAAGCATCCCAAGACGGTTACAAAACACCCAGGGGTTTGTCACTTTGAACCATTAATTTTTCCTTTTTCATAAATATTGTGTTTCTTGGATTTTGACTTTGTGTAATGCAAAACATTTTAAACTTCACGGGGTCCAAATGCTGACATAAAAATTCAAATATAATATTTTCATAGTTTTTAAAATCATAAGAATGTCTTGAATTGTAATTGACAAAGCCCAACCAAAAAAAAACTTTGACTTCCAAACAGTAAAGAAAGACACTCACAGGAACAGCAATGTTGAGTAAAGGACTGCCCCTTGTTTTGCATCATCGTAAAAGCAGGTAGTTTTAAAGACTGAGGAATTTTAATGTGCAATATTTGCAGTCGAGCCGACACCGGTGGTTGATGAAAATTATCGACAATTGTTTGAAGCCACATTAAAAGGTGATTGGAAAGCTATAGAGAGAATCCTCACTAAAGATCCCGAAGCAATGACGGCCCAACTTATGACCATAGAAGATGGTGACGGTGATGGTGACTTTACAGTGCTCAATATTGCGGCTGTGACTGGACAAGATGAATTGGTGGAGAAACTGCTAAAGCGCATCCCTCGGGAACTTAAAGCTCGCGGCTTAGATCAAGCCTTCTGCGTTGCCGCCCAGAAAGGAAGAATAAGGAGGGCAAAGGAATCAATAGAACAACTTGAAAGAGTCCGTGGTGAATCTACGGTACACGATGCCCTGTTGTCTGCTACGAGAAGTATTCCTAAGCAAAAGGAGGTTATCTGGTACCTGGCCAAGCGTATAACATACCCCCCTTGTAATGATATCATGATGAACCTTATTAAGGCCGGCCATTTGGGTAGGATTTCACACTCACTTTTCTTATCTCAATTAATTCACTGTTCACTTTAATTTACTTTTCTGTTCGTGTCCCAAAAGACATACTCTTGTATTTAGCTCACCAATACCGTGACTTAGCGACGTCGGTTGATACCAAAAACAATGGCCTATTGGAAGTCTTTGTGCATGTGAAGTCCTACTACCGTAGTGGAGCTAAACTCAATGTTTGGGAAAAATGTATTTACCAATGTAGGTACTTCTTGCGCTTCTTTTGCTTTTGCTAGATTTGTACAATTCAAACAACTCATCCACACAGGGTTCACTCTATCTGTTACCTTTTTAGGTGTCCCTTGCTTGGTTGATACACCATTTGACAACACCAAAGACATGAAGATGGCTCGAGGTATCTCTGTTAAATCTGATTGATGGATGAACTAACATGACAAAAAGCATATCATTCACAGATCTTCTTCACAAAAAAAAGTTAGGGGATAGGGTATACAATTAATATCTAAATCATGATGTGTGGTACAACTTAAGATCTAATTTAACATTTATAAAGTTAGTTTGAGTTACTTAGGCAAGTCAAATTGTCAAGTAGAATTATCGAGAATAGATTTGGATCTCAGATTATTGAGGTTGATTGATCCAATTTGTTTTTCTCACATATTCGAGCATTAATAAATTTAATTACATGCGTTGATATGTATCTTTTTGTTCATCATCAATTTATAATTTGCTAACATGATTTTTCTTTCCTCTTAATGGTGGTGACACCAGCGACTCACCGGTTCAAGACATTACTCTGGAATGTTGCCACAAAACCAGGTACACTAACTGCCATGGTATCTTTAGACAAAAAGCATGCCATGGTATCTATAGAAAAAGGACCTTATTTCATCCATGGGTAGAGATATCTATCTTAAATTGTAAATTGATATTATTGACATATCCCGTTGAGATCATAGTTATCAATATGAATCGGCTCTTGATTTGTATACTACGATATGATTAGATTCCATTCAATTCAAAGTCTAATTGACATGTATCCCATCAAGAGAATATGTAAAACTAATCAGTTTGAAAACATATCTATTGATCTGTCGTTGAATCTACCCATTTTTCAAAACTCTTTCTTTTTTTTCTTTTTTTTTTTTATCTCATGATATTTTGTATATTCATCAATGGATCCATCTGTTCTCTGATACATGCATTTTGATTTTCAAGCCATATGAAGTTTGCTTCCTCGATTAATATCTTGAATTCTCATTCTCTTCTCAACTACTATATACGTAAGAACACGGCACAAATGTGAAAGCCTCCATATCCTTTGATTCTTTATTGCTGGCAAAATTGCTTATCTGATGTTTGTGCAGCACGTTTTATCAAAAGGATTGGAGAATTGAAAGTAAGCCACGAATGCTTGCTTGAGTTAGCAAAACTAACTTTAAACGAGAGGAAGGCTCGTATGAAAGCACCTGAAATACTCAAATTGACTTCGACCATTGTCCTTGATGCTGCATCTAGCGGAATCTCTGAAATAGTCAAGTTATGACTTGAGCATTCTCCGGAGTTGATGTGGAATAAACAATTCACAAAAGAACTGATGAAAGAAATTGTGAAGGGAAGGCATGTTGAGTTATTTAGACTAATGAATGGATACAACACAATCCCAAATTTGAGGTACGATATTCAGAGGAACTGCGACCTGATGGCGGCAGTAGTAGAATGGTCCCCAGGATACGTACCAGCAGATGTTTCTGGAGCAGCTTTTCTTATGCAAAGGGAACTTCAATGGTTTGAGGTTGGCTCACCATATTTGCTTGCCACTCTTTAATTTACTTACAATCACATTGATAGGTGTCCTTTATTTTCTGAAGGTGCTGGAAGATAAGAGTCCTCCTTTGATAAAAAGTCTAAAATTTGAGGTCAGTTCACCTTATTTGTTTTGCTACCCTTTTCGCTCTTTAATTTACATTTGCGTTGATCGATGAAGGTAAAAGAAGATAAGAGCAGTCCTTCTAAAAGTCTGGAATTGAAAGAAACAAAAGAAAGGAGCGGGAAGACATACTGGGGAGTTTTTGTAGAACAGCGAAAAGATTTGGTCAAAGAGGCGGGGCAATGGATCAAGGATACGTCATCATCTTGTAGCGTCATATCAACCCTCATCTTTACAGTAGCTTTTGCTGCAGCTTTTACAGTACCTGGAAGCAACGATAGGGGTAACCCGGTCTTTCAAAAAGCGGACTCATTCTTGGTATTTACCGTTGCAAACGCTTTATCTCTCTTCTCCTCTGTCACCGCCACCTCGATGTTCTTGGCTATCCTAACCTCATGCTATGCCGCAGAAGATTTTCTTCATTCACTACCAAGAAAAATGATACTGGGCCTCACTTTTCTCTTCCTCTCTTTCGTCTTCATACTCGTGGCTTTTGGCTCTGCTCTTGTGATTGTCCTAAGCAAACGATGGAAGTGGATTTACATCCCCATTACTTTGTTGGTGATCATCCCTGTCATATTGTCTGCAATATTAAAACTTCCCTTGTATGTTGAAATGGTTGAATCCACCTATTGGCCTCGCCTCTTCCGTCCGGTGAAGATTTGGAAATGACTTGTGCTATCACTTGAACAAGGACATATGGTGATGCGATATTTTTTTGCACTTGTTGATCATGGTGTTTACTCATGTTTTAAGACTATTGAGGTACGGCATTAGCCATACTTGTACCAAAGTTTAATCTATATTGTCAAGTGCACACCTTAACTCTATGGGTCAATTGGTATTTTCTCCCAAGCAGTGAGCGATTAATTCATTGCTAATTGTTGTATCAAGGTGAACCCAATTCTTCAAAGAATTGGCAAGATGGCCATCAACAGTCAATAGGGTTCATCCATTCAAATAAAGCAATGATCCACACAAATTCTCTATACTACACAAGATAGCCACCCAAGTAATGGCCTAACACAAGGAACTTCATATGCAGCAACACCGAGCAAAGAACTATTTCAGTTTAATGGAAGCACAAACTTCGAAATCAGTCTTCACCCACTGCCGACACTTGCACCTCATCCTCTCATCTAACTGTATGGCTTTGACATCCGCCATCTTGCCGCATTGCCATCGATTACTCCTGCACTTTCATGATCCTCATGCTCCGCTTCTTCTCCATCGCATCATCCCTTCCTAACTGCTCACCCGGCAACTGCGCACGGTGCACTTCAGCACCAACACCAATTCCATAAAAAACATAGCCATCAAACTTTAGCCTCTTTCAGGTCTCTCTACGATCACAGCAGCGAGGTTGACGTTTCTTTGGTGAATAGCGCCAGGACGCCAGGCACCTGGCGGGCCAGTGATGTGAGGAGGATCGAGGTACCTGAATGAAACGGACATGCGGAGACTTTTCAATATTGTGACAAGATGACCAAGTTAGATGCCTCACGGTAAACGACTTAGAATCTCAAAGGTCACGTCTCAACGGCCGAACATTAAAAAATAATAAATTGCCTATAAGGCAAACAGATACTTCTGCACGTCTCTTGAGACCATAAGTCAAGTGAAAGTTAGCAAGAACAGAGTTTGTTTTAGATTCACCTTGTGACTTTAAGATTGACGTTCCAGAGAATAGGATACAGAATCTTCCCAAGAAACCTCATAATTAGTGATCTTATGCTGCTTTAAACCAGCATTTACAACCGACACATTTAGAATTAATCAAAGAATACGAGATCAGAAATCAAAGGAACTATTTCAATAAGAGAGGAGTTTCCTAACCCGAAGGTTCCCATAGAGATGCGCCTGTTTTTCTTATGTATATTGGTGCGAGCCAAACCGAAATCTGACACTTTGGGCGAAAAATCATGTTCCAATAACGTGTTGCTGGCCTTGAAGTCCCCATGCATCACACAGGTGCTCGAGTCCCCATGCAAATAGGCTAAACCACGAGCAACACGAAGTGCTACCTTCATCCTAGCGCTCCATTCTGGTCGGGCAGCTTCCTTGCCAACTTCTGAAAGCATGGGAAAATGGACATTGGCTTTACACCTCGTGAGCAGAATGAAGAGCGAGACAATAGTATGTAACCCTAGAGAAGTTGCGTATTCATCTACACTCACCATGCAAATCAGATTCCACAAAGCCATCCGGAAAAAGTTTGTAAACAAGGCAGTGGACACGTTCCTCTGGACATATACCGATCAGCTTGACAAGATTCCTGCGATGGCATATCAACTTCAGCTAAAAATTCCCGGCCGCCCTGTTAATCCTAATTCTTCAGAACTTTCACAGCTACTTTGGTCCCATCTCCAAGAACGCCAACATGTACACGCCCAAACCCACCTTCGCCGAGTTTCTCAACTCGCGGAAAAGATCGGTGGCTCTTTCAGGCCAAACAATAAAAAATATGGATAAGTGTTCCAAGAGTCCTACAACTTGTCACGAAAATGCATTTCAGTTCTAAAACTTGCAAAAAGTGCATTTAAGTCCTAAAACTTATCAAATTGTTTCAAATGAGTCCTAAGATCAACGCCGTTAGCCTTTTCCGTTAAAAATGCTGACGTGGCATTTTAAATAATTTTTTATTTTCCAGGTTTATTTTTAATTAATTTTTATCCGTTTTAAAAAAAATTAGATTTAAAAACTAAAAAATTAAATTTATTCTTATCTTATTTTCAAGAAAAACTAAAAAGAAAAGTTAAAAATTTTAAAAATAAAATTTTTAAAAATAAATTTAAAAAATAATGTTAACTTTTTAAATATGTTTTTTATAAATATTTTAACTAAAAATTTATTTTTAATTAAAATGTTTTTTAATAAATATTTTAACTTTTTTTAATTTTTTGGTGAAAATAAGATAAAATGAATAAATTTGATTTTTTTAGTTTTTAAATCTAATTTTTTAAAAATAATTAAAAAATAATTAAAAAAAATTTCATGTGGAAAATAAAAAAATATTTAAAATGCCACGTCAGCATTTTTAACGGAAAAAGCTAACGGCGTCGATCTTAGGACTCGTTTGAAACAATTTGACAAGTTTTAGGACTTAAATGCACTTTTTGCAAGTTTTAGGACTGAAATACATTTTCGTGACAAGTTGTAGGACTTCTGGAACACTTATCCCTAAAAAATAAAAAAAATTCTGATACTAAAGTCTGGGACATCTACTAGGACTCAATTTTTTTGATAAAGGCACGGAATTGAAAAACCGGGTCTGTGTTTCATTACACAAATTCAACCAGCAACTGAGCATGAAACGACAACAACAAAGGCAGATAGGACAATGCTAGATTAATAGCAGCCACACCACCGCTTAGCCTATGTGATTATGCTGCAAGATAATTTGACACAACCCATTTGATTCTGAATTTAGCAATCACGTTTAATGGGGTCGATTTGGGTACCAACTGAAATTTGTACTTCCTTTGAGGGAAAAAAAGTTGGCGTAGAATCAAAAGACAAACTAAAGTTGATGTATTTTTATGAGACAAAAGTAAATATAGCGCAGAATTGAGACTCAAGCCAATGTTTGTGCATTTAATGGGACAATTTGTATATAAACTTTATCTTCATTTATATAAGCAGCAGATTACTCATCTACTTGAAGGTGAATCATATAATTTGGCCCAATTTTTTTTTTTTAAAAGACGGGTTATATCTAAAAGGAGATTCATCTAGCGTCTTAGCTCATTAGGTTGGGCTATATGGTCCGTGGCATTAAAGGAAAGAAGCTTGTTTACATCATTATTATATTATGACGTCAATATGTAAAGTGATGATGTGGTGGTAATGAGGAGAGATGCTCACGTGCTCACCATATCAGTGCAAGCTTCAATTGATCATGCATATTAAACTGGATGGTTGCAAATCAATCCGCTAATTTATGAAAGGAGTCTCGGAATTACACGGTGAAATTCACATAAAAAATCTCCATGCACATACCGAAAATTTTGGTTTGGAAAAAATTGCTTCATCCACTTAAACTATTAGGAACGCATAGTAGAAACCTAATACATTCACTTGAAAGATTGCCAAGATAACTCTTAATGAGGAGGGCCCACCTATTCGGAAATTGGGCTGGTTACCACAATTCTTCCTTGAGATACTCACCAAACATTAGAACAGGTTGGGGGCCCACCAATAGAAGTCTGATACCTCATCTGAGTAGATTGCCATTCACTTAAAAGTCTAAGTGAATAAGTTATAAGTCAATTGAAATATATTAACTACTATACATACCAATTATTTAATGTATGACTTTTCTAACACAACTCACATGTGTATTTTAACACAAACTATGGTCAAAAGAAGATAAGATGATTAAAAATAGTTGATTTCAATGGGTGGAAATATATTGTGATCCAGGAGCATTTCAAAATATCTTCGTGACTCTTTCAGGTGATATTGTAGATTATGGGATTCTTTTCATGTAACGTTGGAAAGAAAAATCCTCTTTCTTTTGAAAAATGCTAGATATCTAAATTTTATTTGTTTATTAACTAGTAAAATTGACAATATCATATTGGATTTCGAAATAAATAATCCCTTGAATATCTGGCTCCATTTGCTTTGAGATCCAATGTGATGTTAAATAATATAGCAAAATGGTTCTTGCACAAGCTTATATTAAACATAAGTTATAGCTAGAGCGGTGTTGTTCATTCTCTCTTTGCCAGGACTTTCACGTGTTCTTTGTTTTTAATTTGACATCTTGAAATCACTCTAATAGATTTAATTGATCCCAGTTCACAAAAAAAAAAAAAAAAAGGAAGAAGGAAATCTAATGTGTGTGTGTGTGTTTGTGCATATACTTTTATGCCCAATTGAGTCATGGACATTGATACATGGTTTGCTGGTGTTACAGCACGTGCCAAAAACAAGTCGACTTTAAACAAAAATCAAAATCACTTTCGTTATATTACAATTTGAATTTTTAGAACACTCCATAGTAGTCCCACGGAATTTTTTTGACATCAGAACAGGTCCTGACCATCATCATGAATCCCTAAGGTCGACCAGCGCTGGCCTTCTTTGTGCTTCTAGTGCATGCGTTCACCTGAGAAATTTCCTGGTACGACATGGGCAGAAACACAAAAGAGAGAGTCGCAATACATTTTTTCTTCATATAACTTTAAAATTCGATCGAGTGCATTACGGATCCGTAGCTGAACTTCAAATCACAGGTCAAACGATATCCCAGCCCATTTCGATGACCTCGATCATTCTATTATAAGTAGAGCCCACCCTGGGGAAAAATTCAAGCTATTACCTAATCTTTGATAGCCCCACGCTCACGAGAAAAAGTAGAACTTTGTCTGTCCTTGGTGCTTTGACAAAAAATGAGCGATTGCATGATTATCTCTACTGGATCCAATGGAGATTGCTCTTCGAGTCCGCCAAAACCCAACCCAAATCGCATCTTTCATCATAAGTTGTAGCACATTGATTAGTCCCCATATAAATGTTAACTTTGACGTGATTGATAGCTGTTGCTAGCAACCAGATAAGATCAAATTTGCCCGATATGTATATGAAATCGAACAGATCAAGTAACAACACATATCCGATATCTCATCCTTTGTATTAAATTAGTACGGATGTTTTTTCTTTTTTAGGCAACATGATTCATGTTCCAAAATGAATTATATTTAAGTAAATTAAACAGCTAGTGATAAACTCAAGACATGACAAAAAAAAAAAAACCTTTGTAATTTAACTGATGAATTTCGTCCATGTAATCTACTCGATAACAAATATTCAAGCAAAATGTAATTCGGTTTGATAAATATTAGGGTAATTTTCAAATGAATGACTATTCTAGATTGCTCTCTGGTATTCCTTTCCTTCAACCCTCAAATCCAGTTCATCCTTCTTTGCCATATCAAGTGATTAAATCTATGGACACTTCTCCAAATACTCAAGGATCAAACTCTTGAGGATTCATTTGAACTATTTATGAGCTAACTTATTTTGTGTTGGAGGTACGACGCTTTTAGAATGGTGTATCGTCTCTCAGGAGACAATAGAAGCCCCACTTACATTCTAAATTAGTTTTGAGGCATCAATATAATTATACTTTCATCATCCAATCAGAGAAGGCCATTCGCATCACAATTTTATATTCTCTATCTTAACCTACGATCATGTCAATCCCTCTTCCAGTGAACCTCTCCATTCATGTTTATACCAACAAATCACATTGTTTCTCTATGTGCTGCAGCTCTCTCTGCGAATACACCAGGTTTCACCTTTTGCTCCCCGAAACAACAGTTCGTTGACTATGCATTTTGAAAGAAGATAGACATCGGTGCTTAATTATAAAAATAATTGGTGGCAATAAATAAAAATGATGTTGAAGATTTAGACAATCTGAAAAATGTGCATGACGATGGATGGTATGAAAGGACAAAGACCCCGAGGGAAAGCAACCGGAGGAGAATTTGACCGTTCCCGCCGACGAAGGATCAAGACCGTTGAATGCGTTGACCGGAAACGCAAACGATTTTTTAATGCTCCATAAAGAGCTAGTGGCCCTTGTGCCCTCTAGGTCATCGTCAGAAGAATATAAAACAAGGGTCTCCCAAGTTGGAGTGAACCCGTCACGTGGCTCTTTCCCTTTAATTCATTGTGGACACGAAAATGTGAAATGAAAGTTCGAAAGCGCAAGATTTGAGCTGATGATTAATGGGCAGGGCGGGAAGATCCATGTTCAAGCCCCACAATGATTAAAAAAAAAATTACGTTTCTATATGAAAATGATTAGGATTTAGTGGGCCGGGTTCAAGAAGGGAATTGCTTCTCTAGGCTTGCCCATTTTGCTCTTGGTAAAAGTTTTACAAAAATTACTAAACTTATTGCATTGATACTAATTTAATCATAAACCTTTTGATTATATCAATTTAGTCCTAAACTTTTTGACCTACTACCAATTTTGTCCTTCTGGTTAATTTTAACTGGATTTGCTGATGTAGAGGTCGATTAACTTACATAGTATGGCTGTCACTAACATGAATAATTTTTAATAACATTGTAATATATATTTTTTATTTTTTAATTATTTGTCCGTTCTTTTTTTCTTTTCTTATTCCTTTTGCTAGTGACCGGTCACAAGCAATGGTAGGATGAGTTGACCTTGCCTGGGCGAGGATTGCTGTTGCCCACCAAAGGAGAGACTTGGCCGAGGTGAGCCGCAATGAGGGCTCCCCTCACCAAATCAGTGAGGTCAAACCTCGCCTAGGCTAGGACAGCCTTGCTAGATTGGGTGAGGTCGGCCCTTGCCTAGGCCAGGGTGGTCTTGCCGGCTCCCCTCGCCAAATATGTTGAGGTTGGCCCTCACCTAGGTTAGGCAACCTCATCGGGTGTCACTTAGGTGAAGGTAATGCTCAGCAAGGCCACCTTGGCCCAAGCGAGGACTGGCCTCACTAGATTTGTCAAGGGGAGCCCTAGATAAGGCTTGCTCGATCTTGCCTTACCTTTGGCGAGCGATGGCAACCCTCGCCTAGGCCATGCCGGCCCGCTTGGTGATAGCCGATGGCCAATGGCTAGTAAAAGAAAGAAGAAAGGAAAATAATAAAATAATAAAATTATTAAAAATGATCCATGATAGTACCAGCCGTGTCGTGTAAGCATTCACATCAACAATGATAAAATATATATATTTCTATATGAAGATGATTTGGCTTGAGCAGGCCGGGCTCAAGAAGGAAATCACTTCTTTAGGCTTGCCCATTTCGCCAAATATGGTGAGGGTAGCCCTCACCTAGGCAAAGGTAATGCTTGATGTGGTCGCCCTAGCCTGGGTGAGTGCTCCCCTTTCCCGATTAGGTGAGGCTGGCCCTCGCCCAAGCCAGGTGGCCTTGTCGGGTCTCGTATGAGTGAAGGCAACACTCGACAAGGCCACCCTCGCTTAGGTGAGGATTGGCCTCACCTGATGTGGGGAGGGGAGCCCTTGCCAAGCAAGGCCAGCTCATCGGCCATGGCCGGCAGTTGGCAAAAGAAAGAAGAAAGCAAAAACTAGTAAAAATTAAAATATTTTAAAAAATTGTTTACATCAGTAATTTCTGATCAAAATTAGCCGAAATGATTAAAATTAACACTATATCAAAAGTTTTATGATTAAATTGACATCAATGTAATAAGTTTATGATTTTTCTAACATGTTTCCCTTTCGTCCTTTGAAACAACCAAGACGCAGAGTGGGCCGTTCGACCACTTGCCCGATAACCGAGCGTAGGCACAAACACGTTATGAGGGAACTGATGAGCCGATCCTCGAAACATGTCAACTAAGGGACATGAAGGCGAATTGTGAATGCGAAAATATGGCAGGCTCTAACGATCCACGCCAGTCTCTCTCGTTCCCCGAAAGCAGGGTTCGACTAACCCCCCTTAGACATGCGATCCCGTCCTCACGCTACGCTCTCCAGACCTGGCCCTCTCCTCTCTCTCCCTCTTCATTTTTTTTTGGTCGATCTCTCTCTCCCTCTTCGTCGATCGTCCACACCAAGATTTCCACGAGCACGTGTGGACACGACAGAAACGACGTGGTGCGTGGCGCGCGCTCTCTCTCTCTCTCTCTCTCTCTCTCTCTCTCTCTCTCTCTCTCGTGTGTCCGATCTTTCTAGGAATCGGGCCTGAACGGGCGTCGTTTCGAGAGGGGGGCCTAGACAAAGTGGGTATGGGATTTGCCCTGTTCGGATGGTATTACGAGTCATAAGATCTTGGCCTCGAGCGGGCGCTTCGAGCTTGAAATGGTCATGTCCCGTCCCCTATTTTTGGGGATTTTCCCTTGCGGGGTCGCCCGCGGTCAGAACCCATTAACGAGGGGAACTAGAAAGAAAGGATGGAAAGCGCTCTTCAGAGCTTCAGTTCGCCGACCCCATTAATGACCATTCATTGAGGAAGTCGAGATCTCTAAGCATTCCATCGTGTGGTGCCACATTTTGTGTAGGAATTGCGAGAGAATAAGCTCGGGTGCGACATTGTAGACCCTGGTCGCACATCTTTCTTTCCTTGTTTGAAACAACCCAAGAGACAACGAACTAGAAAATTAAGGGGTAGTAATAGACGAGATGAATGTGAAGATAGATTATTTGCAGCCTCTCATAGCATAGGCAGGAGGGGAAAATGAATTTGTTTGCAATTAGTTGATTTGGGGGAGAATTACCAAAAAAGTCCTAAATCTATTGTAATTGTGTCAATTCAGTTATAAACTTTTTTTTTTGGCCAATTTAGTCCTAAACCTTTTATAATTTTGCCAATTCAGTCCATTCGGCCAAAATTGGCCGGCTGACGCTGACGTGGGCGCTAGCTGTCCGGCGAACGCTAACATGGTATTTTAAAAATATATTTTTATTTTTTTTCGAATTTTTAAATATATATTTCTTATTTTTTTCGAATTTTAAAATATTTTATTTTGAATTATTGAATTCTTTTTTTTTCTTTTTTTCTCCATCTTCTCCTTCCCCTGGCCGGCCAGCGTCGGCTAAAGGCGAGGGCCGGCGAGGGCAAGGCCTTGCCAGATCCAGCGAGCTTAGCCCTCGCCAAATCTGGCGGGGCCTCGCCCAGCCAAGGCGAGGTTGGCAACGGCAGCCTTGCCGGCCATTGGCGAGGTCGACCCTCTCCTTGGTTGGGCGAGGTGGCAGACGAACTCTTAGAGCTCGAGCCACTGCAGGAGGTCTTTGTTGGAGAAATCTTCTTGAAGTGTTTTGAAGTTGACAAAACGTTTCTATCAGTCTAGTCTGAAGGCTTGCAGACTCTGCTATTTAAAGTCTGAAGACCTCCGGACAGCCAGACTCAAGACTCAAAGTCTATCCTCATTGACAGTCTCTAATCCGTTGAAGAAAGGTTATCCAGAACTGGATGTTTCGTTAAGGATTTAACCTTATCAACTGGAGAAGATCTCGTGGCTGGAGAAGACATAACGGAGTCCTTTGATTGATCGAAGATTGACTCGATAATTAAAGATCCGGTGATTGCCTAAATATTATTGGAAGGTTCTGCTTATGGAAACCGAGATCCTGATTGTATGGGCGAACATGATTGATTGGCTATCAACACGTTCCTTTAATAGCTTGAACAATCTTCCTAATTGATTCCGTCCAACGGGTAGATTGGAGGAATTCCTTTGGTAAGTGCCAACGGGTATGATGGCATAAAGGAGTATATAAGGAAGACGGTCTTAGTTGTTCAAGGTGTGCGCGATAGAAGAATTCAAAAGTCTGAAGCTCCTTTTTGTTTAGACAATTCCTTTGAGCGAATACTTGTATACAAAAGAGAGTCTATATTTGTGAGAAATCTTGAGGAGGTGTGGTAGAACATCTACACTGTGGAATCAAGGCAAAGCTGTGCTGTAACTACTCTTTTGTTCATAGTGGAATCCGGCCAATAGGCTGTCAGTGAAGAAGAGTGGACGTAGGCTTGATATAAGCCGAACCACTATAAACCGCGTGTTCAATTTTCTCTTCTCTCAGTCTTACTTTGATTATCGTTTCCTTCAACTGTCTAGTATTGTGCAATTGTTGAAAAAAAATCTTTTATATACCTATTCACCCCCTCTAGGTACTTATACTAGCAATATCAATTGGTATCAGAGCCTGTGTACTTACTTTATTTGAAGTGTTTTACTTCGTAGTAAAAGATCCATGGCTAGTATGCTAGCACCAGGGCTGATGGAAGGGCAAAGTAATACCAAACCACCCTACTTTGATGGAAAGGATTACAACATCTGGAAGAACAAGGTGAAAGCTTTCCTACGATCAAAGGATCCTCTGGAATGGGACGTTGTAGAAAAAGGAATTACTCCTACCACTGCATCAGTCTCTGAAAGAGGAAAAGAAACTGATGAGACCAGCGGAATGACTCAGGAAGAAATAATCAAGAGACAAGCACTCGATGCAAAAGCAATTTACTCCTTATATTGTGCTTTATCACCAACTGAATATAATAGAATATCTTCTTGTGTTACAGCAAAAGAAGTTTGGGACAGATTGCATATCACCTATGAAGGAACAGATCGAGTGAAGGAAACAAAAATCAACATTCTTCTCGGTCAATACGAAGCCTTCAGAATGAAACCAGGAGAATCTATATCTGACATGTTTAGTCGTTTTACAGATATTGTGAATGGTCTTGAAAATCAAGGTCAACCAACTTCTGATCCCATGAAGGTAAACAAGCTACTGCGTGGACTCTCCAGGGATTCACATAAAGACTTCGATAAGAGAGACGCAAAGAATTATGCCACTATTTGTAGATGAGCTAATTGGAACTCTTCAGTCTTATGAAGTGGAACGGATCAATGAAGATGAAGATCCAAAAGGTAAGAAATCCATTGCATTAAAATCAAATGATGATTCTGATGATACAGATTCTGAAGATGATATAGACGATGAGGAGCTTGCTCTCATGATAAGAAGATTCAGAAAACTGAATAGAAAAGGAAGAAGGTTCAACTCAAAGAAACAAAGCTTTCAAAGATAGCAGACCAAGTCTGTTGATGATGAGGAACCAAACAAAGACGTAGTCTGCTTTGAATGTAAGAAAAAAGGGACACATCAGACCCAACTGTCCTCTTCTGAAGAAGAAGAGAGGAAAAGCTGAAAAATTTCGAAAAGCTCTCAAAGCCGAAACCTGGAGTGATACAGAGTGTGAAGAAAGTGATAATGAATATGCCAATCTATGTCTGATGGCACAATCAGACTCAGACTCTGGATCAGACTCAGACAGTGAATTTGAGGTCACTGTCAAGAAAAAGGTAAAGTGGTATCTTGACAGTGGATGCTCAAGACACATGACAGGAGACTCAAATTATTTTATAAAGCTTGCTCAAGTAAATGGTGGAAAAGTTTCATTTGGAGGAAACAGCAAAGGAAGTATTGTGGGATTTGGAACTGTGAAAATTGGAAATCTCACAATAAGTAATGTTTCCTTAGTGGAAGGACCCAATTACAATCTTCTCAGCATTAGTCAATTGTGTGATACTAGTTTCAAGATCTTCTTTCAAGAAGGAATATGTTCTGGTATCAGTAAAGACTCTACTCAGTCTTTCATGGGTCGTAGACATGGAAACATCTATCTTCTGGATGTGAAACCAAATGAATCGCAATGTTTTATCTCAATTCAAGACGAAGCAAGCTTATGGCATAGAAAGCTTGGTCATGTCAACATGAAGCAATTAGCCAAAATCTCATCAAAGCAACTTGTTCGAGGACTACCCAAATTACCTTATCAAAAGACTGATCCATGCACTCCATGTATTCTGGGAAAGCAGGTAAGGAATTCATTTAAGCCAATAAATCATGTTTCTACTAATCATGTACTATAGTTGCTGCATATGGATCTCTTCGGACCAACCAGAACACAGAGTATTGGAGGTAAGAAATATTGCCTAGTAATTGTGGATGATTACTCCCGTTTTACTTGGGTATATTTCCTTGCAAGTAAGTCCGAAATCTTCTCGTATTTTGAAAAGTTTGCTAAAAAGGTTCAAAATGAAAAAGGATGTGTTATCTCAAGTATAAGAACAGATCATGGAGGTGAATTTGAAAATCAAGATTTTACAAAATTTTGTGATGAATCTGGCTTTAATCATGTGTTCTCCTCTCCATATACTCCTCAGCAAAATGGAGTTGTGGAAAGAAAGAACAGATCTCTTCAAGAAATGGCTAGATCTCTTTTAATTGAAAGCAAGATTTCTTCACGATTTTGGGCTGAAGCTGTTTCAACAGCATGCTATATCATCAATAGAGTCTTCTTAAGACCTATTCTAGAGAAAACCCCTTATGAGTTGTTCAAAGATAAGAAGCCTATTGTTTCATACTTTCATGTATTCGGTTGCAAATGTTTTATATTGAAAAATGCAAAAGATCGAGTTGGTAAGTTTGAAGAAAGATCAGATGAAGGTATCTTCCTTGGATATTCTACATCAAGCAAAGCCTTCAGAGTCTATAACAAGAAGAGCCAGTCTGTGGAGGAGTCAATGAATGTCAAATTTCAAGACTCAATGCAAGATGAATCAAGTCAGACTCATCAAGAAGAGTCTGAACCTGCTCCAGACCTTCCAAAGCTTACAACTCAAGAAGCATCTCAGACTCCGGAAAACCAGCATCAGGATGTTCGTGAAGATCCAAACAAAGAGAGAGATCATCAACCAGACAAATCAACAAGTAACTGGAAGCATAAGTCCAGTCATCCCAAAGATCTTATAATCGGCGAAATTAATGAAGGAATTCGCACCAGATCCAAAAGGCGAGAAGAGTCTAGTGCTGTGGCTCTCGTTTCTGAAGTTGAACCAAAAAGCATAGAAGAAGCTTTATCTGATGAAAGCTGGATTGAAGCTATGCAAGAAGAGCTTAGACAGTTCAACATTAATGATGTCTAGGAATTGACATCCAAACCAAAAGGTAAAACTGTTATTGGAGCTAAATGGGTGTTCAGAAACAAGATGAATGAGAAAGGAAAAGTCGTACGAAACAAAGCAAGACTCGTGGCCAAGGGATATACGTAAGAAGAAGGAATAGACTATGATGAGACTTACGCTCCAGTAGCAAGGTTAGAAGCTATTCGACTATTACTTGCGTTTGCTTGTTATAAGAATTTCAGGTTATTCCAAATGGACGTCAAAAGCGCCTTCCTAAATGGATTTATCCATGAGGAAGTTTATGTGGAACAACCACCAGGGTTTGAAGACCCAAAGAAGCCAGACTCAGTCTTCAGACTGAAAAAGGCTTTGTATGGTTTAAAGCAAGCACCTCGAGCTTGGTACGACAGATTAAGTAAGTTTTTAATACAAAATGGTTTTGTCAAAGGTAAAGTAGATACGACTTTATTTATCAAAAAGGAAAACAAAAGTTTCTTACTTGTTCAAATATATGTGGATGACATTATCTTCGGATCCTTTAATGAAAATCTGTGCAAGAAATTTTCTAAGTTTATGCAGGATGAGTTTGAAATGAGTATGATGGGAGAGTTAACATTCTTTCTTGGTCTTCAAGTAAAACAATCAAGGGAAGGAACTTTTATTTATCAAGAAAAATATGTTAATGATCTTGTCAAGTTCTTTGAAGATAGACAAAGATGAAGAAGGGAAGAAAGTTGATCAAAAGCAGTACAGGAGCATCATTGGTTCACTTCTTTATCTTACCGCTTCTAGACCTGACATTTTGTTGAGTGTTTGCATCTGTGCTAGGTTTCAACCAGATCCTAGAGAATCCTATCTCAGTGCTGCGAAACGCATCATTAAATACGTTGCTTCATCATCAAGCATCGGTCTTTGGTATCCTAAGAAGGGAGACTTTAATCTTCTAGGATATTCAGACGCAGATCTGGCCGGTTGCAGAGTTGATAGAAAAAGCACTTCGGGAACTTGCCAGTTGCTTGGAAGTAGGACAGTGTCTTGGTTTTCAAGGAAACAAAGCACTGTGTCCCTTTCAACAACAGAAGCAGAGTATGTAACCCTTGGAAGCTGCTGTTCGCAAATTCTATGGATAAAACAGCAGCTAAGAGACTTTGAAATTGAAGACTCATGCACGGAGATTAATTGCGACAACACCAGCGCTATCAACCTCACCAAAAATCCAATTCTCCACTCAAGAGCAAAGCATATAGAGATTCGACATCACTTTATTAGAGACCATGTTCAAAATGGAGATGTTTCAATTCAATTTGTTGACTCAAAGAATCAACTGGCGGATATATTCACAAAGCCTTTGGAGAAAAATCAATTTGAGTCTATACGTTCCAGACTCAACATTTTGAGGTATGAGGATATCAAAGTCTAAAGACTTTCAAACTCAGACTTACAAGACTTTATCTGAAAGACAGTCTTGGTACGTCCGTCAGACTGTAAGTCTTTCTCTCTTGAATCTCATCTTAAAAAGGTACGATCGTCAGACTGTGTTTAAATTGTTGCTATATTTAATTGACGTAAATATTGCATCGTTTCATTTTCAAAAAGGAAGTTATTTTTGAAATGGCTATTTTTGCGGAAAAAGACAGTTATTTTGAAAATGCATTTTTTTTTATTTCCTTTGTGACGGTTCGTTTATCCCTCTTTTTAACCGATCGTGCACTGTCAATTCCTCTTCACTTTTCTCTCAAAAACCCTAGAAAGCATCGATCCTCCATTTCCTTTTGTCTTCTTCGTTTAATCCTCAAAAAGTTGTCATCTTTCTTGGGAAAGTCAAGCAAGGAATCTTCCAAAAAAACTGAGAAAGATGTCATCTTCAAGAAAGTCTTCGAGAATCGCAAGCAGGGGACCACGACGAATGAGTGAGGGGCCTACGCACTTCGATCTTACTGAAGAAGAAGTGACTCCAGAACAGCAAGCGAGCCTACAACATTCTCAGTAGCGTCATTCTCCTCCATCTAGTCCTCAAGGCGTTGATCAACAACAACAGGAAAAAATCATCGAGGATGCAGACCCTGTAAGAGTTCAAAAGCCCGCTTATATTTACCAGTTATATCGTGCCTTAAAAGGAATTCGTACTCCTTTGAACTACATTGATGAGTTTCTTAAAGACAAAGGACATGGGAACGAATATATCTTTCTGCGAAAAATGGAAAGTTTGGGAATTGCTCGAAAAGGGGTGGCTGAGGAAACCCTTGCAAATATCCCAAGTGATCCTCGTGACTGGGGGCCGAATCCTGCAGATGGGAATGATGATGACAAATTGTACAGTCAATTTCAACCAAAAATGGGTGTTGCGGTTGAAAATCAAGGAAAAATGGGAGATTTGTTCAGATCGAAGGAGCAAAAGGATCTGTACTCGAAATTGCTGAAGCGTGGGGTAATAAACCCTAGGAGTGTGGATTTTGATTTTCTGGATGCTGTGAATGTGAACTTGAGGGAAAAGTTCAGTTATCTTCAACTTGAAAAGTTCTGCTCTGACTCTACAGAGGCCTATGCTGAATTAACTGCATATTTCTATTCAAATCTAAGCTTTTTGGATGCAAATAGATTCTCTTTCAGCATTAAAGACCAAGATTATGTTGTGGATATGAATATGCTGGCAGATGTGTTAGAAGTTGAAAGAGGAAGATATCAACCAATCAAAGTTTCCATTGCTCGGGCCACACTTGAACTGGTGAAGGATAGGAGAACAGATGAAAAGATCACCTACTTAAGGATGGGTGCATTCAACATCTTGCTTCACAAGATTGTGATTAATTGCCTCCGACCAAAATCAACTTCCAAGACTGATGTTTCAAGTTCAGAGGCCAAGCTGATGTATGCCATTCTCTTTGGAAAAAGGTTTTCTCTCCCTCACACTGTGATGTTTCACATGTATAGAGCAATGATGAAGGACAGAGGTCAACTCCCTTACCCAAGCCTTGTTACGAAGTTATTCAGACATCTGAATATTCAGCCTCCACAAATCTTTTGTGTTCGACCATGCAATCATATGGTGGTAGGACTGAAAATTGTGACCAAAATGCGTTTGAAGGAACTGAGCAAGGAGTTGGAGAAATTCAAGGAGAAGACCCCTGCAAAATCTCATCAAATCTTTTCTGCAGCTAAAAGAAAAGGGAAGGAGCCCATGGTTGCCCCATCCAAGAGAAGAAGAGCTCTCCTGGTTGAGGATGAAGATGATGAGGAAGACATCACCATCTCTGCATTGGCTTTGAAGAACTTAAGTCGTCCTGTTCCACAGAAAGAATCGGAACAAATGACGAAATAAGCAGAGGAGAAGGAAGAAGAAGAAATAGAAGCTGAAAAAGAAACAGAGGAGGAAAGACCTGAAGAAGAAAGAAGAGAAGAAGGAGAACCTGAGGAACACTCTTCTCCACCTGTAGGCATGGAAACAGGGGGAGATCAGGAGAAAGGAGTGAAGTCTTCATATCCTGATGCAAGTGAAGGAGTCAGTCGCTCACCAGCAGACCCAGAAGATGTTTATGCATCTTAGTTTCCAGAGGAAGGTCATGAAGTTTCATCGCCAAACTTGCGAGATTATGCTGATCTACCATCGTCTGCATTTACTCCATCAGATCGAGCCGAAGCAAGTACTCAGACTGATAATGGAGCAGATTTTCGCAGAATCATGGATATTCTCTTGGAGATGCGAGGTCAAATTTATGCCTTGGGATGCGAAGTTCAAAGCTTGAAGAATGAAGGTCAAGCTTCTTCCTGTTCATTGAATGATAAAATGCAAGCCCTCTCTGTTCAGAATCAGGCCAATGCCAAGAGTGAGGAGATTGCACAACTAAAGGAAGACTTTAAAAGGCTGGAAGGCATCGTTCAGTCTATGGAAGATTTCCAGCTTGTCCGCGTTCCCAAGCAATCTTGACTTCATCTCATCCTTTTTAATGATGACAAAAAGGGGGAGAGATGCAAGATTTGAACAAAAAATTTTCATTCATTAAACTTTTAATTGTTTGTTGGATTGTTTTGTGGTTTGAACTTTGTTTGACTTTATTTTATGTCTAGATGAGAACTGAACTAGACTTGGACTTGACTGCTTCTATTAACTAATATTGATATCTTATGAATGGCTTCATCATATACTGGACTAACCTATTTTCTGTGATTGCAGATTCTAGTGTTATTCTGTTAGCCATTTATCACTATAAGATATGCATATGTGTTTGAGAAATGTTTTGTAGGTCAAAGATATCCAAATATGCAGGAAAGTTTTGTCACCATCAAAAAGGGGGAGATTGTTGGAGAAATCTTGAAGTGTTTTGAAGTTGACAAAACGTTTCTATCAGTCTAGTCTGAAGGCTTGCAGACTCTGCTATTTAAAGTCTGAAGACCTCCGGACAGCCAGACTCAAGACTCAAAGTCTATCCTCATTGACAGTCTCTAATCCGTTGAAGAAAGGTTATCCAGAACTGGATGTTTCGTTAAGGATTTAACCTTATCAACTGGAGAAGATCTCGTAGCTGGAGAAGACATAACGGAGTCCTTTGATTGATCGAAGATTGACTCGATAATTAAAGATCCGGTGATTGCCTAAATATTATTGGAAGGTTCTGCTTATGGAAACCGAGATCCTGATTGTATGGGCGAACAGGATTGATGGGCTATCAACACGTTCCTTTAATAGCTTGAACAATCTTCCTAATTGATTCCGTCCAACGGGTAGATTGGAGGAATTCCTTTGGTAAGTGCCAACGGGTATGATGGCATAAAGGAGTATATAAGAAAGACGGTCTTAGTTGTTCAAGGTGTGCGCGATAGAAGAATTCAAAAGTCTGAAACTCCTTTTTGTTTAGACAATTCCTTTGAGCGAATACTTGTATACAAAAGAGAGTCTATATTTGTGAGAAATCTTGAGGAGGTGTGGTAGAACATCTACACTGTGGAATCAAGGCAAAGATGTGCTGTAACTACTCTTTTGTTCATAGTGGAATCCAGCCAATAGGCTGTCAGTGAAGAAGAGTGGACGTAGGCTTGATATAAGCCGAACCACTATAAACCGCGTGTTCAATTTTCTCTTCTCTCAGTCTTACTTTGATTATCGTTTCCTTCAACTGTCTAGTATTGTGCAATTGTTGAAGAAAAATCTTTTATATACCTATTCACCCCCCTCTAGGTACTCATACTAGCAATATCAGTCTTCACGGCATGAGAAGTCAAGAGCCTCACTAGGGGTGAAAGGGACTCAGCCTTGCCCAACCGGCGAGGGTCAACCTCGCCAGTGGCTGGCGAGGCTCCTCGCCAAATTCGGCGATAGTAGCCTCACCGACCACTGGCGAGGTCGACCCTCGCCTTCGCTGGGCAAGGCGGCAGACGAACTCCCAGAGCCCGAGCCTCTATAGGAGGTCCTTGCTGCGCGAGAAGTCGAGGGCCTTGCGGGGGGTGAAAGGGACTCGCCCAGCCGGCGAGGATCGACCTCGCCAGTGGCCGGCGCCGGCTCACCAAGGAAAGGAGAAGATAGAGAAAAAAAAAAGAATTGAAAAATTCAAAAAATATTTTAAAATATGAAAAAAAATAAAAATAAAAATTTAAAAAATGCCATGTTAGCGTTCGCTGGACAGCTGGTGTCCATGTCAGCGTCGACTGGCCAATTTTGGGCGGATGGACTGAATTAACACAATTATAAAAGGTTTAGGACTAAATTGGTCCAAAAAAAAAATTAAGACTGAAATGGTACAATTATAATAGGTTTAGGACTTTTTTGATAATTCTCCTGTTGATTTGGAGCTGTTCACTCCTTAGCTCCGGTACAATTGAAGAGAAAAATGGCGTAGGAAAAATTTGCCAATTGCATGAACGTCTATGCAAACCATGCTTGGCCGTTCATGGGGTAAACCACCATCAAGCAAGCATTTCCTAGATGGGAAAGCTTTAGCTGTGGAGACAATGCTGAAACCTACGATTTTAATTCGGGAAAACATCGAACTAGAACTTGCAATTAAGGACCGCCAAGTGCGATTTTTACACAATTCCGCATAAAAATTGCACATTGAAATCAAGAGAAGAACAATAGCTCAAATGACGGATCTGACATGCCTCTGCCGGATACCTCTCCTAAATTCATGCTCTGGCTTAGTCATTGCAGACGAATCACTGAATGCAACAACACAATATTAGCAGTGAGCTAACGAAGGGACAAATCTGTGCAACTTTCTTTATAGTTACGAGACCTTACAATTGCTAAGTGAAACTTGATGAACCAAGACATCAGTTATCATCAGATCAAACGTTAAGTTCAGCAGCTGCACCAAGTGCTCAAAATCACAGTTGAACATGTAAAAAGGCAAGAAAACTTTTGTACCTGCAGATCCCTGGACAGCTGAAGCAAAGCTGATGATACAGAGCAGAACCTGCTGGACAATGATCACTTGCATCACCACCCCAAATCTCATTCAACACCAAATCCCAATCCTTACAACCCCAGCTCCCTCAACGAGGATCTTGATAACCAATAAAACCCAAATACAGTAGCTAAAAAAGAAATTCTACTCTACAAAAAGAGAAGATTGCTAAATCAACAGACTTGATAACACTTGAAGCAAGATCGTGGAGGAAGGGAATCAGATCAGCAAGCCAGGGACCCCCGCGTACAGTGAGAGCAAAGCAACGCAATAAATTCTCTTTTTTCTTCCCTTCCCTTTGGTGAGAGCAAAGCAACGCAGAGGCTCTGACCACCATAAACGCCTCCCTCTCCACCAGCACGAAATTAATTCCACGAAACCGAAAACGACCCACGAATTGAAATGCCCTGTGTACTCCAAGCGACCCCAAGAACTGAACAGTTACAGACAAGAGACACCCTTTGCCACACGCGCACAGAGAGACAGAGAGAGAGAGGACGAGGGAGGTGGGGTGGGATTATTTTATTCGGGGGAGGTTAGATTTGAGTGGAGTGTTAATGGGGAATAACACGAGACCAGAATCAATGTTTACTTAAGTTGAAGTTGGACTCCCGCACGAAGTTGGTCTGCATAATTTAATGGAGGGGGGGGGGGGGGGGGGGGGGGGGCGGCGGGGAGAGGGTGGGCAGTTTCTCAAGTCCTGACTGGTTTGTTGTGTTCTTGTTCTTTCCTGGTTTTTCATCTTCTTTTTCAAGCTCGATCTCGATGGTGATGGCGACTCCTTTCGCTTTTGGGGAAGAAGACAGTGTAGTGGTGAATTCATCCGCCTCACTCATCACCCACTATTCTGCTCCTCGCCGCGGATGATCCGGAGTCGGGAGAGAAAAAGGTGAGAGGGATTTCATGGGAGGATACGATGTTTACCTGTCGTCCCCGACCTCTTGCTTCAAGCAACAGTTGAAGACTTTTGGCCGGGGATTGAAAAGCGACGGTTAAAAAGCAGAAAAAAGAAGCAACAGTTAGAATTCACAGTAGAACCGAACATATATATATGTGTGTGTAACTGCATTTATCCTTATTTTCATTAGTTAAGGAACCGACGCCTGTGTTCAAAGTAGGCGCGACCGTAAGTGTTCGATTTGCACGATCAAGACAGCTTCGAGTTTGGGCCACCTATTTGAATTTTGACGTATTACCAATCTAAATTGGGGTTTCGTGTCCCAATTTTTTTTTTTTTCGCAAGATCAATTTTAGAATTCAGTTATATGATTGAGTTTACTAAGCAATCAGGTCAGTATAACCTAAAAACAAACTGATCCGGTCTTACCCAATTGATTCTAAATCAATTCATATGAGGATTGGATAGCTTGCCCAATAGAATACTAGGGAGTCCATCCTTAATTGATCTGGTCTCCGGTTTTACTCGAGAACCAGCCTTACAAGTCAATACCCATTCCAAAGGTTTCAATATCGCTGTTGGAATTGTTTACTTTCCTTTGAATTGAAGGTTGAAAATGGAGATTCTAAAGACGTCATCGTTTCAAGGTAGCGGGTCTTGTTGAAGCACGTTGTCGGCTATATCTTTATACACAAAAGGTAGATCTGGTGGAGCAATCGTCCTCGTTTTAGTCAAACTAATGCACGAAAGAAGATACGATGACTACACCCTTCTTTACCCTTCGTATTCAATCATTTGGCATACGCACTATCAAATCAGCATCGGCCAAGTTAAAATAACCTTTTCCTTCCCTTAAAATTGCTTCTCAAGACTTTGATAAGATATTGGAACTTGGGAATATGCTTTTAATATTCCAGAATATTGTCATTATGTCAAGAAAAGGGCTAATAAGAAGAGAATAATATTTATGAGCAATAGATTATGTTGACATCATAACCTACTATTAGACACCGACGTTAAAGCGCCTTAAATTATAATGTGTCATTAAATTTATATATATAGGAATCTAAGAGGTTGGTACATATATCAATTTTATATGCGATCTCAAGAAGCTAAGTCCTTATATCACCATATCTAATTCTATTACAGGTTTTAGGGACAACAGTGGGTTGGGTTAGAATAAAGGTTCCATTCGTTTAGGAAAAAATGAATAATTTAAAAAACATTTTTCTAAAATCAATCGTTTATATTGTTTACGAAAATGAATGAATGAAAAATATTTTCATTTTCTATGAAATGTTTGGATATAAACTTTTGTCAATAAAACAATATTATTGATTATTTATCTTTTGCGAAATAAACAGAGTTTGAATGTGCTCTGACAGTATTTGAAATGAAAAAGAATATTGAATTGGCATTGACAATCGAAGGCTATATCTCATAAATTGCAGAATTTTTTTATTGTAAATTGATATTGGTCAATTTCGATTATACAATCAAGAGGGGTTTGGATTCTCGTGCATTTAATCGAATTGCTTGGGTTGTGTTCTCAAATACAAGACAAAGTTAGTCATTTCGAATGTCCAATCGGACATCTTTCATTTCTTTTTAAGGTATTTGTGTCTTGTGATTATGTCGGGAGGTAAAGGAAGGAACCTCGAAGAAGCAAACGAAAATTTGTTCATGTTCGATCATGAAGGTCGATTTGGAAATCATACTGTTGCTTCGAGTGCATATCAAGCTTCAAGGTGGGCATCATGATCAGAATAGGTTTTGCCCCTATTATTGTCTTGGCTCGTTGGCTTGGGAAACTTCGTGTTTAATTCAATCAAGTGCCAGCTTATATGCCTCACTAATCATCCAATTATTAGCTTGGTAGTATGACAATCCCACGATAGAAATTTTCCATTTCATGTGCTAGAATATTAATAAATATATAAAGCTGAGGATGTGTTTGGAGCATGTAATAGAAGCTCCATATCTTCATCCGAATAGATCATCAATAGAGAGCTCAATTTCGAACATGTCAATATATATAGTTAGACTCACATTAACTAAAAAGTTTAAATTAATGAGTTATGGGTCAAATATTAACTGTTTTACACTAAAACACTTCTCTGATATGGGATTTCTCTAATATAATTTGCATGTGCCTCTCATGTGAGTTTTAGTGTTAGGTTTAGAATGTGTTTGGTAACATTTTTATTTTTAAGAATAATATCTTTTCAGAAATAGTTCTTTTCTATTTTTATTCTCTGAAACAATTTCTAAATAAAATAACGCATTTTGTAACTACATAAAATTTCTATTTTTGGAATAGAAAAAGAATAGGAAGGCATTTGGTACAATGCATAAGTTTTCTTTCTTTTGGTCCTAGAATTTCGTTTAATTTTTTATAATTTTTTGAGATCTTTTTCTTTTTTTCTTTTTTTCTTCTCTTCTTCTTCCTCCACTCGTCAGCTACCAACCAGCGACACGCAGCGGCAAACAATGAGGGGCGGCGGGTGGTGAGAAAGAACAATAAAAGAAAAAAAAAGAAAAGAAAGAAAATGACTTATTTCTAGAAATTGTTCCCGTGAATAATAAGTTATTTTTTTCTACTTCTTCTTTCTGTTCAAATCTATTCCCTGGTCATTTTTCTATTTTGGGTAACTAATGTTATCAGATTGATTTTTTTTTTAATTCCGATGAACAAAAGAAAAAAAAAACAGAGAAATAAAAATGTTACCATGCGGAGCCTTATTGCCTTTTAATTGAAGTATCCTTTTGCATCAACTTATCTTGACTTAAATTTTCACGACCCAACTACATGCGGAGTTAGGATTCGGCATACAATTACAAGGAAATAGAGAGTAAAAACGTGAAAGCAAATTCGAGATATAAGATTTTAACCTAGTTCATCTTTAAACTAGGGTTACGTCCAATAGAATATCCCTCAATTACAAAAGGAAAATATTGCATAAACTTAGTAGTTATTCATGAGTCTAAACTCAAACTACCAATAAAATATGAGCTCAAACTATAGGTGCCTTGATCAAATTCGTGTTGTGTTTTAAGTACAAAATACTTGCATCAAGTTGAGCTAGAGTTGCATACTATATTGCGAAGGCTATTTGGGATTCGCTTAAGTATATGTCTTTTTAAAAATATATAGTTTTTATACCAAGATGCTTGTTATTGGAAACTATTAACCCTCTTTTTTGCCGCATATACATAGGACGATTGGTATTAAAATGAAAAATCACATAAGCTAATAGTGTATTCTCTTCTCCCCGGGACTTTCACATGTACATATTCCGTCGCATCTTCTTTTACGCGGCACCTGAATAGGCTGTTGTCGGAGAATATTCTTCTTTATTTATAAATTTGCCGCCGGCCCTAAATGCAATTCCTGGTGCTAAGCCAAGAAAGGGTCGAAAGACGTAATAATTAAATACATGTGAACTAAGTCTCTTTTGGCATTATTGTGGTATTTTCACGGGGATGGGGACAAGTCGCACCTAGAGGAACCCTACAGGAACCCCACGTACAGTTGTGGTGGTCCAGTGGAAATCTTGGGAAAACAAAAGGCTCCAAATCTTTTTGTCTTTCGTATTCTCTACATGCTCCAACACATATTAGAATAATGCTTACGTAAATCCACGTAGTTACATACGTTTATATATGTGTGTGTGTGCGTGTGTGAATTTTTTTTTGTAGAAGTTTGCTGGGAAATTATGCTCGACTGAAGTTTTCAGCTTACTGGAAATGGTCAAATTTGTAGCTTAAAAGTTTAAGTAGACGACTATATAAAGAGATCCCCTCTTGAGCAGCACACAAAAAGCAAATCGCGGCACAGGCTGGCTCCGACATCATATTAAGATGTTCAATTTAAAAATTTAAACCTGTAAAGCAAGAGACGTGAGACGTTTTAATATATATAAAGTGAACTTTCAAATAACCAAATATCCATATTATCCCAAAAAAAAAAAAAGCATTGTTTTGACCAAATTCCCTCCATCAGCATGCAAATGCGTACAAGTTCGATTGAATGTAATCGAATGTGCCTCTACATGACATCCCTATGATAATCCAGAGGATTGTCTAAGACTATATAAATATTTTTGCTTGGTTTAGAGATCAAACTTAGGACCGACTAAACTGCTAGCTCCAATTCCACCATCTAATAATCAAGTAAGAGCCTGTCCTTATCAAATGAATATGACTTGAGAGAAAAGATGCTCTTAAACGTGAAAGTAATGATTTTCCCAAGCGGGCCGGATGTGTTCCTGAAGCTCCTATCTGATGTTTTGTAGTTATAGCAATAATCAGTCCGTGACTAAAAGAACTCTTTTCAAGAAATGATAGTTTATAGTTGATTAAGTAAAATTGTACCAAGGAATTTAATAGTAAAAGGTAAAGATTGGGACCACCAAGAGTGCTGATTTTGATGATAGGTTCTGCCCCAAAATTCAGTGCGGACTTAATGCAAGTAGTTCTCGTTTAGCTATCTTATAGTTTCTACTTTTCAACGCATGATCGGGGTGGATATACAGTTCCGCAAATTGAAACCTTTCGAAGCTTAAAATTTTTCTTTTCTTTTAACTTTTATTAAGGCTGAAAATGACCGTCTTTCAAACAAATATCCACACCATTTCAATTGATGATGCAAGGAATCAATAACTTATAATTGAAATATATATTTAGTTAATTCATATGACCTTTGATATAAATTTCAGCATCAAGTGCCCGAGGAGCTAATCTTCCACTTTTAGAATTTATTTTCTCAAAAAGTGTCCCTTAGGGTATATGAATTTTATCTTTATATATAAATAAATAACAGGTTACACATCTACACAAAAGTAGATTATATAGGGAAAATTGTCCAAAAAGTTTTAAACATATTGTATCGCGACTAATTAATTGCTAAATCTTTCAATTATGTCAATTAAGTCCCAAACCTTTTAATAATTTCTTAATATAGTCATTTTTGTCAATTTTTGGTCAAAAATTGCAAACATGGTGGTCTAGTTGGTCCATCCTATGTGGCCGATCTGCACTAACATGCATAATGTTTGTATTTTTAAAACTTCTTGTGAAGTTTTCCTTTTTTTTCCTTTTCTTTTCCTTTTGCTTATGGCTGGTACTTGGTCATGTTCGGTGATCAACCACAAGCACGGCTTGGACTTGCCTAGGTCGGCCATTCTAGATCTGGCAAGGGCTACAACACCCTTATCAGACGAGGGTGTCATGGCTCTTGCCAGGTACACATCGTCTAGGCTAGGGTACCTTGCTCATGGCAGGTTGTAGACCATGGCCAAGTATCGGTCATAGGCAAAATGAAAAGAAAAAGGGAAAAAAAAGGATATCAAAAAATTTTTGGAAAAATTTAAAAAATTTCCACGTAGGATAACCAAGGTCCACGTTAATGGTTTTGAGTCAAAATCAGTCAATTAGGACTTTTTAAATAATTATCTTGAATTATATAATAATAATAATAATAATAATAATAATAATAATAATAATAATAATAATAATAATAATAATAATAATATGATCAAATAGAGAAATGGGTTTATATCAAAAAGGAGGTGGGGTGAGATGGTGAAAAGGTAGGATGATTCAATGGATCCCACAAGCCCTAGTTCTTAAGATTAATTTAATGTCTTAGCTCATGCTGTGTTGGCTTTAAAAAAGAAAGATGCTTTATATTATTATGATTACATACAAAGTGATGATGTGGTGGTGATCACATGAGATCCTAACGTTTGGCCGCAAAAATAAAAGGCGAGATGCTAATGAACACGTGAACCAAGAAAAAAATGGCAATTTTACTGTTCTTCGATGAGAAGTTTTTTTTTTTTTGGTCGAAAAGAAGTGACGTGGTATTCTTACTTAAAAGGAGTCTTACAAGATAAAAACAGACTAATGTCCGAACATAATATGTTCCAAAGAGGCAATGGAGGGTTAATCCACCAGTTGAAAGGGAGCTTGTTCGCGCGGTGAGATCGTGCAATCCAGTCCGCAGCACGGTTTTCTTCGCGTGTACAACAATTCTCTTGTTTGCATTTTCTAACCGCTTCTTTTAAGTTCCACTGAGAATCGGCCCGGCCCATTACCTGGTCAACTGCTGGACTACAATCACTTTCGCAAATCCAGCGAAGCAGTTGACTTCGGAAGTCCCTCACGTGCCGCCTTTGGAAGTCTTTGATATAAAAGAGACCGTGGAAAAGGGCGTCGAGTTCCGCCTCCTGCGAAGAAGAAACCCTAGAAGTGCTCGCGAAGCCCTCGACCATCAGCCCCGACGAATCCCTCACAACTCCAGCCACAGAGCAAAGAAACTCTCCTTGAATCCAAGATGCATCAACATTCAACTTCAAGTCTGATCTATCCGGAGGTTTCCATCGCAGAGGTAAGGCGCGATTAGGGTTTGGTCGATTCTTTCTCTTTTGTCCTTGAGTACAAATTGAGTGTTGATCTTGCGCACATCTCAGTGTATCAGTCGAATTCGGTGCTTTTGCTCGAAAGATCCAGCCGTTCCTTGCCTTCCATATGTGCCAGAGGATCAATCCTGTATATTCCCAGTCAGGTATGTCTTTAGTTGTTCGAAAAGCTTCCATTATCCACTTATCTGCTCGGGTAATCTCGTTTGTTGGACTTAGACCCCTACAAGTTGAATCTGCCCATATGCGTTTGGTCCATTTACACAAAAAGAAGAGATGTTCAGTTGATTCTACCTTCGTACAGCAAATTGGACATAGTGGATCTGTGATAATTTTTCTTCTGTATAGATTTTCCCTCGTGGGGATGGCATTTTGACAGAGTGCCCAGAGGAAAGTCTTGATTTTCGGTAACACATCAAAGCTCCAGATTCTTGTCCATAAGGTACGTGGCGGTCGAAACGAGCAGGAGGCCTTATTTATGTTTTGCTGTGTATTGACTACAATTGCTCTGTTGTAGCCGCTTTTAACAGTATATTTCCCAGTATTGTTACCTGTCCAAACTAGATAATCTGGATGCGGTAGTGGGTTTAGTGGGATAGCCAGGATCTCATTGACAATACCTTCGTTATACAGCTGTTGAATCTTTTGTACATTCCACTCTCTGGAATTTTCCTGTATGAGTTCAGAAACCATCAGGGGTTTTGTTGTATTGCTTTGTCCACCCCGTACCTCTTGCATCAACCATTTATCTTGTCGAATACGAATAGATTTACCATCCCCAACTGACCATTTGATGTTTTCTTTAATTGTTTCTCTGCCAATAATCAAACTCCGCCATCCCCATGAGGGACGTTGTCCAGTGCTCGCTGTCGAGAGGTCCCCATTGGGAAAATAGATTCCTTTCAGCACTCTACTACACAATGCAGAGGGAGAATTTGATAGCCTCCAAACTTGCTTGCCTAACATGGCATAATTAAAGGTAATCAAATATTTGAAACCCATTCCTCCTTCATCTTTACGAGTTTTCATTACCTCCCAGTTTTTCCAATGAATTCCTCTCTTCTTATCATCTTTTTTCCACCAGAATGATGCAATTCGCTGTTCAATTGATCTGCAGATAGATACTGGTAGCTTAAAGATGGACATAGCATGCATAGGTATGGACTGAACAACGTTTTTAATCAGCACCTCCTTCCCTGCCTTGGTAAGTAATTTCTCTTTCCACCCTTCAAGCTTTGTATTGACCCTAGCTAAAATCCATGCAAAAAGTTCTTTTTTTGATTGTCCCCAATCTGTGGGAATGCCTAAATACTTCCTTGTTTTTTCAAATACCGGAACCCTTAATTCTGTGGCCATATTTCTTTTCAATGTAGAGGGACAATTGGCACTAAAATACACCCCCAATTTGTTTAAGTTTATAGCTTGTCCCGAAGCATAGCAGTACTGTTTCAGTATCAATGCCAGGTTTTGACATTCCATGATAGTACCATCCATAAAAAAGATAACATCATCCGCAAACAATAAATGTGATAGTCTAGGACAAAACCTGTTCAACTGAATTCCTTTGAGGCTGCCATCTGTAATAGCTTTATGCATCAGCCAAGTGAGAACATTAGAGACCAGAATAAATAAATAAGGTGATAGAGGGTCGCCTTGTTTGAGTCCCCTTGAGGGATGGAAGAAATTGGTAGGTTCTCCATTAATCTTCACGCTGAAAGAAACTGTAGACACACATTGCATGATAAGTGTGATCCACTTTCCACAAAATCCCATATGCTGCATACAATCCCTCAAAAAATCCCATTCAATTCGATCATATGCTTTCTGCATGTCTAGTTTAAGGATGGCCTGATGTTTGTTCCTCTTTTTTGTGATGCGCAGTTGGTGTAATACTTCCTGCACAATGAAGATATTGTCCTGTATCTGTCTACCTTGGACAACTGCACACTGCTCTGGTTCAATAATAGAGGGTAACCACTTCTTTAGTCTGTTTGCTAGAAGTTTTGAAATTACTTTGTAATTGAAGTTGCATAGGCTGATAGGTCTATATTGACTGATGGTTTCAGGGTTCTTCACTTTAGGGATTAAGGAGAGGTGTGTCTGGTTAAGTATGGGATCAAGAAGCCCTGCCTGGAAAAAATTCGGAACTAATTGAAGCAGGTCAGTTTTTACATTATCCCACGATTTTTGATAAAACATACCATTGAAGCCATCTGGGCCAGGTGCTTTGAGTGCTCCCATCTGAAAAACAACTTCTTGGATCTCCTCAAGCGAAGGTACAGCCACTAGATCATCATTCATGTGTTGTGTTATAGGTGAGGGACATTGGGTAAGAATAGGTTGGTATTGCCTTGGGCCCTCCGAAGTATATAGCTCTTTATAAAAAGACAGAATATGGTTGCGGATTAGGATAGGATCTCTACACCAGTTTGCATCTTCAAATTGCAGCATTGTTATTCTATTTCTCTGCCTCCGTTGTATAGTTGATGCATGAAAAAATTTGGTATTCTTGTCTCCCCATTGCATCCATTTAATCCGGGACCTCATACCCCAAAATTGTTCCTCTTGTCTGTGTAATTTTTCTATCTGCTGGATAATGCTCTGTTTTTCCTTTCTACTAGTGTGCTGGTCAGACCGATTAGTAAGCTCTGTAAGAGCCATATTCAGCTCTTTTATCTGCAGCCTTGCATTGGCAAACTTTTCTTTACTCCACTTTGCCAATACTTTTGATGTCTCCTTTAATTTTTCTGAAAAGGTGCATGGTGAGATAGAGTTAGGTTTCCATGTTTGTTGCATAAGTTCATAATACTCTTCATGCTTTGTCTAGAAAACCTCCATTTTGAAAGACCTCTTTGTCTTTGTCTTCCCAGGATAGAGTCGGAGAATAAGAGGACTATGATCCGATCCAATGGTTGGAAGGGCTTGTACTTCAGCTTCAGAAAAGGTAATTCTCCACTCTAAGGTGCATAGTGCTCTGTCTAAACGTTTCTTCACAAGATCTTCCCCATCTCTATTATTGGCCCATGTATATGCACACCCATGACTATCCATATCCATTAGGGAGAGGTCATTTATCATATTTCTAAATGCTGCAATTCGACTATTATCCGCTTCTTTTTTCCCAACTTTTTCCCACACATACAGAATTTCATTAAAATCACCCATGCAGATCCACGGCCAGGAGCTATTCGGTTTAATGTGTCCCAAAGTTTGCCACAAGGTCAGTCTCTCTCCAAAATTGGTAGATGCATGGATAAAAGTAATTTGCATTTCATCATTATTGGAGAATGAAGATTTGTCTCGCCTTTTGGCACTAATTATAATTGTCCTTTTGAACTATTATAAATAATTATAATTATAATAGTTCAAAAGGACAATTATAATTAGTGCCAAAAGGCGAGACAAATCTTCATTCTCCAATAATGATGGCTTGAGAAGGTAATTTCCATTGTTTAACCAGGCCACTCAAAAGCTTAGAGTGCGTGGTTACTAGTTAAAAAAATAATTAACTCAATTAACCCTAAAAATGTTAAGCTTCACGCTAAAAAAGTTTGGTTTACCCAATTGTTACTTTGAAATTTGGTTGGGGATATTCTTAGGTTCCAGCCTATCAGCGCAAGCTTTAATTGATTATACATATTAAACTTGATGGTTGCAAATCAATCCACTCAAACCGTGCACACTAATTTGAAAGAAAAAACAAGATGATTTATAATGGTTAATTCGGATGAACGGACATGTATTGTGATCCTAAAACATTTCAAAATCTCTCCGAAATTCTTATAGGTGGTATTGTCATAGTCAATTACGGGAAATTTTTTCATGTACCATTGAAAAAAAAAAAATCTCTACATATTAACTTTTGAGGAATGCCAAATTTTTAAAATTTTTGCTAATTAATATTTTCTTATTAACTAAGTTGAAAATATAATATTTAATTTTTAGACGAATAAATCCCTTTGAATATCATCTTGGGTATTGTACATATAAGATGCGTATGATAATTATTCTATTTCTATTCTAGACTTGTTTTTGGAATAGAAATCCATTTGATAAAATTATTTCATTTTCTTTTTTTTGGAATATATTTCTACTCAAAAAATAAGTTTGGAACAGAAATCAGAAGTAACAATTTTTTACTTTTATATTTTTGGAATATAAATAAGAAATAAAATATTTTCTTATCGTTCGTTCTTGTTATTAGTCGGTTACTTCTCTGTCATCGCTGACCCCCATTCACCGTTCGTTGCTACCACTCCTGATCGTCGTTGTCGATCGCCAGCCACCGTTGGAAATGAGAAATTTTGTATCATTATAAAATAAATTTATATTCTTGAAATATAAATTTCGTGTCGTTACCAAATATATATTTTTACTTAAAAACTTATCCAAGAATTGAAATAAAAAATATATTTTTCTTTCAAATATTAATTTCTTATTAAAATAGTTATCATTCACACTCATAACTTTTGATGTCTCGGCAATAGAACCAAAAATGGCCAAACTACGCATGTTCACCCATCCCTAGTTTGGCATTATACTATTAATTTATCACTCGTGGATGTAGACAAGCCACGTCTAAGCACCGTACTCTAATACCCTGATTCCCTGTAATATGTGGTGGACCATTTTTCCATGTGTTTGTCTGCAATATCCAACACACGCTCTGCAAAAAAAAAAAAAAACAATTATTTGCTTTGTCTCTTTTACTATATCACTTTCGCTGAGAACAAAATGAAAAAAAAAATATGGGAAAATGATGATGTTTCGATTGTCATAGCAAAGGGTAAGTCTCGATTAATCGAAGAACTTTAGTGAGAAAAAAGATTGAATTAGTGAAAGGCAAGAACTTTTGGGGGGACCATCAAGAAGGGTCGATTCATGGAGTTCTTGCCAAATCCAACGTGAACTTGAGGCAAATTAGGCCTTATTTCACTATCTTGGTTTTAATGTATGCATACACACATAATACACGTGCACGCTTTGTGTTGCTTTTGGCTTGCCTTTGTTAAGGCTGAAAAGGAACGTCCTTTAAACGCATGACCCCAGGAAGTACAAAGGCTTAATTTTCTCTCCTCCCCGACCAAAACCCCACCACACTCCAAGCATCAAATTGCATTATTGTGGCTCTAATAAGTTATGGCCCAAAGCCAGCGTGGGTTGTGCACACAATCTTGGGTCTAATTGAGTGATGCTCACTGAAATTTTGGATGTGCTAGAAATGATTTGATCTCAGATTTTGTTTTGAATCAATGGAGCTATCCCTCGGGATCGGATTTTTTTTTTCTTTTTTTGGTTGAACCCTCGGAATCAAGTTAAGATGCAATAATTCATCATGTATCCCTAAGGTTGTCGTCTCTTGGCCTTCTTTGATCGGACATCGGCATGACAACATAAGAGAGACTCGCGATACCAAATTCCTCGTATAACTTAAACTTGATCAAGTTTTCTAGGAAGTACATTGCAATTCAAAACTGAATTTCAAATCACGGGCCAGATGGTTTGCCCTCTCCACAAAATCTATCTGATTTGCCCCAGCCCAAGAAAGAAGCTGGAATTAAGCTGAAAGGCCCATCTCACTAACCTGGACCAGTCTATGCTTTTCTTTTTTTAATTTTTTAAATTTATTATTATTATTATTATTATTATTATTATTATTGTTATTGTTATTATTATTATTATTATTATTATTATTATTATTATTATTATTATTATTATTGGTGGTGGTCGGAACCTGTCTATAGTAAGTTGATCCGACCATGGGCTTATAATAATTGGGAAACTCAAGCTATTATTTAATCTTGATAGCCCCACTCATTCGAGAAAAGCAGAACTTCGTTCGCGTGCGGGGGCTTAGACTAAACCTATCCATTGACCATGAAATTCATGCCTATGAACACAAGCTAGATGCAATGGAGTTTGATCTTGGAGTCTATCGAACCCAACCTCAATCACATCTTTCATCACAAGTTGAAACACAATGATGGTCACCATATAAACATACATTTAAACATAATTGATAATTCTTGCTAAGTACCCAAAAAGACCAACATCTCGATTTATCTGATTTGTACATGGAGTTGAACAAATCGTTTAACAACATGTATTTTATACCTCATCATTCGTAATAAAATAAGTGCAGATCTCTCTCTCCGTTTTTTTTTTCTTTTTTTTTTTGCACAACATGATTTATGTTCTATAGCGAAGTATGTCTAAGTGAATTGAGCAATCAGTAACAAACTCAAGACATGACAAAGAAAAAACAACTTTAGCAATTAAATTGATGAATTAATCCTTGTAATTCCATAAGGATAATTGCCATAAAAATGCTAAATCTTTCAATTTAGCCTATTTAGTTCTAAACTATACGATGATTTGCTAATATAGTCTTTTTGGCCTATTTTAGTTGGAAATTGCAGACGTGAACGTTAGCCATTCTACATTGCATGATATATGCTAATGTAGACAATTTGTACAATTTTTAATTTTTTTTATGAATCTTATATTATTTTTCCCATGGTTGGAAAAACAGAAAGAACGGAAAAACAGTAATGATAAAAAATTATGAAAAATCATGAAAAAATTGCAAAAATTATCCACGCACCAACTATGCCACATAGATGGTTGACATCCATATTAGTGTTTTCTGGCCAAAATTGATCGGATAGAATACATTGGTAAATTGTCAAAAATTTTAGGGCAAAATTAGTCAAATTAAAAGGTTTGAAACCGAATTGGTCACCATACAATAGGTTTAGAATTTTTTTAGTAATTTTTCTTAATTTTGCAGGGTTACATTTATTCTAACAAAATGTGCTTCAATTCCGATAAATATTTCATATTTTTCTCTAGTACTCCTTTTCTTCAACCTCCCATTTGGAATCCAATTCCTCCTCCTTTTCCTTTTCTTGTATGGGGTGATTAGAACTTACGAATCCCCAAGGATCAAATTCTTAGAGGCCGAAACCGTTAGAATCTTAAGAAAACATGATATTAATACTTATATATTGGAGTCAAGTAGAGTTCGAATTTTTCGACTTTCTATTCAAATTGAACTCAATCATGATATCATCCTGATCAAATTTGAGTTGTGTTTCGAGTATCGAGTATGTTTGTCAAGTCAATCTCAAGCTTTATATCATATCGGCTGTGACTTAATTAATCCTCTTGTAGCCCTTGTCTATTTAAACAAATTGTGAAGCTGCGGTCGAGGATTTTTCAAAGTATATGTCTCTTTAAATTTATCTTGTTATTTAGTCATCGTTTATTTTGTGGAAAATGAATGATTTGAAAAACATTGTATTGAAAATAATCACTTATATCACTTGAAATAATTAGTCAATGAAAAATATTTTCATTATTAACAACAATTTATGTTTAAACAATTTCGTAAATAATGAAATTATTTTTCATTCGTTCATTTTTTTTTAAGATGATATGAGTGACCAATTTTATTCCGAATCATTCATTTTTTGTGAAACAAATCTACCTTCAAAATTTTCTCTCTCTTTTGCTACATGTTTTTTTATGTTTGGTATTAAATGAATAATCAAATTAGCTATGTCTGGGTTCGCCCCTCCCCACCCAGGACTCACATGTACATATTTTCTCATATCTTTTAGATTTATGTGGCACATGATTGATGCCACTCCAAAGAATTTATCTTGGAAATATATTTGTTGGAGTATATCTTCTTATCTAAAAAATTGGGAAAAATAATAATATAATTGTTAGAACTTTCGTACGGTGTTTGCTTCAATGTTATAACTTTTTTTTATCAATCACTTCAGTGCCTTGACTTCTAAAAAATATTCACCCGGAGTGCCATAGCATTTTAAGAAAACGTAAAAATCTTACATAGCATGACACTTATGCTCCGTTCGTTTCACGGAAAATAACTTTCAGGAAAATGTTTTTCAGATTTTCCGGTGTTCGTTTCATGGAAAACCAATTACTCAAGGAAAATATTTTCCATCAATGGAAAATACTACCTTCAAAGATAAGGAAAATGTTTTCCACTTTTGAAAAGTGGAAAACATTTTCCATAACTTCTTCCACCTTATATCCTTTTACTAACACATTTTTGTTTTATTTTTATGCTTTTTTTTTTCTTTCTTTCCTTTTCATCTTTCTTCCTTAGCTTGGCCGGTGGCCGGTCCCAACGGCGGCCGGCGACCAGCGACCGGCAACCGACCGCGGCCGCGAGCCAGCTCGAGCTCCGCCCCAGGCTGGCGAGGCTCCGCCTAACCCGATCTGTGGAAGCCGAGCTCGGGCCTCGCCGGCTTTGGGCGGAGCTCTGGCCTCGCCAGATCCGGCGAGCTGGGTGGGGCTCGGGCCTCGCCCGAGCCCGCCGGATCTGGCGGCGGAGCTCGGGCTCGCCTAGATCAGGAGCCCAAGCTCCGCCGCCAAATCCGGCGAGCTCGCGGCTCGCCAGAGCCCGACGAACCTCCGGCGAGCTCGGGTGAGATTAGTCAAGCCTCGAGCTCACTGGATCTGGCGATCAGATCTTGGTCGGCCGCCGGGCAGTCAGCCATCGTCAGGCATGCGGCGGCGGAGGAAGGAGGTGTTATAGATAAAGCCAAATATTTGTTTTTAGGGGCTTTTTTGTCTTTTCTATTAGATTTCCATTTAGGTTAAAAGTGGTACCTATATATTAGCGATGGCAAAACCCTAGCCGTCAGGACGTTGAAAAAGGAAATAGAGAGGCAAGAAAAAGAGAGAAGAAAAAAGTGGGTTTTTTCTTGATGAGGGTTCTCAATCTCTTTGTGCCCTAATCTTGAGAGAAGATCGTCGTTGTATTCCAACTTTTTCGAAGTCTAGTGGATTCGCAGAGTGCCTCTGCGTGGAGCGTAGCCCAGGTTTGGGTGAACTTCGATAACAAATTTTCTAGCGTGTTCATCTAATTCTGCTATTTTATTACTATATTATGTCTGGTGAATTGTTTGCGAGCGTTATTTTTCTGGAATCGACGTGCGATTTCGTAACAACTGGTATCAGAGCTTGGGTTGGCTAATCGAGAACATCGAGGGTTTTCGGTGACGTTCAATTGAAAGCAAACAGGATGGCAGAAGATAAAATCAGAATTGATAAGTTCAATGGAGAGGATTTCGGATGGTGGAAACTACAAATAGAGGATTATTTTTATCAAAAAATCTCTATGTACCACTTGAGGGTTGGAAACCCGAGATGGCGGAAGTGGATCCGACAGCAGAAGCCGGATGGAAAATTCTTGATCGAAAGGCATTAGGTGCGATTCGTCTAGGGTTGACAAAAAAGACAGGATACCACATCGCGAAAGCAAAAACTACAAAAGAAGCCATGGATATTCTAACGAATATTTTTTAGAAGCCGTCCACATCAAATCAGGTATTTTTGCTGAAGAAACTGGTTAATATGAAGTTATCTGATAGAGGTTCTGTGGCAGAGCATATTAATAGTTTCACGCAGGTCATCGGTCAATTGGAATCCGCATGCATACATTTAGACATGAAGCTTCAAGCTTTATTATTTTTATGTTCTCTTCCAGAAAGCTACAATACCGCAGTGCAGGGAATTTCGAGCACCATGAAGGATGATTTAACTCTTGATGATGCTGTGAGTAGTATCATGGATGAAGAGATGCGAAGGAAAGTCTCAGGTGGAGATAATTTTTCTGCATCTACATCTTCAACAGCACTTGCAGTGGAGAACCATGGAAGAAGTAAAAGTAGAGGAAATTTCAGCGGTTGTGGCAGATCACAATCAAGGGGTAAGAGACAGGTTGCAAAAGATGAGTGTTGGTTTTGTCACAAAACCGGACACTGGAGGTTTCAGTGTGAAGCCTACAAAAAGAAGCAGCAAGATGAGAATCAAGGTGCTAATGTAGTTAGCGATGAATCTTTGCTAGATAACTTATGTTTGTCTGCAGGGTTTGACTTGACAATAGATAAATGGTTTATTGATTCTGGCGCTTCTTTTCATTGCACCTCACAAAGAGACATATTTGATGATTATGCCAGTGGAGATTTTGGACAAGTGGTTGTGGGAAACGGCCACATGTGTCCAATTGTTGGGAAAGGAACCGTGACTGTGAACATCTCAGGTGGAGGACGTCTAGTTTTGCGTGAAACTAGGCATATTCCGAAATTAAAGAAAAATCTAATTTCAACCAGTAAACTTGACCAAGAAGGTTTGGTAATAACCTTTGGCTGCGGAGAGTGGAAGATAACCTCAGGGATAAGAGTAGTAGCAAAGGGAAAGCGTACGGGTACACTTTACCTTCTCCAAGGAGACAATATCAGTGATATGGTTGCAACTACAATGGCTACAGGTAATTTATCTACTCTTTGGCATTATCGTTTAGGACATCTTGGTGAAAAAGGTGTAAAGTAGTTACACTCGAGGAAATTACTTTCGGGTTTACAAAAAGTTGAGTTAGATTTTTGTGAGAGTTGCATTTATGGAAAACAGAAGGCTGTTAGTTTTCAATTGAATGGACGACAAAATAAAGGCCAGAAGCTAGAGTTGGTTCATACTGATGTATGGGGACCTGCTCAGGAACTCTCTTATGGTGGTAAGAGATATTTTGTCACATTCATTGATGATGCAACAAGGAAGACTTGGGTCTATGCTTTTAAAGAAAAATCAGAAGTATTCGGGATGTTCAGAATGTGGAAGACCATGGTAGAAAAAGAAACAGGTTATCAGATTAAAGCTCTGAAATCTGATAATGGTGGTGAATACACAAGTAAGGAATTTGCATAATATTTGAGTCGAGAGGGCATACACGGGTTAAAGACCGTTCCTAGAACTCCTCAAGAGAATGGTGTAGCTGAAAGGATGAACAGGACTATTCTAGAACGTGCGAGATGCATGAGACTACAAGTGGGTCTCCCGCTACACTTATGGGCCGCCACAGTTGATACAGCTGTTTTTCTTATCAACAGAAGTCCATCTAGTGCATTGGATGAAGAAATACCACAAGAACGGTGGTCAGATAAAAAGATTAATTATTCTCATCTAAAGGTGTTTGGTTGTATTGCATATGCTTTGATTGACAGGGATGATAGGAAAAAGCTTGATGCTAAGTCCTAGAAGTGCGTCTTTATCGGATACGGTGGCGACGAGTATGGCTATAGGCTTTGGGATTATGAGAATAATAAAGTCATCCACAGTCGCAATGTAGTATTCCATGAAGAAAAGATGTACAAGGATCGTCAGACAGAGACAGAGCATGAGAAGGTAGTACAACCGGAATATGTTGAATTAGACACAATGCCCATGAAGATGTTTCCAGTAGATCAAAGTTCACCTGAAAGAGAGGTTCAAGATGAGTCTATTATCAGTGAAGAGGTAGTTCAAGAAGAACGCAGCGATTCGGAGCAAACGAATGACCCTGAAGTACCTGTCTTGAGAACGTCTACACATGTGAGAAAGCCAAAGGTAATTTTTGATCCATCACCTAATACTGTTCTAAGCCATGTCTTATATACAGATTCGGGAGAACAGGAGACTTACGATGAGACAAAGGCAGACACGTCTCACTTGCAGTGGGAGTGTGCTACGAAAGACGAGATGAGCTCGTTACTTTAGAACAAAACTTGGGAGTTGATCAAGTTGCCCACAGGGGAAAAAAACTTTATTAAACAAATGGGTGTACAGGGTTAAGAATGAAGCAGATGGTAGTATTAGATACAAGATGAGACTTGTAGTCAAGGGCTTTTCTCAAAAAGAAGGGATCGACTACTCCGAGATATTTTCACCTGTAGTGAAAATGACATCAATTAGAGTTCTGCTGAGTATAGTTGCAGTGGAGGATCTTCATCTTGAACAGTTAGACGTAAAAACAGCGTTTTTACATGGTGACTTAGATGAAGAATTATACATGATACAACCTAAGGGTTTTGAAGTCAAAGGTAAGGAGCACATGGTATGTCGCTTGAAGAAAAGCTTGTATGGCTTGAAACAAGCTCCGCGGCAATGGTACCTAAAATTTGATGGTTTCATGCAAGAAAAAGGATTTGCACACTGTGAGTTTGATCACTGTGTTTATTTTCGCAAATATGATGATGGTGACATTGTGTATCTATCTTCATATGTGGATGACATGCTTGTGGCTAGTTCCAATATGAAGAGAATTGTAGAAGTGAAGAAGATGTTATCATCACAATTTGCTATGAAAGACTTGGGAGAGGCCAAGAATATTTTAGGCATGAAAATCGTCAGGGACAGGAAAAATAAGAAATTATGGTTGTCCCAGGAAGACTATGTGAACAAGGTGTTAAAGAGATTTAACATGGACAAGGAAAAACCGGTTGCAACTCCTCTAGCGAGTCACTTCAAACTTTCCAAGGATATGTGTCCAAGCACTCAGGCTTTGAAAGATGAGATGGCGGTAGTTCCATATGCATCAGCAGTTGGGAGTTTGATGTATGCCATGGTGAGCACGAGACCAGACATTGCACAAGCAGTGGGAGTTGTGAGTCGATATATGCAGAACCCAGGCAGAGGCATTGGAATGCAATGAAATGGATATTGAGATATCTAGCAGGTACTTCCAATTACTCACTTTGTTATGGTGGTACATCTCTAGAGTTGCAGGGTTATGTAGATGCAGATCATTCGGGTGATCGAGATAGTGGTAAGAGTATCACTTGATATGTCTTTACAGTTGCAGGTACAGTAGTGAGTTGGGTATCTCAACTACAAAAGATAGTGGCTTTATCGACGACAGAGGCAGAATATGTAGCGATTACAGAAGCCTCCAAGAAAATCATGTGGTTACAAGATTATATGGAGGAGTTACATCGAAAACAACCAGTCAGTACACTGTGGAGTGATAGTCAAAGTGCAGTGCACTTAGCAAAAAATGCAGCTTATCACTCAAGGACTAGACATATCAAGAAGCGTTATCACTTTATCAGGTCAGCATTAAAAGATAATGAGTTAAAGTTACAGAAGATTGATGGTTCGAAGAATCCAGCTGACATGATGACCAAGGTAGTAGACAGAGAGAAGCATATTTTCTGTACTACTACTATTGGTATTACTCCATGTTGATTGATGAGGAGTATTGCAGAGGCACAAGTTTTTCAACTACTATTTTTTGAAGAGGATGGATACAAAGTTGCTTAGTGCTTGGGTATATTTGTCTTCAAGTGGGAGATTGTTATAGATAAAGCCAAATATTTGTTTTTAGGGGCTTTTTGGTCTTTTTTATTAGATTTCCTTTTAAGTTAAAAGTGGTACCTATATATTAGCGATGGCAAAACCCTAGCCGTCAAGACACTGAAAAAGGAAATAGAGAGGCAAGAAAAAGAGAGAAGAAAAAAGTGAGTTTTTTCTTGATGAGGGTTCTCAATCTCTTTGTGCCCTGATCTTGAGAGAAGATCGTCGTTGTATTCCAACTTTTTCGAAGTCTAGTGGATTCGCAGAGTGCCTCTGCGCGGAGACGTAGCCCATGTTTGGGTGAACTTCGATAACAAATTTTCTAGCGTATTCATCTAATTCTGCTATTTTATTACTATATTCTGTCTGGTGAATTGTTTGCGAGCGTTATTTTTCTGGAATCGACGTGCGATTTCGTAACAGGAGGAAGGAGGAGGAAGAAGGAGGAGGAAGGAGGAAGGAGAAGGAAAAGAAATGGAAAAAATAAAAAGAAAAAGAAAAAGAAAGAAAAAATAAAAAATTTGTTAGGAGTCATTAACGAACGGTGGAAAATGTTTTCCACTCAAAATTTAAGTTTCAGCTGAACACCGAAAAATATAGCCATTTTCCTGGAAAATGACTTCTGGGAAAATGTTTTCCGGAGATGGCCCATTTTCCGTGAAACGAATGGACCCTTATAGTGAATGTACAAAAGTTATGGCCCTTATGTGATCATTGAATGGTACGGTCTTCAAATTAACATTTTTTGAATTCATAGCACTTAAATAAACAAGTTTTTAGTCGTCTTGTTATTCAGGTGATTGGATTTTTTTTTTAAAATGGTAATCAAGCGAATTTCGTAAGAAAGTTATGACACTTGCGGAGTCATTATCCTAGCTATCATATTTTAAGATATTTGTCAAGATGTAATGATAATTATTAGTAATTATCAAATATTTAATAAAAAGATACTTAGCTTAAACCGTTGGAGTTCCCTTTGCATTTAGGAAGCTGCTCCGGAGACATTAGTTGCAGCATCAAACTTACGGTTGTACTTTGTAGCTGCGAGGATCATCTTGGTCAATCCTTTTGGTGCAGACGCATGAACTAATGAGAACTCATTGGCTGAGCTTACCTTTAAAAAGCGTCTGAGAGTTCCTTTCTTGGCAATTCTCCACAGCGTCATCAACCTACTACCATAATGCGAAATCCAAATAAGCTCCAAGTAAAATTGAATACATAGCTTTATGAGATCACTAATTCCCTTCATTGTAGCTTGAAAAAAATAGAAGAGTTAAAGAGAAGGGCTAATGGGTATTCCGGGTGCATAAATAAGATGGGTAAAGATGACAAGATAAGTGCAACGACGGTAGAACTTGCGAATAAGTTTTGGAAATTATTTGAATTTTTTGTTAGGGTTCAAATGGTGTTTGAGTCAATTTTCGTGTAACCAGAGGTGTCTACCTTTCCATATAATCTGTAAGAATGCACTCTGCCATATTAATATGACGTATTTAGAATCCTATTTTTGAAGTGCTACCAACAAGCCTTGAATACAAGATTGAAAAAAAGGAGCAAACTCCTTTATACATACACTCACACACATACATAAATAATATATATGGGTTAATACCACAAAACCAAAAATTAGTACAATTGTGATGAATCTATCATAAACTAATTTTTTAATCACTAAAAACTTCAAATTAGTATAGTGGTGACAAATTTATATTATGATGGTTTCCATTAAATTTGATTAATACTAAAAAAAATCATAAACTAGTACACTTGTGACGAACGAAGGATAAAACTCGAAATTGGTAAATTTGTCAACTGTCACGTGCTATCTAAGTTAGCAATTTGATAGGAAAATTTAATTGAAACTCACAAAGGGTAAAATCGTCATATTTGTACTAGTTTTGGATTTCTTATGGTCAAAAAATTAGTTTACGATAAATTTGTCATATGTATAACAGTTTAGAAGCCCAAGAAATTAGCTCCCATCAAAATCTTCTTCGATTCCGAGCCCTCCCAAACAAATTATTTTGAATTTCCTACATGCTTTCTTCCCCTAATTCCTATTCTTCATGCCATTTTAAAGTTGCTAAGTTAAAGTGTAAATTTACTATGTTAAATGCATTTAGTTGATAAGCATAAGCCCATGCATTTTATCTTTGGGGGAAAATTACAAAAACAATCTTATCATAATTGTGTCAATTTAATCCTAAATATTTTTTTTGGCTAATTGAGATTTAAATTTTTTGCATTTGTGCTAATTCAGCCCATCTGTCTAAATTTGGCTGACTAGCGTTGACGTGGCTGGCTCACGTTAATGTGAATAATTTTTAACATTCTTTCAAATTTTTTATTTTTTTTCTTTTCTTTCTCTTTATTTTTTTTCCTCCCCTTCTTTTCTTTGGCTAGTGAGGGCAAGCTTGCCTAGTGATGATGAGGTAGATCTCATCGGCAAGAGGAAAAATGAAGATTAAAAAAAATAAAGAGAAAGACAAGGAAAAAAAAGAAAAATAAAAAATAATTAAAAAGTTCAAAAAATATTAAAGTATTATTAAAAATTATTCACATTAGTGTCGACGTGAGTGTTGATCATGTCACCTTTGCACCGATTAGCCAAATTGAGTCGGATGTGTTGAATTAACACAAATACAAAAAGCTTATGATTCAATTGGCTAAAAAAAAGCTTATGACTGAATTGGCAGAAATACTTAAGTATAAAACTTTCTTGGTAATTCTCCCTCATCTATGGCAACCTTGTTTTATGGATGATGTGGCGAGAATAATCAATGATGCTAAGGGCAGGGGTCCCATGCCCAATTAGCACACCCTCTTAATATATTGTATGGAGTAACAGTCAAAGAAAATAATACTTAGGTCTAAGCACTTCATCCATTAGGGAGGTGAGCAGTATATTTGCGTTTATTGTTCTAATTTTTTTCAAAAAAATTTACATGTTAGATAGACATGAAGAAGCTAACATGATTTTACCAATCAAGATTGAAGGAGAGAGTCCTAGGCTGACATAACTTTTAGTCAATTAGCCATAAGCAAGATAAATTCTTAGGTCAACATCAAATCTCGCCTCAATTTGCCATTTCAAGGATTCTCTCATTACTTTTTTTTTTTAATTCTAATTTCCCAACTCTTGCAATTAGAACTTTCTAAATACTTGAAACCTTTCAATATCAGGTCACCTTGGAAGGCTGACAAACGAGTACCAACGTTGTCGAATTAACCTTTCTGCCTCTTGATTTTGCATATGTATCATTACATCATTTTTCAAAATAGAAAAAATCACCATCAAATCTTTTAAGGTATTTAGGATGCATTTTGTTCACAAAAATGTTTTAACGAAAAAATGTATTTTGTTTTCATCATGCATTTTCTTGAAAATATGTTTGGTCAGATAATGGTTTTCGATAGGAATGAAACTTGTACAAGATAATGTAATTTTTCGTCATTTGTAGGTACAAGGTTCGAATTGTGCAAACATGGCAACGAAAATTCCTACAATACATATTTTCATTAACAATTTTGGAAATGAAAATTGAGAGAGTGGAAAATTTTCATTTTACATGTATATTTTATTGAGATAATGTTCCCTAAAGCAATTTTGAAATATGACAAAACTAATCCGAGTTAAGTCTTTGATTATGATGATAAGTATATTTTAGATGGAAAGTCTGACGGGAAATAATCAAACGATATCAATTTGAATCGGAGTTATGGCTTGATTATTTATTTCCTTATTTGTTCTATCAAATGGCTAAGAGGAAGACAACATATTCGTGTAATGGCTAGTGACAATTGGTTAGATTTATTACCTTATACATTAGGAATTGTGAAAGGAAAGTTTTCTAAATATCTCTTGGAGATTTAATTTTCTTAGAACGATATACTTGAGATGAAACATTCTTTCTAAGTTAAAGCACTCGATTTATGGAAACCCAAACTACTAAATGGGTGGCAGAATCTATGGGAAGCATAATCCTTCACGATTTTGAAGCAATTAGACCTTCTAAGCGAGATCCAAACCAATAGGCAGATTGGCTACATAATCCTGTTGGAGATATGTTCAATAGTTAGCTTGGACTGGGAGGAGTATAAGAGGAGGTCTTGAAGCTAAAAGGAATCGAATTTATGAGAATTGAAACTTTCAATTTCAAAGTCCAAAGAGTATTTTTTGATCTTATTAATTCGTCTCTATGAGTAACATTGTGTAACTATTTAGAGGTTGAGAGTGTGTGAGGAGTTATTCACACGAGTTTGAGTATTTGCTGCTCGGATTTGGTAATCTCTAATCGATTCTTCATAGTAAAATCTAGTCAATAGGTTGTTAGCGCGGGAAAGTGGACGTAAACTTGCAAAAACCAGATCACTATAATCTTTTATGTGCAATTCTATCCATTATTCTCTTTTTTTTTTTTTTTTTGGTAAAGGTAAGTAATAAATTGATTTTGCAAGAAAGAAGACAAGAGGGAGGCCTGGCACCAACAAAAACAGACACTCAAGAAGACAAAAGTCTAGAACGAGTGTAAGGGTGCCATGGTTCCCAGAAAAAAGGAGCAACAACAACAAAAGGAAACAAAAGACAACAAAAACTAGAAAACCTCCATCAATCAAAAATAGAAGGATGGATGTTCCAGCTTCGTTGAAGTCTTCTATTCATGGGCACATCGGGAACATGCTTAAAGGTCATAGCCTTATCTTTGATAGCCTTCTGAAGATGCATTTTCATCGCTGGAAGAAAGAGAGTCTGATTCCGAAAAAGCACATTGTTCCGCTCTTTCCAAATGATATAACACATTGCACCAAAACTAAACCGAGCCAGGATCTGATAAAAACTCTTCCCCATAAACCGCTTGGAAGCCCAGGCCAAATTATCCACCCAACGCTTGTTTCGCCACACTAGGTTGAATCTTGCCGCCCAAAATGAAATAAGACTATCCGAAGCACGGCACGCAAAGAACAAATGATCTATAGAATCAGGTCTACATGAACAAATGGGGCAATTTGTAGGGGGGATCCTACCATAAGAGATGAGCAAAACCTGAGTCGGCAGCCGATTGCGCGAAATAAGCGAAAGATGCGCTTGATATCTTGGAGGCAAGGCAGTATTCCAAACAAAAGAAGCCCACGAGATGACATTATGCTTCGGACGGATCAAATCCCAGGCAGAAGCAATGGAGAAGCGACCGGATGGGTGCGGAAGCCACTTAAACCGATCCTCCTCTTGGTTGAATACCGGAAGGGGATTCCACCAATTAGCCATGATGTTAATGATATACCAGCCCATAGGAGTAGCAAAACCATCAGCAACCGAAGCAGAGTGGGATATACCCGAGCGATAAATATCCTGATTAGAAAAGATCTTGTATAAAGGACCATTTGGGTGCCAAGGGTCGAACCAAAAGGAGACCGACCTCCCATTTCCAATGCTCCATCTGAAATATTGCTGAAATTGATCACGAAGATCTAATAACTTCCTCCAGGCCCAAGAGCAATGAGTAGGGCAAGGACCCACCCAAAAAATTTTCCGCTTCAGGAAATTGGAATGAATCCACTTACACCACATGGATTCTTTATCCAAGAAAAGAATCCAAATATGTTTGAGCATGGACGCAATGTTGTTCTCCCTTAGAGTACGAATACCGAAGCCCCCTTCATTTTTGGGAAGGCAAACATTACACCACGAGACTTTAGCACCACTTGCACCCATCTCACGGCCTCTCCACAAGAATTGGCGGAAAATTTGCTCAATTCGATTTAGAACTAAACATGGCAGAAAGAACACATTAGCCCAAAAGACTTGTATAGAATGAAGCACCGACCTTATAAGTTGGAGACGCCCCGCAAAGGAGAGGAATCTATTGGTCCAAGACTGAACACGAGCCGTGATTGAATTAACCAAGGAGACACAGTCAGCTTTCCTTAATCTAGCTGAAATAACCGGTACTCCTAGATAGCGGAAAGGAAAGGTGCCCAACTGATAGCCCAGCTTATTGAGGATATCCTCATGAAGGTCAGAGGAGCCTCTAGAAAGGAAAACTTCACTCTTCCGAAGATTCGGAATCAGCCCACTCCAACTAGAAAATTTCTTGATACCATTCTTGAGAAGATCAATAGACGATAAGTTAGCTTCAGCGAAGAGTAGTACATCATCAGCAAAGAAAAGATGAGAAAGTCGGGTGGGCTTGCAATGCCAGAAAAAACCAAAGTCCGGATGTGAAGTTTGAATGTCCAGAATACCTGTAAAGACTTCCATCACAAGAGTAAAAATATACGGCGACATGGGATCACCCTGACGAATACCCCTCCCACTTGAAAAGAACCCATGGAGTTCCCCATTAATTGCAACCGAGAACTTGGGGGTACGAATGCAAATCATAACCCGGGCAATGAACTCCTGGGGGAAACTGAAAGCCTGTAGACACAATTCAATAAACCTCCAATCCACCGTATCGTAGGCCTTCCTAAAATCAACTTTAATAACACATTTAGGCCGGTAAGGATCATTGTGAAAACCACAAAACAGCTCCTGAGCAAGTAAAATATTGTCACTGATGTGTCTACCTTTCACAAAGGCATTTTGAGGCAGACTAATGATAGAAGGTAGCACCTGAGAGAGCCGATTAGCAATAAGCTTGGTAATACACTTGTATAATGTGTTACAACAAGCAATTGGCCGAAAATCATTCACATTGGAAGCATTCGGGACTTTGGGGACCAGGGCCAAAATAGTTGTGTTAATTTCCCGCAACAATATGCCCGTCTCAAAGAAATCTTTGACTGCCAGAATAACAGAAGGTCCAACAATCTCCCAAGAATGTTTAAAAAATTCCACATTGTATCCATCAGGGCCAGGGGCCTTACCCACCGCAAGAGAGAATAGAGTATCTTTAATTTCAGTCTTCGAGATGGGGCTAGAAATAAAGCGAACCTGATCCGCATCAAGGGTGTGCTTCAACACCGCACGCATTTCCTCCACCGAAGGCCTCGCAGCAGGGGGAGAGAAGGCCAATAACTCCCGAAAGTGGTCAACAAACAGGTTTTGAACTTCAGAGGGATTTGAGGTAGAAACAATCCCATCGGAGAGCGAGATAATTCTATTGTGAAGTTGTCTCTTGTTTACCGAGTTATGGAAAAATTTAGTATTAAGATCACCTTCTTTCAACCACCGCACCCGAGACTTTTGTCTATAAAATGATTCCTCTTGAAGGCGCAAATTCGAGTAGGATTGGAGCTGTTGTTTTTCCAATTTAGCAAGTTGAATATTCGAATAGTCATTCTGAAGAGCATCTTGGGTTTGGAGCAATGCACATCTTGCTTCAGCCGTTCTAGAGGACAAGTCCGAGAAGGACTCCTTGTTGATCTGTTTCAACTTACATTTGAGAAGCCGAAGCCTGGAGCAAAGAATAAACATTGGAGAACCCACAAAGGGAGAACTCCAAGCTTGCAAAACCACATCAGTAAAATCCGGATGAGAAAACCAGAAATTGAAGAACTTGAAAGGCTTGCGAGACTTAAGGGCAGGCATAATCTTAATAATCATTGGAGAATGATCTGAAATGCCAGAGGCCAAGAAAGAGGCCTCAGAAAAGGAAAATTCAGCAGTCCAACAAGAATTAACGAGAACACGATCAATCTTTCTTTGCTTACGGTTGGCACCCATGGAAGTAGCCCAAGTAAATCTATTCCCGTTATACCTGAGATCGTCAAGACCAGCTTGTATGAGGCACTCACGCAGCTCATCAAAAGCTAGGATCCAACCATTAGAACCACCCAATCTATCCGAAGGGTCACGAATTGCATTAAAGTCTCCTGCTAGTATCCAAGGGAAACTCGAAAGGAGAGAGCTAGTCTGAATAATGTCAGCCCAAAGAGGACGTCTAGCCACAAAACTATGCTCATCATAGACCACCGTAAGGAAGAGAACCTTACCAGAATTTAAGCAAGATAACTTTCCATGAATAGCTTGATCCGAAGAAGAGTTCATAACAAACAAGACTTCACGGGGGTTCCACCCCACCCAAATTCTTCCTTTCGAGGAATGATTATAGTTGTTTTCCCACTTCCAGCCCGGCAACAAAATAGCAGAGATCGCACTAAAGGCACCCTGGGAAATCTTTGTTTCCACAATACCAACACAACATAGATTATGAGATCTAACAAAGTTTCTGATTTCAGCTTGTTTGAGATGGCTACCAAGTCCCCTAATATTCCAAACTCCAATATACATAGCTATATATAACTATATAATGTATTACGATGAGAATAGAAGTTACCGACGTGATCTCCTTCGGCTAGTGCCTTGAGGAGGGTCAGGAGGAGCAGCCAACGCTGGGGTAGGAGGGGCGGCCAACTTTGGGACAGACGGAGTCTTGGGCGAGTTCCTTTTAGCAGGGGCTTCCTCAGAAACAGCAGAATGCTAACATTTGTAACCAATTCACTAGGACCATCAGGTTCCTCATCTGAGCTGCTACTCACCACACTAGCCGCATCCTCAGATTCTTCAGCAGTAGAGCCAGACCCAATATAAGCAGATTCTGGGATCGGCTCAACAGGAACCATCGTGGAAGGAGGTCCAGTAGGGCTGGGAATCAAAGCACCTTTATTTTTCTGGGCAGACTTGCTTAAAGCTTGAGAAGAATCTGATTTATCCATAAACTTCAAATTGCTACTCTTTGTCACCAGAAGTCGTTTTGCCGCAATATTAGTTTAAATTCTTTCATTTCCACAACATCACCTATTTGCTCCTCTTCTAGGTGGTAGTTTTAGCTATAACATAGTTTGCTTAAAAAGCATTTTCTTTAGGAATATTCTACATTGAATCATATGGAAGATTCTTGGGTTTTTGGGCCAATCAAAAGTGAGGTGCCCGTTTTTTACAATAGCTTTATTTGGCTAAAGGCTTTTAATTTAACTTACCTAAATAATGTTCCCAAGCCCGAAAAAGAAGTGGCTTAACTTGATAAAGACTCCGTTACTTTTAAAACCAAAAGTTAAAAATTTTCCATTTTACATTCATATTTTTTTCATGAAAGGTTTTTCTTTAGAAAGATTCTACCTTGAATCGAAGAAAAGTTCCTTACTTGTGTTTTTGGACAAGACAAAGGTGAGGCGCTAGTCTTTGTCGATTGCTTTCTGCGGTTAAAGGCGTGCAAATTAACCTACCTAAATAGCTTTCCTAACTATGAGAAAGATGTGTCTTAACTTGGTAAAGACTTCACTGGTATTTAAAATAAAAAATTGGAAAATTTCCATTTTGCAATAATATTTTGTGTGAGAGCTATTTCTTTAAAATAATTCAGCTTTGAATTGAATAGAAATTTCTTACTTGTGTTGTTGGGCCAAACAAAAGTGAGGCACTTGTTCTGCCGATAATTCTATTTGGCTAAAGGCTTGAAAATTAATTTGCTCGATGGCTTTCCTGAGCTCGAGAAAGAAATGGTTTAACTTGGTAAAGACTCCATTGGGGTCTAAAACCAAAAATTGGAAAATTTCCATTTTACAACTACATTTTGTGTGAAAAGCTTTTTCTTTAGAAAGACTTTTTCTTGAATCAAATGGAAGTTCTTTGCATGTGTTTTTGGGCCAAACAAAAATGAGGTGCCCTTTTTTTTTTTTATAGTTTTATTAGGCTAAAGGCTTGCAAATTAACTTGCCTTAATAGCTTTCCTAGGCACGAGAAAGAAGTTCTTAACTTGGTAAAGACTCCATTGATGTTTAAAATTGGGAATTGAAAGCTTTCCATCTTACATCTACATTTTGCGTGAAAGATTTTTCTTTAGAGAGATTCTACTTTGAATCGAATTGAAGTTCTTGATTATGATTTTAGGCCAAACAAAAGTGAGGTGCTTGTTTTTGGCGATACCTTTATTCGGCTAAAGTCTTGCAAATTAATTTGCCTGAAAAGCTTTCTTGGGTGTGAGAAAGAAGAGGCTTAACATGGTAAATACTCCATAGGTGTCTAAAATTGAAAATTGGAAAATGTTCCATTTTACATCTATACTTTGCGTGAAAACTTTTTCTTTAGAAAGATTATGCCTTGAATTGAATGGAAGCTTCTTGCTTGTGTTCCTGGGTAGAAAAGTCAGGCGCCCATTTTTGCCGATAGCTTTATTTAGATAAAGACTTGCAAATTAAAGTAGCTTTCTTTGGCCAAAGCAAAAAGGGGCTTTACTTGGTATAGACTCAATTGTTGTCTAAAACTAGAAATTAAAAATTTTCCATTTTACATCTACATTTTGTATACTTCTTTAGAAAGTTTTTGCCTAGAATAGAATGGAAGTTCCTTGCGTGTGTTTTTGGGCCAAACAAAAGTGAGGTACCCATTTTTGTCGATAGCTTTATTTGGCTAAAGGGATATGTACCGAAAATGATTATGGATCAGCTTTTCTTATGCAAAAGGAACTTCAATGGCTTGAGGTTGGTTCACCATATTTGCTTGCTACTCTTTAATTTACTTACCTTCACATTAATAGACGTCCTCTCATTTCTGTAGGTACTTGAAGATAGGTGCTCTCCTTTAATTAAATATCTGAAATTTAAGGTTGGTTCACCTTTATTTGTTTTGCCACTCTTTTGTGCTCTTTAATTTACTTTTGTGTTGATAGATGATGGCGAAGAAAGATAAGAGCGGCCCTTCTTCTAAGGGCGCACATGACAACCATTCTGTTCCAAAAATAGTTTCTGGAACAGAATTAGATTTTTCTATTTCTATTTCTTGAAGAGTTTCTAAGCAAAAATAACTGTTTGATAACAACACAAAATTTCTATTCTAAAAATAGAAATTTGTTTGATAACGACACAAAATTTCTTCCTTTCGGATGATGGTGGATTGGTGGATGGTGGTGACGGATAGCGGCGGTGGCGGCGGCGGCGGTGACCGGCGATCGGCGGCGGCAGCGACCAGCGACTAGAGACCGGTGGCGGCGGCGGCAGAGAGGGCTGTCGGGCGGCGGGCGACCGATGGACGGTGGTCGGCGATTGGCGGCAACAGATGAAGGACCGGTTGATGAACGATGAGAAATTTTTTTATTTCTCATTTATGTTCCAGAAGTAGAGAAGTAGAAAATTTTAGCTTATGATTTCTATTCCAAACCTATTTCTGGAATAGAAATCTATTCTAGTCTAGAAATAGAAAAACGGAATAAGTTTATCAAACGGATTTCTATTCTAGAAACAGGACTGGAATAGAAAAATTGTTTATGGAATAGAAATTCTGGTTTGTCATGCACCTCCTAAGTGTCTAAAATGGTCGCTAAAAAAAGAAAGGAGAGGGAAAATATATTGGGAAGTTTTTGTAGAACTACACAAAGATTTGTTTAAAGAGGCAAGAGAATTGAGGAAGGATACATCAATATTTTGTAGCGTTGTGGCAACACTCATCGCTACAATAGTTTTTGCTACCGCTTTTATAGTACCTGGAGGCAACAACGGTACAGGGATCCCAATCTTTCTAAGGAAGGGTTCATTCATGTTATTCGCGGTTGCGAACACTTTAGCTCTCTTCTTCTTTGTCACTCCACCTTGATGTTCTTGGCTATCGTAACTTCACACTATATAGCAAAAGACTACCTCCAATCTCTACCAAAATAAAAAAAATGATGTTAGGCCTCACGTTTCTCTTTCTCTCTTTGGCCTTTATGCTTGTGGCTTTTGGCTTTGCTCTTAAAATTGTCCTAAGCAAATGATGGAATTGAATTTACACTCCCATTACGGCTACCATCCCTGTCATATTGTTTGTAATCCTACAGCTTCCCTTGTATGTTGAAATTGTTGAATCCACCTATTGACCTCGCCTTTATCATCATGTGAAGATTTGTAAATGATTTGTGCTATTATTATTGAACAATGACATATGTGATGTGATCTTCGTTTGCACTTGTTTTTGTGTGTGAAATGTGAATATCATGGTGTTTACTCATGTTTTGAGACTATTGTGATATGAGATTAGCTACACTTATGCGAAAGCTTAATGTATGCAGTCAAGTGCACACCTTACCTCTGTAAGTTATTTTATTTGGTATTTCCCCCCAAATAGTATGCAATTACTTCATTGCTCCTGTTGAATTAACTATTAAGGCAAACCCAATTCTTCAAAGAATTGGCGACATCACCATCAGTCCATTCATTCAAATAAAGCAATGATCCACAAAAATTCTTTATACTACTCAAGATGGCCACCCAAGTAGTGGCCCATCGACCAAAAAATAAAATAAAAATAGTGGTCTAACACATTAAGATTCTCATGTAGCAATCCAGCCAGCCTCTAGAATCACCCATTGCCCACACTGGCATCTCATCCTCTCGTCCAACATTTTGGTTTTGACCTCTGCCATCGTAGCAGCGTTGGCCATCGATTCCTCTTGCACATTCATGATCCTCATGCTCTGCTTCTTATCCACTGCATCACCCCTTCCTAATTGCTCACCTAGCAATCATGCATGGCATCCGTCAGCACCAGCACCACCAACTCCATAAAAAACATAGCCATCAAAATTCCCATACTCCAGCCTCGCTTGGACTTTTAGCCCCTTTCGGGTCTCTTTGTGATTGCAGCAGTGAAAGGCTTGACATTCCTTTTAGCAGATAACACTAGGACATCGACCACCTGTCCAGACAGTAAAGTGAGGAGGCTCAATTTAGCTGGATGCAATCAACATGTGGAGATGTTACGACCAAACATCAGAAAACAAATTGCCTATGACCTAACAGACACTTCTGCATGTGCCTCTCGAGACTGTAAGTCCAGTAAAAGTATGCAACAACAAAGTTTGTTTTGAATTAACCTTGTGATGCTAAGATTGAGGTTTCAGGGAATAGGATACCCATTCTTTTTAAGCAACCTCAGAATATGCTGATCTTATGCTGGTTTAGACAAATATTTAGGACCGACACATTTAGAATTAATCAAAGGATACGGGATAGGAAACCAAAGGAACCATTTGAACAAGAGAGGAGTTTTTTGACTCGAAGGTTCCCATGACACATTTACAGATGCGGCTATTTTCCTCATCCTTAACAGTGCAAATCAAACTGAAATTCGACACTTTGGGCATAAAATCACGATCCAATAATATGTTGCTGGCCTTGAAGTCTCTATGTATAACATGATGGGCTTGAGTCTTGAAGCAAATCGGCTAAACCATGAATAACACAAATCTAGGGCCAGCTTCCTTAGGATAATTACCAAAAAAATCATAAACATATTACATCTATATCAATTCAATCCTAAACCTTATAATTATATTAATTTAATCCTAAACGCTTTTACGTTTTGTCGATTGAATCTATCTGACCAATTTTAATCGGAAATCATTGATATGAACATTAGTCGTCCTATGTGTTATGGTCTCATGGCTCTCACAGGATGGCCAATGCTTAGTACATAGTTGTTGCGGCCTACCTTCTCCATCCTGAAGGGGAAGTGACATAGGTTTAGAGATATTACTTAAAATGCGGGCCCACAACTTCTTTAGGCACAGGCTCTCCCAAGTCTATACCCTGCACACAATGTTAGGGTATTCAATTTTAGCTACAAGTGATACTATGAGGATTTTCAAATGAGAAGTTGCCATTGGCCTATTGGAATCAATCAGAAACCAAGAGAGGCACTAGAATATACCTTACTTCCCATGCAACTAGAGAATCTAAGGTTAGTGTCTTGATTATACTAATTTATCAACTAGTGCCATTTTGGTGTCTAATCTTATTTAATTAAAGAAAATTTTTGTCATGCATTTGAGATTAATTTTAAGCTTATCAACTAACTTATGAGGTGATCATGCGGGAGCACAATTATTAAAATGACAAGTAGCAACAATTTCTAACTAGGCTACGGGGAAAAAAATGATCAACATATTAAAAGTGCGCAATCAAAGGCATTTGTCTTTAAAGAAAAAACATTCAAATCTTATTGTAAAGCCCTAGGTTTGTTCAATTTTGAGCATAATTTTTATCCAAGATTTCCCCAAACTTTTAGGGGAAAACTATCCAAAATCTTTTTTTTAACCATTTTCAAGGAATTCTAATATTCTTGATTTTTTTTTGGAATTTTAGGGATTTTCTAATTTACCTAAAATTTTAATTTTTTTCTATTTTTAAATATTTTTTTATACATTATCTGAATTTTAAATATTTTTTTATAACTTTTAAATTTTATGATCACTTTTTCTAATGTTTTCCATGAATTTTAAAACTATTAAAAGGAAGAAAGAAATTCGGGCCAGGTGACCAGTCCTAGAGCCCATTCCAAATTAACCAAGTCAGCTAATAAAATTCTTAGCCCACTCGGAGCCTCCAGCCCATTTCTATTTTCTATTCTCGCCCCGGCCATCTCCGGCCCACAAAAAATATCAGCCCAGTCCTTATACGAACCTAGCCCACTTTAACACCAAAATCTTTTAGTGCTATAATAGCTGGAGCTGAGCCCAAACTCAGCAAACTAATTTTGAGCCCACGTCCACTAGAGTCCAAACACGTTCCAGCCCCAAACTAATTAATCAATTAAACCCATGCTAATTCACTCCTCCCCATTTTGTCATTTCTCTTCTTTTTACTACCTATTTCTATTTCTTTTTCTTTCACCCCCACCGATTGGCTTTCAATTTCATTCATGTTAGATAAACCTGAAGCACTTAAGAACTAATCGGGAAAAGAGACAAACTTCAATGAACGATAACTTGCAGACATCATACTGAATACGCCACATACGGATGGGACAATAAAGATATATAGGGCGCAATACGAACTTGACTGAGGATCCGCATCAAACCACCTTTTATTTTTTTGGCCGGAAAACCATCACAGATTGACTCCAGGAATGTAAGTCGTAGGACAAAGAGAATGGCAAAGATGCAAAGAAGAGAAAAACTCAACCATGAAAAGGACGTTAAAGAAAACAACTAAGGTGGCTTACTCCCGACCAATGTGCTTCCAGGTTAGACAAAAAAGGGCTAACTTGCACCGGGCTCTTATAGGCATTTCGTCAAACAGTTTATATGCATGGATTAGGGAGAAGATGTTGACCATTTCATAATGGGACTCGCACCCCCATTCGAAGGACATCATCACTAGACGACCCAAAATGAACACATCAGCCTACACCAAGCACAGCACGCCTATGGACCACAACAAAGAAGAATCGAGAAGCAGGGCAAGACAGCAAAAGGTTCAAGGCGTACAATCGCGAGGGGGCGTATAGTTTCAGCAAAACAGACGTGGCTTTCAAGGACATCACAGAAACATTTCATCGAACATTTGAGGTGCACTAGCTAAAAGGGGAAAAACCAACCAACTCGCGTTGGGGCTCGTGACAACCACCATACAAAACATAGGGATGAGACACAAGGACGACGTGGGCTGGAGTTCGCGTGAGCCGGAAGCTCATGAGCTCCGGCCCAGCATGCCCAAAAACAGGGCAAACACAAGGTTGGGGCTCACCGGAGCTTCAGGCGCAAGAGAGGAGGCACTGCAGCGGGTCGTCGGCCACGATTCAGGCGTGGCTGCTGGCGGTCTCTCCCTCCAGCTCCTTTGCCTCGCTCGAACTCTCACTCACGACAATCTCTCTCTCTTGAGCACTCTCTCTCTTTGTCTTTTCGCCAAAAAAAGACGCCTCCTAGAATGAAGCCAACACTCCTTTCTCTTGATACCTCCGTACCTCGAGCTCCCTCTCGGATTCTTTTTTCTAAACTTAGGCCTCTCTCTTGGTCTCTTTCTCTGTTTTTCAGCCGAAAGAGCCACCCTCTCCAGCTCTCTCTCTCTCTCTCTCTCTCTCTCTCTCTCTCTCTCTCTCTCTCTGCTTTATCCCTCTCAGTCCTCTCTACCTCATCTTGCGAAGCCAGTTGTGCCAATCGATTGTCCTGGCCGAGCGTTGTCTGCGACGTTCTCTTCGGCTCGTCCTTCCTCTTGTACGTCGTCCTCGAGTCCGTGCTTCTGTGTCGACAAGCTCCTGTCCACAATGAGGGAGAAGAGAGGAGAGAAGGAGAAGAAATCCTAAGGCCGCACAGGTTAGGGAATGCTAGATTAATCTGTCCGTGACAAGTGATATCAGAGCCAGGTTTGTTCTAAGCACAATGGCTGATCCATGATCCGATGAGGTGCTCGTCATGGGTGGCGACCATGATGATCATGGGAGGAACGTGAGAAGGGCGCTACCAAGAAAAAGAAGAAACCGTGGTGGCTTGAGTTCGAGGGATCCAATGGGGGATCTGGAGTATTGAATGACAAAGCTTGAGTTGTTCGTCGCCAAAGTCTAAGGATCGATCGATGACCTGACCTAGATTGTGGATGAAGTGGATGTCGAGAAGGAGGAGCTTATGGTCGATGTGCAAGAGCTCAATTTTGGCATGAGAGAACTCCAACATGAGTTGTTGGGGACCTTGAGGGAAGAACTTGCACAACGGGATGAGTCCCTGGAGGCCACGATGGCGGCTATGCATGCGGAGATAATGGAGTTAAAGGGAAAGCTCGCTGAGTCGGAGGCAGCACATGTGAACGGGCTGATCACCATGCAAGGTCTACAAACGGATGCACCCAAGCCAAAGGAGTTCAAAACTCGCTGGTGGCAAAAGAGGTGGACAACTTCTTATGGTATATGGAGCGGTACTTCCAAGCCATGGGGATCAACAATGACCAATCACGGGTAAACACTACATCTATGTATTTAGCTAACATTGCATTGTTGTGGCAGCGTCGTCGGTTGGATGATAGGTGTGGGAATCCTATCATGACCTGGGGTAGATTTGTCGAGGAGTTTTGACAGAACTATTGTCCCGCTTATGCGGAGGAAGAAGCTCGTGATGAGCTAAAACGTCTCGAGCAAAAGGGTGGTGTGCGTGACTACATCAAGTGGTTTTCGGAGTTGCTACTCCAAATCCCTTCGATGAATGAAACAGAAGCGTACTACCAATTTATGAGTGGTTTCAAGCCATGGACCAAGCAAGAGGTGAAGCGGTTCAATGTGGGAGACCTTACAATAGCCATGACTGTGGCCAAATTGCTTGTGGAGTACAAGGCGCCTTCCACATCCCAATTGGATTCTCGTTTGAAAGATAAAGCCAATGGTGGGGGAGATTGAGGTAGATTCAATTGCCTGACTGAAGGTAGACCACTGGTTGGCCCTCCCAAAGCTCATGCGGAGTCAAGCAGAGGAGGACGAAGGGAGGTACACAATTATAAATGTTTCTTTTGGGATGGTCTGCATATGGCACAAGATTGCCTGAACAAGCCCAAGTTGGCCACCCTTTGCAAGGAAGATGAGCCTAAGGAGGAGTCATGATTGGGTTTGCTACGAATCCTCAATATGATCAAGTCCAAGAAGGCGAAGGAGCCAAAGAGACTGATGCTCACAAACTTGAGGATCGAAGACCATGATGAGTGCGCTCGTGGACACGGGAGCATCCGATCTCTTTATATTGGAGGAAGCTGTGAATAAATTAAACCTACGGGTGGAGAAAGGAGCCGGGTGGTTCAAAATTGTAAACTCCAAGGAGGTCCTTGCCATCGGTGTCACAAGGGACGTGGAGCAACAAATCAGGCAATGGAAAAGCAAGGAGACTCTAGAGGTAATTCCCCTTGACGATTACGATTTTTTCATTGGGATAAAATTCCTAAATAGAATCCATGCGGTTATATTGCCTTTTGCCAAGTGTATACGCGTGTTGGATAAATAGTGCCAATGCATGATCCCGATCCATCGTGAGTTGGATTGTGATCAAAGGATGATCTTGGCAATGCAACTCACCAAGAGAGCAAGGAAGGATGAGGTGACTATCCGAGCGGCTTTGAAGGTAGAGGACAACAAAGCAAAGGGAGTGAAGTCCCGACCAAAGTAACCCACATCCTCGACTCGTTCAAGGACGTGATGCCTCCTGAGTTGCCTAAGAAGCTACCACCTCGGAGGGAGGTGGATCATCGGATCGAGTTGGTGCTTGACGCTCGACCATCTGCCATGGTGCCGTATCACATGGCATCCCCTGAATTGGAAGAACTGAGGAAACAACTGAAAGAACTGCTTGATGCGGGGTACATTCGGCCATCCAAGGCTCCGTTTGATGGGTTGGTCCTATTCCAGAAGAAGCGTAATGGGTCACTCCGGATGTGCATAGATTACCGGGCGTCAAACAAGCTGATCATCAAGAATAAGTACTTGATCTCGCTCATCACAGATCTCTTTGATCAACTTGGTGGAGCTCAGTGGTTTACCAAGTTGGATCTCCAATTGGGTTACTACCAAGTCCGGATCGCTGAAGGGAACGAGCCGAAGACCACATGTGTGACGTGATATGGATCATACGAGTTCCTCATCATGCCGTTCGACCTGACCAACGCTCTGGCTACATTCTGCACACTCATGAACAAGGTACTCCACCCTTTCCTAGATCAGTTTGTAGTGGTTTATCTTGATGATATTGTAGTATATAGTTGGACACTCGAGGAGCATGTCGAGCATCTAAGACAGGTCTTCCAAGTCTTGTGTGAGAACGACTTATATGTCAAGCGTGAGAAGTGTGCTTTTGCCCAAAGGGAAGTTCCGTTCTTGGGGCACATCGTTAGGGGTGGACAAGTGCGAATGGACAAGGTGAAGATCCAAGAGATCGTCGAATGGGAGTTGCCGACGAAGGTGACGGAGTTAAGGTCGTTTCTTGGCCTCACCAACTACTATCGGCACTTCATTCGGAGCTACTCAATCATCATTGTGCCACTCACAGACCTATTGAAGAAGGAGAAGCCGTGGAAGTGGACAGATCGATGCCAAAGAGCATTCGATTGGTTGAAGCAAGTCATGACCGAGGAGTCAGTGCTGGTGTTGCCCGATCACACCAAACCTTACGAGGTAGAGACTGACACATCAAATTATGCTATTGGTGGTGTTTTCATGCAGGATGGATATCCAGTGGTGTTCGAATCTCATAAGTTGAAGATACTGAGTGTCGGTATACTGTTCAGGAGAAGGAGATGACCGCAGTGGTCCATTGCCTTCGGACGTGGAGGCATTATCTCGTGGGGTCTAAGTTCGTTGTGAGGATGGACAACGTGACCATGAGTTACTTCCAGACCCAGAAGAAGTTGAGTTCGAAGCAAGCTTGATGGCAAGATTTTCTAGCCGTGTTCGACTATGTGCTGGAGTATAAGCCGGGGAAGGCTAACTCTGTGGCTAACGAACTAAGTCGAAAGATGGAGCTTGTGAGCACGGTGAGTCGATCAAGTTGTTCTTGGATCAACCGCATTAAGGATCAACCGCATTAAGGAAGAGCTTAAGCATGACCAAAGAGGTCAAGCTCTCATCGGGTATGCGCGGGAAGGCAAAAGCCGACAATTCTGGTGTGAGGATGACCTCCTCTACACTAAAGGGAGGTGACTGTACGTGCCTTTCCAGGGAAGATGAGGAATGAGATATTGCGCGAGTGCTATGATTCGAAGTGGGCGGGTTACCCAGGGATCCACCGTACATTGGCCCTCATCGAAGATCCATATTATTGGCCTCAAATGCGGGACAATGTTGAAGCCTATGTGAAGACGTGTCTTGTATGCCAACAAGACAAGCTGGAGCAACATTCGTTATCGGGACTCTTGGAGCCATTTCTCATCCTAACTCGTTCATGGGAAAGTGTTTCCACGGACTTTATTATGAATTTGCCGAAGTCCGAAGGGTGTCGGACTCTCATGGTTGTGGTGGACCTGTTCTCCAAATATACGACCTTTGTGCCTACGACAAATGATTGTCCGGTCAAGGAGGTAGCCAAGTTGTTCATGAAGCACGCGGTCAAGTATTATGGAGTTCCGCAAACGATCGTGACCCTCGATCCACAGGGCGTTTTTGGTTCGAGCTCTTCAAGCTACTAGGGTCGGAGTTGAACCTCTTTACAAGCTTGCATCCCCAAACCGACGGTCAGACGGAGCAGGTCAATGCTCTATTGGAGATTTATCTATGATATTATGTGAGCACAACACAAGTGAATTGGGCGAAGTTGATCAATGTAGCCCAGTTCTCCTCTAAGTTGCAGTAGAGCGAGTCCAACAGTTAGAGCCTATTTGAGATCGTGATTGGGCAACAACCACAAACCCTAAGTGTAAGTGCGTCGGGTTATCAGGGGAGTAGTTAACCCATGTACAAGTTCGCTAAAGATTGGCAAGAGCAGGCCAACTTAGCACGGGCATGCTTACACAAGGCCTTCAAGCGCATGAAGAAGTAGGTCGACAAGAAGTGACAACACGTGGAGTTCCAAGTCAGGGACTTAGTGTTTGTCACGCCTTGATCCTCGAGCGCGTGCCCATCCCTCGGTGGTCAAATAAATTGCGATGTCCTATGACATGTTGCTGACCCATTCATTTTAATGTGCATGCGGAAGTGAATAAATAAATCCTTAGACAACACAAAGATGTGATAGAAAAGTAGGATCACAATTTTTGAAAAACCACAACAAACCTTTATACACAGCAGACTAGGTTATATACAATATTAGTCTATATTCAAAAAATCTACAAAAGATCGATCTTCCAAAACAAAGCTGTCCTTTGACCAGCTAGTTGGACTCATTCGCTGATTTTTCAGTCTTTATAGAGTCCAGACGAGACGTTGGGTTCTCCACCACTCCAGTAGCAGGGTCAGCTGGATCCTTGTCTATAACATCATCAACTACCACAGCGGGGATATCAAAAGTCCTAAGGGGACCCACCCTGAAACCATTGGGTCCGTAGCGAAACCATGCTCTGAATTGATGAGGAATCCTATGAGGTGGATTCTCTTCGACCCTAACAGTGGTCACTACAAGTTCATAGACCTAGTGACTTCTGGGATCGGGGTAACTAGAGACTCGCTCGGTAACCCTCATAGGACAGCCAAAATGCTCAGGAGGAGTAGCCATTTAAGAACCTGAAAAAGTTGAGCCCACAATGGGGTGAGATATTGTCTCAGCAAATCCACCCCCTAAACTCTGACTAGAAAGGAAATACACCTAAATGCTATCTATGCACACACAAGATAGATGACTTACCTTTGCATCAGTTACTTTCCGCAAGTCAATACAATTCATGATCTCAATCAATAAACTCAAATCAAAATCATCGATACATCGATCAATTAGTCAATCAGCTTAGTTCCATACTCACGGTACTATCTATTAATTAAATACCATATAATAGTCCTCTGACATCGCCACTACTCACATTAGTTGCAATACATGGTCTTAGCTCGCTCAAGCTGATAAATATATAGATTGTGCTCGCTCAAGCTGATAAAACGATTGTAGTTGATATATATATATATATATATATATATATATATATATATTATGCTCGCTCAAGTTGATAAAACGATCTTAGCCCACTCAAGCTGACATGCAAAGGGTCTCAAAAGCTGACGATAAATATGCTCACACAAGCTGACATGCACATATGCTCTCACAAGCTGATAATTCACCGAGTTAAAAGTACCCGACAAAAATAGTCTTGTGTAGGTACATGGTCGGTCTGAGCCAAAAGCACAATATCTTTCTTTTAGAAAATCCCACTAATTATAATAGTCCAGAAATATATTTTTGGCACTGTAAACCGACGCCCGGTATTTTCTAATTAAATATCGAAATCACTCACTTTTGGGATAAATATCCAAAATAATAATTTTCACTAAATTTGCACAAATCAACACTCAATTAAATAAACCAAGCATACCATTGCAATCAGCATGAAATTCCAGTCACTGGCTATCTCGGCATAATTTTCAGAAAATAATAAATAATTAAATAAATACCAAAATTAATTAAATAAATACAATTAAATGCCATAAATAGAAACTTAGACCGGAAAAGCCTAATTAAGTACCGAAATAGGTTCGGAAAATTTTTTGAACCTGTCTAAATAAATAATACAACCTATCTAGTTGCTAACTAAGCCGATCTAACCACCTAACATGGAATAACGAGTAATTAAATCGCTAATTCATTCTAATTAACCACCTAAACCTTAATTAGTCTAAACTAATCAACCCTTAAGCATAATTAATTCCATAAGCAGAGTTTAGTGAGTAAACTCACCGATTTTGAAATCCGATGAGTCCATGACAACGGCAACGCGGAGACGGGCGATAAACCCCGAAGTGGCGACACCCTACAAGGCTCGGAAGTAGTTCAAAATAGGCCTTGAAGCCCACGAACCCAAGCTGGATTTCCGTTATGTTCTAGAACCGAAATGGCTGAGCCGAGCAATTAAACGGGCTGGAAACAGCGAGGCTGGCTGGTGGATGGCTGCAGCGGTGATTAGGGCGATGGTGGTTGCTCCGGTGACTTGGACGGCGGCCAGGGGGCTCCGACGTGATCCAGGGAAGGCTTTGGGACATAGGATAGCACGCGACTAGAGTGGAACGGGCGTAGCTCGCGTGGGGTGTGACGTTGAGCGGTGGTGGTCCGGTGGGCTTGGCGAGCGGTTGACGGCAAGGGGAATGGTTGGCTCGGCTCTTTGCAAATTTTGAGCTTCAAAAGGGATTGAAATGGAGAAAGCAAGGGCTAGGAGGAAGAAGAAGCCAACTGCACAATGGAGGGACCCTCCTTGGCCTCTAAAGTCTTCCTCTCTATCTCTTTGATCATTGCTTAGCCCCCACTTGACTCAACCCTATCATCAGCCAATTTTGTGCACACAAATCCCCTTAGAACAAGTCCCTAGTGGTCCAAAAGGTGGTGCACCATGGGGGCTACGAATTTGCACTTAATTTCTCTCAAATTGAATCAATTTCTCTCCAATTGGACTTAAACCAGTCTTTATAAATTCCACCGAGGTGTCCTCGACCTAATTGACATTTTTCCACACTAATAGAACCAACTTGCATCCCAAAAACGTGATAAAAAACGGTCCCCTGAATTTTCCGGACAAAAACGCCATTATTTTGAATTTTCGTAAAAAATCTCAGTTTGTAGAAAAATCTTTGGAGGATGAGTCGACGTTTCTAGAATGACTCATGACATGACAGAACTTTTAATTTTTAAAATCGGGTTCAAATTCGTGGTTAATTTTAATCTGACGCGATTTTAGCATGACCTAACCTACCGGGTAGCTTTCCGGAATTTTTAGTGCAATTGACCCGTGGTTGATTATTTTCAAGTCACAACGTACATCTTCGACACATTGGCAACTCTCGATTGTTGTAGGAATCTCAAGATTTCAAATACGGGTACAGGATACTCAAACCGACAGAAAAATCGATCTAGTGCCGATCGACAAGAATTTTACAATCCGGTGGAATCACTCACACTTCAATTACATATCTTAGTCGAATCGACCTATCTCTAATCTCTAATCGATTTTGATAATGCCGTAATGACTTTTGCAAATTAGCTCGGTTGAGCAATCGATTCTTAGTCGAATTCTTAAGTCTAATGCATTAAAATCCTTAGCGGCTTCACCTTATAAGCTAGTTATCTCGTGAGTGATCAGTTTAGAGAATAGAACTATAGGTGCGCCAATGAAAAGCCTAACTTATTCAATTGAAAATAGGACCGGAAATTTAGAATGTTACAGTGTTGGCCAAGTTACACGCGGTTCTCCGATACAAGAATGCACAAAGGGTTGATCTGTCGCTATGGGGGGCTATTTCATGTGCTACAACGGGTCGAAAAAGTCACATACAAGTTGGAGTTGCCACCACAACTAAAGGTACATTCGGTTTTCCATATGAGTATGCTTAAGCTTTTTCCAGGTAGATGGAGAAGATCTAGATTGAGGGGAGTCACAACACGTGCCACTCGAAGCAAAAACCTCGTATGATCGAGAAGTTGAGTGTATAATAGCGGATCGAGTCATATGGAAGCGGTATTGTGCACCGAAGCGCGAATACTTGGTCCGATGGAAGGGCCTTCTAGAGAGCGAAGCTAGTTGGGAACCCGCGGAAGGTCTTTCACAGTTCACGAAGGAGATTAATGCTTTCCATGTCGAAGATGCGATGAGGACGTCGCCTGATTAGGTGGGAGAGAATGTCACTGCCGAAGGCAAGCACGATCTAGGAGGGTTCCAAACGACGGTCGTGACCCATCCTTGGAGCAAGCGACCCTCGGGTGATATCCCCGAGTCTTAGGATTTTCTCAAGTGTTCTAGAATATTCCTAGGGGCGGGCAATACAGTAATTGTATAGTTATGTAATAAATGGGGGTAGATGATGGTTGGAGAGATACGATCTCCACTGTTAGATCAAGGAGAGATTTATGGATACGATTTGTCCTAAACTTGTATATATAGGCGTCTCCTGTGACATCCAGATTTTCAAGTTTTAATTTTTATTGGATAATATTGCCGTTTTCGTTCAGTTGAAGCCGGAGATTGTGAAATTGAGAAGCATGAGGGAAATTCGATGCAAAATGTCAGGATAGACCAAGTGCTTTAATTTGGATTTTCCTTGGTTATCTAGGTGCCAATTTAAAAGAATTTGGGATAAGAATTTCTTAATTGAGGAAATTCTTTTCTTTAAAAATTTCTTCCCAATTCTTTCCCTTTTTGGCCAAGCATCCAAGCACCTTTTTCTCTCCCCCCTTTTTCCTTTTCTTTCTTTCTTTTTCTTTTTCTCTCTTTCTCTCTCTCTTCTCTCCCCTTTTCTTCCGTGCGGACAGCCCCCCTCCCCACGCCGACTCTCTCTCCTTTTCCTTTGCCGTTTCCTACTTTGCTTTCTCTTCCCCATTTGACTTTTCAACCATTATCTCTTCTTCTCTCTCCTCTCTCTTCTCCCCCACGTGACCTTCTTCTTCTTCTTCGTTCTTCTTTGTGCGAACCAAACCAAAAACAGCAAAGAAGAGCAGCAGCTCGCCGAGGACCACCGTCGCCCGTCCCGCCGCCGCACCGGAGCCGAACCGCCTGCGACGCCCGCCCGCACAACGCCGCGCGTTCCGCCGGCCATCCCTCGCGCCCAGGCGTGCTCCCCCACGCGATCCAGCTGCTGCCCATCCTCTGTCCAGCTCCGTTCGGCCACGATCCGACCACCTCTGACCACCGTGGGCCACCGCTCGGCCTCGCCAAGCCACCACCCGCTCTCCCGACCTCTTGCCGCCCCCAACCCTCTCTCTTTCTTGCTGTTTTGCGGCCGAACCAGCAAACCCACGGAGTGGGTATCTAGCTGTTCGTGGGCCATTTTGGGCCGTTTCCCGGCCCCGAACCCGAGCCGTGCTTTGGGGACAATCGTTCCTCGCGTCGCCGCCGTCAGATTGATCCGATTTGCGCGCGATTTGGTGAATAATCTCACTAATCCAGGATTAGTTGGCTAATTATGCTTAAGGTTGGTTTAGATTTAATTAATTATGTTTAGGTTGTTAGATTTAAATAAATTAGCAATTATTAGTTAATTGTGATGTGATTTAGATAAATTGATTGTGCAATTAACAAGTAGACGTGGTCTACTAATTATTGGAAGTGCCTCGGGATTTTTCCCGACCCTTAGTGGGCTCCAATTAGGCTTTTCGGGCCTAAGTGGAATTTTTAGTATTTAAATATTAATTTTCGGAATTAAATTAAATAATTATTTATTTTTCGAAAATTCATTTGAGATGGTCTGGAACCGGAAAATTATGATGATGACCGTGGTGAAGTCCGTTTATTTAATCGGGCTTTATTTTGAGCTAAATTGAATTTTTAACATTAATTATTTAATTTTCGAAATTAATTAATTAATTAATTATTTCCTGAAAATTCAACTGGGATGGCCCGTGACCGGAAAATTATGCTGATGACCGTGGTGAAGTCCGTTTATTTAATTGGGCCTTATTTTGAGCTAAACGGAATTTTTAATGTTTAATAATTAATTTTCGAAATTAATTAATAATTAATTATTTTTCGGAAATTAAGATTGAGATGGCCGACGATCGAAATCTCGTGCTGATTGTCGTGGCGCAGTCTGTTTATTTATTTGAGCTTTGAATTGTGCCAAATTGAATTGAATGTGGAATTTAGGATATATTCCTAAATGGTTGTGGTTAATTATTTCATTGAGAAATCATTGAGTATTGAATATCGAAAGTGGTCGAGTGGGACCGTAAAGCCATTGAATATCGAAAGTGGTCGAGTGGGACCGTAAAGCCATTGATTATCAAAGTGGTCGAGTGGGACCGTAAAGCCATTGAATTTTGAAAGTGGTCGAGTGGGACCGTAAAGCCATTGAGTATCGAAAGTGGTCGAGTGGGACCGTAAAGCCATTGAATATCGAAAGTGGTCGAGTGGGACTGTAAAGCCATTGATTATCGAAAGTGGTCGAGTGGGACCGTAAAGCCATTGAATTTTGAAAGTGGTCGAGTGGGACCGTAAAGCCATTGAGTATCGAAAGTGGTCGAGTGGGACCGTAAAGCCATTGAGTATCGAAAGTGGTCGAGTGGGACCGTAAAGCCATTAAATATTGAATGTTGACGAGTGGGACTATGTCTTCCACCCATGCTCAAGATGTGATCTGAGGATCGTGATTCGTAATTGGGGATTGAGATGGAATAATCGAATTGACCTAGAAATGGTCTGACTGACATGTAATCGACTAGGTCGATTGATCATTACTTTGATTTGATGTCGTGAATTGATTGACTGATTGGAAATGACCGTGAGTGGTCTTGTTGGCATGTAATCGACTAGGTCGATTTGATCGATACTTCGATATGTGATTTGATTGATTGTGCATTGAGATATTTGAGGTATCTGTATATAACCTTGAATTGCAGGTTGAGACTGATGCCAAGGTACGTCTTCTGCCATGTGCGTGTATAGGCAGCCTATAGTATAATGGTTTACTAATCGGGCTTAGTGGGGTAGAACTCGTTGGGACGTAGTCTCATCCCAGTTTGGGGAAAAACATTTCAGGACCCCGATGAGGAGCTGATTAGGAGGAGTCTGAGAAGGAGAATTCGGAGGTGAAACTTAAAGAGAAGGATTTTTGGAAGAAGAAGATAATCCCGAGAGGGGCCTTAAGTATGGCCTGGATGGGCTGAAAGTCTATCTTCTTTTGAGAATTTCTTTTGAAGTGAATAGTTATGAATTTGTTTGTGTTTTGTATAAAAGTTTGGTTATAAGTTTCAATATGAAAAATATGGCCCTGCTTTTCTATCTCATCGTTTTATTGTCTGGGGATTTTAATTGCTTATGCATGTGCTTAATAAACGAAAGGGTCGGCGATACTTTGTCCTGGGATATCGCATTATAAAATCGACCAAGTGAGAAGGATGTGTGCGTGCCCGATGATCGGGGCGTGACATCTCCTCCCCCTCATTGTATCATCTCATTTCACAAGTGAAATACAAGTTCAGAATTTCTCTCTCTAGAGTTTCTCTCTCTAAAAGATCATTGTGAGTTGAGTGTGAGAAAAGTTGCTTGGGAGAAATCCTAAGGCTACACGGGTTAGGGAATGCTAGATCAGTCGGCCCATGATACAAGGCTGCAACACGTCCTTTTTGACTTCAATAACATCTTTAAGTTGCCTAGTGTTGGACACGTGCACAATTAGAGAAGAACCCTCGATAATTTCATTCATACTTGCACATTTTCATTTATGAAAGATGTTTCAATTTTGCATTCCTTATTTTAGGCCCCAAAAAAGTCCTGCTTTTAGATCTGATCTCAATTTTGTCATAACTTATTTATGTAAAAAAAAAATCAATTTTCACTCTAAGTCAAAATTTATCCACGAATTGGAAGATGCTTATTCATCAAAATATCCACATTCATATGGAATAACCACAGCTTCTTGATGATGATAATTTTGAAAAAATCAATGATGATTTTGCACAAAGGGTTAACAAAGATAGATTAGGGATTAGAGTGAAAGTTGATGATTTATTTTTAAACCAAAAAAAAAAAAAGTTTGAGGTGTAATTAAAATCTAAGTAGCACGGACACCTGACACGGACATGTGACACGACACGACACACCGACACGTCATTTCTCAAAAATAGAAAATTTCAACACGTTGGGACACGTTATTATTAAATAAATATTTTTATTTTTAATTAATTTGATTCAAATTCATAAATAAATAAATAAATAAATAAATAAAAGAGTTTACAATAAATTTACACTAATAATATTAATAAATCTATTCATAGAAAATTTGAAATATATATATATATATATATATAATTAGTGCATACCCTTATTTGAGAACATGTTTTTAACTTTAATAAAAATTATGAATGAAATTAATGACTAACCAAAAAATATAATCAACTTTATTTAAATAAATCTATGATATTCTATAATTATCAAAATTTATTATTATTTGATATTCAATATTTTTATTTTTTGAAATAAATTTTTAGCTCTTTTATTTATTTTTATAACAAAAATAATTTACCGCTCAAAATTATTCCCTTGAAAAAGTTCCCAAAGTTATTTCCCTCTCTTTTCTCTCTAAACTCTTATTCCCAAAAAATCATTTCCCTCCCCGTTTCTCTCTCCCCCTTATCCCCCACGTCACCCCACGCCACCCCCAAATCTTCGCTGGATTTCTTCCTGCTCTCTCTCTCCCCCTCCCCTTGTGTTGACTTCTTCCCTGCTCCCGCCCCCATCAATCTCCCCCATCCCCCCCTCCCCCCCTTCGGTTTCTTCCCCCACCCCTCCCCCTCCTCGGTTTTTTTTCTCCCCCCACCCCACGCCACCCTCCTCTTTGGCCTTGGTTTCTTTCCATCGTCCCCCACCACCCTCCCCCTCTTCTTCCTCCTCATCGCACCATGGGGCAGGGTGATGAACTCATTGTTGACGCCCCTGCGAAAGTTGCTCGAGCCCTCCTTGAAGCACGCCGACACTGTGAGGAGGGGGCTTGCCATTGTTGCAGCTGGTGGTGAGCTTCGCGGGTGCTCTCTCCATTGCAGTCGCTCGCCGAAGGGCCTTTGGCCCTTCCTCTTTTGCAGCTGCAGCCTCATTGCCGGCCCTCCCTTGCCGTCTCAGCCTCGCCTCCGCTCCCTCGGCCTTGCCTCCACCCTCCATCTTCTTCTTCAATGATCCTCTCTCGACACGCGCGTCGGAACGTGTCGAGAAAGGTTGACCACGTGTCAAAAAATTTGACACGTGTTGATCGCGTGTCCGAACGTGTCTGAGCGTGTCGGACATGTCGACACGTGTTGGACACGACACGGAAGCTCCGGCAATGTGTCCGGGCTTCATAGATTAAAATTATACCTAAAATTGAGGGTTTTTTAGGGAATTGGCCCAAAATGAAGTATGCAAAACTGAGACCTTTTCTCAAAGAAGGAAATGATGTTTCAAGCTATAAACTAAATTTTCAATACATATCTAGCGGGAGAAATACACTAATGGTGCCATAAGTTGTGTACGACGCTTACTTTGGTGCCAAAAGTTTCCATCGGATCATTTAAGTGCCAAATCGGAGGAAAAACGATCACTTTGGTGCCACCGGCGAGAAATTCCGGCCAAAATAATTACGTGGCCTTTATATTTAAAAAAAAAAAAATCAATGTGGCTTAAGATTGTCCACGGTGGATAGCATAAAACGACGCCGTTTTCCTTTCTTCCTAAGAAACGACGTCGTTTCTTGCCATCCACCGTGGATTCACATAAGAAATGACGCTGCCTTGCTCCATAGCAAATAAACGATGTCGTTGAAGAGGGAGTAAAATACGGTTCGTATACGGTTCTCCTCGACGCCGGCCGTAGCTTGCTCACCCACCATCGTTCGCTTGCCCGCTGTCGCTCACCCGCCGTCACTCGCCTGCCGTTGCTCAGCCATCGCTTTAGTTGCGCCGTCGTTCACAATCGTTCAGGTTTGTCATGTTCTCTATGTGGATCAATTTTGCGAAAAATTTAGGGTTTCGACGGGCAAGTTAGGGCACAGAGGGCAAATTGAGGGTTCGACTCAGGGGGAAAGTAGTGGGAAAAGTGGTGGGGATGTCACTTTTATGGGGACGGAATAGAAAAATTGAATTTTCCATCGTTCATTCGCTTTTTGTTGTAGGGACCGAATATAAAATTAGGGTGCGGAGGGGCTTGAATCGGATGGAAACAGTGGTGGGACCAAATTTGTTTGTTTAATTAATTGGATTGCTTTTGTGGGGGACCGAATGTGAATGTGATTAAATTGAAAAATGGGTGGTGGGGACCTCACTTTGTTTATTTAATTCGGTTTCTTTTGTTTCTGTAAATGCACCGAATTGGGGAGATTTTAGTCGCATTTGTTCCTTGACAACAAAACGACAATGACTTGCATGTGAAGTTGTTGATTCTGTCATGTGTTTCCAACAAAATGATAATGACTCTTTTTCTCTTTTTTTTTTCATTGGGTGCAGCATCGACATGGACGCAAATCAGGTGGACGTCATTGTTTGCTATGGTGGAGAGTTTGTTATTGGCACTGAAGATTGGGAATATAGTGGTGGAAATGAAGGTATTATTTATGTCAATATTTGGAAGCCATCATATATTGATTTTATGAGGGATTTGGTATATTTTTTACGATGCAAAGTGCAAAAACTACATTACTGTGTTCCTAGGAAAGAATTGAAGGATGGGTTGAGATTTTTTAATGACGATAATAGTATTAAGGATATCATTTACCATTATCTTCACGGTGAAGAATCTAAGGTATATGTTAAGTATTATAGTGAGGATGAGGATGAAGATAAGGATGGGGATGAGTAGACCACCACTGAAGGAGGAGAAGTGAGGGATCCTGTTCAAGCGAGTAATCAAGTTGGGGATGAGTTTAGGTTAGATGGAGGGCAAAATGAGAGGGAGATAAGTCATATTGATAGAGATGAACAAAGAGGGAGATGTCCTGAAATCTTGGGTGAAGATGTGGGCGATGAAGACTTCATTGGATTAGAATGGGAAATTGCTTTATCTAGTGAATCGGAAGATGAATGTTTGGCTTTAGTAAATTTCTCAAGTGACGAAGATGATGATGAACTCGCACAATCAAGACAAAAGCAAAGGGAATTTCTGAGAAAAAAACTTGCAGCTTCAGCAAAAAGGCTCGAGCCAGTAAATAGGGATGGAGATCCAGCTGAGGGTAATAGAAGTGAAGATGAAGAAAACTATGGCGATGAAGTTGCTGGTTCGGAAAATGAGCTTGACAATGATGATGAAGAACTTGCTCCTCGAAGAAAAAGTAAGTACCCTTGCTATGATCCAACTGTTGATAAACCTGTTTTGTCGGTAGGCATGAGATTTGATGATGCCAAATAGTTCAAGGAAGCTGTTATGAAGAACTCAATTGGTGAACAGAGGAGCGTTAAATTCATTAGAAACACAAAGGAGTTTGTGAGAGCTAAGTGCTCACAACCTAATTGTTTGTGGAAGCTTTATGCTGCGCTTAGTAAGAATGGGTCATTCCAGATTAGGTCCTTTTAGGAGGAGCATACTTGTCCAATTATCTTTAACAATAAAAGGGTAACAAGTGTGTGGTTATCAAAGTATTTTTTCAATACTATCAAAGCAATGCCCGAGATCAAGAGTCCTCAATTTCAAAGTGAAGGAGCAAGTGGGGGTTAATGTGTCGAGGAATCAATGTAAGAGAGCGAAGATGAGGGTGATGAAGATATTGATGAATGTGTATAAGGAAGAATATGCGCAGGTATAGGATTATGCTGGTGAATGTACATTTCAAAACCCATTTAGTAAGGTATATGTAGAGGTTGTGGAGAGGCCACTCCCTGATCTTTGGCCTAGATTTGATAGATTTTATGTCTATTTTGATGCATGCAAACGGGGCTTCTTGGCTGGTTGTAGAAGAGTTATAAGATTGGATGGATGCTTTCTAAAGGGTTTATGCAAGGGGGAGTTGTTGGCTGCTGTGGGGAGAGATGCCAATAATCAAATGTTCCCGATAGCTTGGGCAGTGGTAAAGATAGAGAACAATGATATTTGGTCCTGGTTCCTAAAAAATTTAATGGCTAACCTTGAGATAACCGATGGGGGAGGATGGGCATTCATGAGCGACCAAGAGAAGATAATTTCATTGTCAATTAATTCACTCCCTTTTAATATTAGTCACTTGCATATTTTTCTTGACTTTTATTTATTGGTTTGAATTTTTGTAAGGACTTATTCCTGCATTGGCTGAATTGATGCCACATGCTGAGCATAGAATGTGCGCGAGGCACATATATGCAAACTAGTTAAGGAACTTCAAAGGAGATAGGCTGCAGAAGCAGTTCTGGCATATAGCAAAGAGTACGAATATGACTTATTTCAGATTAGCCAAACAAGGATTGTTGCAGCTGACAAAGGAAGGTTTTTATGCACTCTTCCAGACAGAAGCTAAGCACTGGTGTCGGGCCTTCTTCAGCGAAGAGTTCAAATGCGATATCATTGATAACAACCTTAGTGAAGCTTTCAATGGTAGAATTTTAGAGGCCAGGTGCAAACCAATCATCAGCATGCTTGATGATATTCGAGTTATGGTTATGACTAGACTGCATAGGCAAAGAGATGAGGCTACCAAATGAAGTGGAGACTGTGGCCCTAGGATTGTGAAGAGATTGGATGCAAATATTGCTGCTAGTAGGTTCTGCCATCCAGTTTGGAATTGAGATAATGGATATGAGATTATTCAAAATCAGGATAAGTATGCTGTCAACCTGGATAGAAGAAAGCGTTCATGCCGAGCCTAACAACTGAATGGAATTCCTTGTGCCCATGCCATTTATGCTATTCAGATGAGCAAGAAAACCCAGATGATTACCTACATGATTGGTATAAGAAAAGCTCATACCTTACTTCATACCAATTCATGATGCAGCCTATTAGAAGTAGCAAATTTTGGGAATCAACAAATCATGAAAGCCCTCTACCTTTACCGCTGAAGAAGCAAATATGAAGGCCAAAAAAGGGACGAAGAATGCAGCAGGAAGAGGCATCAAGTCAAAGGATGAGTAGGATTGGATCAAAGATGAAATGCCCCTATTGCCGCAAGGAAGGGCACAATAAGAAAGGTTGTGATCTAAAAAAGCAGCATCAATAGCAAGATGTAATGGCTGATTCAGTGCCAGGGACAGGACCTATTGAAGAGTTTCTTGTTGGGCCTATTGAAGGGAGGACAGAAGGCCCCACTGTAATGCCTACTGAAGGGCAAACAGAAAGCCATGTTGTAAGGTAAGTATCCTCTTTGTCTTAGTAACTTTACAGTTCTTATTCGATAGTGTTGTTGGTCCTAATCCTAATATAGTACATTATTGTAAGGCCTACTAAAGGGCCAGAAAAAGGCCCTGTTGTAGGCTCAAGTGCAGGGATAGGGACTAGAATGGACAGGATAGCAACAACAACAACTGAGTCCACTGTTGAGCAAACAAGAAAAAATATCCTGTAAGTTGTACATCACTGTGTTTGGTTTTTTATGGGCTAAAATTTACATTTGTTATGTGTTTCTCAGGTGAGAAGACGAGCAATTGCACAAGTTGCAGAGGTTGCTACAAGGATTATTGTTGCTGAAAATGATGCACCACAGCGAACAAGAGGGGATCTTGGAAAAAGATTAAGACAATATGGTTATGGGATTTACACAGATGAACGTACTAGAATGACTATTTTGAATGTAAGATTTATAGGCCTCATGCATTTAATTTGTTATACTTCAATTCATTTGGTTGACAATATCACTATGTTCTTGTAGCCTGGGAGAACTTCAAAGGTACTTCTCTCTCAAGGTGTGCCAACTCAAGAATCAAGGGCGCAGCCAAAAAAGAGTGCTCCAAAGAAGAAGAAGATAGTGGGTATAGCTGCGAAATAGCCATCCAAAAAGAATTGAGCACCAGTTCCATCTCAACCAACGATTGGGAGTAGTAGTGATGATATGGACCAACACATGACACGTGCTAGAACAAAAATAGCCGACGTAAAAAATAAGGAAAAGGAAAATGAGGTGACAGAAAGCCCAGCTAAAGAACCTGCACATCCAGTTCGAAAGAGTGCTCGGATTATGAATCAATTCAAAGCTCTAAGAGAAAAAGGAGATCAAGATGTTGTCAATATTGACTGATGGGAGGGTGCTGGACATGGTCTCTTTTTATGTGATGCTGAACATGGTCTTTTTTCATGTTTTTTATTTTAGGAGTGTGCTGGATATTATATCATTGATGGTAATTGTTGCCTGCAATGCCATTGTTTTTTTTTGGAAGAGAGTGTTAAACTTTCGATGATTGGGGAGTGAAGTTATACATGCTTTTCTTTTCTTTTGTAAACAATCAATCAATGTTAATGGCAAGTACTAGAATGACTATTCATTTTCTCTTGTGTTGGTTTCGGCTAGAATGCTAGCAAGTCAGTTATGCTGCTGTATATTTTATTTTTGATGTTACTGCAATGTTGCCGTTGTTGCACTATTGCTGTCAGCATTGTTGGTTAAAGTTGTGGATTATAATGAATTTGTGGGGTTCTGATTATATGTGTTGCTACAAGAACACTTTGGGTGCTGGTACATCTTGTTGCATCTGGGCTAGTGTAAGAAGATGCACCAGCAACTCAACTGGTGCAAGAACAATGTGCATTTGGAATGTGACGTTTGGCACTAATATGTTCTTTTTTAAAAAAACTTGTGCAACATAAGTGATTACTTTGTAATCGCGACTATCACTTAAATGATCACTTTTATAAAAACTTGGCACTCAAGTGATCACTATTTACAACTTATGCCACTGAAATGGTCAATCGTGAATTTGCCACCATCCTTTAATTCCGGTCATGGTTTGCAGTTGCAGCAAACCAGCAAACCAGCAAACTAGCAAACCAGCAAACCAATGAACCATTACCAAATAAAAAATGTAGCAAACCATCATCAAATAAAAAAATGCAGCAAACCATTACCAAATGAAAAATGCAGCAAACCATCACCAAACAAAAAAATGCAGCAAACTGTTACTAAAAGCTTTCAATGCAGCAAACTATTACCAAATAAAAAATGTAGCAAACCATTATATTTGAAGCAAAAACTAACCAAAACAAACATTGACAATACACAACTAAACAACAAAACTTTTAAGTGCTCACAACTAATGCATTTCAAGTCCAACCTTGCATTTCTACCCATAGATTACAACAACAAAACATTCTGCTCCATACAAAAATTGCAGCAAACCAAAAAACATATTTTACTTATAAATAATCCAATACAAGTGCATATTCCATGTTTTCGACTATGGTAGACATACAAACTTCTTCTCATTACTTACTTTACATTTGAATAAACTACCCAAGAGAATAAGAACACAATCAACGCTCGATAAAAGTTTCTTTCGATTTTCAGCCTTAAAACCTCCCTCTTCAAATGGTCCACCAGAGATGTTAAACTCTTCATTGGAGCTTGCATTGAGTCGACATCCTCCAACTCGTCCATTAACATAGGTGGAGGTTGATTTCGGCCTTCAAGTAACTCTAATATCACCTCTGTCGCTCGATCAGAGAATTTCCTATCAATCCATTTGAAATATTGGCACTTCGAGCCTTCTCTATATCTGCCGCACCCATGGAATCTTCTCCCGGGATTCAACCGAGTCCAAGATGTTCTTCTCGGACTCTGTAACCCACAATAACAGTAATACTCACCATCTAATTCGCTTTTCTTATAGGAATGTGAGCCGCTGTTGAAGCTTTTGTCCTCCATTTGCAAGAGCGAGCTGATAACTTTGGGAGAAAATCGAAGTATGCACTCGAAATGATCGAATTGGGGATTTAGGGTTTTCAACTTCCGGTTCTAATCGAAATTGGGGATTTATGATTTTTTATTTGGGGGAAAACGGTAAACGGCATTGTTTTGTTCTTTGTATGCTGATTGTATTCTCTGGCAATCCACATCGGCGTAAAAAATTAATAAAAAAACTGCCACGTCGGATTTCCGGCCAACCAAATCGGCGATGGCACCAAAGTGATCGTTTTTCAAAATTTTTGGCACTTAAGTAATCCGATGGAAACTTTTTGCATCAAAGTGAGCGCTGTACACAACTTATGGCACCATTAGTGTACTTATCTCCATATCTAGCTTAAGATTTGACAAAACAAAAAATCTTATTAATAAGATGCTAATGCCACATGCGCACACACATTATCTCAAATTTGAATGGGTTTCACTTACATAAACTATCAGCCACCTGACTCATTTTTGAACTCATAATTGATGGGATGAGTTATTACATGTATTAGTTATATTTAGTAGATGAGTCACAAATAGGTTCAGAATGGTAAAGTCCAAAATAATATGAGTGTAAGATGGGTTCACAACTTATTTAGATCCAACCAACTTTTATGACAATCTCTCTCTCTCTCACTCATATTGCGCTCTTATCTTAGTTTGTCTATGAGTTTTCATAAACTAGGTTAAATATGAAAATATTTTAGTAATATGAATCGGGTTGGGTATAGTCAGTAAATTAGTATTGCATAGAAATGGGTTAGTTTAGGTCAAGCATTTTCGACCCGATTCAATCCACCCACTTGATAGGTTTAATTGCGAAACACCCTAGACATTAAAGGAAAATGACTACCTTGTCCAAATATGGTGGACAAAAAGGGAAATTGATATAAATGATTCATGAATTTTGGCTAAATTTATAACGTGATCCATAAACTTTTAATTTATTTAATATGGTCCTTTAGTTTTAGTCCAATATTCAATGTGGTTTTTGAACTTTTAATTTGTTCAATTATGATTTATGGACTTTTGATATTTGTTCAATGTAATTCTCAACAAAACATGATTGGACTCTCTCGCTCATTGGAAAATCACCCTTGGAGTTCGTAAAAATTTATGGGATGCCATCTTGAGTGAGTCAAAAGTTTTTAATCACTCTGCTATCCTTTGACTTCCATGCATATGCCTCCTCTCTTATCTTTACCCATCAATTCACTTCTCCTAGCAAGTATCGCAATCCATGTCAGGACACGCCCAACTTTGCTTTCTTGATGATGTAAGCAATGACATCATACAAATGTCGCATCCTTGACTTCAATGACATCTTCAAGTTGCCTCCCCCCCCCCTCGGGTTGGGCCAAAAAGGGTTGTACACAGAAGTCATGTTCAGTTGCAGAAGAATCCTCAATTATTTCATACATAATTGCAAATTTTCAAACTTGCCTGGGCCCAATCCCTCGGTACAGGGAAAAACGTTCCATTTTTTCTTTTAATAAAATGAGCTAATTTCATTGATTTACTTTTCATCCAAAATTTTTGTCCTCCCCGTTTTCCTTACTTTTTAAAAATAAGCCTAAATTCCATATTAAGTAAAGTACATCCAATGTGAATAGGGCTATTTAGCCATTCCAATTATCTATTCTTAGAAAAAATTCCGATATTAAGATTTTGATAATACTTAATTTAACTAAAATTAGATAATGATTTTATTAATTGAGGATGATAATATTCTCACCTTATGAGGTAAAATTAGAGATGTCATTGTGAGAATCACATTAGCACAATCTAGGCTCAAATTGTGTTAGAATGATTTTTTGAGTTGGTAATAAAAATGAAAGTTAAGAAAAAAGTGGTGAAGAGAATGATTTTCCCCATGTTGTTTATAAAGTATGGATCAAATGATTGTGAATAAAACTATTATGTACATTTGTATACATATATCGTCATTGTTAAAGTATTATTTTTTTTTGCCCATACATTAGTGGCTATTATGTGTTATCTGAAGAATAGGTCCCCCACATTAGCTTTGAAGGATTAGATACCATTTGAGACACTATTTGGGAAGAAATTAGACATATCTCATGTTAGGGTGTTTGGTTGTGAAGTGTGTTGACACCTATTTTTAAAAAATAAACAAAAAAATAAATAAAAATAAAGCAAGAAAAAAAAGAAAGGAAAATGGAAAAATGAGATCGGGCCAGGAGTAGGTCAACTCGGCCTCTTTCTTTCCCTTTTCTCTTCGCCTAGATTGGCCCACTTTTCTCTTATTTCTCCCAAGATGAGCCCGGCCTTCTTGGCCTCTCCCTCTTGGTCCTTCATGTGTTTTGCAAAAAAGAAAAGCAGTAGCAGCTCAAGAACGTGGGGGAGCTCAAGAGGGGGAGAAAGGGAGGAGAAACAGAGGAGGGTAGAGGGAGAGCTCGAGAGAGAAGGAGAGAGCTTGAGGGAGAGAGTGATAGGGTTCATCACCCCCGCTGCTGCCCCGGTCGTCGTCGCTACCAGAGTTTCGACCACTAGCGCCTCCGCCTGTCGCCATTGCTTCGGCTTCGCCTACGACCTGCAGCTGCCTCCATCTTTCGTCGTCGACGCTGTAGGAATTGCCGCAGTAGCTCACCCAAGCATCATTCCTCCTACAGCCAGTAGCCGCGAGCTCCGCTGTCCCAAGCTCGTCGCCTCAACCCCACGTCGTCCGAGCCGTCGCCCTGTTTAATTTTTGAGGGCTAGGGCTTGTCAATTGGGCTTGCGAGCTTTTGTTAGGGCGTTGGGACCATTGGTCGGGCCCAACCCTAATCCAGGTAAAGGCCCGACCGTCTTTGGTTGGGCCTAACCCTTACGGGCCGAGCGGGTTGGACCCGGGTGGGTTTGACCCGAATCGGGCCCAACCTACCCAACCAGGTTGAACCCGGGTCGAGTCAGACCAGATTGGACCCGGTTCGCCCATTTTTGTAAATTAAAAATTATTTTTTAAAAAATTAAATATAATTTAAAAAGAAAATTTAAAATATTTTTTTTTTAAAAATTAAAAAAAATTAAAAATCCAAAAAATGTAGGGTTTGGTTAGGAATTGCTATGTCTTGTATTCTTAGTGTACTTAGGCATTTATTTGCTCATATATTGATTATATCGCGCGTTTAATTTACATATTTAATTATGTTTAACTACACGTGCTCAATTTTACTGCAATTAGGATCTTTGTAGCTATGATTGTTACTTTAATGATTGCACAACCGTATGATCACCTGCAATGTTAGTGAATATGTGTAAAATCAATCCAAACTGTTTGACAAAAATATTTTCTCTTAAAATGAACAAGATTAGGTACTGAAATGGCACTAATTGATCAATTAGTGTAATCAAGTTTCCGACCTTAGATTCTTTGGTTGCGCAGGAAGTGAGGTACACTCCTATACCTCACTTGATTTCTAGCTGACCCCAATAGGCTAGTGGCGACTTGTTTTTGCGAAATTTTTAAGAATATCCCAGTGTCACATGGGGTATGGGCTTGGGAGAGCTTGTGACTAATCATGGGCCTTAGGCTCATCTTTTAGGCAATACCTCTAAACTTGTTACCTCCCTAGGGGTAGGTCGCAATAGCTTGGCGACTCCACTGGGGAGTTGGTTTTAAATCTTAGAGGACTTAGGCCAAAATTAATCTTGTTAAAAAATATTTTCGTTTGGCAGCGAATATATCAGGTACGTCCCTAACGCAAGTGTTAAATGTTTTTGCAGTTTGTAGTTATAAGGGGAGGACTGATTGTTAACCCCTTGTCATACAGGTGTGGAGTTGGGAATAGACGTTTTGTGGCGTTTGTTTATAAACTATTGTGCATGTATTCCCTGCATTGCACTATACCATAGCACACACTACCTGCCGTTGGACCTGGGCCGCATAGGATCACTTAAGATGATGTTGAGGTGGATACCACTCCGACTACAAGCATGTAGTACGAGTCGCCCATCTCAACCCCGAAATTTCTTTCTTGATGTCAAAGGTCCCCACCCTGGTCTACAACCGCGCAACATGGATCAATTCTTTGACGAAGCCGGAGTCATGGGTAACCCGACCTAACCACAACCTTGTTGGTTCAATCCAGTGATCCTATGGCTCTATTTTGAGCCGTATATAGTAGAAATCGAACCACATCTTATGTGTATGTTGATGTAATTTTAAAAAAAAAAATCAAAGACAAAGGTTGGCACCCATTGTAAGTATCATTTTCCATTTTATTTGCTCATTTTGTATTGAATTTTCATCTTGAAATTCATGGAAATCAATCAAATGCCCTTGGTGATGTAGGCTTATGATTAATAATTGGCAATCACTCTTGAGAAAAATGAACATTGAATGCAAGTTCTAAGTACTTTGATCTGGCCTTGCTAAACATGACCCTGTTTAAATTTTTAATTATGGGCTCAAAGCCGATTTTTGTTTAGAAAATTCTTTCAAGTCAAGATTATATTTTGGGTCACAAAAATTGAAATTGCATTTTTAATCAAATACTCTCATTCTTACATTTTGGGACTGAAATGCAAATCACATTTGGTGTATAAATTCCTCAAAATAGAAATCATTTCTTTCAAAAATCAATGTCATTTTTGCATATGAAACTTTTGGAATTGAGTGGACATTCGATTGATAGCCGTCGATCGATCTTCTAATGATGCCCCTTCTGTGAAATACTAAAACCCCGTAATAAAGACTATGGGGCATGTACCGTCGCCTCGATTTTGTTGTAAGAAGCGACCTCATTGAGAGATCATTTTCTCATTTACATACTGACATTGTTGCCTTTTTACAGGTTATGTGTGATGCTCCTTGATATTCTCATGTTCGACCACATGGAGAAGTGAATTCTAGAGCTAGGACGAGTTGATTTTCTCTTAACTATGTAGAATGAGGGGTTTATTTGAAATTGGCATCTGCCCCTTCTAAAAGATAAAAGTGTAGGCTCATGAAACTTGAGGAGCAAGCATGCATCGAGGCTTCGTCGGCGCCAATCTTCCAATAGAGGCGGAACGAAGTTGAATTTTGTTTTGGGAAGTTTCTTTATTTGGAGATGCCTTGGGTGCCAAAATAGCCCATCAATCTTGTTCACTTTGCATGATGAGACAAATGAAGGGAGTTGCCAAGCATCCAAAAAGGCAAATTCGAAGGAAGAGTAAATTGTACCGATTCCAATTATCCATTTTTGATATCGTTGCTGACATAACTTTCTTTTCATTGTTAAGCAGACATCAAGAGTACCGAGTTTTGTAACACTATAACAAATGCGATGGAGCATTATTAAGTCATGTTCATCTTTAAAAAAGAAAGATTCAAATGAAACAGAGGGGCAATATTATCCCTTCTTCCATGAGAGATACCTTGGGATGTTGATCGCTTGACTTTGAAAAGGATGTATCTTGTTCCTAAACTTGATTCTCTTCAGCATAAGTGTTGGAGAAATTCCTCTTGAAGTGTTTTGAAGTTGACAAAACGTTTCCATCAGTCTAGTCTGAAGGATTGCAGACTCTGCTATTTAAAGTCTGAAGACCTCCGGACAGCCAGACTCAAGACTCAAAGTCTATCCTCATTGACAGTCTCTAATCTATTGAAGAAAGGCTATCCAGAACTGGATGTTTCATTAAGGATGTGGCCTTATCGACTGGAGAAGATCTCTTGGCTGGATATGACATAACATAATTCTTTATTTGATCACAATTGGTTCGAATATTAAGGATCCGATGATTGGCGAAGTATACTTGGAAGGTTCTACTTATGGAAACCGAGATCCTGATTGTATGGGCGAACATGATTGATGGGCTATCGACATGTTCCTTTAATAGCTCGAATGATCTTCCTAATTGATTCAGTCCAACGGGTAGATTGGAGGAATTCCTTTGGTAAGTACCAACGGGTATGATGGCATGAAGGAGTATATAAGGAAGACGTTCTAGTTGTTCGAGAGCGTGCACGATAGAAGAATTCCAAAGTCTGAAGCTCCTTGTTTCTAGTCAACTCATTTGTTGAGCATAATCGTGTAAACAAAAGAGAGTCTATATTCGTGAGAAACCTTGAGGAAGTGTGGTAGAACATCTACACTATGGAATCAAGGAAAAGCTGTGTTGTAACTTCTCTTTTGTTCATAGTGAAATCCAGCCGGTGGGCTGTCAGTGCGGAAGAGTGGACGTAGGCTTGGAATAAGCCGAACCACTATAAATCTTGTGTTCATTTCTCTCTTCCTTATCCTTTACTTTACTTTGATCGTATTTTCCTTTCTATCGATTGCTTAAAATCGCTTCCGTATCTCGAAAATTTGTTTGTGCACCTATTCACCCCCCTCTAGGTGATTATACTAGCTATCTCAATTGGTATCAGAGCCTGTGTACTCACTTTTGTTGAAATGTTTTACTTTAGAGTTAAAGATCCATGGCTAGTATGTTGGCTCCAGGGCTGGTAGAAGGGCAAAGCAATACCAGACCACCTTACTTTGATGGAAAGGATTACAACATATGGAAGAACAAGATGAAAGCATTCCTAAGATCAAAGGATCCTCTGGAATGGGACGTTGTAGAAAAAGGAATCATTCCTAAAGCTGCATCTGTCTCAGAAAGAGGAAAAGATGTTGTTGAGTCTAGCGAAATGACTCAGGAAGAGAAAATCAAGAGACAAGCTCTTGATGCAAAAGCAATTTATTCCTTATATTGTGCTTTATCCCCTACTGAATATAACATAATATCTTCTTGTGTTACAGCTAAAGAAGTCTGGGATAGATTACACATTACTTATGAAGGAACCGATCGAGTGAAAGAGACTAGAATCAACATTCTCCTCGGCCAATATGAAGCCTTCAAAATGAAACCAGGAGAATCTATAACTGATATGTTTAGTCGTTTTACAGATATTGTGAACGGTCTTGAAAATCAAGGTCAACCAATTTCTGATCCCATGAAAGTAAACAAGCTACTACGTGGACTCTCCAAGGATTGGAATCACATAAAGACCTCAATCAGAGAGACCCAAAGAATCATGCCTCTATCTGTTGATGAGTTGGTTGGGACTCTTCAGTCTTATGAAGTGGAACGAATCAATGAAGACGAAGACCCTAAAGGTAAGAAATCCATTGTGTTAAAATCTAATGATGATTCTGATGCTACAGATTCTGAAGACGATATGGATGATGAGGAACTTGCTCTCATGATAAGAAGATTCAGAAAGCTGAATAGAAAAGGAAGAAGATTCAATCCAAAGAAACAAAGCTTTCAAAAGCAACAGACTAAGTCTGTTGAGGATGATGAATCAAACAAAGATATAGTCTGCTTTGAATGTAAGAAAAAGGGACACATCAGACCCAACTGTCTTCTTCTGACGAAGAAGAAAGGAAAGACTGAAAAGTACCGAAAAGCTCTTAAAGCTGAAACCTGGAGTGATACAGAGTGTGAAGAAAGTGATGAAGATTATGCCAATATATGTCTGATGGCACAATCGGATTCAGATTCAAATTCCGAGACAGATTTAGACTCAGAAAGCGAATTTGAAGTAAGTAACTTCAAAATCCCTATTAAGGTTTCAAAGTATATTGATGAATTGTGTTTCAGTCTTAAGACTTCTCTTAAAAGAATTTCCGAACTCAAGAAAGAAAATTCTACTCTAAAACAACAGGAAAATATTTTGAAAGAAAAAGTGAAAAGTTTAGACAAGAATGTTTCTTCTCTTAAATGTTTCTTCTCTTAAAGAAAGTGAAGATAATTTGTTAAAAGAAAATGCATTCTTGAAAAGAGATATCTCAAATATTTCCAAAAGATTTTCTATAGGATCTGAGAAACTAGAAAAAATTCTTTCTGTTCAAAGACCTTATTTTAATAAATCTGGTTTGGGAATGACTGATGAAACCATTCCTTTAATTGATTTTCCTAAGGTGAAAGAAATAATCAAACAAAGACCCACAAGAGACGCTTACAAAAATCATTTTAAAAGAATCTTTGTAAAACCAGTAGGTCGCAATGCTCTCAGATGCTCAAAGTGCAATAGTACATATCATTTTGAAAAAGAATGTCCTATGATTTGGAAACCTGTTAAAAAGGTATGGGCAAAAACTGCATACAATACTAACACCAATGGACCCAAGAAAATATGGGTACCAAAGAAGGCTTGAGTTTCTTTTTTAAATGCAGGTCACTATCAAGAAAAAGGTAAAATGGTATCTTGATAGTGGATGCTCAAGACACATGACAGGAGACTCAAATTACTTCATAAAGCTTGTTCGAGTAAATGGTGGAAAAGTTTCTTTTGGAGGAAACAGCAAAGGAAAAATTGTGGGATTTGGAACTGTAAAGATTGGAAATCTCAAAATCAGCAATGTTTCCTTAGTGGAAGGGCTCAATTACAATTTGCTCAGTATTAGTCAGCTATGTGATACTGGTTTCAAAATCAACTTTCAAGAGGGAATATGTTCCGGAATTAGTAAAGATTCTACTCAGTCATTCATGGGTCGAAGACATGTAAATATCTACCTCTTGGATGTGAAACTAGATGAATCACAATGTCTAATCTCAATCCAAGACGAAGCAAACTTATGGCACAGAAAGCTTGGGCACGTCAATATGAAGCAAATAGCCAAAATCTCAGCAAAGAAGCTTGTTCGTGGACTACCCAATTTATCTATCAAAAGTCTGATCTATGTACACCATGTATATTGGGAAAACAGGTAAGAAATTCCTTTAAACCAATAAATCAAGTTTCCACTAACCGTGTACTGCAGCTTTTGCATATGGATCTTTTTGGACCAACCAGAACGCAAAGCATTGGAGGTAAGAAATACTGCCTGGTAATTGTGGATGATTACTCACGATTCACTTGGGTATATTTCTTGGCAAGTAAGTTTGAAACCTTCTCTCACTTTGAAAAGTTTGCTAAAAAGGTTCAAAATGAAAAAGGGTATGTTATATCGAGTGTAAGAACAGATCATGGAGGTGAGTTTGAAAATCATGATTTTACAAAATTCTGTGATGAATCTAGTTTTCAGCATGTATTCTCCTCTCCATATACTCCAGAGCAAAATGGAGTTGTGGAAAGAAAGAATAGTTCTCTTCAAGAAATGGCTAGAACTCTTTTAATTGAAAGTAACATCTCTTCACGTTTCTAGGCTGAAGCAGTTTCTACAGCATGTTACATTATAAATAGAGTCTTTCTAAGGTCTATTCTGGAAAAAACCCCTTATGAACTATTCAAAGAAAAGAAGCCTATTGTTTCATATTTTCATGTATATGGATGCAAATGTTTTATACTGAAAAATGCAAATGATCGAGTTGGAAAGTTTGAAGAAAAATCAGATGAAGGCATCTTCCTTGGATATTCAACCACAAGCAAAGCGTACAGAGTCTACAACAAGAAGACTCAAACAGTGGAAGAATCAATGAATGTTAAATTCCAAGATTCTATGCAAAATGAATCCATTCAGACTCATCTTGAAGAATCTGAACCTGCTCTAGACTTTACAAAGTCTAAAATAGCTCAGACTTTGAAGGACCAGCAACAAGTGACTGTTGAAGATTCAAGTGAAGAAAGTGACCATCAATCTGACAAATTAACCAGCAACTGGAAACATAAGTCCAGTCATCCCAAAGATCTTATTATTGGCGACATCAATGAAGGAATTCGCACAAGATCCAAAATGCGCGAAGAGTCTAGTGCTGTGGCTCTTATTTCTAAAATAGAAACCAAAAGCATAGAAAAAGCTTTATCTGATGAAAGCTGGATTGAAGCTATGCAAGAAGAGCTCAAGCAATTCAGTATTAATGATGTCTGGGAATTAACTCCTAAACCGAAAGGTAAGTCTGTTATTGGAGCTAAATGGGTTTTTAGGAACAAGATGAACGAGAAAGGAAAGGTCATAAGAAACAAGGCAAGACTCGTAGCCAAGGGATATACACAAGAAGAAGGGATAGACTATGACGAGACTTACGCACCAGTAGCAAGGTTAAAAGCAATTCAATTATTACTTGCTTTTGCTTGTTATAAGAATTTCAGGTTGTTCCAAATGGATGTCAAAAGTGCCTTCCTAAATGGATTCATCCAAGAGGAAGTCTATGTGGAACAACCACTTGGGTTTGAAGACCCAAAGAAACCAGACTCAGTATTCAGACTCAAAAAGGCTTTATACGGCTTGAAACAAGCTCCTCGAGCTTGGTACGACAGACTGAGTAAGTTTTTAATCGAAAATGGATTTGTTAAAGGTAAAGTAGACACTACTCTTTTCATTAAAAGTTTTTAATCGAAAATGGATTTGTTAAAGGTAAAGTAGACACTACTTTTTTCATTAATAGAGAAAGCAAGAGTTTTCTACTTGTTCAAATATATGTCGATGATATTATTTTTGGATCCTCTAATGAAAGTCTCTGCAAGAAATTCTCTAAGACTATGCAGGATGAATTTGAAATGAGCATGATGGGTGAGTTAACCTTCTTTCTTGGACTTCAAGTAAAACAATTAAAGGAAAGAACTTTTATTTATCAAGAAAAATATGCTAATGATATTGTGAAGAAGTTTGGACTAGACAATTGCAAAAAGGCTGATATACCAATGTCAAGCTCCGTGAAGATAGATAAAGATGAAGGAGGAAAGAAAGTTGACCAAAAGTTATACAGGAGTATCATCGGTTCACTTCTTTATCTTACTGCTTCTAGACCTGATATTTTGTTTAGTGTTTGCATTTGTGCCAGATTTCAAGCAGACCCTAAAGAATCACATTTAAATGTTGCAAAGCGTATTATCAAATACATTGCATCAACTTCAAGCTTCGGTCTCTGGTATCCTAAAAGGGGAGACTTTACTCTTCTTGGATACTCAGACGCAGACTTAGCCGGATGCAGAGTTGATAGAAAGAGCACCTCAGGTACCTGTCAACTACTTGGAGGCAGGGCAGTGTCTTGGTTTTCAAGAAAGCAAAGTACAGTAGCTCTCTCTACAGCAGAAGCAGAATATGTAGCTCTTGGAAGTTGCTGTTCACAAATTCTGTGGATAAAACAATAGCTAAGAGACTTCGGAATTGAAGATTCATGCATGAAGATTAAATGTGACAACACCAGCGCAATCAATCTCACCAAAAATCCAATTCTTCACTTAAGAGCAAAGCATATAGAGATTCGACATCACTTCATAAGAGATCATGTTCAAAATGGAGAAATTTCGATTCAGTTTGTTGACTCAAAGAACCAACTGGCGGATATATTTACAAAGCCTTTGGAGAAAAATCAATTTGAAATTATCCGTTCAAGACTCAACATTTTGAAGTTTGAAGAAGTTAAAGTCTAGAGACTCTCAGACTCAGACTATAAGACTTTGACTGCAAGACTTTGACTGTAAGTTATTCTCTCTCTAATCTCATTTTGAAAAGGTACGTTGATCAACCGTGTTGATTATTGTTATCTCAATCGCTATCTTTAATTGACGAAATTATTGCATCATTTCCTTTAGAAAAAGAAGTTATTTTGATGTGACTATTTTTCGAAAAAGACAGTTATTTTTTTTAAAAAAGGCATCTTTTCACTTACCATTACGAAGGTTGGTATCCCCTCCTTACGACTGTCTTATATATAATCGGTTTCTCCTCGCTTAACTCCAAAACCCTAAAAAGCACCAATCTTCCATTCCTGTTTTCTTTTCTTGTTTAATCTTCGAAAAAGTTGTCATCTTTCTTGGGAAAGTCAAGCAAGGAATCTTTCAAAGACTAAGAAAGATGTCGTCTTCAAGAAAGTCTTCGAGGATCGCAAGCAGGGGACCACGGCGAATGAGTGAGGGGCCTACGCACTTCGATCTCACTGAAGAAGAAGTGTCTCCAAATCAGCAGCAGAGCCCACAACATTCTCAGTAGCGTCATTCTCCTCCATCTAGTCCTCAAGATGTTGATCATCATCAAAATGAAGAAATCATTGAAGATGCAGACCTTGTAAGAGCTCAAAGGCCCTCTTTTATTTATAAGCTGTATCGTGCTTTAAAAGGGACTGGTACTCCGTTGAACTATGTGGATGATTTTCTTAAGGACAAAGGATATGGAAATGAATATATCTTTTTGCGAAAAATGGAAAGTTTGGGAATTGCTCGTAAGGGTGTGGCAGAAGAATCCCTTGCGAATATCCCAAGTGACCCTCGTGATTGGGGAGTTAATTCAGTGGATGGAAATGATGATGACAAATTATACAGCAAATTTCAGCCAAGAATGGGAATTGCGGCGGAAAATCGAGGAAAAAAGGGGAGAGTTGTTTAGATCGAAGGAACAGATGGATCTATACTCAAAATTGCTGAAGTGTGGGGTGATAAACCCTAGGAGTGTGGATTTTGACTTTCTGGATGCTGTAAATGTGAATTTAAGGGAAAAGTTTGGTCATCTTCAACTTGAGAAATTCTGCTCTGACTCCATAGAAGCCTATCCTCAACTATCTGCATATTTCTATTCAAATCTTAGTTTCTTGGATTTGAATAGATTCTCCTTCAGTGTCAAAGATCAAGACTTTGTTGTGGATATGGATATGCTGGCAGATGTGTTAGGAGTTGAGAGAGGAAGGTATCAACGGATCAAAGTTTCTATTGCTCGTACTACTCTGGAACTTGTTAAAGACAGGAGAATAGAGGGAAATATTTCCTATTCAAGGATGAGTGCATTTAACATCTTGCTGTACAAAATTGTAATTAATTGCCTCAGACCGAAATCAACTTCCAAGACTGATGTCTCAAGTTCAGAGGCAAAGCTAATGTATGCCATCATCACTGGGAAAAGGTTTTCACTTCCTCACACTATTATGTTCCATATGTATAGAGCTGTGATGAATGACAGAGGACAACTTCCTTATCCATGTCTTGTAACAAAGTTATTCAGACATCTAAACATTCAGCCTCCACAAATTCTTTGTGCTCGATCGTGCGATCATATGGTGGTAGGACTGAAAATGGTGACCAAGATGCGTCTGAAGGAACTAAGCAAGGCATTGGAGAAATTTAAGGAGAAGACTCCAATCAAATCTCATCAATTCTCTTCTGCAGGAAAAAGGAAAGGGAAGGAGCCCATGGATGCTCCATCCAAGAGAAGAAGAGCTCTCCTCGTTGAGGATGAAGATGATGAGGATAACATCACTATCTCTGCTTTGAAGAATCTCAGTCAATCTGTTCCAGAGAAAGAGTCAGAACAGCAGACATAAGAAAGAGCAGAGAAAGAGGCAGAGGAAAAAGAAACAGAAGAAAGAGAAGAAGAAGAAGAAGAAGAAAGAGATGCTGAGCAAGAGAGAGTTGAAAAGAAGAAGAAGAGAAAAGAGATCAAGAAGAAGGAGAACATGAGGAGCACTCTCCACCTGAAGGCATGGACACAGGGGGAGACCAAGAGAAACTAGGAATGACCTCAAATCCTGCAACCAGTGAGGGAGTCAGTCGATCCCCAGCAGATCCAAAGGAAGTTTTTGCCTCTCAGTTTCCTGAGGAAGGTCATGAGGTTTCTTCGCCAAATCTGCGTGATTATGCTGATCTACCATCGTCTGCTTTTACTCCATCAGATCGTGCTAATGCCAGTACGCAGACCGAAAATTCAGCAGACTTTTGCAGAGTGATGGATATTCTCTTGGAAATGCAAGGTCAGATTTATGCATTGGGATGTGAAGTTCAGAACTTGCAGAATGTAGGACAAGTCTCTTCGGGTTCATTAAATGATCAAATCCAAGCCCTTTCTCTTCAGATTCAGGCTAATGCTAAGGGAGAGGATGTTGCTCAGCTGAAGGAAGACTTTAAAAGGCTGGAAGGCATCGTTCAGTCGATGGGAGATTTTTAGCTTGTTCGTATTCCCAAGAATTCCTGACTTCATTTTCATATCAATCTTTTTTTGCTGACAAAAGGGGGGAGAGTTGCGAGACTTGAAAAACTTTGAACTTAAATTTGAACTTTTGGTTTGTTTGTGGTTTGTTTTGACTTGACTTGTGTCTGGATGTGGACTAAATCTGAGATTTGGATTTGACTGCTTATTATTAACTACTATTGATGTCTTATGGATGGCTTTATTGCATACTTGACTAACCTATTTTCTATGGTTGCAGATTCTAGTGTTATTCATTTAGCCATTTTATCTATAAGATATGCATATGTGTTTGAGAAATATTTTGCAGGTCAAAGTTTTCCAAATCTGCAGGAAAGTTTTGTCACCATCAAAAAGGGGGAGATTGTTGGAGAAATTCCTCTTGAAGTGTTTTAAAGTTGACAAAACGTTTCCATCAGTCTAGTCTGAAGGATTGCAGACTCTGCTATTTAAAGTCTGAAGACCTCCGGACAGCCAGACTCAAGACTCAAAGTCTATCCTCATTGATAGTCTCTAATCCGTTGAAGAAAGGCTATCCAGAATTGGATGTTTCATTAAGGATGTGGCCTTATCGACTGGAGAAGATCTCTTGGCTGGATATGACATAACGGAATTCTTTATTTGATCACAATTGGTTCGAATATTAAGGATCCGATGATTGGCGAAGTATACTTGGAAGGTTCTACTTATGGAAATCGAGATCCTGATTGTATGGGCGAACAGGATTGATGGGCTATCGACATGTTCCTTTAATAGCTCGAATGATCTTCCTAATTGATTCCGTCCAACGGATAGATTGGAGGAATTCCTTTGGTAAGTGCCAACGGGTATGATGGCATGAAGGAGTATATAAGGAAGACGTTCTAGTTGTTCGAGAGCGTGCACGATAGAAGAATTCCAAAGTCTGAAGCTCCTTGTTTCTAGTCAACTCATTTGTTGAGCATAATCGTGTAAACAAAAGAGAGTCTATATTCGTGAAAAACCTTGAGGAAGTGTGGTAGAACATCTACACTGTGGAATCAAGGAAAAGCTGTGCTGTAACTTCTCTTTTGTTCATAGTGAAATCCAGCCGGTGGGCTGTCAGTGCGGAAGAGTGGACGTAGGCTTGGAATAAGCCGAACCACTATAAATCTTGTGTTCATTTCTCTCTTCCCTAACCTTTACTTTACTTTGATCGCATTTTCCTTTCTATCGATTGCCTAAAATCGCTTCTGTATATCGAAAATTTGTTTGTGCACCTATTCACCCCCCTCTAGGTGATTATACTAGCTATCTCAATAAGAAATGACATATCATTTTCTTTGGTACAAGACGGATTCGAACAGAACAAATGTTTGCCAAATAAAGAGTGGGGGAGCAACATTTGATTGAGAGAAAAATCTCTCCTTCACCCACCAATGAAGTGTGCTGAAACAACATTGACAAATTCATCAAGAAGGATGTATCGTTCTTCAGTTGAACCTAACTAAGAATGGAGATAACTCGTTTCATCTCCCCTTCTTACAGGGTGATAAATGAAAAAAAAAAAAAGTTGCACCTTGACCATAGAAGCGGCACCTTCTACCAAGGAATTAGGAAAACATCAAACACTTAAAGGTGAATGCAAAGGAAGGGTATTGTCGAGTTACCAAATATCCACGAAGGTGAATCCAAGAGGTGTTAGCACCCAAAGGATGAAAGCGAATGAAGGGTAATAATGTATCGTTTCCAACATTTCAATCCCTAAAGATTTTTGCACTAACATATTCTTTCACATTCTTTACAGGGTTACCAAGTCACTGTGCCACAGGTAAGTACCCTTCTTCTCAAAATAAAAAAATAAAAAAATATGGAGAATTTCCATTACAAAAAAGAACCTTTGGCGCTTTCCTAGAGACAAGCACAAAAATGAATAATTGAAAAAAATTTCTACAAAATTTTTTAGCATCATTTTTATCTCAAAATTGTTTTCTCATTTTATGGGTTATTCATTTTGAATCAAATTTCCCTATGGAGATTGATCTACTCAGATGATCTCAACAGAGTGAGATGGAGATGTTAACCATGCCAAACAAGAAGTGCTTAGGATGAAGAAAGGCAAGCCATTTCCAAACACATCCTTCGAACACTTTTGAGAGTTGAGTGGAAAACATTATTCTCTTAGGACAAAGGATTCATTCGTATTGAGCGTAAGGATCGAAATGATAAAGGCATTTCCTTCATCAATCCCAAGCACCAAGCTGACATCTTGCTAACCCTTTCGGCTGAATAAAGATGATCCTTCAAAGTACCCCTGTTGAGAACGACCTTACATTGTGGCAGCATAGGAGGTTACAGTTGTGTTGTAGAGTGAAAGATTGAGAAAGACTCTATTACTTTCACTCACATCAATCTTCTGGTGATAGCTTCAGAGGAATTCTAATTACAGCTTGACTCATCCAAAGGTGAAAAAGAGCATTTCCTTTTCTACCCAAACACTAATACCCATTGCTTTGACCAATTTAGGCATGATTATTCATTTCTGAACCCTGAGCGGTGATCATTTCCCTTCACTGGGGCAAGGTATAATGATTGACCACATACAATCGATAGTTACGAGAAAACATGAAAAGCATCTCGAAAGTCATAAGAGCTCCAAAAGTTCAAAGAACAAAATGTTCAACAAAATTAGGGGGCATACAAGTAGTGTGCCTAGTAAAAGTAAGGCCAATGCCTGTCAAGAGAAAGAGCCAAAAGGCTGCACCCTATGTGAAAGAAAAATGAGCAAAGTCTAAGTGCATGCATAAAAAAATCATCGCCAGTGCAAAGGAAATTAGAGAAATGAGCAAAGCTCCCATGCATAAATGATTAGTCAAGGGACTTTTGAGATGTGTTATGTTTCAAAAGCTAAACGATTTCAAAAGGTCGAGTGACCTGGTCACAATGCCATGATGATCATCGACAAAAAAAACAAAAAAAAAATATATTTTTGAAAATTTTAAGCCTTTCAAGCCTTTCCCGAGCCAACATTACAACCCTCTTCCAAAGTCTCTTCTGATTGGGATGGTTCGAGTGAAAATGAGGATGCCATAAAGAAGCTACTGCTTGAAGGAGTGGAAGTAATTCTATCTTGTCTTATCTTCCAAGTTCTCAGCTTGTAAACCCGATGAAGATAGCGACAAATGTTCCTATATTGGCCTCAAAGCAATCATTCCTTTGTGTAAGCACTAACCAAGCCTACATTATGGTCCTTTCAAAAGATCTTTTTGATCGATCAGATTGTACTCATTGTGAACGTTTCTAGAAGCTTTCGACACAGGTTATGTGAGATACCCTCAGCAACCAGTTATCTCCCACTTGAATGGATGGGATCAAGCAGCCATTTTATCGAGAGTGTGTGAGAAACCCTTTCTGACTAAGAAGCTCTAGTTTGGCATGCTTAATAAGCCTTCTTCATGAGTCGTAGTCGTTTTGATGAGAATTTGACTCCCATAGAATTTGATAATTAATGATACATCCCTAAACAAGATGACAATTTTGCACCACATGATGTTGATTGACATCAAGTGTTGCCAATATGTCTCTTGATGATGCCCCTAATAACGTTTGCTCAACTCAAGTTTGATAGTATTCCTCAGTGAAGTAATGTAGTTTTCAAGGGGTTAGCGAGTGCTTCCCTAAAAACAATCTCCAAAGGTTCGTGGTCAGCCTTAAACCATGTCATCCCCAAAGGTTCGTGGTCAACCTTAAACCATGTCATCTACAAATGTTCATTGATTTTCCTCAAATCATGTATTTCCAACCCGGTCGAAACTTGTTGTTACACGATGGGACCTCATTTTTCTTCCTTCTTATGACGCGGTGTGCTTCTGTAGCCCGGGGTTTTCCTTCTTCCTATGACACGGAGTGCTTTTGTAGCCCGGAGTCTCTCTTTCTTCTTACGACATGGCATGCTTTTGTGGCCTGGGGTTTTCCTTCTTCTTATGATACGGCATGCTTTTGTAACCCGGGGTCTTCCTTCTTCTTATGACACGGCGTGCTTTTGTAGTCCGGGGTCTTCCTTCTTCTTATGACACGGCGTGCTTCTATAGCTCGGGGTCTTCCTTCTTCTTATGACACGGCGTGCTTCTGTAGCTCGGGGTCTCTCTTTTTCTTCCTATGACACGACGTGCTTATGTAACCCGGGGTCTTCCTTCTTCTTATGACACGGCGTGCTTTTGTAGCTTGGGGTCTATCTTTCTTCCTATGGCATGACGTGCTATTATAGCCCAGGGTCTTCCTTCTTTTTATGACACAGCGTACTTTTGTAGCTCGGGGTCTTTCTTTCTTCCTATGACACGGCGTGCTTTGTAGCCCAGGGTCTTCCTTCTTCTTATGACACGGCATACTTTTGTAGCCCAGGGTCTTCCTTCTTCTTATGACACGGCGTGCTTTTGTAGCCCGGGGTCTCTCTTTCTTTCTATGACACGGCATGCTTCTGTAGCCTGGGATCTCTCTTTTTCCTTATGACACGGCGAGCCTCTGTAGCCCGGAGTCCTTCTCTTTCTCCTTATGACACCGCGAGCTTCTATAGCTCGGAGTCCTTCTCTTTCTTCTTATGACAAGGCAAGCTTCTATAGCTCAGAGTCATTCTCTTTCTCCTTATGATATGGCATGCTTCTGTAACCTGGGATCTTTCTTTCTTCTTATGACACGGTGAGCTTCTGTAGCCTAGAGTCCTTCTCTTTCTTCCTATGACATGGCGAGCTTCTGTAGCTCAGAGTCCTTCTATTTCTTCTTATGACACGGCGAGCTTTTGTAGGTCGGAGTCCTTCTCTTTCTTCTGATGATACGGCGTGCTTCTGTGACCCAGAGTCTTTCTTCCTCTTATTGACAAGACGTGCTTCCATAGTTATGAGTTCTTTCCATTGACCTAATACGTGCTTATGCACATAGGGTCTCTCTATTGCTGAAATAATTTATGTATCTTCTGTCTTTGAATGCAATCTCTTTGAGGCTACATTCAAAGAGAGGCAGCTGTTGACACCTATTTTTGAAAAATAAACAAAAAATAAACGAAAAATAAAATCAAAATAAAGCAAGAAAAAAAGAAAGGAAAATGGAAAAATGAGACTGGGCTGGGAGTAGGTCAACCTAGCCTCTTTCTTTCCCTTTTCTCTTCGCCTGGGCCAGCCCATGGAAAAATGAGACTGGGTTGGGAGTAGGTCAACCTAGCCTCTTTCTTTCCCTTTTCTCTTTGCCTGGGCCGGCCCACTTTTCTCTTATTTCTCCCAAGATGAGCCCGGCCTTCTTGGCCTCTCCCTCTTGGTCCTTCATGCGTTCTGCAAAAAAGAAAAGCAACAGCTCCTCGAGAATGAGGGGGAGCTCGAGAGGGGGAGAAAGGGAGGAGAAACAGAGGAGGACAGAGGGAGAGCTCGAGAGAGAAGGAGAGAGCTCGAGGAAGAGAGTGATAGGGTTCATTGCCCCTATTGCTGCTTCAATCGCTGTCGCCGCCAAAGTTTTGACCACCGGCGCCTCCGCCTGCCGTCTCTGCTTTGGCTTCTTTTGCGACCAGTAGTTGCCTCCATCTTTCATCGCCGACGCCGCAGGAACCGTCACAGCAGCTCGCCCAAGCATCGCTACTCTTGCAGCCAGCAGCCACGAGCTCCGCTGTCCTGAGCTCGCCACCTCAACCCCATGTTGTTCGAGCCGTTGCCATTGCAGCCCTCGCCGTGCCACTACTGCCCTTGTGATGCCTGTAGCCTGAAGCTCTGACACCACCATCGCCCTCCGAGCGTCGACCTATAGTACCCGCCGCCACTGCTCCCGACGCCAAACCCACGACACTGTCGTGCCAGCAGCTTGACCCTTCTGCCGCCATCGCAGCACCAGTCCGGCCCCATCATAGCACCAGCACCACACCATTGTCGCCTGTGCTGCCACCACCTGCGTGTCGTCACCACCGTTAAGCCCGTCGACGCTGCCATTAGCGCCGCCAAGAAACCTTAGGGAAATGAGATACGAGTCGGGTCGTGGCCACTGAACTGGGTAGAATTTTGATTTGTTAGGGTTGGGCCTGCGTGCTTGGGCCGATTTATGTCTATGCCAAATTGGGGTTTGCGCTTTAGAATTAGTTTAGATTTCTTCCTTGGGCCTTGTTTAATTTTAGAGGGCCAGGGCTTGTTGACTAGGCTTGCGGGCTTTTGTTAGGGGGGTTAGGCCCAACCCTGAAACTAGTAAAGGCCCGACCATCTTCGGTCGGGCTTGGCCCTTACGGGCCGAGCAGTTTTCAACTAGGCAAGTTTGGCCCGAACCGGGCCTGACTTGCCTGACCGAGTCGAACCGGGTTGGGTTAAACCGGACCAGATCCAGTTCGCCTATTTTTGTAACTTAAAAAATATATATTTTTTAAAAATTAAAAATATTTTTTAAAAATTAAAAAAATCGAAAATCCAAAAAATATAGGGTTTGGTTAGGAATCGCTATGTTTTGCATTCTTAGTGTAATTAGACATTTATTTGTTCGTATATTGATTATATCGCGTGTTTAATTTATATATTTTATTTTGTTTAATTGCACGTACTCAATTTTATTGCAATTAGGATCTTTGTAATTATGATTGTTACTTTAATGATTGCGCACCCGCATGTTAGTGGATAGGTATAAAATCAATCCAAACTGCCTGACAAAAATATTTTCTCTTAAAATGAACAAGATTAGGTACTGAAATGGCACTAACTGGTCAATTATTGTAATCAAGTCTCCGACTCTAGATTCTCTAGTTGCATAGGAAGTGAGGTACACTCCTATACCTCACTTGGTTTCTAGCCGACCCCAATAGGCTAGTGGCAACTCTTTTTTGTGAAATTTTTAAGGATATCCCAACGTCACGTGGGGTATGGGCTTGGGAGAGCCTGCACCTAATCATGGGCCTTAGGCCCATCCTTTAGGCAATACCCCTAAACCCGTTCCCTCCCCTCGAGGGGTAGGTCGCGACAAAGTGTACGTTCACATGCCAAAGGAAAAGAGGAACAAGCTCCAGAGCAAGTTAGAGAAGTGCATATTCACTAAGTACAAAGGATGGTGTCAAAGGATATAAGCTGTGGCATCCTAATAGTAGAAGTATCATCTATAATAGAAATATGGTGTTCAAAGAATCTATGACAAATGTTGTTCCATAAGATCCTGAAAAACCATAGACGATCGAGTTTGATGTTAGTGTGGAGGAAGAGATGGGTTATAAAAACTGGAATAGAAAGTTCAAATTTTGAAGTTGATGAGCCTGATGGGATGGATGATATAGCAGATTCTGAAACTGAATTTGAAGATTAAACACCCCCTGAATCAATTATAAGAAGGTCCACACGACTGAAAAGTCCACTTGAGAGGTGTACCTTGTTTGCTAGTAATGAGAATTATGCCCTAACTATTACATGTGATGATCTAAGCACTATTAATGAAGTAAGAAGTGCAGAGAATGCCAAACAGTTGGAGAAAGCCATGAAAGATGAGATGGACTCATTGGATAAAAATGGAACATGGAATATGATAAAATTACTTGCAGATAGAAAGACAATCGGTTGCAAGTGAGTGTTCAAGAAAAAGATATTTTGTAGATGAAGAGATAGAACAATATAAAGCTTATTTGGTTGCGGAGGGATATTTGCAAATACATGGAGTCAATTATGGTGAGATTTTATTTTCTCCTACTGTAAAATTAAATTCTATAAGATTTGTCTTATCCATGGCAGTTGCATAAATTTAGAGGTAAAACAACTTAATGTGAAAGCAAAATTCCTCCATGTTAATTTGGAGGAAGATATTTACACGAAGCAACCCGAAGGGTTTGTGGTCAAAGGACAAGAAGATTGTGTTTGCAAATTGAATAAGTCTTTGCATAGTCTTAAACAATCTTCGAGGATGTAGTATCAGTAGTTTGATTCATATGTCTTGAAGCTTGCCTTCATTTGTTGTGATGCTGATAATTGTGTCTACATGAAAATGTTAGATAATGGCTTTGTTATTTTAACCTTATATGTTGGTGATATGCTGCTAGTTGGGAATAATATGTGAATGATTAGTACTGTGAAAGGACTATTAATAAAACAATTTGAGATGAAAAATATAGGCCCAACAGACTTCATCTTGGGTATGTAGATAAAAAGGGAGCATGGGAATGGGAATTTATGGCCAAGTCAAAAGAATATGTTGAAAGTGTGTTGAAAAAGTTCAACATGACCGACTGTGAACCTGTGAAAATCCCCATGTCTACAAGTTCCAAGTTGTCAGTGCTCTAGTGTCCTAAGATAGAAGAGGAAGTCGAAGAGTGGCAATAGTCCCATATGCAAGTGCAGTAGGGAGCTTGATGTATGTCATAATTTGTACTTGTCCAAATATTGTTGAAGTAGTGGGAGTATTGAGCAGATATATGTCAAATCCAAGGAAAGAGCATTCAATGGCAACAAAGTGGGCGCTTTGTTATCTTTGCGGTACATTTGACTTTGAGCTATGCTATGAAGGCATGAAAAGCTCAAAGAGACAACAAAAGTTAGAATCGAAGTATTTTATAGATGCTGACTGGAGAGCTGACTTGATAGCAGGAGGTCAACTTGGGGATTGTAGTTTCTTTATTTGGTGGAGCTTTGAATTGAATGAGTATGAGGCAGAGCACAATTTCTTTATCTATCATTCAGGCAGAGTACATGGCCCTTAATTAGTGGAGTTGTTTCTTTATTTGATAGAGCCATTAAAGAAGTAATTTGGATGCACAGATTATGTAAAGAGCTTGATTTTTTTAGATAAGGAGAAGTGAAGATTGAGTATGATGGTTAAAGTGCTATATTCTTAGTTAAGAATTTTGGATTTCATGCAAGAACAAAGTTATCGACATTCAATATCACTTCATCTGAGAGAAAGTAGAATAGAAAATCGTAATATTGGAGAAAATTGACACAAATGTGAATAATGGAGATATTTTGACTAAGGCAGTAAGTGCATAAAAGTTTGAATGATGTACAATCGTGTTGGGTTTAAAGAAGCATGTGGAGTATTCACCAAGTGGGAGGAGAATGTTGAAGTGTGATCTATGCTCCCCGTCAATAGTGTAGGGCAGTGCCCCCACAATGTTAGAGGGTTTCTAAGCTCATATTTCATTCGTAGTTTGGTTTGGGCTCATAAATAGCTACTAAATATATAAATCACGTTTGGATAAATATTTTTTTATTTTTCTTATTATATTGGTAATTTGGGCTTTAGCTTATAAATAACTAATATAACAAAAATGTAAGATGTGCTAATTATATTGAAATCCTCATATACATATATATATATATATATATATATATATATCCTTCTCTTGTAATTGAGGGATGTAATAAAGACGTGCAATATGGTAATTATAGTGGAATTCTCACCTAGATATAACCTTATTTTAAGAGTGAATCAGAATAAAATCTTGTGTCTCAAATTTTTTTCTTGCTTTAACTCTCTACGTTTTTTTGTGATTGTGTAGCAAATCTTAATGGGTACACCAAGGGGAAAGTATTAAAAAAGTCATAAACTTATTATCTTTTTGCCAGTTCAATCCTAAATTTTTTAATTGGGCCAATTGAACAATACCTTTTACTTTAGGTCGTGACCTTTCCAAAGGTGAATTATCCAAAGAAAGCTAATGGATTACTAAGTCTAAAGACTTAGCACGGACCCTCCCAAATCCTACCAATCGCAACTTGACACTAAAAAATTAATCAATTTAAACATGCAATTTTACTCAAATTGGAGCTACCAAATCAATTAGGGTTGATTATAAACTCAAGTTATGGGAGGATACTTTACTTTTGCTAACCAGAGATTCAATAGTTTCTGGGACATAGTTACGTCAGATTAATCTAACGTCCTTTCGGTATCTTTTCATTTTAATTTTAAAAATATTTTACAAGTAGTCTTGATTAATTTTAACCTAAGTCACTAACATGCAAATGGTGGTCATATGGGTGCACAATTAAAAAAATAACATTCAATAAACCCAAGGGATGAATTGTAAGAAATTATAACTAACCGTAAGTATAACAAACTACAACTTTATTAAGGTTTATTCTCTAAAACAAATCTTGCAAAATTCTGATGAAAAAGCATGCCCTAAACATTATTTCTAAATGACATGACACCTAATTTTTATATTTTTTTAATGTTAATTTTGTGCAGTCTGAATCTAAATTTAATATGCACGATTTTTACTCTAATGACATGAGAGATGTAATTCATATGACATAACTTGAACCATCATGATACCTGTGCAATTTGATTTACGTGATCCTAAATATGCATGTGCTACATATTGAACGACGTGGTAATTCTATGTGCATGCATGTTCTTTTTATGATTTTTCTTCTCAAAATAATGCAGCTTCGATAAATTCTCTTGTTTTTTTATATGCAACCTACACGAAATAATAATGACGTGAAATGGGATTAATTATGAATTAACCCTATTAATTAACCAAGCAAATGACTTTATGTTTTCCTCTTAAATAAAATAAGAAAAACTAACACGACTTTATAATTTTTATTGAAAATAAAGTGACCTAATGATGCGATGCTAATCTTTTGGCATTTTCTTCTTTTCTTTTCTTTTTTTTTTGAGAAAAAAATGAACTTCATACATCATTTAATAATGCATGAAACACAACGATAATTATGGCCCGATTGCATTACAAGAGTATTATGACAATGAACATGTGACTCATTAACTAATGTGCAACATGTGACATGCATATTATGAAATCTATATGACCTAAATAACATTTTTATTCATTGTTTTTATTTTTATTAAAGGAAAATTATCTTAATTCCATATGAACCATAGAAATCAACGTGCGTTGCTTTGAACATGAACTATGTATGGACCTAAGTTCTAGATATGACATATGATGTGTGATATGTGATATGTACATAACGATTAAATATCAGATGATGAGTCGAAATATATGTCCCATTGATAATTCACAGTGCAATTCGTTGACATATTATCTTAATCCGAGTCAATCAATCAAAGCAATTCGTAAATTTGCCATGAAAAGTCGAAATAATCAAGAATCTAACCTGACGTCTTGCGGCTCTATATTCTTGATTATTATGACTTAATATGATAAATGTCCTAATCAGATAATGATTAAATATATCAAAATAATCAAGTCGGAATCACAGACTAGGAAATTGAATATTTGAACTGAATTTAGTCTAAAGAGATTACCTAGTCCAGAGCACGGCTTTCTTGAGGTGGCAGCGACAAGGCTTGTGGACCGGCAAGTGAGGTATGACTGAGAATTCACTGGTGTTTGGTGAGTAACCGGTGATTAAAAGTGGGTGGTCTAATGACGATTTCACCACCGTGAGGCCCTGCCAATGAATCAAAAATCTGCACAGAAAGAAGATTATGAAGGATGAAGCCAACGTCGGGAAGGCAGCGTGCAGCACTTTGTCGGCGGGGGTAGTGGCACAACTCAATAAAGATTGGCGGACAACAAGCAATGTTGGTCTTTGCGAGAACTCATCAGAAAGCAGCAAGCGTCTTGGAGGAAAGTTGCTGGCGTCAATGGGATCGACTCATTTCAAGGAATAGCAAACTTTGTTGTCAGGACTCCCAAAGGGATGTGTTTCTTGTCACGATGTCAATGTTGTTGGAGTTTGTTAGAGGACTAAAACAAGATAACAACAAGGTGCGTCGAGTGTGAAATGGAATAGGCTTGTGGTGGCAACACAAATGTGAGGGCAACCGTGGAGCATGAGGGCTACCAACAGCAAATCACAAAAGAAAAGAGAAGTTTTCCTATGGCTTTTCTCTCTCTCCTTCTTCTCTTTCACAAATACACAAATACTCTCTCAAGGAAACTCTTCCCCAAGTCTTTTTCCTCCGTTCTCTCCCTTCCTTTTCATCCATGTCACTCGCGGGCACTCTGCAAATTCCTCCACCTATTTCCCTTTCAACCCTTAAATGGGACCTCACGAACTCTTGCCCCCTTTTTCCCCAATCGCCCTTTGGCATGAAGCTTTGCACTCTCTATTTATAGAGGCCAAAAAAAAAAAAAATCTGTTTTGCAAGTGAAGATTTTCCAAGATAATTGCATATATTCATCCAACCGACGATGATCATCTTTTGAAAAGAGGGGATATGCTCAATAAGAAAATGGTTAATACCCTAAAAAATCTCAAACTGGTACACCCGTGACAAATTCACCCCAAACTATTTTTTTGACCACAAAAAATTCTAAACTGGTATACCTTTGACAAATTTACCCCAAACCGGTACACTTGTGACAAATTTACACTTTGTTAATTTTGTTAAATTTTACAGTCAAATTATTAAATTAAATGACATGTGACAGTTGACTAGTATACAAATTTGAGATTTTATGCTCCGTTTGTCACAGTTTACAAATTTTATGATTTTTTTGTGGTATTAATTCAATTTAGTGGAGGGTATATTTGTCGCAAATTTACTAGTTTTGGGTTTTTTGCGGTTGAATAAATTAGTTTGGGGTAAATTTGTCATAAATGTACACGTTTAGGGTTTTTTATAGTCAGTTGGGATAAATTTGTCACAAGTATACCAATTTTGGGTTTTTCATGGTCAAAAAAATAGTTTTGGTAAATTTGTCACAGGTGTATCAGTTTGGGGTTTTTTCAGGGTATTAACCCAAAAGAAAATGGTTCCATTATTCAAAATCTAAAATCTTTTGTAAAGATTTTCCAAGATAATTTACTCAATTGCTGACGATCATACGCTCAATAAGAAAAAGGCTCTAAAATCTAAAATTTTTCGAGATCTCCTTCCACAATCGAATTGTTTATTTTACTAATCATTTTTTATCCTCTCTTTTTCTATTTTCTATTTTTAGAACAATTTTTATTTTTAAAATAATGAATTTAAATCGGATAAGTTTGCTCCTAAATATTATTGTTACCTAAATGCAAATGTTATGAAATGCTTAATGTAATTTTGACATTTTTATATGATGAACAAATAAGTAGCATGGTAGAAATTAGGTGTCTTTGTATTAATTAAGTCAATTTGGCCAATTTTAGTCGAAAATTATTGTCATAGACATTAAGGGTGAGCGTTTCCAAATTGTTCCAAGTTACGTACAGATTCCATCAGGAACTTGAAATCTACCTGTCAGAGCAGGTTCTTTATTTTTTGGAACCTGAATCGTACTCTAATACCTTGGAACTTGGAACCTACTCTGTCACGGATTTCAGGATCTATCCACATTACATCTATATTATTAATTAAATGATTACAGTTAAGTATCACCGTTTATTATCACCATTTGCAGTTATAATCAACTTTTTAAAACTTTTATTTAGACACATGAAAAATACGAAACATTAATAAAAAATAGTCTCAGTCACAAAATGAAAGCTCAGACTAGTGGTTTCAAATTATACACATATCATTAAACACCATGGCATATTATAGGACCGTGTGAAAACACAAAAAAAAAAAAAATACAAAAACATGTCCCAGATTTTAGGTTTCAGGCTCCACTTACCTAAAAATTGAAACCTTCTTGTCTAAATAAGTTCTCCAATTTTTGGAACCTAGAGCTTACTTTACATATCTTGGAATTTGGAATTCGACAGGTTCTTATCAATTCCATTCTTAGGTTCGAGATTCTACCCTAGAATCATGTTCACCCATAATGGATGCCCGCTAGTTGATGTTGATATGGAAAATATTAAATGATTTTTTGAATTATTATTATTATTATTATTATTATTATTATTATTATTATTATTATTATTATTATTATATTTCTTTTTTTGTCCTTCATTTTGGTTGGCGAGGGTCGCCTCGACCAACTGACGAGGCCACGAAGGCTCTCAGGGAGGGCCTTGCCCATAGCCCCGCTAGTCGTTGGCAAAGCAACCTTTGCCTAGTTTTGGCTAGAGTTATAACTGTTGAGAAAACTCCTATTAGATTTTGAAGTTAACAAAACTTTCCTAATCTTATTCTTATTCTTATTTTGAGGAATACTAGACTTCTGTGGAATTCTGTCAAAGTTTATTTTACATCAGAAGTCTGTCTCACTCTGATGAAGATCTAGACTAAACCCAAGTGAAGAACGAAGATATAATCAGACTCATGATTATTGATCTTTCAACAAGAATTTAGTTCGAACAAGATATATCTGGCTCTTTGGTTGGATATCTCACTTACCTTTAAAAAAATATTGATAAAATCAATCACGGATTGGTGAAATCAACTTCGAAGACAAGTTCTTTTTTGGAAAGAATCTACTTATGGAAACCAAGATTTTGATTGTATGGACGACCATGATTATTGGACTTTCACCTCGATCTTCAAATAGCTACAAGATTTCTTTGATTGATTCTATCTAATGGATTGATTGGAAGATTTCATTTGGATAGTGCCAACGGTCATAAAGGCATGTATGAGTATTTAAGGAGGTCTTCCAGGTCATTTGAAGAAGGGTGTGAAAATTAGAATTTCAATGTTTGAAGCTTTTCAAATCACTTGTTTTTCATCGTTAGTGCTCGTATTTGTGCTCGAAAGAGAGAGAAACACGAAGAAGTGACTTAGTGAGAGAAAAAGAAATTCTTTACTAAGCAATCAGACTCACCTTGTTGTAATTCTCTTTCAATTCGTAGTGAAATCAAGCCAGAAGGTTGTCAGCGTGGGAGAGTGGACGTAGGCTTGATCTAAGCCAAACTACTCTAAATCTTGTGTTCAATTTTCTCTTCCCTTAACTCATTTAATCTATTTGTTGTGATATTTTTCTAAGCTTCGCTATTTTTCAAAACATTTTATTTTAGTCTGAATCTATATCAGAAGTTTGGTGTCAAATAGACTTAGTTTGAAGAAAGTATTTTTTATGGCATCTTTAAATCAATTTTTTTTTTTACACCTATTCACCTCCCTCTAGGTGTTAATACTAGTTCTTTCAATTGGTATTAGTGTCGTGGTGCTTATTTTATTGAAGTGTTTTTACTTCTAAGCTAAAAATCTTATATGACTAGTATTTTAGCTCCAGGATTGGTTGAAGGGCAGAGCAACACCAGACCTCCCTATTTCGATGGAAATAAGTATAATCTGTGGAAGAACAAAATGAAGACATTCCTAAGATTCAGAGATCCCCTGGAATGGGATGTTGTTGAAAAAGGAATCAATCCAAAGGCAGCATCAACTTCAAACAAAGGGAAAGAAGTGATAGAAAAAGATACTGATGAATCCACTCAAGCTAAAATTTTCAAGAGACAAGCTCTTGATGCTAAAACTATTTATTCTTTATACCGTGCTTTGTCTCCCACTGAATACAACAAAATCTCCTCCTATGAAACATCAAAAGAAGTTTGGGATAGACTTCATGTCACTTATGAGGGGACTGATCGTGTGAAGGAGACAAAGATAAATATTATACTTGAAAAATATGAGTCCTTTAGAATGAAGCCTGGAAAATCTATTTGTGATATGTTCAATCGCTTTATAGAAATTGTAAATAGCCCGACTTATCAAGATCAACCAATTTATAAACCAATGAAAGTCAACAAACTACTATGTGGACTTTCATGTGAAGACTTCAATCAAAGAAACTCAAAGGATCATGCCTCTATTTGTTGATGAATTGATAGGCATGCTTCAATTGTACGGAGTGGAGCAGATCAATGACGAGGAAGACCTAAAATGTAAGAAATCGATTGCATTAAAGTCTAATGTTGATTATGATGATACAGATACAGACGCTGACATGGATGATGAGGAGCTGGCCCTTTTGATAAAGAAATTCAGAAAACTGAATAGGAAAGGAGGAAGGTTAAATTGGAAGAAGCAAAGTATGCAAAATTCCCAGAAGAGACCAATGGAAGATGTTGAAACAAGCAAAAACATAATATGTTTCGAGTGCAAGAAAAATAGACACATCATGCCAAACTGTCCCTTATTGAATAAGAAGAAAGGGAAGTATGAGAAGTATAAGAAGGCTCTTAAAGCTGGAACCTGGTGTTGACACTTATTTTTGAACAAAAAAAACGAACAAACAATAAAAAAAACAAAAATAAAAATAGAAAACAAAACAAAACAAAACAAAACTTTTTGGGGGTTGGGTCGGGCTGGATCCAGCCTTCGCTCGGCCCACCCCTCTTCCTTTTTCCTTTCCCTCACGCAGCCAGCCTCCTGGTCTCCTTGGACCTGGCCCGTGTCCAGCGGTCGTCCCTCTCTAACCATCCTTTGCATGTGGACCTATAGCAAAAAGCAAAAAGCAAAAGGAGCAGTAGAAAAGCAAGACGCAGGCAGCAAAGAGAACGAGGGTATCGAAAGAGGGAGAAACCAAGAGAGAGAAGAGGGAGAGAGGGAGAGCTCGAGAAGGAGAGGTAGGGAGAGATCGAGAGAGAGGAAGAGAGCTTGAGGGGGAGAGTGACAAGATTCACCGTGCCTTAGTAGTGACTGATTCCTTAGGCCGCCGGTCTCCTCGCGCCACTGCTGCACCACCCGAGTCGGCCGCCGCCCCACCAGCCATTGGAGTTCCTCCTCGCTCGCGAGCTCACGCCATCGCTTCACCTGCGACCTTGCGTCATCGTCGCTCCGCCAATAAGCCGCGAGCCCCCATGCCAGCCTGCGCCTACCCCTCTGCCTAGAGCTTCGACACCGCCGCTGCCTGTTGCTTGCAACACCTTCGAGCAACCCCCTGCAGCAGCTCATCTCCACTACACCACCACGCTTGAGCATTGCTCGCCTCCGCCTGCGGTCTGCCTGCAGCTCGATGCCATTGCCCTCGACACCAGCAGATCCGAATTCGGCCATTGCGTCTCTGCCTCTGCTCCACCGCGCCTCCACCTGCAGAACCCGTGAGCCTTGCCAGCAAGCCTCGCCTTGCCATGCCACCATGATCGACCTCCGGCGTAGCGTCGTTGTGCCTCGCTGTGCCACCGCCGCCAAGAAGCCTTAGAGAGGAGGCACGAACCGGGTCGTGCGAGCCAGGTTGGGTGCAATTCTCGGGTAGGGTTTCTGTCCACATGGGCTTGTTTCCGCGGGCCCGTTGATTTTTGGGCTTTAGTTGGGCCCTTCTTTTTAAAATCAAATCTTGCTAGGTCATGGGCCCGCGGGGGGCCCTTATGCAAAAGGGTTGGGCCGGTTGTTCGGGCCCAACTCGTAGTCAAATAAAGGCCCGACCATCGGGCCTTTCCCTTTTTGGGCGGGTCAATTGACTTGCCCCCCAACTGGACCGAACCCAAGTCCGGTCTCTGACCAGACCCGACCCCAGCCCGACTGGGTGGAACTCGAGTCGGGTCAAACTAGACCCGACCCGGTTTACCCATTTTTATTTAAAATTAAAATTCATTAAAAAATTAAAAATTAGAAATTAAATCTTTACCAAAAAAAATTAGAAATTAATTAATTTTTTAAATAAAAAATAAAAAATTAAAATTTTCAAAAGTTAAAAAATGTGGGGGTTAGGTTAGGAATTGTTATGTATTTCCTTTTTAGTGTAATTAGGTCTTTATTTGCTCATATATGGATTATATTGCATGTTTAGACTGCATTTTTTGTTATGTTTAATTGCACGTGTTTAATTTTATGGCAATTAAGATCTTGGTAGCTATAATTAGTATGTTAATGATTGCGTACCCATATGATCAACTCATATGTTAGCGAATAGGTATAAAATCAATCCAAACTGCCTGACAAAAATCATTTCTTTTAAAATGAACATGATTAGATACCGAAAGGGTACTAATTGATTAATTAGTGTAATCAAGTCCCCGACCCTAGATTCTTTGGTTGCGTAGGAAGTGAGGTATACTCACACACCTCACTTGGTTTCTAACCGATCCCAATAGGCTAATGGCGACTTCTTTTTGCGAAATTCTTTGGAATACCCCAATGTCGCACGAGGTATGGGCTTGGGAGAGCCCGCGTCTAATCATGGACCTTAGGTCCATCATTTAGGCAATACCCCTAAACCTATTCCCTCCACCCGAGGGTAGGTCCCAACAGCATGGCGTCTCCGCTGGGAAGTTGGTTTTAAACCTTAGAGGACTTAGGCCAAAATTAATTTTGTTCAAAAATATTTTTGTTTGGCAGTGAGAATTCCAGGTACGCCCCTAACATTAAAGGTGTTAAATGTTTTTACATAATGGGAGGTATACGGGGAAGTGTTTGCTCACCTTTGTTTTGCAGAGAGGTGTAGGAATGTATGGTTTATTTTTTATATACGGAGTGTTGTTTGCTTATAAAATTGTTGTGCATGTATCATTTGCATTGCACTACACCATGGCACGCACAACCTGTCGCCGGACCTGAGCTGCATAAGATCACTTATGATGGTGTTGAGGTGGATATCGCTCCGACTACAATCCTGTAGTATGAGTCGCCCATCTCTATCCCGAAATTTCTTGCTTCATGTCAAAGGTACCCACCCTAGTCTGCAATTGTACGACACGGGTCGGTTCCTTAACGAAGCCAAAGTCATGGGTAACACGACCTAGCCGCGATCTTGTTGGTTCAGTCCGGTGATCCTATGACTGCATTTTGAGCCATATAGAGTAGAAATCGAACCATATCCCATGTAAATGTCTATGTAATTTAAAAAATAGAGACAAAGGTTAGCACCCATTGTAAGTATCATTTTCATTTTTATTTGCTCATTTTGTATTGAACCTCCATCTTGAAATTCGCGAACATCAATCGATTACCCATGTGCATGTCTACGTAATTAAAAAAAAAAAACAGAAACAAAGGTTGGCACCCATTGTAAGTAGCATTTTCATTTTTATTTGCTTATTTTGTGTTGAACCTTCATCTTGAAATTCGCGAACATCAATCGATTGCCCTCGGTGCTGTAGGCTTGTAATTGAAAAAATTGGCAATCATTTTTGACAAGTGAACATTGAATGCAAGTTTTAAGCACTTTGATTTGGTCCTTTCGAACACATGGTTTTCTTTAAATTTCTAGTTATGGTCTGAAAATCACATTTAAAAAAAAAAAAAAGCTTTCAAGTCAAAGATTATATTTTGTTGTAAAATAAAAATTGAGATCATATTTTCAATCAAATTCTTTCTTTCTCATATTCTGGGATTGAAATTCAGATAATATTTTGTGTATAGATTCCTCAAAATAAAAGTCACTTCTTTCAAAAATCAATGTCACTTTTGCATATGAAACTTTTGGAATAGAGTGGACATTTGATTGATGGCCGTAGATCAATTTTTTTAATGATGTATTCTCTTATGATAAAATCTTGGCGAAATACTAAAACCACGTAATAGGATAATGGGGCATGTACCATCGCCTCGATTTTTTTGTAAGAAGTGACCTCATTGATAGATCATTTTCTCATTCACATACTCCACACACTGACATTGTCATCTTTTTGTCAGTTATGCATGATGCTCCATGACATTTTCGTGTTTGACCACATAGAGAAGTGAATTCTAGAGCTAGGACAAGAGTTGATTTTTACTCTTATCTATACAAGAGTTTCTTGTATTTTATCATTGTTTTTATTCTTGTTAAGAATCTTGTTATCCATTCTGGGTTTTGATTGCAAATTCAATTGATGCTTTTGTAAATCGTGCGACTCATTTTTTTTTTTTTATGATAGAATTCAATTTCATGAAAATCATCCAAAAAAAAAACTCAGAAGTGTTTTAAATGAATATTTACGTCTACCTTCAAAATGTTTTGAAAATGAATTTTAAGAAAGCTTTGCTTAAGGCCTCTCTTCGCATGGTCGCTTTCTTGGGTAGAATGAAAAGTTTATTTGAGATCAGCATTGGCCCTTCTAAAAGATAAAAGCGTAGGCTCATGGAACTCGAGGGGCGAGCATGCGTCGAGGCTTCGTCAGCGCCAATGTTCCATAGAGGCGGACAAAGTTGAATTCCATTTTGGGAAGTTTCGTTATTTGCAAATGCTTTAGGTGCCAAAATAGCTCATCGATCTCGTTTACTTTGCATGATAAGACAAATGAAGGGAGTTGCCAAGTATCCAAAAGGGCAAATTCGAAGGAAGAGTAAACTGTAACGATTCCAATTATCCATTTCTAATACTGTTTCTGACATGATTTTCTTTTCATTGTCAAGGGGACATCAAGAGTACCAAGTTTTGTAACGTTCCAACAAACGCGATGGAGCATTATTGAGTCTTGTTTATCTTAAACAAAGAAAGATTCAAATGATGAAACAAAGGGGCAATATTATCCCTTCATCCATGAGAGATACCTTGAGATGTTGATCGCCCGATTTTGAAAAGGTTGTCTCTTGTTCCTATACTTGATTCTCTTCAACATAAAAAATGACATGTCATTTTCTTTGATACAACATGGATTCGAACAGAACAAAGGTTTGTCAAATAAAGAGTGGGAGAGCAACGTTTGATTTAGAAAAATCTCTCATCCCCCCACCAATAAAGTGTGCCAGAACAACATTGTCAAATTCATCAAAAAGGATGTATCGTTCTTCAGTTGAACCTAACTAAGAATGGAGATAACTCATTTCATCTCCCCTTCTTACAGGGTGATAAATGAAAAAAAAAAGTTGCACCTTGATCGTAGAAGCGGTGCCTTCTAGCAAGGAATCAGGAAAATATCAAACACTTAAAGGCGAATGCAAGGGAAGGTTATTGTCAAGTTACCAAATATCCATGAAGGTGAATCCAAGAGATGTTAGCACCCAAAGGATGAAAGCGAATGAAGGGTAAAAATGTATCGTTTCTAACATTTCAATCCCTAAAAATTTTTACACTACCATATTCTTTTACTTTCTTTACAGGGTTACTGAGTCACCATGCCGCAGGTAAGTACCCTTCTTCTAAAAAAAAAAAAAAACAGAGAATTTCCATTACAAAAAGAACCTTTAGCGCTTTCCTAGAGACAAGCACAAAAAAGAATAATTGAAAAAAAAAATTCTACAAACTTTTTTAGCATCATTTTTTTCTCAAAATTGTTTTCTTGTTTTGTGGGTTATTCATTTTGAATCAAATTTCCCTATGGAGATTGATCTACTCAGATGATCTCGACAGAGTGAGATGGAGACGTTAACCATGCCAAACATGAAATGCTTAGGATGAAGAAAGGCAAGCCATTTCCAAACACATCCTTCAAACACTTTTGAAAGTTGAGTAAAAGGCGACCTTCTCTTAGGACGAAGGATTCATTCGCATTGAGCATAAAGATCGGAATGATAAAGATGTCTCCTTCATCAATCCTAAGTATCGCACTATTCTCTTGCTTCCCCTTTGGACCAAATAAAGATGATCCTTCAAAGTACCCCTGTCGAGAACAACCCTACGTTGGGGCAGCATAGGAGGTTATGGTCGTGTTGTAGAGCGAAAGATTGAGAAAGATTCTATTACTTTCACTTGCATCAATCTTCTGGTGATAGCTTCAGAGGAATTCTCATCAGAGCTTAACTCATCTCAATGTGAAGAAGAGCATTTCCTTCTCTACCTAAACACTAATACCCATTGCTTTAACCAATTTGGGATTTGATTGTTCATTTCCGAGTCTCGAGCGATGATCATCTCCCTTCAATGGGGCAAGGCATAAAGACTGACCACATGCAATTGACATTTACGAGAAAATGTGAAAAGCATCTCGAAAGTCATAAGAGCTCCAAAAGTTCAAAGAAAAAGAAGTTCGACAAAATTAAGGGGCATGAAAAAGCAGTGTGCCTGATAAAAGTAAGGCCAATGCCCGTCAAGGAAAAGAGCCAAAAGGCTGCATCTTATGGGAAGGAAAAATTATCAAAGTCCAAGTGCTTGCATAAAAAAATCATTGCAAGAGCAAAGAAAATTAGAGAGATGAGTAAAGCTCCCATTCAAAAATGATTAGTCAAGAGACTTTCGAGATGTGCTGTGTTTCAAAAGCCCAATGCTTCCGAAAGGTCGAGTGACCTGGTCACGTTGCCATGATGATCACCGTCTCTTAAAAAACTCTCTTGAAAATTTTAAGCATTTTGAGCCTCTCCCGAGCCAACATTACAGCCTTCTTTTGAAGTCTCTTCTGATTGGGATGGTTTGAGCAAAAATGAGAATGCCACAAAGAAGCTATTGCTTGAAGGGGTGGAAGTAATTCTATCTTGTTTTATCTTCTAAGGTCTCGACTTGTAAATTCGATGAAGATAGCAACAAATGTTCCTTTATTGGTCACAAAGCAATAATCCCCTTGTGTAAGCCCATGGCCAAATCTATATTGCGGTCCTTTCAAAAGACCTTTTTGACTGATCAGATTGTGTTCATCGCGAATGTTTCTGAAAGTTTTTGACATGGGTTATGTGAGATACCCTTAGCATTTGGTTACTTCCCATGTGAATGGATGGGATCAAGCAACCATTTTATTGAGATTGTGTGAGAAACCCTTTCTGACTAAGAAACTCTAGTTTGGCATGCTTAATGAGCCTTTTTCATGAGTTGTAACCGTTCTAATAAGAACTTTACTCTCAGAGAATTTAATGATTAATGATACATCCCCTAGCAAGTTGACAGTTTTGCGCCATATGATGCTGATTGACATTGAATGTTTTCTAAAGCAGTCGGACTTAGCTTAATTAGCTAGGTCAATTAATGTTGCAATATTTCCAATACGTCTGTTAATGATGTCCCTAATGACATTTGCTTAAGTTGAGTTTGACAGGATTCCTCAGTGGAGCCATGCAGTTTTCAAGAGGTTAGCGGGTGCTTCCCTAAAAACTAAAGGTTCATGGTCGGCCTTAAACCATGTCATCAAACGGTTTGTGGGTCTATCCTTAAACTACAAGGTTCGTGGGTCAATCCTTAAACCACAAGGTTTGTGAGTCTATCCTTAAACCACAAGGTTCGTGGGTCCATCCTTAAACCACAAGGTTCGTGGGTCTATCTTTAAACGACGCTTTTAAAATGTTCATGAGTCTATCTTTAAACTGCGATTTTTCAAAAGGTTCACGGGTTTTCCTTAAATCACATATTTTTAACCCGGTTGAAACCTATTGTTACACGGTGAGACCTCATTTCTTCTTTCTTCTTATGACTCGGTGGGCTTCCGTAGCCCAAAGTCATTCTCCTTCTTCTTATGACCGGGTGGGCTTCTGTAGCCCAGAGTCCTTCTCCTTCTTCTTATGACCCGGTGGGCTTCTGTAGCCCGAAGTCCCTCTCATTCTTCTTACGACCCGATGGACTTCTGTAGTCCGGAGTCCCTCCCATTCTTTTTATGACTCGGTGGGCTTTTGTAACCTGAAGTCCTTCTCCTTCTTCTTATGACCCAGTGGGCTTCTATAGTCTGGAGTCATTCTTCTTCTTATGACCCGGTTGGCTTCTGTAGCCCGGAGTCTTTCTCTTTCTTCTTATGACCCGGTGGGCTTCTATAGCCCGGAGTCTTTCTCTTTCTTCTTATGACCTAGTGGGCTTCTGTAGCCCGAAGTCCCTCCCCTTCTTCTTATGACCTAGTGGACTTCTGTAACCCGGAGTCCCTCCCCTTCTTCTTATAACTCGGTGGGCTTCCGTAGCCTGGAGTCCTTCTCATTCTTCTTATGACTCGGTGAACTTCTGTAGCCCGAAGTCCTTCCCCTTCTTCCGATGACACGGAGAGCTTCTGTAGCCCAGAGTCCTTCCTATGACACAGAGAGCTTTTGTAGCCCAGAGTCCTTCCCCTTCTTTTTATGACACGGAGAGCTTCTGTATCCCAGAGTCCTTCCTCTTATGACACGGGGAGCTCCTGTAGCCTGGAGTCCTTCCCCTTCTTCTTATGACACGGAGAGCTTCTATAGCCTGAAGTTCTTCCCCTTCTTCTTATGACATGGAGAGCTTCTGTAGCCTGGAGTCCTTCTTCCTATGAAACGGAGAGCTTCTGTAGCTTAGAGTCCTTCCCCTTCTTCCTATGACACGGAGAGCTTCTGTAGCTCGGAGTCCTTCCCCTTCTTCCTATGATACGGAGAGCTTCTGTAACCCGGAGTTCTTCTTTCTATGACACGGAGTGCTACTATAGCCCGGAGTCATTTCCCTTCTTTCTTATGACACGGAGAGTTTCTGTAGCCTGGAGTCCTTCTTCCTATGAAACGGAGAGCTTCTGTAGCTTGGAGTCCTTCCCCTTCTTCCTATGACACGGAGAGCTTTTGTAGCTCGGAGTCCTTCCCCTTCTTCCTATGACACGGAGAGCTGTAACCCAGAGTCCTTCTTCCTATGACACGGAGAGCTACTGTAGCCCGGAGTCCTTTCCCTTCTTTCTATGACACGGAGAGTTATGTAACCCGGAGTCCTTCTCTTTCTTCCTATGACACGGCGTGCTTTTGTAGCCCAAGGTCTCTTCTTTCTTCTTATGACACGGCAAGTTTTCGTAACCCGGAGTCCTTCTCTTTCTTCTTATGACACGGCGTGCTTTTGTAGCTTGGGGTCATTCTTCCTCTTATTGACAAGAAGCACTTCTATAGTTATGAGCCATTTCCGTCGACCTGATACGTGCCTATGTAGTCAGGGTCTTTCTACTGCTAAAATAATTTAGGTATCTTATGTTTTTGAATGTAACCTCTTCGAGGCTACATGTGACATCCGACATTTCACTGACCTTTATTAGTGTAATAAGATCATTAAGGAGTTAGATTATTTTAGATCGGGCAAGAAAGCAAACTCGATGGACCATAAGGAGTACGTGGGCTTGAGAAGTAAGCGGGCCACATGAGTTTTCGAATTGGGCTTGATAAGCCGAATGGGAGATTTGGGCTTGGATTTGACTTGGAGCGGGCCAAGGCTCAGACCTGTTAGAATAGTTTAGTAGACCGAATGGTTATAGATTGAGCCTGTTGGGCCAGAGACGGGTATTTAGTGTCACGCCCCTATCCTCCGAGCGCGCGAACATCCCACTTCAGTCGATATAAATGCGACATCCCAGGACGCGTCGCCGACTTATTCATTTTATTATGCATGCGAAAGCGAAACAAATCCCCTGACAACATTTAACTTGGGATAGAAAAGCAAGCAATCAATCACAACCAAACAAGCTTTCTTATAAACACATAGGTTTATATACAACACTAGATTGACTACAAATTAGACGGGCTCAACAAAAAGGGAACTGTTCTATGACCAACTAGTCAGACACGTTCGCTGATTCATCGGTCTCCACCTTCACAAATGTCCATGGCTTCGAGTCCTCCACGACGCCATCTAAGGACCTGAAAATGTTAAGTCCATAACAGGGTGAGACAATGTCTCAGCGAATCCTACCCTCTAAGACTCGATTAGGAAGAAAATACACCTCAAGGCGCTCTAGCCACACAAATAGGACATGGGACTTACCTCGCCTTAGTCCTTCCTGCACATTAGGACAATTCATAGATCTATCAATTCATACCATCTATTAAATCATACTATCTACTCATCCATTAATACAATCACGGCTCACACAAGCTGAAATGGATGCAATGCTCTCATAAGCTGATATAGATGGTAGCTCATACAAGCTGATATATACATACATGGTAGCTCACACAAGCTGATATATACATAAATGGTAGCTCACACAAGCTAATATATAGATGATAGCTTGCACAAGCTGATAAATGGATCGTTGCTCTCACAAGCTGACAATAATGCTCACACAAGCTAATATTGATGCTCACACAAGCTGACAATGAATACATATTTGCTCGCCAAATCTGTATATTCAATAATAAACCAGAGAACTAGATAAACAATCCATTCAGATCCAACGATTTAAACTAGTCCTACAAACTAATTATGGTGCCAAAAGCCGACACCGGGTATTTTCAAGTTAAATACCAAAACTCCACCAATATCACTCAATTCCACACTTTTGGAATTATTATCCATAATCATCATTTCACTCAAATTCTCAATTAAACAAACAATTAGCACAAATTGACCGCACTACTGCGATCAGTGCGAAATTCTAACGACCGGCCATCTCGGCAAAATTTTCGAAATTAGTAAATAATTAAATTTAATTTTGAAAAATTAAATAATTAAATATTATATTATACTAATATAATTTAATAAAATAATATTTATAAAATTCGAAATAATTAATTAATTAAAAATAATTAATTATGGCTTAAACTAGATAACACTAATTTAAACATACAATTAGCCCTAATTAAACATCCACTAAACTAATCATACATCTAATCTAATTAACATTTAAATAATCTAATCTAACCACCTAAACCTACTTTGACTAATCTAAACACTCCTTAAGCATAATTAACTTACTAAGCAAGGATTAGAAGGTAAGCTCACTGGTTTTGTGAGCCGGTGAGTCCACAACGACCATGATGCTGAGGCGATCGATAAACCTCGAAGCGGCGACACCAACGGAGGTCGGAAAGACACCAAAAACGGGCCTTGAAGCTCCCACAGCTTGCTGGTCTTCAGCTACTGATCTTGAACCGAGAAGGCTAGAACTGGCGGCGGTTTGGTGCGGAAACGGCGAGCGGCGAAGGTCCGGCGGCTTGGGGGTAGCGTACAGCCGATGGACGATGGCAAGGAGGCTCGGGAACCTCAACCAAGTGATCCAAGGTGTTCCCGGGGCTGGAACAGCAACCACACTCTCAGACTCCCTCTGCAACTTTGAAAAACTAGACTATCTGAGGAGAGACAGAGCTAAACGGGCTTGGCTGGAGCTTCGGCGAGGAGTTGGCCGGCAACCGGCGGCACTCGGGGGTTGAGGGGGACCTACTGGTGGTTGGTATGGGTGGAGAAAGGGTTAGAATGGGAGAAAAATAGAAGAAAACGTTGAAATGGCGAAACTGGGCGAACTGCCAGGTGGACCAACGGACCGGTGGCCGGTTTCTTCTTGTTGGCGTACCAGATGGATGGCAGCTCCGTTTGGGGCGAGGCTAGACTTTTTGAAACGTTCTAGATGTCCTCGTCATGGTGATATGTGGCTCGTTCACTAATTCATCCGGGAAGTCAACGTTTTACTCAGATATTTATTGAAAGGTCAGCTGAAGCAAAAACTGGAATGAGGGGAAAACAGAGGAAAATGGCCGACGGTGGCCTTGCGGGTGTGCGACGGTGGTGGGGCTGGTGTGCTCGGTTTTCTCTGGTTCTCTCAAGGTCTCTCAAGGCCACAACCATGGAGAAAGCCTCAATTCAAGGAGGAAGAAGAGCTACTGAACAAAGGGGACCCCAAAGGCTCCTTAGCCTTCAACACTTGCCATCTCCTCCTCTCTCTTGCTCCCACCACTCATTAGCTGACCATAGCCCCTCTCTCTCTTCTCAATCTTCCTCAAGAAGCTTCCCAAGTAGTCCAAAGGTTGGTCACCATGGAGGGGCTACGAATTTTGTGCAATATGGCCATCAAAGTCTCCAATTCCTCTTCAATCCTCTTCAATTCAATTCAATTGAAGTCTCAAAAATTCATCCCATGTGTCTACACTTGAATCCACATTTTTCCATGCCAATAAATCCATCTCTGGATGCCAAAAGTGCACTCAAGAACGGTCTTCCAACTTTCCCAATAAAAAACGGCCTTACTTTGCTTTTTGCCAAAAATCTCAGTTTATAGAAAAATCTTTTGAGGATGAGTCGACGTTCCTAAAATGAATTGTGACATAACAGAACTTTCAATTTCTGTAATCGAGTTCAATTTCTCAGTTAAATTCAATTTGGCGCGACTTTAGCGTGTCCTAATCTAGCGGGTAGCTTTTAGGAACTTTTTGTGCAATTGACTTGTGGTCGATTGTTTTCGAGCCACAAAGTGCATCTTCGACACATTGGCGACTCTCGATTGTTGTAGAAATCTCAAAGTTTCAAATACGGACATAGGGTACCAAATGACAGAGAAATCGGTCTAGTGCCGATCGACAAGATTTATGCAATCAGGTGGAATCACCCAAACTTAATCACATGCCTTTGTCGAGTCGACCTATCTCTGGTCTCTAATCGATCTGTGCCGCAATGACCCTTGCAGATTAGCAAGGTCGAGCAGTTGATTCCTAGTCGAATTCTCAAGTTTATTGCGTTTAGATTCCTTAACGGCTTCACCTGATAGACTAATTATCTCGTGAGTGGCCAACTCAGAGGAGAGAGCTATAGATGCGAAGATGAAATGCCCGACTTATTCAATTGAAACCGGAATTGTAAAATCGGGATGTCACATTTAGGCCCAAGTAATCTTATTTTCAATTAAGTCTATAGATTATAGTTATGATAATTGGATTAGTGATTGTAATGCTAATGTCAATTTCTAACTTTAGCATTTCTTGTGATAAATTCTCCATAGACTAACACTAAATAGTTAAAATGTCATATAATTTCATAACTTTGTATAATTACAATAGGATTGAAATCTAGTGGAATCGAAAGGGAATTAAGTGAAAAACATTAGAAACAAATGAACTAACTAACGACATGGATTAAAGGTTAATTGATGGTGAACGACAGATGGCAAAGGAAGCCGTACATGGAGGCCACGACTTCTCTCTCATTTCTCTTTGCGCTCTCTCTTCTCCCACGGTTTTTCTCCCCAAAACCGAAACCAAGCAAAGGAGACATCATCATTAGTAAACCTATTGATTAGCCTATTCTAGGAATTAGCTTATAGACCATTTCCCCTCATAACTCTCGTGTCATCATCTCTCTCTCTCCAAAACCGAGAACTCCCATCTTCTTCTTCCTCTCTTTCTCTCAGTCGAACAATAGGAGAAACCAGCAACCCTTCAATGATTTTTCTTCTTCTTGTGTGCGAATTTAGGTGCTGATCTTTGAAGCTTTTTGAGTCATCTAGTAGCTAAACCAAGGTAAGGAAAGATAAGTCTCTAAAGTGGAAGTTTGTGGCATCCCAAAAAAATTCAAGACAAGCTCTAAGGTGTATTAAAGCCCATAATTAGGTAATGAAATTACCTATGGTTTATGCTTTAGCCATTAGTCTCCTCTTAAGACTAAGTGATATGTGCTTGTGTTCATGAGTTTTCAAATTAGTAATATAGGATAAATTAATAAGAATGATTTATTCTTGGCCATGTGAAATTTAAAATTTGAAATCTATAAAAGAAATAATTAAGGATGAATAATTGAAAGTGAAATTGTGGGTTTAATTAGGTTGGGCCTTAGGCCCAATGGCTTGAGCTCTTGGTGGGCCGAATGGCCGGCCCAATTGAGGCCCATGAAGTGTGACCGTCGACCAAGGGGGGAGAAGAGTGGCTGGCCCACTTCTTCCAAGCCCAAGCCAAGCCCAAGCCCATCTTGCATGTGGCATGCCAAGTGGCAAAAAGAGGCTTGCATGCATTGGCCATTGGGGGAGGCAAATAATCATTGCCAATGATGGAGTTTTGGGGGGATAAAAGGGAGAGGAAGAGAGAGAGAGTGGCCGGTTGAGGACCACCGTCCAATTGAGAAAGAGAGAGAGAGAGTGAGTTGCAAGAGAGAGAGAGGGTCGCTGAGAGGGAGGAGGAGAAGGAGCCGTTCACCCGTCGCCGCCCGCATGCCATCCGTCCGTCGCCAGTGTGCCGTCCGTGTGCCGCTGTCCGCTTGGTCTTAGAGGCAAGTTGGGATCGATTTCCACTCTTGCATGTGTGTCTTGCATGTGTGATTTGTTGGAGGTAGATTTCGGATGTTAGGGTAGGCAAAACCGAAGCTAGAATGTGATTTGTTCTTGAGAATGCTTGCTGATTTCGTATGAACCGCCTGTCCCAGAATCTTGTGAAGGTTTGCATGCATGTTTCGAGTTGGATTTTGACTTTGATTTCTTCATGAAAGTTGTATCCAACATCTTAAAATATAACATACTAAAATTTGGGACAAAATGGTTGATATTTAAGGGGTAAAACACTCATCCTACGAAGACACTAGATCTGGAACTGTTTCACTGACCTTTTGGTAGTTTGTGGGTTGCATGTTGATTTTTACTAAGAATATCTCTTCTACTTCTTCATGAAACTTGTAGAGAACATCCTAAAGACTAACATAATCAAATTTGAAGTAAAATGAGCAAGTGTAGCCTAGTGAATCGACTTACTCTTGAAGATGGTAAATCTGGAAACACGGTACTGGACACCCGAGACTTCTTGGACCCATATGGCGACTATTCTTTGGAAATATGACTTAGATCCCTTAATGAAAGTTGTAGGGGACCTCTTGAAGTAAAACATATCCAAATTTCAGAGGAAATTAAGAAGAATAAGTAGGTGAAAACTCGATATTTCGGTGATAGCTATACTGGACGTTTTGGTGCGAGGACCAGGAGCTTCGTACGTCTATAGAAAATTATCTAGGACGAATATGGCCTAGATGTCTTCATGAAAAATCTACTCTAGTGTCTTAGCTATGACCTGGTAAAATTTCATAATTTTCGGAGGTCGTTTGGATATTTTAATTGAATTAATTCAAAAACTGCTCATTCTGTTTCTATCCGAAATTGCATACTGTATTGGTGTGAATCATATCTCTTTGTGTGGAACTCTATTGGGCATGTATTTTTCATGAAATTGTTATCTTATTGACTTGTCTATCACATGCCTTGATTTCGTGATTTTTGAGAAGCATATGGATATTTAATTTAAATATTTTCTAAAATGGTACATGCTGGAATTTTGTAAACTTTGAAAAGGCATGAAATATGGACCATTTTAAATTGCATGGACTCCATGAATTGTATTTTTATGGATGATGGTGTCTTGCTGCATGTATGATGATGATTTGAGATGCATGTATGAATTCAATGATGAGTATGATCTTGATTGCCATCACATCACATGCCATGTTAAAATTGAACTATAATTGAAGATGAGAATTGAGATAAATGAGAAGGCCGTCGGAGGTGTGAGCCGACGATGCCCCGGGAGTGTCGGGATGCCTGGCTAGAAGGGTACGGCCGGTTGCCCGGTGGTCATGAATGGCCGGATACCGAAGGGCCTCGGGAGTACCGAGAGGTGTCGAGATGCTGGGAGAGTGGGGGAGCCGGAAGCTCGGCAGGTATTGTGCCGAGGGATACCTTGCGATGCCAGTTTGGGTGCGAGATGCCTGGCTAGAAGGGTACGGCCGGTTGCCCGGTGGCATTAAATGGCTGAATGCCGGAGGGTCCTCGTGATGCCAGTTGGGGTACGAGATGCCTGGAGAGTGGGGGAGCCGGATGTCTGATTGTATCTTGGATACATGCGAGATGCAAACATTGGTCCCGAGAAAGAGAAATGTGGCGGTCCAAAATGAAATTGAAATTGAACTATGCATGACATGATGGTGATGATATATGCATGACATGATGATGAGGATATATGCATGACATGATGATGATACATGCATGACATGATGATGATGATATATGCATGGATGCATTTGCATGATGGTACATGTGATGGCAATGATGATGGTACATGTGATATGATGATGATGTTATATGCATGGATGCATGGTAAAGATGATGCCATATGTGACATGATGATGGTAAGTGTATGATATGATGGTGATGACTATATGATGATGCTGGTACATGAGGTATGATGACATGTGCATGATACCAAGGTAAGTTGTGCATGGATGCTTGTGTGACATGTGATGCTATGATTGTGATGATTGCGTGTCATGATGTATTGAGTGGTCTATTGGTCCTTTACCTGCTGAGTGGTTGTACTCACCCCTACGGGGACCAATATTTCAGATTAGCAAGATGCCGCTCCCTGCTGTGAGGCGGGGCATATTTTACGGCCTTCCTTCAGATGTAGAGAGCGAGTGTGTGGAGATCGACTATCCCACCATTCCTGGACTGACATTTATTCGTGTGCATGCCTTAGTGATGTACGACGTGGGCCTGGCTGGGGGCCCTGTCATTCAGGAGTTCATATCCGTCCATGTTCATCGAGACGGAGTGATGCGTGGGATGTTGCCGCCGCCACCACCTAATGCACCGAGATGGGTGTGAGGGCCCGTGCATGAGAAGTAAGGGAGCTGAAACTTTTTGGGATGATAGCTTACGCTAGTTGATGGGGGATTTTGCACGATAGACGTAGTGGGTCAAGTGTTTCTTTTTGGGTTAATGGCCGAGTGTGGCTACATGTCTTAGCCTTCCTTTTGATGTACCGACCCAAGGAAACCCATCTTGAAAAATATGTAAATAAAGTGTCGTGGCTTTATCTTTTCTCATGATGTTTAGTGGTGTGCAATTGTGTCATGGTGGATGGAGGGAGAGATGGCGATATTATATTTTGCTTCCGCTAATGAGTCGCGCTGGGACGGTTTCAAAAAAAAAAATGTCTATGATTTACGACGTTTCTTCTAGGAGATGTAACTAGTATTCCATTAAGTGTAGCATTAGATGCCTATGGCGACCTAAGGTGGTTCGGGGTGCCACAAAGTTATCCATTGATTTTGTCAAGGAACTTGTGGATCTAGCTAAATGGTGGAGGATTAGATGTGATGTTGTTTTGTGTTGATTTGAGCTTGATGAGTACTAGATTGAAGTTACAAGTTATTGCATGTTGCATTAGAGTCTTGCATGTCTTGAAAATTTAGTGGAAGTTGGTTGTGTTGGTTGAGCAAAGTGAAGTGATGGTTGCCGAGTTAATAAGAATGATATATGTTGCGGTAGGTGAGCTGAGGTGTGAACATTTGCTTCGTACCGAATTATGGAAGGTCTCTATGAGAGTAAGAACCTACTGTAATTATCCTTAGATGCTGTGAAAGAATCTTAAGGTGCTGTAAAAGAGATTGGTAGATAAATTTACAGTTTAGTTGAGCTAGAAACGAAGAAGGTGGTATAAGATGTTTCTGTTCTAGAGAAATATAGATGGAAAGTCTTTTTATTTTGTGTCGCCTTGATTTCTAATGATGAAGTTAAGAAAAAGAACAAGTTTACATAAGAGAACATCCATTAGATTGAGTTCAAATTTTAGTTATAGCTATATGAATGTAAAAACATGTAGGTAGAAGTAATTCTTTTTGAAACAGTAAGCTGTAATATAGAAAACAGCAAGACCTTTGATGACTCTATGAATTTTCTGTAATTATCTAGATAGAATTGGACTTCGAACCATTTATGAAAGTTGTAGAAAACATACTTAGGAATAACATATCAAAATTGGAGAACAAACGGACAGGGTTCGGGTAGCAAAACAAATTTTCTTCTGTAGGTACTAAATCTGGAAATTTTTGCAGAATTTAGGAAAGAAGACAGCAATTACTGCTCTTAATACAGTGAGATATAGACTTAGTTTTCTTCACAGAATATGTTAATCTATGTCTCTTCTATGACATACTGAAATTTTGTAACATTCTAATAAGATTAGATATACTTTCTGTGTCTGTGATCGAAACTGCGCATTTTAGTCCATAAATTGCTTTGATCCAAGAATATGCAATATTTGTTGTGTCTCTTGTACTTGACTCTCATGACACATATGGAGTCTAGTGATCTCATAATAGTGGTTAGTTTGTACAAGAGCAAGCCTCATCTATCATTTGAAGTATGGCTATGGTATAGATACCAATGGTGGCATGCGTGTGCAATGAGTGTGATGCATAGTGCTTGATTATCGGGTTAAAATCTGTTTGGCATGGTATAGGACATGTCGAAATGGGTTTTATCTTATAATTAGGACATGCACGTGTGTTTCATACATGAGAGTTAAGAGTATAAATTATACTTGAAGTAATTGTGTATTTTCGAGGTCTTTTGCATACGATGATTGCATTAATCAAAGGTGTGAGGTGTGAAATGTGTTCTTGAATGAGTAAGAGATTTCCATCGGTACTGAGATGCCGGTGATGCCCCTCAGAAGTTGGGATGCCCATGCTGTATGATCTTGGATGCCTCGGTCCTGTGTTACTGAGATGCCTTGGAGTGATTTGCCCTTGTGTGTGATCAAGGATGCCCCGGTTGTGTGATACTGGGATGCCTCGGAGTGAGATGCCCCATGCTGAGTGATTTTGGGAGGACCTTGGTTGTGTGATACCGGGATGCCTCGAAGTGAGATGCCCATAATAGAAATATTGTGGAAGTTCGGATAGGGATTTCGGAAGTGACTCGATCAAGCCGGCAGAGTTCCGATGGGTAAACTAATTGAGGGTGGACTTGATATTCACACTAAATTATAACTCTACTTGGCGAGTGAGTTCATCCAGTATTGTTGCATTTCATCTTGATATAGATTGATTATGTGATATATATATATATATATATATATATATATATATGCGTGTCATAATATATATCTATATGCATTTAGGACGTTTCATATAAGGTGGTTATACATATGGTGCATTAATATTCTTTTAGTTATACCTGTGACAATCCTGTCTTAGTATCTTAAGCTATTTGGTTATGATTCTCTTGTAAACTTGATAGCTATGGATTGTCTAGGTTAGAGTCTTATCATTTCTTTACTGGGCATAATTGTTGCTCATTCCTTATATTTTTCAGATTGATAGTATGGATGTGCCGCCGGTAGCTCGATACGGGATGGTAGCACGCCTCGAGGTTTCTTTTCATGATGTGTTTGACCTCGACGTTGAAATGACTTTCTCCAAGTATGAGGCTATGCTATGGATGGATGATGGTAGAGCTGAGATGATTTTGATGAGGTTTGTCTCGTGGCTTGTCAACCATGAAGGAGAGATGTTTGGCCCTCTTCCTTATGGTGATGGAGGACCTGGAGCTGGGACGGATGGCACCTAGATGCCTATGATCGTGTAGAAGCTGGAGGAACGTCTTTTGTTTTTTGTTAGACATGGGCTTGTGTGGGACTAGTGGAGTTAGATACCCCTCACCCTTTTTCCCTAGCTGTTTACTTGCACCTTCATTTTTGGAACTTGTAAATGCAATGTATATATAGGTGCCAGACTAGAAGTGATCCAGGTTGATTTTTGTAAGCCCGAATGTCACTAAGGAAAGTAATGAAGCTTTTCATGATCTTTATCTATGATCTTGGATGGATTGTCTAATGTTAGATAACAAGACTATTACAGGATAACCTTGATATATAAAAATTTAGATTTTAAAATATCCATGTTATACATGCTAATCTTTAAAGGTGAACACTAGGTAAACCTTTGTAATGAATAAGTCTTGTAAAGAAAAGATAATCCATATAATTTCTGCTTGCGCTTAGTACGTGACACTATCGGGACGTTACACTACATTTAAAGAGGGGCAACTGTTGACATCTATTTTTTAACAAAAACAAAAAAAAACAAAAAACAAAAATAATTAATTAATTAATTAATTAAAAAAAAAAGAAACAACAAAAATTAAAAAAACAAAAGAAAACAAAATCTTTAGGGGTTGGGTCGGGCCAGATCCGGCCTTGGCTTGGCCGCCCCTCTTCCTTTTTCCTTTCCCCCGTGCAACCCAGCCTCCTGGTCTCCTTGGGCCTAGCCCGCGTCCAACGGTCACCCCCTTCCAACCATCCTTCACATGCGGACCTACAACATAAAGCAAAAAGCAAAAAGAGCAGCAGAAAAGCAGGAAGCAGGTAGCAGAGAGAACGAGGGCACCAAAAGAGGGAGAAACCAAGAGAGAGAACAGGGAGAGAGGGAGAGCTCGAGAAGGAGAGGTAAGGAGAGCTCGAGAGAGAGGAAGAGAGCTCGAGGGGGAGAGTGATGAGATCCACCGCGTCTCAGCAGTGGCCGATTCCTTAGGCTGCCGGTCTCCTCACGCCACAGCCGCACCACTCGAGTCGGCCGCCATCTCGCCAACCATCGAAGTTCCTCCTCACTTGCGAGCTCATGCCACCGCTTCACCTGCGACCTCGCGTTGCCGTTGCTCCACCAACAAGCCGCAAGCCCCCGCGCTGGCCCGCACCTACCCCTTTGCTCGGAGCTTCGACACCGCCACTGCTTGCCACCACGCTTGAGCGCTGCTCGCCTTTGCCCGTGACAACCTAACGCCTCCGCTCGTGACAACCCGCCATGCTCTGCCTGCAGCTTGGCGCTGCTGCCCCTGACACCAGCGGATCTTGGGCCGGCCGCCGTGTCTCTGCCTCTGCTCTGCTGCGCCTCCACCTGCAGAACCCGCGAGCCTCGCCAGCAAGCCCCGCCCTACCATGCCACCATGACCAACCTTCAGCGCAGCGTCACCGTGCCTCACCGCACCACTGCCACCAAGAAGCCCTAGAGAGGAGGCACGAACCGGGTCGCGCGAGCCAGACCGGGTGCAATTCTCGGATAGGGTTTTTGTCCACATGGGCCTGTCGCCGCGGGCCTGCTAATTTTTGGGCTTTAGTTGGGCGCCTCTTTTTAAAATCAAATCCTACTGGGTCGTGGGCCCGCAGGGGGCCCTTTTGCAAAAGGGTTGGGCCGGTCGTTCAGGCCCAACTCATAGTCAAATAATGGCTCGACCATATGGTTGGGCCTTTCCCTTTTTGGGCAGGTCAACCGACCCACCCCCCAACTGGACCGAACCCAAGTTTGGTCTCCGATCGGACCCGACCCCAGCTCGACCTGGTCAAACTCGGGGATCAGACCAAACCTGACTTGGTTCGCCCATTTTTTTTTAAACTAAAAATTATTTTTTTAAAATTTAAAATTAAAAATTAGTTAATTTAAAAAAAAATTCGAAAATTCAAAAATGTGTGGGGTTTGGTTAGGAATTGTTATGTATTGCCTTTTTAGTGTAATTAGGTCTTTATTTGCTCATATATGGATTATATCACATGTTTAGTCTGTATTTTTTGTTATATTTAATTGCACGTGTTTAATTTTATGGCAATTAGGATCTTGGTAGCTATAATTAGTATGTCTATAATTGCACCCGTATGATCTCTTCACATGTTAGCGAATAGGTATAAAATCAATCCAAACTGCTTGACCAAAATCATTTCTTTTAAAATGAACAAGATTAGGTACTGAAAATGCACTAATTGGTTAATTAGTGTAATTAAGTCTCCGACTCTAGATTCTCTGGTTGTGTAGGAAGTGAGGTATACTCTCATACCTTATTTGATTTCTAACCGACCCCAATAGGTTAGTGGCGACTCATTTTTGCGAAATTCTTTAGAATACCCCAATGTCGCGCGAGGTATGGGCTTAGGAGAGCCTACGCCTAATCATGAGTCTTAGGTTCGTCATTGAGGGAATACCCCTAAACCTGTTCTCTCTCCCTGAGAGGTAGGTCGCGACACTTGGAGTGACACTGAATGTGAGGAAAGCGAAGAGGAATTTGCAAACATATGTTTGATGGCTCACTTAGAATCAGACTCAGATTCAGAATCGGACACATACTCAGATTTTGATAAGGAAATCAAGGTAAGTACTTAGAAATTCCTGTTAAAGTCTCTATATATATAGATGAACTTTGCCTCAATATTAAATCCTCTCTTAAAAGGATTTCCGAACTAAAAAAGGAAAATTCTAAGCTTAGGCAACAAGAAGTCTCTTGGAAAGAAAAGTTTGAAAATCTGAAAAAAAAAAAAAAAAAAGGTTTTGATGATTTGAAAGAAAGTTTTGATTCTCTTTCAAGGGAAAATGTCTATTTAAAAATGGAGATTTCAGATATTTCCAAAAAAAAATTTCGAAGGATTAGAAAAGTTAGGAGAAATTCTTACAGCTCAAATACCTTATTCTAAAAATCTGGTTTGGGTATGAATAATGAAAAAAAAATCTTTAATTGATTTTCCTAAAGTAAAATAGAGACTTAGACAAAGACCTCCAAAGTTTTTTTTTACAAAAATCATTTTCAAAAAGTATTTGTAAACATGTTGGTAAAAATGCTTTCAAATGCTCTAAGTGTAACAGCTCAGAAAATTTTGAGAATGAATGTCTCAAAGTCTGGATACCAGGTAAGAAGGATTGGACAAAGATTGTTTTTACATTAAGTCTCTTGGACCCAAGAAAATTTGGGTACCAAAGAAAGTTTGAGTTATCCTTCTGATTGCAGATCACTATTAAAAGAATAATCAAACGGTACTTAGATAGTGGGTGTTCTAGACATATGATAGGAGATTCAAGTAGTTTCATAAAGCTTGAAAAACTAACAGGAGGAAATGTCTCTTTTGGAGGAAAAAGTAAAGGAAAGATTGTAGGATATGGAACAGTGAAAATTGAAAGTCTAACTATCAACAATGTTTCACTGGTAAAAGGTTTAAACTACAATCTTTTGAGCATAAGTCAGCTTTGTGATACATGTTTTAGAATAAATTTTCAAGAATGTATTTGTTCTGGAGTAAGTCAAGATTTATCTCAATCCTTTATTGGGTGAAGGCATGGCAACATTTATCTTCTAGATGTAAATCCAGAAAATTCTCAATGCCTTATTTCAATACAAGATGAAGCAAATCTCTGGTATCGAAAGCTTGAACATGTGAATATGAAATAGATTGCCAAATTCTCTTCTAAGAAGTTGGTTCGAGGTCTTCCTAAAATGGCTTATCAAAAGTTTGAATTGTGTACCCCATGTACTTTGGGAAAACATGTTAGAAGTTCCTTTAAACCAGTAAAATAGATTTCTACCAATCGTGTTTTGCAGCTTCTTTATATGGATCTTTTTAGACCAATAATAACACAGAGTATTGGTAGAAAGAAATACTGTCTAGTAATTGTGGATGATTATTCATGTTTTTCTTGGGTATTCTTTTTGGTAAATAGGTTTGATACTTTCTCTTATTTTTCAAAGTTTACCAAGAAAGTTCAAAATGATAAATGTTATGTTATCTCAAGAATAAAATCAAATCATGGAGGAGAATTTGAAAATCAAGACGTTGCAAACTTCTATGATGAATCTGGTTTTCAACATGTTTTTCTCCTCTCTATATATTCCAGAACAAAACGGAGTTGTGGAAATGAAAAATAGATCTTTGCAAAGATGGCCATAACTCTATTGATAGAAAGTAAAATCTCTTCCCGATTTTGGGCAGAAGCAGTCTTTACTGTTTGTTATATAATCAACGGAGTATTTTTAAGGCCTATCCTAGAAAAGACTCCTTATGAAGTGTATAAAGGGAAGAGCCTAACATCTCTTACTTTCATGTTTTCGATTGTAAGTGTTTTATCTTGAAGAATGCAAATGAAGGAATATTTATTGGCTATTCTATATCAAGTAAAGCTTACAGGGTCTTCAACAAGAATACTCAAACTGTCGAAGAATCAATGAATGTCAGATTTTAGGAAAGTATTCAGAGTAAACCAGACCAGACTCAACTTGAAGAGTCTGAACTTGTTTCAGACTTAATAAAGTTTGATTCCCCTAGAGAACTTCAATCTTCTGGAGAACAGGGTCAAGCATAACTAAATTCAGAAGAATCAAAGGAAACAAACGATTGGTTGATCTCAAAAGAAAATGACAAATCAAATAGCAATTGGAAGCAAAAATCAAATCATCCCAAAAAACTCATTATTGGCAACTTAAATTAAGGAATCCGCACCAGATCCAAGGGAAAAGAAGATTCTGGAACAATAGCACTTATTTCAGAGATAGAAACAAAAAACTCTGATGAAAGTTGGATAGAAGCTATGTAGGAAGAACTCAGACAATTCAACATTAATGATGTTTGGGAGCTGATTCCTATACCAAAGGGCAAATATGTGATTGGAATGAAGTGGGTGTTCAGAAACAAGATGGATGAAAAATGTAAAGTAACCATAAATAAAGCAAGACTTGTGGCAAAACACACAAGAAGAAGCAATTGGACTATTACTCGCATTTGCCTGTTTTAAAAAATTTATATTATTCCAAATGGACGTCAAAAGCGCTTTTCTTAATGGATTTATACAAGAAGAAGTCTATGTGGAACAACCACCAGAATTTGAAGATCCCAAAAAATCAGACTTTATCTATAGACTGAAGAAGGCGTTGTATGGTCTGAAGCAGGCACCTCGAGCCTGGTGTGAGAGGTTGAGTAAGTTTTTAATAAATAATAGCTTTGAGAAAGGAAAGGTTGACACAACCTTGTTTATTAAAAGGGAAGAAAAATATTTTCTACTCGTTCAAATTTATGTAGATGATATAATCTTTGGATCTTCTAATGAGAATCTGTGCAATAAGTTTTCAAGATCTATGCAAGAAGAATTTGAAATGAACATAATGGGGGAATTAACCTTTTTTCTGGGTCTGCAAGTTAGACAATCAAAGAAAGGAACATTCATTCACCAGGAGAAATATGCCAAAGATGTTATCAAGAAATTTGGAATGAAGAACTTCAAGAAAATAGAAACTCCCATGTCAAGCTCATCAAAGCTCAACAAGGATGAAGGTGGAAGAAAGTTGATCAAAAGTTATACAGAAGCATGATTGGTTCTCTTCTTTATCTCACCGTCTCTCGACCTAACATTCTATTTAGTGTGTGTGTGTGTGTGCTAGATTTCAATCTAATCCCAAAGAATCACACCTTCGTGATGTTAAACATATTATCAAATATATTACGACTTATCCAAAGTTAGGTTTGTGGTATCCAAAGGGAGGTGACTTTACTTTACTTGGTTATTCTGATGCTGATCTAGCTGGTTGTAGAGTCGACAGGAAAAGTACATCAAGTACATGTCAATTGTTGGGACAAATGCTAGTAACTTGGTTCTCAAGAAAGCAAAGTACTGTGGCACTCTTTACAGCAAAAGCAGAATATGTTGCTCTTGGAAGTTACTGCTCACAAATTCTGTGGATTAAGCAACAACTAAAAGACTTTAGAATAGAAAAATTATGTGTAGAGATTAGATGTGACAACACAAGTGCTATCAATCTTACTAGAAATCCAATTCTTCACTCAAGAGCAAAACACATCGAGATTCGTCATCACTTCATAGGAGATCATGTACCAAATGGTGAGATTAATGTTCAATTTATTGATTCGAAGAACCAACTGGCGGATATTTTTACCAAACCATTCGAGAAGAGCTTATTTAAGTCAATTCGTAGTAAGCCGAATATCATTCTTCCCTCAGACTAAAGTCTATGGTTGATCATACTCAACAACTCAACATATGGAAAATGCTTCAGTCTGAAAGACTTCCTAATCCAAGTAGTTTTATTTTAATTTTGGTGCGTAAGTACTGAAAATGTATGTTTATTTGTAAATCATCACTTGCCTTTTTATTTTTGGAAATTACAATTTTCTTGCTGATTTTTCAGAATTTATTTCAAAATTATTGGCAGTTGCCTTTTTAAATTTTCTTTCAAAAAGGCATTTTTCCTTATGATAGTTCATTTGCCTTACTTCAGTTTCTTTAAATTCTCCATAATTTTTTCTTTATGAGCACAGTGTGCTTTCAAACCCTAACTTTCAAACTCTCGCCTCTCTTGAATTCTCTCGCAAACTCTCTAGAAATTTCTTACTCTCTTTTACATGAGCATGTTGTCGAAGTCCTCCAAATTTGCCACAACATCATTCCAAAGGAAATCTTCTCACATTGTTAGTCACGGCCCTCGAAATATGCCTACCAACTCACTTTGATTTGACCGAAGAAGATTCACCTCGGAGTTCTCCTCACCATTTTGCAGATGAGAAAGTTACTCAGGTTGCGACCCCCATTTTAGTAAAGAAGCCTGAGGTACTCTTCAAACACTATAAGCTTCTGAAATTGGGTGGAAGTTCTATGGACTTCATCTGTGACATCCCAGATTTTCAGTCATGTTTTCTATTGAATATATCGGGTGTTTCATTGACGCGTCTATAGGGCTATTCTCAGAACTGATCATTCTAGAGATAACTAGACTATCTGGGGAAACTATTAAGAATTTTAAGGTAAATAGACTTGAGAATTTGACCAGGAATCGGCTGCTCGACCGTGTTCATCTCCTGAGATCACTACGGCACAGACGTAAATTGATTAGAGATCAGATATAGGTCAGTTCGACAGAGATGTGTGGCTAATCGTGGGTGACACCACTAAATTGGAAAATTCTTGTCGACCGATACTAGACTGAATTTTCTATCGTTTTGGTACCCTGTGTCCGTATTTGAATTCTCGAGATTTCTATGACAATCGAGAGTTGCCAATGTGTCGAGTGGGTTCATTGTGGCTCGAAGAAAATTGACCACGGGTCATTTGCACTAAAAAGTTCTGAAAACTACCCGGTAGTCTAGGTCACGCTAAAAACGCGTTGAATGGAAATTAACCGTGAATTCGGACCCGATTTTAGAAATTAAAAGTTCTGTGGTGTCACGGGCTATTTTAAGAACGTTGACTCAGTCTCAGAAGATTTTACGGAGATTCCGGGATTTTTACGTAAAATCGATTCGGACGTTTTGGAAATTTAATAGAAATTCAGATCGGCCGAATTGAAGAGATTCTCGACTTTCAATCTGTGGCATCCCAAAATTCATGACGACCTCTAGCTACATTAAATTATATGAATAGGTGATGGAAGTACCATCAAGTTATGGCCATTTAATCCATAATTTGCAATAAGATTTATGGCCAAGCTTTTAATGGACAAGTATTTGTTTGGAAAGAAAATCCTATCATTGGCCATGTGTTTTATAAATTGGAATTTATGGATTTATGATTTCAAGTTTTATGGCCATATAAAATCGTAATTTAGTATTTATATAAATGGGGATTTAAGGTAAATTATTAAAAGTGAAATGGACTTATCTTGGGCCATTTAAGTTTGGGCTTTAGGCCCAAGTGAGATGGGCCTAAAGTGGGCCATAAGCCCGGCCCATTGTCGCATGGAGGGGTAGCCGCATGGCTTCCAAGTGTCTTCGGCAAGGGAGACACTTGTCTCCTTCTTAGGGACAAGTGTCCCCCATGCAAAGAGGGGGTGCATGCAAATATATAAGCATCCAAAAGAGAGAGAGAGAAGGAGAGAGAGAGAGTGGCTGGTGGAGGATTCGGCCAAAGGGAGAGAGTTGCCGAGAGAGAGTGAGGAACCGAGAGAGAAACGGAGAAGCCGCGCGGGGGAGGAGGTCCGTTCGTCCGTCGCTGGTGTGCCGTCCGTGTGCTCGTATTTGCTCGGTCTTAGAGGCAAGTTGGGACTGATTTCCACCCCTTGCATGTGTGCCTTGCATGTGTGGTTGAATTTTGGATGTTTAGAGGTTAGAAATCGAAGTACATGAGGTTTGTTCTTGAGAATGTTTGCTGTTTTCGTGTGAACTGCTCGACCCAGAATCTTGTGAGAGCTTGCATGCATCTTTTGAGTTCGATTTTGACTTTGATATCTTCATGAAAGTTGTAGCTAACATCTTGAACTACAACATACTGAAATTTCGTGGAAAATGATGGATATTTGAGGGGTTAAAGTCTTATCCTACGGAAACCTCAGATCTGGAGAGTTTTTACTGACCTCTTGCTGGATTCGTGGTTGCATGTTGGTTTGTGTTGAGAATCTCACTTCGATTTCTTCAGGAAAGTTGTAGGAGAAATCTTAAACTAAAACATACTCAAAGTTTAAGTGAAATTAACAAGTGTAGCATAGTAAATCAACTAGAGCTTGAAGATGATGATTCTGCTGATGTATTCCGAGATACCCGAGACTTCATGGACATAGATGATGACTATAATCTGGTTATTTGACTTAGATCTCTTCATGAAACTTGTAGAGGACATCTTGATGTATAACATATTCAAATTTCATAGGAAACGAAAGATAATGGGTAGGTGAAATCTCAATATTTCGGAGATGTGTACACTAGACGATGCGGTAAGGGATCCAGAAGCTTCGTGAGACTGTATAAAATAATCTAAAAAGAATCTGGCTTGGAAGTCTTCATGAAAGATGTACGAAAATGTCTTGGCTATAACTCCGTAACATTTCGTAATTTTTGGAGGTCATATGGATATTTTAATCGAATTTCTTCAGAAACTGTGCATTATGATTTTACCGAAAATGACATGCCATTTTGTGAGAATTGCGAATTTGTGTGAAATTCTATTTGGCCATACATTTTGCATGAAATTATTATCCTATTGGCTAGTTTATGACTTGCCTTAATTTTTGGGAATTTATAGATATTAAATTTAATATTTTTGAAAATAACAAAAAGCTGGAATTTAAATAAATGAAAAAGGGCATGAAAATGGATTATTTTATTGGCCATAAATTCCATTAATTTTATTTCATAAATAATTATACCATGCTGCATGTATGGTGAGGTCTTGATGTATGCATGACATTGAATTGAGATGCATATGTGAATTCTATGCCAAGTATGACTTGTTTGATGTCACGTCATATGACATGCTAAATTAAGACCGAAATTGGTGAACATCGATAATGGTAAAATGAGGAGATTGTTGTGGTGGATGATGATGCCCGGTGGCCTAGTGGCGTAATTCCGGAGATTCCCCGGGAGTGTCGGGATGTCCGGTGGTATACGGTACATAATTCCAGGGGAGGCCTGGTGGTATGTCGGTACATAATTCCGGAAGCCTTGTCGGAGGTCTTTGCCCGAAAGGAATGCCTCGCGATGCCAGGATTGGGGTGCGGGATGCCCGGCCAAGGAGTGTAAATACCGGAAGCCCTGTCGGAGGTCTTTGCCCGAAGGGAATGCCTCGTGATGCCAGTTGGGATGCGAGATGCCCGGAATGTGGGGGGCCGGATGCCCGGTGGCCTGGGAGGCTGAATGCCGGAAGCCTCGGAGGTCTTTGCCCGAGGGGATGATGAAATTGATGATTTGAGGAATGGGTAATGTGGTGATCAAATTGAAAGCTAAAAGTGGAAATTAAACCATGATATGATATGCATGATGATATGCATGATGATGATGATGATGATGATATGTGATGTGAAATAATGATGATCACCCATGATAATGAAGATATGCATGATTATATGCATGACGATGATGATGATGATATGTGATGTGAAATAATGATGATCACCCATGATATGATATGCATGATGATATGCATGGTGATGATGATAATATGTGATGTGATATGATGATGATCACCCATGGCATGATGATATGCATGATGATGATGATGATACATGATATGGCATGATGACATGTGTGATGTGATGATGCCATGATGATGATGACATGCGTGATGTGATGATGCCATGATGATGATGACATGCGTGATGTGATGATGCCATGATGATGATGACATGCGTGATGTGATGATGTCATGATGATGATGACATGTGTGATGTGATGATGTCATGATGATGATGACATGTGTATGATATGATGATGATGGCATGTATGGTATGATGATATCACGTATATGATGATGATGACATGTGTGTAATATAATAATGTCATGATGACGACTATATGAGTATGACATGATGATACACATGTATGTGTTATGATTGCGGTGATAATGCATGATGATATACGCATGGCTTCAAGGTAAGTAATGCCTGAAATGCATGTATGATTTATATGATACATTGAGTGGTTTATTGGTCTTTTACCTGCTGAGTGGTTGTACTTACCCCTTTTGGGGACCAACATTTCAGATTAGTAGATGGATTGAGCGGTTGGATATGACCGTGAGGAGGAGGATAGCAAAGGAAGGAGCTTTTAGACGCCGATACTCATCGATAGACTTTAAGTGTACAACTGTTGGAGGAGATGTCGGTGATCCTTTGAAGTATAGCCATGCATAGGAAACTATGGCATTGCGATGTACCGACTAAAGATGTCCATCTGCTTTATGTAAATAAAAGTATTCGACTTTAAACTTATATAAGATGTTTAGTAAGTGTGCATCGTTTTCTGAATATAGGGAAGGGAGTTTGTTGGATGTGCTTCCGTATATGAATTGCGCAAGGGACCTATAAAAAAAAAAAAAGTATAAACCCCCTATGTTATAGGGACCTGCTGCAATTGAAATGATATCAGAGTGACATGACATAGAAATAGTGAATGGTAAGCGAACTATGGCGACCTTAATCGGATCGAGGGCCGTTGAGGGGTGCCACACAATCTGAGCTATAAGGCGAAGGGGACCTATAGAAATTATGCAGACTTTTTCTACATCAAATTGGATGTCGAATTTGGGAAATTGTCGAAGAAATAGATGTCCCGAAAAATTGTGAAATTCGGATTTAAAGGAAGGCAGCATTAATTTGGACTTTAAATTGATTTAATGGTGGAATTTATGCTTGAAAATGATGGGGGAGACATAGAGGATGAGATTGAGGCCTTGAGAGGTCAATTGAATTTGTGGAAGCCAATTTGAGATGAAATTGAGATGGGATGAGTGTCCAATTTGAAACCATGATTTTTAAAATTTGTAGCCCCCCTTCCCCTAGCCATTTTGGACCAATTCACATGTCCAAGAAGGAGCTTGGGTGATTCAATGGCAGCCACGGAATAAATACTTGGCCTAGAGAGAGTGTGGGAGATATTTTGTGGAAAGATCAAGCTAAAGGGACCCTCCATTCTCCCTTTCTCTCCCTCCCATGCGTGACCAGCAAAGGAGAGCAGAGGCAGTGAAACTTCAAGTCAATTGAGCGTCCATTTTCTCTGTAATTTCCACCAAAGACTCAGCCCCACGATCCTTCTCTCTCCCTTCGCCGTTTGCCCCTCTCGCGCGGCCAGCTCATCCCTGCTCCACCATCTTTTGCTTTCTTGGTCAACTTCAGTGAAATTCTTCAAGCGAAGTCCACAGGTGTTGACTGAAGCTGCTGCGGTTCGTCCAGCTCCACTCGGTCGAGACAGCTCACGGCAGAAGCTGCTCCAACATCGACGCTTGCCTCCACGCGTCTTCAGTCCAGCGAGCTTGGGTCGATAATCAGTGAAGCTCTCCCCATTGTTGACTCCCCCTCTGTCGCACGTTCATTAGCCCACGCCGCCTCAGCATCAACGGCTTCGTTGCTTTGTTCTGCTCAGCGTCCGCGCCCACAATTCCACCGAAGCCACGAAGCAAGCCCAGCGTCCACTTCTGCTTCACCGAAGTTCTGTACGTGTCTTCAACCGAGCAACGCTGGAGAACTCAGCCGTGAGTCCAGCAGATTCGGGGTCAGCTTCTGTAGATTTGTTGACCACAAATCTCCTCCGCCTCCATCGATCCGCACGAGGGCAGCGAAGCAGATTCGTTCCAGCGCCCGTCTCCATCATCCAGCCCGCATTTGGCCAGAATCGGCCCAGCTTTCAACCGCAACAAGCTGGCCCAATCCAGCAGTTCAGCCACTTAAAGCCCATTTGAAGCCCAAGAAAAATTCCAGCAGCCCAAGTCTTTGGCCCAAAAATCCAGCAGCTCCATTGAGCCCAATTCAGCAAGTTCAGCCCAAGTCCAGCCCGCGAAGAAGGCCCAATCACAGCCAAACCCAAGCCCAAGAGTGAGCCTAGTCCAGTGCAAGAACAAATCTTAGTTGGGCTGAGATTTGTTGAGCCCAAGTTTAAGGCCCGGTCCAAGCTAACCGGTGTCATCGAAAGCCCGATTTCGGCCACCGTCGTGTCGCCATTGCGGTGTCCCGGTCCCCGCTTTTAATCAAGTGAGTAATCTCACTAATCCTCGTTCAGTAGACTAATGATACTTAAGGGTTTATTAGATTTAATTAAGTGCAATTAGGTGGTTAGATTAGTTTAGAACAATTAAATTAGTGACTTAATGATGCATGTTAGGTGGTTAGACTTAGTCATTAGCAAGTGTAGACGTACTATTATTTATTGAATGCATCTCGGGATTTTTCCCAACCCGTTTCGGGCTCCAATCAGGCATTACAGGCCTAAATTGGATTTTTAGTATTTATTTATTAATTTTCGAAATTTATAATTTAATTATTTATTTTTCGGAAATTAGGCTGGGATAGCCGACGACCAAAATTCCGTGCTGATTGTAATGGTGCAGTCCGTTTATTTATTTGAGCTCTACGTTGTGTTGAATTGAATTGATTGTGCAATTTGAGGAATTTTCCTAAATTGATTGAGATTGAGTAATTGAGTTGTGGATGGCCGAGTATGATTGTTTAGCGTCAATAATGCTTTGATGGGTTGTTAAATGGAGAAGTTTGTGAGAGTGATTTGAATATACTCTTGGCTAAAATCCATCAGGTATGTTAATATCGTGTGAAAATTGAGTGAGTTGATGAGTATGTGGGGATTCATCCCAAGATTGATCAATGTCGGTATTCAATTAGAATTTGACTGTGAGGGGTTGTGAGTTGAACCTCAGAAGCCGCCGAAGTATGGCTATGCCAGTTGGGCCGAGATTTGGCACCGAATTTGGAGTCGGTCGCGCCCATTGGGCCGTAATCTACCACCTATAAAAGGTCGCGCTCGTTGGGCCATAAATTGCCACCTATTAAAAGTTGCGCCTTTTTAAGGCCGTAATTTGCCACCCGATAGGGGTCGCGCCTGATAAGGCCGTAATCTGCCACCATTAAAGGTCGCGCCCATTGGGCCGTAATTTGCTACCTAAAGATAGGTCGTGTCATTTGGACCGTAATGTGTTTCCAAGAAAAGTGGTAGACTATGCTCGTGAAGTCGTGAGTACGATTTGAGACTGAATAAGGGAAACGACTGGGGAATAGTCGAATTGACATGAAATCAACTAGGTCAATGGATCGAGATATTGATATGTGATGTAATTGCTTGGATGCCTATTGAATTGTGCTAATATGCAGGTGGAATCTGAGGCCCAGGTAAGTCCTCTGACCCGTGCATGTATAGGTAGCTCGGTTAGCGTATTGGTTTCCTAATCGAGTCTTAGTGGGGTAGAACTTGCTGAGACATAGTCTCATCCCGGTTGTGGGACAACGTTTCAGGACCCTGATGAGGAGCCTGAGGAGAAAGAAACTGAAGAGGAGTACCTGGAGGAGAACCCTGATGATGATCCGAGTACGACCTGGATGAGGACTAGGATCCCATCTTCTTTGTGAATCCTGTCTAAATATGAATAGTGTGAGATTAGAATGTTATGAATAGTCTTGTGAATAGAATTCGAGTTATGCCATGTATAAAGGTTCAGTTGTGGATTTCAATTTGAAAAATATGGCCTTACTTTTTTATCCCATTGTTTTATTGTCTAGGGATTTATAACGGCTTCCGCATGTGCTTAATAAACGAAAGGGTCGGCGATACTTAGTCCTGTGATATCGCTTTATTAAAATCGACCAAGTAGAAGGATGTGTGCGTGCTCGAGGATCGGGGCGTGACATCCCCTTTTTGTGGTATCAGAGCTTAGTTCAAGATTGGAGTGATAAGGATCGATGAGTTGTGGGATAGTAGTAAGAAAGGCATTTAAATTCATGCTAGTGCATGTCTGTGGTAGCTGAATGCTAGAATTGCTTGTTATTTGGGTCACTCTGTTTCTAATTCGTGGTGGAATCGGAAGCAGGCTCTAGTAGATAAAGCTAAGCCATGAGTGACCAGGAGCCGAGGACTCCTACAAAGAGGGCCGGTAGGGCCGTGACTCGGGGCAGAACGCCGACCAGGGTTGGTGCCGGAGGAGGTCGTGGTAAAATGCCAGCTATGGCTAGCGCTAGTGGCGAAGCACCACCTCCTATTGGTGCTGGGGTAGAAGCCCCTGGTGATCCCAAATTTGATGGGATCATGCGTGTACTAGAAGCAATGGGTACAAGGTTAGATCAGCAGGCCGCTACTATTGAAGCCGCTACCCAAGCCGCTGCAACTGCCGCTGCCACTAGAGCCGCCCCTGTAGTCACACCCGCCGTTGCTCCAGTTGCTGTGAATGTTGAAGGTCCACTGGGGATAGTGGTCGCTGCAAGACCAATCCATAAGCTAGTGAAGCATTTCCTAAGGCTAAATCCACCATTGTTCACCGGGACAGGAGATCCCGAAGCTGCTTCTTCATGGATTCAGAAGCTCGAGAAGGCGTTTGCACTGCTGATGTGCAACGAGGCTGAGAAGGTAATGTTAGCAACTTACCAGCTGGAGGGAGTTGCAAACACTTGGTGGATGACTACCCGTGAAATGATATTTCTAGAGGCCTATGTCTGGAAATAGATTCCGCATTCCGCCCAACAGGGAGGGTGGAATCAGAAAGACAGGGTCTAGCCAGAATGGTGTGTGTCGCCTGTGTGGAAGGCAACACGGATCCGCCCCATGCCATTCTAGACTGGGTACTTGTTTTGGGTGTGGCCAGCTGGGTCACATAGCCAAGGACTGTCCCAGAAGACAGGGGAGACCGCATCAGTTGCCATCAGCGTCACAAATGGGCCAGATCATAGGGTATGCCCCTCAGAATGTGCCGCAGGGAGGACAGTTGAGGCCTCCAGTCCAAGGCACCGTGTACGCGATTACACAGGGTCAGGCCGAAGCTGCACCTGACGTAATCACAGACACGGCTCAGTTGAATAGACCGCCAGTTCAGAGATGAATCGAGTTATGCACTGAGCAGAAAGGGCAATGTTCCCAGAATAATTATATTAGTGACGGAGAAGAATTTTGGTTAAGTTTATAAAACTTCAGTTGTTGTAATGAAGTCATATAAAGCAGAATCACTAGTTATAGTTGTACTTGAATCCTTTGCCTATGTATAACTTTGATATCGTATACGAAAAGGTTTAGCTCGAGGAGCTTTTGTGTAATGAATTGTTATTGCAATGTGATATAGTTTAATCCGTTGAAGTTATATTGAAGACAGCGTTATGAGTTAGAATTTTAGAAGAATGGTGATCGAGATGTGCTATATCACCCTGGAAAGACGCTTCACTTGACAAACTAGAATGTTTAGAAAATCCTGCAAGAGGATACCGGTAGGGGAAAAGTTGACGTTAAGATTTCGGAAGATGGAACGTCGAGGTATCGTAAGTGATGATAACTGTCAGACGGTACGGAACTTGAGGAAGAAACTTGGTCAAGAACTCATGGTGGCAGTTGTAGTATTCGACCATACAGTGTGAGGTAGGTAGACCGATATGAAGATAGTTATCATCGGATAGGTTGTAAGTGTCAAATGTGCTGGTAAGTGAAAGTTCGGTAATGCAAGCCAAGAGGGCATTTATAATCACTCGAGAGTTTTGAGTGAGAATGGAAGTATGTTACGATGGAATGATGTGATAGGTTTACCAAGGAGTTAGAGGAATAATGACTCCATTTGGGGTAGTGGTCGACAGACTGATGAAGTCAGCTCACTTTATTGCTATATGGAAGGATATTGATTGGAATAGGCATGCCTAAGTGTATGTATGTCAGACAGTTCGTCTGCATGAAGGACTAGCGACGAACTTATATCGGATATAGAACCGAGGTTCTCAGTTTCAGCAGATCAATCAGATAGTTCATTTTGAGGCAGAAACAGAGCAGAGTGTGCAGAACTTCAGTTTGTTGAGATGAGGTCAAAGAAAGAAAGATCACAGGCCGAGGGTCAGTTCAGCAATCAGTAGTTGCAATTGTCGTGACCAGTGCCAAAGTACAGACTGCTCAGAACTGCCAGAATAATTGAATTGTTGAGCATTGAAGGCCCCAAAAGTTCTAAATTGGTGAGTACATCTTTTTGAAGGTGTCACCAATGAGGGATACCTTGCGTTTCAGCAAGGAGGGAAAATTGAAATCGAAGTACGTAGGTCCCTTTTGAGATTCTAAAAAGAATCGAGATCCTATCGTATCGTCTTGCATTGCCGCCGAGGTTAGCGCAAGTGCATGACATCTTTCACGTGTTGATGTTGAGGACATATGAGCCTGACATGACCCACGTGCTAAATCTTGAAGAATTAGGTGTGGACGACAGAGTGTTGTACATGAAAAATTCGGTTCATCTTGTGGATCAGAAAGATCAGATTATGTGTATCAAGAAGGTCCCCTTGTTCAAAGTGGTCTAACAACGCCACGGAACAGAAGAAGCAATCGGGGAAAGTGAGACTAGATGAGACGACGATACCCCCACCTTTTTGTTTAAGGATTGGTAAAGGTTTAAATTTCGAGGACGAAATTTTTATAAGAGGGGAAGAGTTGTGACATCCCAGATTTTCAGTCTTGTTTTCTATTGAATAAATCGGGCGTTTCATTGACGCGTCTATAGGGCTGTTCTTAGAACTGATCATTCTAGTGATAAATAGACTATTTGGGGAAACTATTAAGAATTTTAAGGCAAATAGACTTGAGAATTCGACCAGGAATCGGCTGCTCGACCTTGTTCATCTGATGAGATCATTACGGCACAGACATAAATTGATTAGAGATCAGATATAAGTCGGTTCAACAGAGATGTGTGGCTAATCGTGGGTGACACCACTAAATTGGAAAATTCTTGTCGACCGATACTAGACTGAATTCTCTATCGTTTTGGTACCCTGTGTCCGTATTTGAATTCTTGAGATTTCTACGACAATCGAGAGTTGCCAATGTGTCGAAGGGGTTCATTGTGGCTCGAAGAAAATCGACCACGGGTCATTTGCACTAAAAAGTTCTGAAAACTACCCGGTAGTCTAGGTCACGCTAAAAACGCGTCGAATGGAAATTAACCGTGAATTCGAACCCGATTTTAGAAATTGAAAGTTCTGTGGTGTCACGAGCTATTTTAGGAACGTTGACTCAGTCTGAGAAGATTTTACGGAGATTCCGGGATTTTTACGGAAAATCGATTCGGACGTCGTGGAAATTTACCAGAAATTCAGATCGGCCGAATTGAAGAGATTCTCGACTTTCAATCTGAGCTATAAGGCGAAGGGGACCTATAGAAATTATGCAGACTTTTTCTACATCAAATTGGATGTCGAATTTGGGAAATTGTCAAAGAAATAGATGTCCCGAAAAATTGTGAAATTCAGATTTAAAGGAAGGCAGCATTAATTTGGACTTTAAATTGATTTAATGGTGGAATTTATGCTTGAAAATGATGGGGGAGACATAGAGGATGAGATTGAGGCCTTGAGAGGTCAATTGAATTTGTGGAGGCCAATTTGAGGTGAAATTGAGATGGGATGAGTGTCCAATTTGAAACCATGAGTTTTAAAATTCGTAGCCCCCCTTCCCCTAGCCATTTTAGACCAATTCACATGTCCAAGAAGGAGCTTGGGTGGTTCAATGGAAGCCAAGGAATAAATACTTGGCCTAGAGTGAGTGTGGGAGATATTTTGTGGAAAGATCAAGCTAAAGGGACCCTCCATTCTCTCTTTCTCTCCCTCCCGTGCATGACCAGCAGGGGAGAGTAGAGGCGGCGAAACTTTAAGTCGATTGAGCGTCCATTTCCTCTAGAATTTCCACCAAAGACTCAACCCCACGATCCTTACTCTCCCTTCGCCATTTGCCCCTCTCGCGCGGCCAGCTCATCCCTGCTCCATCATCTTTTGCTTTCTTGGTCAACTTCAGTGAAATTCTTCAAGCGAAGTCCACAGGTGTTGACTGAAGCTGCTGTGGTTCGTCCAGCTCCACTCGGTCGAGACAGCTCACGGCAGAAGCTGCTCCAACATCGACGCTTGCCTCCACGCGTCTTCAGTCCAGCGAGCTTGGGTCGATAATCAGTGAAGCTCTCCCCATTGTTGACTCACCCTCTGCCGCACGTTCATTAGCCCACGCCGCCTCAGCATCAACGGCTTCGTTGCTTTGTTCTGCTCAGCGTCCGCGCCCACAATTCAACCGAAGCCACGAAGCAAGCCCAGCGTCCACTTCTGCTTCACCGAAGTTCTGTACGTGTCTTCAACCGAGCAACGCTGGAGAACTCAGCCGTGAGTCCAGCAGATTCGAGGTCAGCTTCTGCAGATTTGTTGACCACAAATCTCCTCCGCCTCCATCGATCCACACGAGGGCAGCGAAGCAGATCCGTTCCAGCGCCCGTCTCCATCATCCAGCCCGCATTTGGCCAGAATCGGCCCAGCTTTCAACCGCAACAAGCTGGCCCAATCCAGCAGTTCAGCCACTTAAAGCCCATTTGAAGCCCAAGAAAAATTCCAGCAGCCCAAGTCTTTGGCCCAAAAATCCAGCAGCTCCATTGAGCCCAATTCAGCAAGTTCAGCCCAAGTCCAGCCCGCGAAGAAGGCCTTATCGCAGCCAAGCCCAAGCCCAAGAGTGAGCCCAGTCCAGTGCAAGAACAAATCTTAGTTGGGCTGAGATTTGTTGAGCCCAAGTTTAAGGCCCGGTCCAAGCTAACCGGTGTCATCGAAAGCCCGATTTCGGCCACCGTCGCGTCGCCATCGCGGTGTCCCGGTCCCCGCTTTTAATCAAGTGAGTAATCTCACTAATCCTCGTTCAGTAGACTAATGATACTTAAGGGTTTATTAGATTTAATTAAGTGCAATTAGGTGGTTAGATTAGTTTAGAACAATTAAATTAGTGACTTAATGATGCATGTTAGGTGGTTAGACTTAGTCATTAGCAAGTGTAGACGTACTATTATTTATTGAATGCATCTCGGGATTTTTCCCAACCCGTTTCGGGCTCCAATCAGGCATTACAGGCCTAAATTGGATTTTTAGTATTTATTTATTAATTTTCGAAATTTATATTTTAATTATTTATTTTTCGGAAATTAGGCTGGGATAGCCGACGACCAAAATTCCGTGCTGATTGTAATGGTGCAGTCCGTTTATTTATTTGAGCTCTACGTTGTGTTGAATTGAATTGATTGTGCAATTTGAGGAATTTTCCTAAATTGATTGAGATTGAGTAATTGAGTTGTGGATGGCCGAGTATGATTGTTTAGCGTCAATAATGCTTTGATGGGCTGTTAAGTGGAGAAGTTTGTGAGAGTGATTTGAATATACTCTTGGCTAAGATCCATCAGGTATGTTAATATCGTGTGAAAATTGAGGGAGTTGATGAGTATGTGGGGATTCATCCCAAGATTGATCAATGTCGGTATTCAATTAGAATTTGACTGTGAGGGGTTGTGAGTTGAACCTCGGAAGCCGCCGAAGTATGGCTATGCCAGTTGGGCCGAGATTTGCCACCGAATTTGGAGTCGGTCGCGCCCATTGGGCCGTAATCTGCCACCTATTAAAGGTCGCACCTGTTGGGCCGTAAATTGCCACATATTAAAGGTCGCGCCTGTTAAGGCCGTAATTTGCCACTCGATAGGGGTCGCGCCTGATAAGGCCGTAATCTGCCACCATTAAAGGTCGCGCCCATTAGGCCGTAATTTGCTACCTAAAGATAGATCGTGTCCTTTGGACCGTAATTTGTTGCCAAGAAAAGTGGTAGACTATGCTCGTGAAGTCGTGAGTACTATTTGAGACTGAATAAGGGAAACGACTAGGGAATAGTCGAATTGACATGAAATCGACTAGGTCGATGGATCGAGATATTGATATGTGATGTAATTGCTTGGATGCCTATTGAATTGTGCTAATATGCAGGTGGAATCTAAGGCCCAGGTAAGTCCTTTGACCCGTGCGTGTATAGGTAGCCCGGTTAGCATATTGGTTTCCTAATCAAGTCTTAGTGGGGTAGAACTTGCTGAGACATAGTCTCATCCCGGTTGTGGGACAACGTTTCAGGACCCTGATGAGGAGCCTGAGGAGAAAGAAACCGAAGAGGAGTACCTGAAGGAGAACCCTGATGATGATCCGAGTACGACCCGGATGAGGACTAGGATCCCATCTTCTTTGTGAATCCTGTCTAAATATGAATAGTGTGAGATTAGAATGTTATGAATAGTCTTGTGAATAGAATTCGAGTTATGCCATGTATAAAGGTTCGGTTGTGGATTTCAATTTGAAAAATATGACCTTACTTTTCTATCCCATTGTTTTATTGTCTGGGGATTTATAACGGCTTCCGCATGTGCTTAATAAACGAAAGGGTCGGCGATACTTAGTCCTAGGATATCGCATTATTAAAATCGACCAAGTAGAAGGATGTGCGCGTACCCGAGGATCGGGGCATGACATCATCAGTAACTTTCTAAATGAGAATGGCTATGGAAACGAAACTCTATTTTTAAGAGCAATGGAAAGGTTACGACTAGCATCGATTGGAACAACAAAGAAGAAATTTTTAAAATTTCCTTCTAATCCTCGTTTTGGGTCAGAAAATCAGCCTGGAAATAAAGATAATGATGAAAGGATCTTTAAAAATTTCCAACTAAGGATGGGAGTTGCGACTGAAATAACTGGAGAAAGAACGAAACGGTTTCGTTCAAAAGAGCATAAGAAAGTTTATGCTCAAATGTTGAACAGATGTGTCATCAACCCTCGAACAGTAGATTTTGACTTTTGGGATACTATCAAAATTAACTTGAGAGAGAAGTTAGCCAGACTTCAGATGGAGAAATTTTGTGTAGAGACGTCTGAAGCATATCCTGAATTAACGGCATATTTTTACTCGAATTTATCTATTTTGGATTCAACTCATATATAGTTTACTGTATGTGATAGAGTTTTTGATGTAGATGTGGATCTCCTAGCTGACATCTTGGGAGTAGAAAGAAGTGGTTTTCTGCCCATTAATGTGTCCATTACACAAGCCACTAAATTTCTCGTGCGAGACAGTTTTCCGAGTAGGAGTATCACTTACTCTCAAATGCCTGCTTCAAATATCTTGCTGCATAAGGTAGTCATCAATTGCATCAGACCCGAGGTTGCTTCTAAGACTGATGTTTCGAGATCTGAAGCAAAGATAATGTGGGCAATATACAATGGAGTCACTTTTTCACTCCCGCACACTATCTTTTTGCACATGTACAGGATAGTGATGAAGGGAAAAGAGCAACTGCCCTACTTTGCTTTGATAACCAGACTATTCAAGCACTTTCAAATTTAGCCACCTTCTCAACTTCAATCAAGGACTCTTGCTCCTATAGAAATTGGAATGAAAATGATCTCAAAGATGCAGCTGAAAGATCTCTCTAAAGCCTTGGATCTTCTAAAGAAGGAATTGTTTAGCAAAATCAAGGAAGGATCTGTTGCTGTAAAGAAGCGCAAAGGAAAGAGTGTTGTTTAATAGACATCAAAGAAGAAGAAATATATCCTTTTGCAGGATGAAGAGGAGGAAGATGAAGATTTGACAATCTTTGCCATTGCCTTGCATAATCTTCAAGGTTTTGCTGATTTTGAGGAGAAGGAAGAAGAAGAGAGTGAAAAGGAAAAGAAAGAAGAAAGTGATGCTGAAGAGTCTGAAGAGAAAGAGGATGAGAATGAAGACTCAGAAGGAAATGCTGAAGTGCACCAAGAAGATATTGAAGACACTAGGGACATTGATGCCCCTGAAGTTAAGGAGATTGAACTACAAAAGCAAATTCGTGCTAGAAAGGAGAAGATGCAAGAAGAAAAAGTTTCATCTCAACCTGAAGGCACCAAAACAGGGGGAGAACGTGAGAAAACTCCATTTGTTGCACCTACTGCTAGTGATGGTATTAGTAGATCTCCTGCAAATGCTGAAGATGTATTCACATCTCATTTCCTTGAAGTCACGGCCGAAGCTCTTGAAGAGGAAACTCCAAGTCAAGGGGAGCAACAAACTACAGATGTTCAGGTTGACATTCCTTCACTTTTGGATGCACCACAAATTCATTTGGTGGAAGTTAATGCCCAAACTAAACCTGAAGCAAACTATTCACGGATAGTAGAACTCCTCCTGGAGATAAAGGTATAGCAATATGCGATGGAGTTTGAGATTCAGAAGTTGCATGTTGCTTTAGGATCTACCTCATAATTCCTTACGAGCAAGGTACAATCTCTTGACACTCAGGTTCAAACGTTGAATCAACAGGCTTCACAGATTGTAGCAAAAGTGGAGACTGTATATCATTAGTGCCTACATAAGCCTGAGGAGACCATGCAGTCATTGGAGGATTTCCAACTTGTTCGTGTACCAAAACAGCCCCGATTATCTTCTTCAACTTGACCTCTTTTTACATTTAACTGACTTTATCTTTTTGCTGATGACAAAAAGAGGGAGAGAGAGCAGATTTAAAGTTCTTTGTAGATTGTTCTTTGTAGATTGTTGGCGGATTGTTTGTGGGGAAAAGTGTTAAAAAAAGTCCTAAACCTTTTGCATTTGTGCCAATTTAGTCATAAACTTTTTTTTTTGTGTCAATTAAGTCCTAAACCTTTTTATGTTGTGCCAATTTAGTTATTTCAGGCCAACTTTGGCCAAATTTTGCTTACTAGACACCAGCTGGCTGACGTGGCCTGATCGGTGCTAAAGTGGACAATTTTAATAATATTTTATTTTTTGATTTTTTTTTCCTTCTCCTCCTTCTTCCTCCAGCTAGTTACTGGACCTTGGCGATTGGCCAGAGGCGATGGCCGCCGAGGTCGAGGTCAACCTCGCCGGCCACCTCACCAGTGGCTGCGAGGGCGGCCTTACGCTAGGAGGTGAGGGCGAGCCTCGCCTGCCTGGCGCGAGGCCACCCTCGAGGCCTATGCGGTGAGGCTCGCCATCACTGGATCTGGCTAGGGTCAAGCCTCGCCCATGGATAGCGAGGGTGAGCCTCGTCGGCCAAGTCTCAAGGGCGGCCTCGCACTGGGCGGGACGCCCACGCGGCCACTGCCTCTGGCCGGTCGCTGAGGTCCAACGATCAGCTGGAGGAAGGAGGAGAATGAAAAAATAAAAAAATCAAAATCAAAAAATCAAAAATATTAAAATATTATTAAAATTTGTCAATGTCAGCGCTGATGAGGTCACGTCAGCCGGCTGGCGTCCAGTCAGCAAAATCCAGCCAAAATTAGCCAGAAAGGACTGAATTGGCACAACGTAAAAAGGTTTAGGACTTAATTGGTATCAAAAAAAGGTTTATGACTAAATTGGCACAAATGCAAAATGTTTAGGAATTTTTTAACACTTTTCCCATTGTTTGTGTTTGTAGTTTGAACTTAAACTTGTGTTTGTGGTTTGAACTTGATTGTTTTTCTTGGGGTGCTTAAACTTTTGAACTTATGTTTGAACTTTAGTTGGTATTATTATTGCAGAACTGATTAAAACTAATGTGTTTTGTGGATGCAGACTTTACAATGATCTATTCTTGTTATAAACTATCATGTGCTGCTAAAGTGTTGTTTTGCAGGATATAATGTATAAATCCGCATGAAAGTTTTGTCATCATCAAAAATGGGGAGATTGTTGAGAAAACTCCTATTAGATTTTGAAGTTGACAAAACTATAATACTCTTATTCTTATTCTTATTTTGAGGAATATTAGACTTTTGTGGAATTCTGTTACAATCTATTTTACATTAGAAGTCTATCCCACTTTAACGAAAATCTAGACTGAACCCAAGTGAAGAATAAAGATATAATCAGACTCAAGATTATTGATCTTTCAACAAGGATTCAGTACAAACAAGATATATTTGGCTTTCCGATTGAATATCTCACTTACCTTTCAAAAAATATTGATAAATCAATCACGGATTGGTGAAATCAATTTCGAAAACAAGTTCTTTTTTAGAAAGAATTTACTTATGAAAACCAAGATTCTGATTGTATGGGTGACCAGAATTATCAAACTTTCACCTTGATCTTCAAATAGCTACAAGATCTCTTTGATTGATTATGTCCAACGGATTGATTGGAAGAATTCCTTTGGATAGTGCCAACGATCATAAAGGCATGTATGAGTATTTAAGGAGGTCTTTCGGGCCATTTGAAGAAGGGCGTGAAAATTAGAATTCCAAAGTTTGTAGCTTCTCAAATCACTTGTTCTTCATCGATAGTGCTCATATTTGTGGTCGAAAGATAGAGAAACACAAAGAATTGACTTAGTAAGAGAAAAAGAAACTCTTTACTGAGCAATTAGACTCACATCATTGTAATTCTCTTTCAATTCATAGTGAAATCAAGCTAGAAGACTGTTAGCGTGGGAGAGTGGACGTAGACTTGATCTAAGCCGAACCACTAAACATCTTGTGTTTAATTTTCTCTTCCCTTAACTCCTTTAATCTATTTGTTGTGATATTTTTCTAAGCTTCGCTATTTTTCAAAAGATAATGAAGACTTATACCCTCAAATCAAATTTGTCAATCCCGTTATCTGGTCCACTAACATGAAAGTCAAGGAGAGGAAGAGGAAAGTGAGAGTGGCTAGTGCAAACACCTAGAGGGAGGTGAATAGGTGTAAATAAAATTTCTTCGAAAGTCCCTTCTGAAAACAACTTACTAACAACGTAGACTGAATTAAACAATTATATAATCGCAATAAATAAAGCAACAAATAAAGTAAGAGGTTAAGGGAAGAGAATTGGAACACAAAGTTTATAGTGGTTCAACTTAGATCAAGCCCACGTCCACTTTTCCACTCTGACAGCCCACTGGCTAAAATTTACTATGAATCAAAAGAGATTTTACAACTTGTGATCTTCGACTTTCAAAGTGGAGAGTCTCTTCTGAACTTCTCACAAAGTCTTGCTATGTGTTTATCTCTTTTGTATATGATTTTGAGCTCGGTTTAAATGAAAGAGCAATGAACTATTGAGATTCAGACTTTGAAATTTTTCTTTCACACACACCCTCAAACAACTGAAAAGTCAGCCTTAAATACTCCTTCATGCCAAAACGACTGTTGGTATTCTCCAAAGGAATTCTTCCAATCAACTCGTTAGACAGAATCAATTAGGGCAATCTCGAGTTGTTGAAGGATTGGTGATGAAAGCCTGTCAATCATGTTTGCCCATACAACCAGGATATTTGGTTTCCATAAGTAGAACCTTCCAAGTTTACTTCGCTCTTTCAAAAATATTTGATTAGAGAGATTGAAATCAATAAGGATAGTTAGATGCGTGGGTGTTGTATCCAACCATAAGATCGGATTAACTTCTCGAATAAATAAAGATAATCTCCCATCTGGATAGGTCTTCATTCTTAAATCTGGAAACTATCAGTGAGAATAGACTTTCCAACTTAAGTCTGGCGGTCTTCAGACTTTGGCAGTTGAGTCTGAAGTTCATCAGATTAGACTTTAGGAAATGTTTTGTCAACTTCAAAACAATAAAGGAGTTTTCTCTAATAGAAAGAAACACTGATATGATCTTCTTAAGCAATTGAGTCAAGAAAATCCCGCAGCTCAAACTGCAAAGATAAGTGCCACATAGGAAAAAAAAAAAACTAACGCACCTCAAATTGTGAAAACCAGGAGAGAGTTTTCTCTTGACCACAATGGAACTCCACTATTGCCTCAATTGCCTCTGGGTATAATGAAATCGGCAGCAAATAATACTGTGGTATTATTAAAGTCAAAATGAGCATACATAAATATGCCGTGTCTTTCACCCATGTCTTTCCACTCTCAAGCAACTCTCTGTGCTTCTCCACGAATATTTTTCAATATGCCTTCCTATAGTGTGCGGTGATTCTCATGAAAGGGTTGGTCAACATTTCCTTAACCACTGTAAAAAAGTCCAAGCATAGTTATAGTAAAGTGGATAAATTATTGAATGTTCCCATTGTTGGAAAATTTTTGGAGAAGATGAAGATGAGAATTGTTGGAAATTTGTTGGAAAAGATGAAAAAAGAAAAAAAAAAGATTAACTATCTGAGACATATAAGCACTATCGTTAGGGATAATTCTACCCATTATAATACAAAAATCAGTGCAATAGGCTATAGTAAACCTTCTTTACTCCACACTGATATAACCTTGCAAAGAAATAAAAGAAAAATGGAATGAAAGTAAAGATTTTCATTTTTTTTGTATGTCACTTTTCAATTATTCTTAAAGTAACAATTTGTAGGTAAAATGAGAGTCATTTTCCATAATTAATTCTTGCATTAAATTGAAAATTGCTACAAATTGATTACGATCAAACTGTTACAAAACATTATAAAAACATTACAAAACCATTACAAAAATCATTACAGGATAATAGCTCTCATGGTTGTCATCATTTTTATCAAAGTTGTTATTTTCAAATATTTCCAAACTATTAGCACTCAAAATATCTCGAGAGATTAAGACAAATTAACCCATGATGTGAAATTTCATAAGAAAGCATTGTGTTACTTTATAGACTCGTTTTTTGGCATTGGTCTTGAGTTAACATTCTTACATTGAAGAAAAACCATTTTATGGAATATAACGTAGTACATGGTTGGGTTTATGAGTGAGTGGTTCCAGGTTTAGTTCAATTTCCACCTAAAACCTACTAAAACCTACCCGTCGGAATAGGTTTCCTAATTTTGGAACCTAGAACCTATCATATCATAGGTTCCATGGTCAATTTCAAGGTCTACCCAAGTTTCATATATTATTTTAATTGAATGAATGTAGTGAATCATCACCTTTAATGATCACTATTTGTTACAATCTAGTGATCACAATCATATTTAAACACATGAAGACTAGTGAAATTCTTAGTCATGGATATTGCCGGAAATGAAAACTTAGATTGGTATTTTCAGATTACATATTCATCATTGAATGCCATGAAATACCGTAAGATTGTGCAAAAACATTAAAAAAAAAAAACAAAAACAAAAACAAAAACAAAACTTGTTCTAGGTTTCACGTACCTGCCCATAGGAATAGGTTCCTAAATTTTTGGAATATGAAAACTACCTTGCATGTCCTAAAATCTAAAACTGGACAAGTTCTTGCTAGTCCGGTTCTTAAGTTCTCGATTCTACATTGTGTTGAGAAAACTCCTATTAGGTTTTGAAGTTGACAAAACTTTCTTTCTTCTCATTTTTGTTCTTATTCTAAAGAATACTAGACTTCTGTGCTATATTGTGGAATTTTGTTAAAGTCTATCTACTCCAGAAGTCTTTTCCACTCTAATGAGATCCAGACTGAAACTAAGTCCATAACGAAAATATAATCAGACTCGGGATTATTAATCTTTTGACAAGGTTTCAGTATGAATGAGATTTATCCTTAATATCTGGCTTTCTGGCGAAGAATCTCACTTACCTTTATAAATATATTGATGGAATCAATCACGAATTGATGAAATCAAATCTAAAGACAAGTTTCTTTTTGGGAAGCATCTACTTATGAAAACCTAGATTTTGATTGTACGGGTGACCAGAATCATCAAATTTCCATCTCAATCTTTAAATTACTACAAGATTTCCTTAATCGATTATGTCCAACGGATTGATTGGAAGAAATTCCTCTAGAGAATGCCAATAGTCAAAAAGGCATAGAAGAGTATTTAAGGAGGTCATTCGGTACATTTGGGGTAGTGTGTGAAAATTGAAATTCCAAAGTTTGAGACCTTTCCAATCACTTGTTCTTCATCGACAACGATTATAAATTGTATTCAAGAGAGAAGAACATGGGAAGAGTGACCTAGTGAGAGAAAAGAAAATCATTCATTGAGTGTTTGTACTCAAATTGTTGTATTTTTCCATTGATACCTTAGTGAATTTCAGTTAGAAGGCTATCAGTATGGGAGAGTGGACGTAGGCTTAACTTAAGCCGAACCACTATAAATCTTGTGTTCAATTTTCTCTTCCTTTAACTCTCTTTATTTGTTCATTACAATCTTTTTTTGAACTTATCAAATTTCTAAACCTCTCTAATTAAGTCTTAATTTACTTCAGAAGTCTGGTGGCACCTTTAGTCAGACTTTGGTTGAAATTTAACTCATTCTGCATTTATTTGTTTAAATTTGTTTTTATACCTATTCACCCCCCTTTATATGGTAATACTAGCATTTTCAATTGATATTAGAGCTGCGGTGCTTGTCTTATTGAAGTGTTTTTACTTTTGAACTAAAGATCTTCTATGGCTAGTATGTTGGCACCAAGGCTGATTGAAGGACGGAGCAATATCGGGCCACCCTGCTTCAATGAAAAAGAGTACAATGTGTGGAATGATAAAATGAAGACGTTCCTAAGATCTAGAGACCCTCTAGAATGGGATATTGTGGAAAGAGGAATCAATCCAAAGGTAGCATTAGCTTCAGACAAGGGAAAATAAGTCATAGATAAAGATACTGAGGATTCCAACTAAGCAGAAATTACCAAGAGACAGGCTCTTGATGCTAAAGCTATTTATTATTCATACTGTGTCTTGTCTCCTACTGAATATAATAGAATTTCTTCATGTGAAACAGCTAAAGAAGTCTCAGGACGAAGAATGCCAAAAGTCTTTTGAAGAACTCAAGTGATATCTTGCACAACCCCCTATATTGGTACCACCTATTCAAGGCATACCTTTAGTGTTGTATCTCACCATCTATTAAGAGCCTTTAAGAGCTATTTTAGTGCAAAAATGACCAAAGAATGGTATAGAATGTGCCATATACCACCTCAGTTACCCTTCGAGGTTTGATATCCCGAGGTGGAGAAGACATGTGTAACCCTCATTTGGGGATTACACTGATTGAGAAAGTATACTCATCACCATCATTCCTATTAGTGACTAAGAATGACCCAATCGAATACCTCTTAGAGAAGCTTGAACTAGTTGGAAGGCTTGCCAAGTGGCAAATATTATTATCCGAGTTTGATATATGAAGCATGGCACAAAAGTATGTCAAAGGCCGAGTTATAGCGGATATGTTAATTGAAAATCTCAAGACATCTGATGATTGGCATGAGGTCGATGCGCGGATCCACCTGGTCTCACACAATAAGTGAACTATGTATTTCGACGATACTATCAACTTTTCAAGTTTTAGCACCGGGGCATTTATGATATCCCCAATTGGCTAACACTATCCAGTGGCTGCAAGGTTGGTATTTCCTTTATGCTAACAATATTTCTAAATATGAAGCTTGCATCCTTAGTCTATAGTTGGCCATTGATATGAGAGTCAAAAGAATCCAAGTCTATGGTGATTCCGTGCTCATCATTCTCCAAATGGGAGGTGAATGGCAAACTAGAGACGTGAAGTTACCATGAGTATCTTGAGGATCTAGTCAAGGAGTTTGATGAAATTTCCTTTGATTACTTGCCAAGGTCGCAAAATCAATTTGCTGATGCTTTGGTGACCTTGTCATCAATGTTGTAAGTAACTGATGGCTTGAGTATTGATCCATTACAAATTGACATCTTGAAGAAACTTGCTTATTGCGTGATGATTGAAGAAGAGCCAGATGGCCAACCATGGTATTATGATATCATGAATTACCTCCGAGAGGATAAATTTCCCCAATGGGGTCAAGCCAATGATTAGAAATACCTATTGAAATTGGCATCCAAATTCTTCATTAGCGGATAAGCCCTTTACAATATGTGTTTCGACTTAGTCTTGCTGAAGTGTGTAGACACGCAAGAGACCATACTATTGATGAAAGAGATACATGAAAAAGTGTGTGGCCTTCATATCAATGGTCATCTCCTGGCAAGAAAGATCATGAAGTTAGGTTATTACTGGTTAATCATGGAAGCTAATTATATTCAACATGTGAGGTGTTATAATCAATGCTAGGTCTATTATTGACAAAATCATCGCTCCTCTTAATGAGTTGCATCAAATGTTCTAGTCCCAGCCTTTCTCGATGTGGGAACATCGATATCATCAAACCAATTAATCCCAATGTGTCAAATGGATGTCACTTTATTTTGGTGGCCATCGATTGCTTTACCAAATGGATTGAAGCTAGTTCCTACGCCCAAGTAACTGCAAAAAGCCTAGTAAAACTCATCCGTGGTGATCTCATTGCTCGATATAGAGTTCCTAAAGTGATCATCACTTACAATGGATCGAATTTGAACAATAGAGTGGTGGACGAATTACTCAAGGAGTTTTGTATTCGCCACTTGAATTCTTCTCCTTACTGCCCACAAATGAATGGGGTTATGGAAGCGGCAAATCAAGAAGATTTTGGCCAAGATAGTCAAAAACTATCATGAATAGCATAATCGGTTGCCATATGCTTTGATAGCTTACTGAACTTTGATTTGCACATCAACTAAGATAACATTGTTCTCATTGGTATATAGAAGTGGAAATCCCTTCACTAAGAGTCCTTTCTCAGGTTAAGCTTTCTGAAGTTGAATGGATTCAACAAAGATTTGAGCAGCTCAATATGATTAATGAGAAAAAGGGTGAAAGCTCTATGTCATGGTCAAAGCTACCAAAAGCAAGTAACAAAGTCATTCAATCGCAAGATCTGAGTGAGACACTCTGAGATTGATGATTTTGTCCTAAGGAAGGTCTTGCCTATCATTCCAAACTCTCGTGGGAAGTTCATTCCAAACTATGAAGGCCCATATGTTATAAAGATGGTGCCACCAGAAGGAGTACTGATTCTTGTAAAAATGGATGACCAAGAATTGTCAAAGCTTGTAAACACCGATATTGTCAAGAAGTATTGTCCATGAAAAAAGTGAAAGGCCATTGAGTTTCTTTTGGATTGAATCCAAGCCACTTTAGGATATTTGTATCATGCATCTCATGCATACATTTTGCATATCTACATGTCTATTCATCTTGCAAGTACCAAAGGATCTCCAAGGAAAGCCTCATTTATCCTAAAGAGATCAACCTCAAGAGAATTGAAATCCCAAAGTTCAACCACCTTCTTTATGACTTAGGAAAGACCTAGTCGGTTGGAACACTCAAGTAGTGAACCCCCTTTTGGCAAACAAAACCAGTTTTTTTTTCAAAATTTTTCAACTTTGTTTCCAAAATCTTCCTCAGAAGAGTCAAGGGAACATATCTTTTAAAAAACATTCTTCATACCTTCATTCCCCCATAAAGAGGAATTTATCCAATAGATGTTTTAAAAAACTTGAAAATGATTTTTAAATATGTCAAATGGTAGTGCTTAAAATGATGAAAGGCAACTCTTTGACTAAACACGTCCTCATACACACTTTGAGAAAATTGAGTAAGGCATGAGATTCATTCACAGTGGATACATATATTGAAATAACAAAGGCATTTTTTTTTCTCAATCCTAGACACTATTGATATACTTTACAAGCCACTTTGAGCCAAAATGACCCTATCAAGAACAACCCTGCAGTAGTTGGAAATTATGGAGCAAAAGATCAAAAAAGATTTTATTATTTTCACTTGCAATGATCTTCTTGTGTGAGCTTTAGGTGAATTCTTATGGAAGCCCAAAGCATCCCGAAGTAACGAAGAGTATTCCATTCACCATCCAAATACAATTACCTTTTGCTTAGCCAATTTGAGCCTTATGTGGTTCTTTTTGAAACCCCGGGTGATGATTATCTTTCTACACTAGGGCAAAGCATGTGATTTACCAATAAAATTGATAACGTTACTCACATTTGTAAAACCACTCGAGAGTCATAAATACTCAAAAGAAAGTGAAAGCTAGGAGCATGAAAAAGCAGTGTGCTTGGTACAAGGCCGATTACCAATAAAATTGATAACATTACTCACAATTGTAAAACCACTTGAGATTCCTAGATACTCAAAATAGAGTGAAAACTAGGGGCATGAAAAAGTAGTGTGCTTAGTAAAAGTAAGGCCGATGCCCATGAAAAATTCATTGTGAGAAAAACATGATCAGTGATTATGCAAAAGACCACTCATTGAAAACCAAAAGAAATGCTTTCCAAAATACATGTATTGCAAGCAATGTCATTAGAGAAATGAGAGTAAAGCTCTCATGTCTCAAAGCATAATGGTCAAAAGGACTCTTGAGATAGGTCAAATTTCAATAATTGTGACTTCCTAAAAGTTGTGTGATGGTAATGATGCCAATATAATCACTCACTTTTAAATCCTTGCTATCTGAAGAAATTCAAGTCTTTTAAGTTTCACCTGAACCAAAATTACAACCCTTATCCGAAATCTCTTTCGATTGAGATGGTTCGAGTTGAAGTGAAAATTTCACATAGGAGTTACCTCTAGAAAGAGTGGAAGCAATCCTATCTTATCCTATTTTCAAGGTTCTTGACTTGTAAACTTGATCGAGATATAGATTGATCATTCTTTTTTGGCCTCAAAGTGAGTATCCTTTTTATAAGCCCATGACCAAGTCTACATTACGATCCCCTCAAAGACTTTTTGATCAACGAATCTGAATCCACCGTGAACATTTTTGAAAACCTAAAATATAGGTTGTGTTAGAAGAATCATACAACTTTTCCATATCAATGGTTGGAGATTAAAGCTTCTTTCATTAGATTATTTCCAATTTAGCATATTTGATTTAACCTTGGACGGTTAATCAAACTTCATTTTGCTAAAAAAATTCTCCAAAGGAATTTGATAATTGGTGTTGTTTTTTTTTTTTTTTTGGTCGGTAATAAGTGGTATTTTTTACCAAGTCATGTTTGAACAATTTCGCAAGATTAGTCCTTGTGCAATCTCAATTTTTTTTTTCCAAAATATATGTTCCCCAATGAACTAGGTTTTGGTCAGTCTAAACTATACCCCATTTGTTTTATGTTTTTGATTATCCTAAACCATACCCTTTGTCTTAGGTTTTTTGTCATCCTAAATTATAACCCTTTCTCTCTAGTTTTTGGTTAGCCTAAACCATATCCCTTACTTATAAACCTTAAATCTCGTTCTTTAAGTTCCTGATTAATCTTAAACCTTGTCTCGTAGGTTTTTGGTAAACCTTAAATCTCGTCCTTTGGGTTTTTGTAAACCTTAAATCTTGTTCTTTAGGTTTCTAGTAGACATCAAACCTTGCCCTTAGATTCCTAGTAAACCTTAAAACTTGACCTTAGGTTCTAGGTTGTCCTCATGAACCTTGACTTTAGTATCTAGGTTATCCTTATAAACCATAACTTTAGGTTCTATGTTATCCTCATAAAATCTTGACTTTAGGTTCTAGATTATCCTCATAAATCTTGTGTGACATCCCAAATTTCCTCGACCTTCATTAGTATAATTAGATCATTAGGAACTTAGATTAATTAGATTGGGTCAAAAAGTGAACCCGATGGACGTGAGAAATGTGTGGGCTTGAGAAATAAGTGGGCCACACGAATTGGACTTGAGAAGTCTAATGAGAGATTATGGGCTTGGACTTGGCTTGAAGCGGGCCAAGGTTCAAAATTATTAGATTTGTGGATTTAGTTTAGTGGGCCAGAATTGTTATAGATTAAGCCTATTGGGCCAGAGATGAATATTTAGGCCTGTGGCATCCCAAAAATTCATGGCAACCTCCAGATACCTTAAGACCTATGGAAATGTATCTTGTGTTCATGGGTAAATTAAGGTTGGTGCTATAGGACAATTTGATAAGGAGGATTATGGTTCTTGACCATGCACCTTATAGATTTGATTCTTATGGTTTAATGTTGCAAGTTTTTGGCCATATTATTTTGTGATTAGGTATTTATTTAAGTGGAAGATATTAGTAGATTATTAAAGGGGAAGTGGGCCGAAATTCTTAGGCCAAGCCGGCCCAAAAACCTAGCCCACGATCACCCACCATTCGGCCATATGGGCCTGGCCCGCAAAACCCAAAGGAGGAGGAGGAGCTACCGTTGACCAAGCTGGCCCAAGCCCAGCCGAATAGAGCCCATCTTGCATGGCAATTGCCAAGTGGCGCCGGCATGCAAGATCAATGATTGTTAATCATGAGGGGGAAGAAATTAGAGAGGATGAGGGGGGCGGATTAAGCGAGGAAAGGGAGAGAAAGAGAGGGAGTCATCCAAGAGAAAGAGGAGAGAAAGAGAGAAAGGAAAGGAAGAAAGTAAGAGAGAAAGAGACCGTGCGTGCGAAAGAGAAGAAGAAGGTCCGTTTGCCGATCGTCCGCCTAGCTCGCCGCCATTCGTTTGCCGCCTTGCCCGCCATCTTTGTTGCTGTTTGTGCTCGGATTAGAGGCAAGTAGAGTCCTAAAACATACCCTTTGCTTGCTGTGATGTTTGTGTAGAAGATGGTGAATTTCGGTTATGGTGGATGTGATGAAAGGTCGAAGCTTTGGGGAGAAATTCGTTGGCCTAGCATGCTGTTTTCTGGAAAAATCAGTCTGACCCTTCACGAGTTTGTGAGCTGCATGCGACTTTTTAGTTGGAATCTTGCTTTGATCTCTTCATGAAAGTTGTAGAGAACATCTTGAGGGATAACATACTAAAATTTGGGACAAAAAAGACAAGGATTACCTGGTGAAATGATTTTCCTTTGGAGAGATTAGATCTGGAATTTGTTGTGCTGACCTTTAGTGATTTTGTTGACTGTAAAGTAGCTTTCTTGCGAAAATATCACTTTAAGTTCTTAATAAAAGTTGTATTGTACTTCTTGAGGTAAAACATATCAAAAATTTAGATGAAATGAACAAAAATAGGTCGGTGAAATCGTTGTCTTTTGAAGAAACTGGATCTGGGAAAATGCTACCTCGACCTAGTATGATTCTGTGATTTTTTATAAAATCATACAGTTAAAATTTGATCATGCGTCCTTAATGAAAGTTGTAGGTAATATTATGAGGTATAACATACTGAGAATTTAGAAGAAACGGACACATTTAGATTGGTGAAACGAGTTTCCTTTGAAAGAAGATGATAATCTGAAAAAACGACACCGAGAACAGGGGGAATTAATCATCTATATCTGTTAATCTAGAACGATTTGGGGTTCGATTTCTTCACAACATATTTACCCTTAGGACTTGTCTATAAAATATCAAAATTTCAGAAGTTTTGGAGTTTATTTGGATATTTAATTTAAATTACTTCCGAAACTGTGCAAGCTGAAGTGTTAAAATTTTGAAGACTGTGATGCATGGACCGTACTGTTTTGTGTGAGATTCTTTTGGTATGGTGTTTTTCATGAGATATCTGCCTTTAGGTCTCGTCTATAATGTGTCAAGTTTTCAGAATTTATTTATACCATTCACTAATTTTCCTAGAGTTTTAACCAAAGGAGTGTATTTTGTTTTATATAAAAATTGATGTGTTTTCAAAAATAAATGAATTTTTCCATGTGATGCAGTGCTTTGAGCAGTTGATTTTGCTGCATATGTGATGACATATGGCATGTTATATGGCTTCAAAAAGCTGGTTGAGGCTCTTGATATTGATGCATCAAATGCCATATTGAAATTGAGATACATGTGTGAATATAAATTGAGATAATAACAAGACCGTCAAAGGTGTGAGCCGACAATGCCTCGGGAGTTTCGAGATGCCCGGAGTGTGTGTGCCGGATGTCCTCGGGAGTTTCGGGATGCTCAGAGGTGTGTGTCGGAAGCCTCGGAGGTGTGTGCCGGGGGGATACCTCGTGATGCTAGTTGGGGTACGAGATGCCCGGAGTGTGTGTGCCGAATGCCCGGAGGTGTGTGCCAGAGGTTCCTCGTGATGCCAAGTTGGCTGCGAGCAATAAATTGAGGGATGCAAACACTGGTCCCTGGAAAGATAAAAATTAAGACTGTATCATGCGCATGGATGTGTACATATGGCATGGTGATATATGCATGGCTGCAAGGTAAGGTATGTTTGAATGCATAAATGATATGTGTTTTATTCATGATACCTTGATTGTTCTGTTTGATGCACTGTGTAGTGTGGCAGATCTTTACTGCTGAGTGGTTGTACTCACCCCTTTTGGGGTGGCGACCCTAACGGATTGGGGGCCGTTGAGGGGTGCCACAAGGCCCAAGCGATTTTATTTTATAGATTATAGTTATGATAATTTGATTAGTGATTGTAATGTTAATATAAATTTCTAACATTAGCATTTCTTGTGATGAATTCTTTATAGACTAATATTGACTAGTCGATATGTTATGTCATGACTTTGTATAATTATAAAAGGATTGAAATCAAGTAGAAACAAAAGGAAATTAATTGAAAAACATTAGAAACTAATGAACCGACTAATGACATGGATCATAAACAAATTGAATTTGAGACAACAAACTTGGAGGCCATGACATCTCTCTCTCTCTCTCTCTCTCTCTCTCTCTCTCTCTCTCTCGTTTCTCCTTGTACTCGACACCCACGGTTTGCTATTCCCTAGAAACCGAAACTAGCAACTTCAAGAAACACAATCATTAACAAAAATCTCATCATTACTCTAGCCTAGGGATTATAGCTTTGTAGATCTATAACCCTCTCTCTCTATATATAAAAACCGAGAAACCCATCTTCATCTTCTTCTTTCTGTTTTTCTCTTGGTCGAGCAATGAAGAACCAGAAGCAAACCAGCGATTTCTTCTTCTTGCATTCGAGATTTTGGTGTTGAACTTGAAGCATCTTTGTGTTGTTTAGTAGCTGAACAAGGTAAGGAAAGATATAACTCTAAATTAAAAGTTATCCATTGTTTTGTCAAGAAAGCTTGCAGATCTAACCAAACAGTGAAGGATTTGATTTGTAGTTGCTGTTTTGTGGTTAATCTAAGCTTAGTAAGTGTTGGATTGAAGGTAGAAGCTATTGCATGTTACTTTTGAGTCTTGCATGTTTCGAAAACTTGATGAGAGTTGGCTGTTTTGTTTGAGCAAAGTGAAGAGATGTTTGCCGAGTGAAGAAATGAGGTGAATGTTGTGATGTGTGAGTTGAAGTGTGGATATATGCTTTGAGCTGAGCTGCGAAAGGATTCTTTGTTGAGAAAACTTGCTGAAGTTACTCTTAGTTGCTGTGATTAAGTAATGAAGTGCTGTAGAAGAGACTTGTGGAAAAATAAATGGTTTGGTCGGGCTAGGAGTGAAGGAATCGTGTATACCTATTCTGTTCTGGGAGAATACGGTTAGGGAGTCTTCTGTTTTGTATTATTTTCTTTATGTATATTGATGAAAATAAGAAATGAACCATTCTACATGATAAAAAATCCATTATATAGAATTAGGAACTTATTTATAACCATATGAATATAAAAATGTAGAGATAGAAGTGAATTTGGTAAAACCAGCAAACTGTTTTGTGAGAAACGGTTCACCTTTATTGATTATACGAATTTTCTGTATTTACCTAGTTATAATTGGACTTTGAATCCTTAATGAAAATTGTGGAACACATCTTAAGGAATGACGTGTCAAAATTTTAGATTAAATGGATAAGATTTGGCTAGTGAAACAATTTTCTTTGTAGATAAAGAATCTGGACGTCGGTACAGGGTACTAGTAAAGATTATGGCGATTGTTACTCATAATACAGTGATAATTAGACTTAATTTTCTTCACAGGAATTGTCATTCTATGTCTTAAATATAACATACTAAAATTTGGTAGTATTTTGACAAGAATTAATATACCTTCTGTGTCCGAAACCGAAACTGTACATTTAGCCAGTAAACTGTCTGGACCCAAGAACATATATTAGATGTTGTGTCTTTTACATCAGGCTTTTGTGATGCACGTAGAGTCTAATAAACCTCATAATAGATGTTATTCATATAAGAGTAAGTCTCATATCTTATTTGAGATATAAGTGCACATAGTATCATGCGTGTGCAATGAGTGCGGTGCATAATGCTTGATTATGGGGTAAATATCTGTTTGGCATGGAATGGGACATGACGTAATGGGTTTTATCTTATAATTGGCACACGCACGTGTGCTAGGTTCATGAGAGTTAGATATATAGTTAGATACTTTGGAGTCTTTTCTTTTGCATATGATAAATGCATTAATCAAAGGTGTGGTGGTGTGAAACATGTGCATAAGTGAGTGAATGAACCCATCGGTACAGAGATACCAGTGATGCCCTTGGAAGTTTGGGATGCCCTTGCTGAGTGGTCTTGGATGCCTCGGTAGAGAGATACCGGGATGCCTCGGAGTGAGATGCCCTTGTGTGTGATCAAGGATGCCTTAGTTGTGTGATACTGAGATGCCTCAGAGCGAGATGCCCCTTGCTGAGTGGTCTTGGGAGGACCTCGGTTGTGTGATACCGGGATGCCTCGGAGTGAGATGCCCATAATAGAAATATTGTGGAAGTTCGGATGAGGTAACTTCCGGAATTGACTCGATTGAGCCGGTAGAGTTCCGGTTAGTAATTGATCAAGGGTGGATCATATGCTCACTAAATATAATTCTATTTGGCGAATGAGTCCATTTACTATTGTTGCATTGCATCTTGATATGAGATTGAGCTTGAGAAAGGTAAGCATAGAAATGGATGCTCATAAGGTGATTATATACATAATGTGTTAATATCCAATTGTTTATGCTTGTGATATATTTCCTTTAGCATCCTAAATTGTTTGATGATTCTCTTGTAATCTTGATGGCTGTGGATTGTTTAAGTTAGAGTTTTATCATTCTTTACTGAGCAAGGTTGTTTGCTCATACCTTACATTTTCAGATTGATAGCATGGATGTACCGCTAGTAGCTCGATACGGGGTGGTAGTGTGTCTTGGTGTTTCTCTTCATGACATGTATGATCCCGACATTGACATGATTTTCTCCAAATATGAGGCTACTTTATGGGTGGATGACGGTAGAGCTAACTTGATACCGATGACGTTCGTTGCATGGTTTATCAATCATGAATGGGAGATATTTGGCCCCTTACCCTTTGGAGCAGGAGGACCTGGAGCGGGGATGGACGGCACCTAGACGCCTTGGATCATGCAGAAGCTTACTGACTTTTGTTTTCTTTTGTTAGATGGGGGCTTGTGTGGGAACTCGTGGAGTAGATACCCTCACCTTTATCCCTGGCTTTTGTTACGCCTTACTTTTGTTATGTATATGTTGTATATATATAGGCGATGAACATGGAAAGAGTCTAGGTTGATAAATTTTGTAGGCCCTGATGATGATAAGAAGAAATGAAGCTTCTTGTGATCTTGTTTATGTGCATGAATGATTTGGCCAATACTTAAATTAAAGGTAGAGTGATTGCAAGATAACCTCATAATATAAACTTGAGATTTTAAATAATCCATGTTATACATGCTAAACTTCAATGATAAACACTATAGATTATCTAAAGGAGATTACCAGTTAGGCAAGATGATAATGATAATTATAATTCCGCTTGCGTTTAGTACGTGACGCCCAGGGACATCACATCTTGACTTTAGGTTATATGTTTTTCTCGTAAACCTTAAATTTAGGTTATAGAATATCCTCATAAGCCTTGATTTTAAGTTCTATATCATCCTTAAACATTGTCCTTAGGTTAATAGTCATCCTTAAACCATTTCCTTTCCTTAATAACCTCATTTCATTCATCCCATTCCACAAAAGAGGTAGAGAGGAAAAAATTTTAAGGATGAGTTCAAACATCCCAACGAGCGAAGGTAAGTACCCAATTATGTCTTTAATCAAATGTCATTTTCTTTTCTTTTCCCTAAAATAAGGTCGACTAAAAATTACACTCATCGATTTTGTCTTTGAGTAGAACCTCTTCGAACTCCCACTCAAAAAGGGGCAATCGTTAATACGTGATTTTTAGTTGACATGTTAAAGAAGATTAAAATCAAGATTTGAATTTCCAATCACGACAGAGCTCATTTCTTGATTAAAAAAAAAGTATCATTTTTCATTTATTTCTTGTGTAATGTGGTTTTTAAGCAATTTTCAAATCATTTTCGAGATAAACTTGAAAAGTCAAACAATTGACTTTCGGATTGATTTTTTGGTCAACCCTTTGATCGAAAGTCAACATTGGGAAAAAAAAATTTATCCAAAAAGATGCCATTTAGCTTTAATTTCACTTTTCTGCAATCAATTTTTCAAAAATCCAAGGATTTTACCAGAAAATAAGCCTTTTAGAAAAAGTGTTCAAACCATTGATAAAAAAATAAAATCAAAAAATAAAAAAATCCACAAAACATCTCTTTCTAGTGTCAATTTGATTTGTGTATAGAAAATTCCATAAAATTCGATTAATAACGTTGTTTTTCAAAAATTTCAATTTTAGGTTCTAAACCAATCAAAAATAAAATTAGCTTTATTTTAGCTGTAATTATGCGTAGTTCCTTTTACAATATTTTGTTTAGGGACTATTCTAAATTCGCCTATGCATTCAATTTTGCGAATTACCACATCGAAAGGAGAATTGTCATTTTAAGCCTTAATTAGAGGGTCAAAATCGATTCCTCATGATTTATGAATGGATAATTGTTTTCCACTTATTTTCTTAAGATAAATCAAAATCTATGGTCGATTTTGAGAAATTCACATTAGAACTTCTTGATTTGAGGGAATTTACTCTATTGAAGGTAAGAAAACCGAAAAATTGAGCTTCAATGGAAGAAATTTAAGTTGACCCATTCAAGATTAGGGTTCAATTGAATGAATCTATGTCTAATTTTAATATTAGACTATGATTCCTTTTTTGTCTAAGTTTTGGCACTTCAATTTAAGGTCAATTTAAATTCATTAAGCAATCCTATACATGGGTAATAAGTAATTGAATTCAATTTCAATTAATTTGCAATTTTGGCCAAGAAATTGCAAAATTGCTTATTTTAGACCTTAAGGCTCGATCTCAAGTATCCATGGCTTTGGTATGTTGTTTTCACGATAATTGCTCAATTAAGTCAATAGAGGGATCATGGATTATGTTTATGAAGTTTAATTAGCTTAACTGAATTGAAATCAGACAATTTCCCCCTCGAATCGTACAAGTTTGCCCAAATTGCATAAATTTTGTACCCATTAGGGCCATAAATATGTGAACTAGCAAGAATCGATCAAACTAGCATAAATTGCTTTGACCAGTCCGATTAGCCACTAGTAGGGCAGGCCAATTCTACCCCTTGTCGGCTGGTTCTAAATCTTCAGCGATTGGTTTCGGGATCCTCACAATGTCAATTTCACTGCTATGCCCTCAATTTCTCACTATTATGTAGATTGACCCTCGGATTTCATGAATTTACAATTTGACTCATACTTGGGCCCTTAAGCACAATTCTCATTTTAAATTCGAATTTTCACAAATCAGATGTATCCGATCGATTGCCTGACACCTCCACTAATAATCAAACCTTTAAAATCTAATTTGACCATTAGATTAAGATTTCGATCATCAAATCGAATTGACGGCTGAGATTGACCAATTTGGGGTAGTATAAATAGGATTTTTCCCTCCAAAACTGAGGGGCTCATTTTCTACACTTTTTCTCTCTTTGCGGATCTCTCCCATCTCTTCCCACCACTTTCTCCTCCTCCTCTCTTCTCTTGAATTGACTTGGCTCACCGTCGGTTTAAGTTTGCCAACCTCACATTAGCAGCTCATCGGCCACCACCCCACCCCCTGCGGTTGTTGTCTCATCACCGACCTACAAACCATCAAATCTTCTACTCTTGACTTCTTCAAGCCGTTGCATAGCCTTCTTCTTCCCGTGGTAAGAGCAACTAGTGGTTGGATCGGTGAACCTCATCTCACTGATTGGCGACCAGCAATGGTCCAAGCCGAAGCCAACCATTGTTGATCGCAATCCAAATCGAGCCTTGACCTTGCTATGGTTGGGGCACCATCGGAGGGTCACCAGATCTCTCCTGGTACCAGATCGTTTGCCGTCCGCCTTAAACTGGTCCAAATCTTTAACCAAGCCAATCAGTGGTCGTTGAAGGTCCCTGAGGTTGCTAATCATCTTCAGTCAGGTGTTGAGCTTATCCTTTATATCTAGACAGTTGTAGATCAGCCAACCAAAGCTCCGATAGTCCATTCCTCCTTTGGCGCTTGGAGGCCGATCCAAGCTTGGACTGGTTCTATTTTTCGGTTGAACCACTAGTTCGACCAATCCATTGGTAGTCCATAGATGTTTGATCATGATCTTGGAGGCTCGATCAAGTTTTGGTGGGGATCAATTCATTTGATCATGTCAAAAATCGAGGAAATCATGCAAAGGTTGGTTTTCTAAGCTTGAATCCAATGAAGCGAAGTTAGAATAGCTAACTAGGGCTAGGATTCGTACTTAGGACTATATTAAATGCTTAGATAGGTTATTGATAGGCTAGATCATTGATTTGCTGAAGTTGAATGTGGATTGATGATAATTTGTGGTTGAATATGTGATTTTGGTGCAAATATGCAATTTTTGGATCTCCAATATGTGGTTGTTGTTTGGCCTAAAATGAGGCCTTGGATGGCCTTATTTCGACTCGAGGCCTCTTAGACTTAGAAAGTACATTTTGAGACCTTTGATTTGATAGGTCACATGGCTTGAATAATCGCCATTTGACCCCTGAAAAACACCTTGCAATCTACTCGATTCTGCAAATTTTTTAGTGTTTTTTAAGTTCTATTCTTAGTCCGCCAACTTTGTTATTTTTATGGTGATTTCTATGGTTAATTTTTTACAAATTTATCTCCTACAATTTGTTCCAAATTGTCTTGAGAATGTCATATATATATTTTTAGATTTTTTGGACAAGTTTTGTTAGGTCAAAACGAAAAACGGCTTGTGCAAACACCTAGAGGGGGTGAATAGGTGTAAATAAAATTTTCTTGTAAATTCCCTTCTGAAAATAATTGACTAAGGACGTAGAAAGATTTAAATAATTATATAAAGCAATGAATAAGGATAAGACGATAAGGAAAGGGAATTGGAACACAAAGTTTATAGTGGTTCGACTTACATCAAGCCTACGTCCACTCTTTCGCGCTGACAACCCACTGGCTGGAATTAACTATGAATCAAAAGAGATTTTAGAACTTGTGATCTTCAACTTCCTTAGTGAAGAGTCTCTACTGAACTTCTCACAAAGTCTCACTATGTGTTTCTCTCTTTTGTACACAATTTTGAGCTCGATTGAATGAAAGAGCAATGAACTATAAAGATTCAGACTTTGAAATTCTTCTTTCATGCACTTCTTCGAATAACTGGAGAGTCAACCTTAAATACTCCTTCATGTCAAAACGATCGTTGGCATTTTCCAAAGGAATTCTTCCAAGCTACCCGTTGATAGAATCAATTCGGGTGATCTCGAGTCGTTAAAGGATTGGTGATGAAAGCCCATCAATCCTGTTTGCCCATACAACTGGGATATTTGGTTTCCATAAGTAGAACCTTCCAAGTTTACTTCGCTCTTCAAAAGATTTGATTATCGAGATTGAAATCAATAAGGATAATCAGTTGCGTGGGTGCTGAATCCAGCCATAAGATCGTCCATAAGTTATATGGATTAACTTCTCGAAAAAATAAAGATAATCTCTCATTTGGATAAGTCTTCATTCTTTAGTCTGGAAACTGTCGGCGAGAGTAGACTTTCCAACTTAAGTCTGGCAATCTTTAGACTTTTGACAGTAGAGTTTGGAGTTCTTCATATTAGACTTTTCGAAATGTTTTGTCAACTTCAAAACAATAAATGAGTTTTCTCTAACAATCTCCCCATTTTTTTATGGTGACAAAAATTTCCTGCTGATTTGAAAACTTTTGACCTACAAAACAACACTTAAGCAATACATGATAACTCAAAAAATAAGTCAATTGGGACCTGGATAATATCGATTCTGCAACCACAGAAAATATGTTAATCCTGCAAGATAAGATCACTATCCATCCACATCCCGTATCATAAACTTAGTTACCGTAGTCATCAAAAGGATTCAAAGTTAAATAGCAGTCCAACACTAAAGTCCAAACAAATAAAAAGGTTCAGCAAAGTTTAAGCAAAAAGTGCAGTGCAAAAAGTAGTGCTAAAAAATATAAGTCAAAGCAAATCAGCACAAACTCTCCCCCTTTTTGTCAATAGCAAAAAGTGGAGAATGAATATGAAATAGTTGGAGAGAAGATCATGGCTGTTTGGGGATTCGAACAAGCTGGAATTCCCCCATCAATCTGATAATGTCCTCAAGCTTTCGTAAGGTCATCTTCACCTCTTCTAAATCTCTACCCTTCACACAGTCTTGCATTTGAAGCTTCAGGGCTTGTAGCTGTTCTTGCAAAGAGATTGAAGTAGACATGAAAGCTTTCTTGAGATCCTTTATCTCAAACCCTAAGCCATAGTGATGTTTCTTTAAGTCCAAAAGAATATCCAGCACTCTTCGAAAGTCAGTTGTTTGGTCAGTTGAAGCGCAGGGTTCAAGAGTTTTGAGATGTGAGGGTTCAGCAATTCGATCACCAGGACTAGGAGAGGATGTCGCAACATCTGTCTCAGGATATTGAGCTGCATAGATGTCGTATGGGTTTGTTGGAGAACGGCTAACATCACTAGCAAAAAGACAGATGAAGAGGTACCTCTTTTGTCAATTGCTCTCCCTGTTTGTATGCCTTCGGGTGGAGAAAAGAATTTCTCTTCCTATTCCTATTCTTCTTCAGCACCTGAGTGACGTTTTTCTCCTACATATCCACTCCTTGTCTTCTCCGAGTCATCTAACAAGGATACAGCAAATGTAGGCTCAAAAGAGTCATCTTGATCCTCTTCTTCTTCTTGTTCTCCTCTTCTTTTTTCTTCATCTATTATTCCTTTCTCTTCCTCTGTTCTCCTTTCTTCTTCTTCTTCTTCTTATGTCCTTCCTTCTTCTCTTTCTTCATCTATCTATTCTATCTCTTCTCTTTCTCTGGGCTCTCTGTTCTTTGACTCTTGAAAGCTAACAAAACTCTGTAAATTTCTTAAGGCAAAGGTGAAGAGAGTAACATCATCCTCATCTTCTTCATCCTACAAGATAAAGGCTCTCCTCTTCTTGATAGGTTCACTAATCGGTTCCTTGCCTTTTCTTTTTCCTGCGGCAGAGTCTTGTTTGGCCTTGATAGGGGACTTCTCCTTTATGCTCTCCAAAACTTTGTTCAGCTCATTCAAACGCATCTTAGAAACCATTTTTGGTCCAATCACCATTGGAGCAATGGTTCTAACACAGAGAGGAGAAGGAAGATGAATTTTGAAGTGTCTGAAGAGTCGAGTGATAAGGCAAAGTAAGGGAGTTGTCCCTTGTCCTTCACCACTGTCCTATACATGTGCATTAGGATAGTGTGAGGCAGAGAAAACTTGTAGCCAATGTTGATAGTGTACATCAACTTTGCTTCCGAGTGAGAGACATCAGTCTCTGACATTGATTTGGGTCTGATGCAATTGATCACGATCTTATGGAGCAAGATATTGGAGGCAATCATTCTAGAGTAAGAAATCTTGCCTTCAACAAATCTGTCCCGAACAAGCTTTAAAGTGGCGTGAGCAACAGACACACTAATTGGTTGGAAACACCCTCTTTCCACCCCAATCACATTAGCCAAAGTGTCTACATTGATCACAAATTCCTTGTCCTTAACTATAAATGAAAATCTATTCGCATCTAAAAAGGATAGATTTGAATAGAAGTAAGCAGTAAGTTCTAGGTAAGCGATTGTCGTCTCTGAGCAAAAGCGTTCAAGTTGAAGGAGTGCAAAATTTCTCCCTTAGTTCTATCTTCAAAGAGTCAAGAAAATTGAAGTCCACACTTCTCGGGTTTATAACCCCTCGCTTCAGCAGTTTTGAGTTGGTCTTTCTGTGATCTTTGGAACGGAACAGACTCGCTCCTTCACCACAAATATTTGCAGCAACTCCCATCCTCTGCTTAAAATTCGTGAATAGTTTTTCATCGTCATCTTTTACTTCAGGCTGATTGAAAGTACTAAATTGTGGGTCACTTGGAAAGTTGGCAAAAGTCCTTGCAGCGAAACCTTCAAACGCAATGCCTATCCTTTCCATGGCTTGTAAGAACAAAGTTTCATTCTTGTAACCTCTATCTAGTAAGAAATCATCGATGAACGATATTGTTGTTCCACCCTCCTTTAATTTAGTATAGAGAGAAAAGAGAACATGGGGTTTCAGTGTTCTTACTAGCTCAATGTCCTCAATGATCTCTTCTTTTGGTTGACGCTGTGGAGGAGATTGATGCTGTTAAGAATGTTGTTGTTGACTTTGCTGCTGCTATTGAGGAGAGTCGTCTTCCTCGGTCAGATCAAAGTACGTAGGACCCTCACGCATATGTTGTGGTCCCCTGTTCGCGATTCTAGAAGACCTTCTTGAAGACATTGTCGCTTTCTTTGGGGAATTTCACAAACTTGATCGTGAAAAAGATGAAGTCTTTTTGGTTAAAACGAGAGCAAAAGTGTGAGAAAGTGGAATCTTGCATTCTAAGGTTTGTGAGTGAGAATGGTGTTGAAGATGAAGCCGAATCGTCTTGACGGTAAAAATAAAAATTGGTAAATAAAGTGTGGTACAAAAAGCTGTCACTTCAAATTAATTTTCAAAAAGGAAAAATAAAATCCAAATGCCAAAAACATTTTTCAATAAATTAGGCAATAAAATATTTCAATATTCTCACCTTTTATATTTGAAAAAACTACCATTTCAAAAATAAAATCACAATTTTTGGATATTCTGAGTCTGAACACCTTCAGACTTTACCCGATAGAAGATATAATGTTCAGTCTGGTGCAAATAGACTCTAGTAGATTTTTCTCCAGTGACTTTGTAAATATGTCCGCTAGCTAATTCTTCAAATCAATGAACTGAATCATAACTTCTCCATTTTGAACATGATTTCTAATAAAACGTTGTCGAATCTCTATATGCTTTGCCTTTGAATGAAGAATTGGGTTCTTCGCGAGATTAATAGCGCTGGTGTTGTCGCATTTGATCTCGGCATGATTCTTCAATTCCAAAGTCTCTTAGCTATTGCCTTATCCACAAGATTTGAGAGCGATAACTCCCAAGAGCTACATATTCTGCTTCAACTATTGAAAGAGCTACAGTACTCTATTTTCTTGAAAACCAAGATACCGGCTTGTTGCCAAGTAGTTGACATGTGCCAGAAGTACTCTTTCTATCGACTCTGCATCCTACTAAATCTGCATCTGAATATCCAAAGAGAGTAAAGTCTTCTTCTTTTGGATACCACAGACCTAACTTTGGTGTAGTTGCAATGTATTTGATGATGCGCTTTGCAGCAGTTAAATGAGATTCTTTGAGATTTGATTGGAATCTAGCACATATACAAACACCAAACAAAATGTCAGGTAAAGAAATGAATCGATAATGCTCCTGTCAAACTTCTGGTCTACACTTTTTCCTCCTTCATCTTTATCCAGCTTTGAAGAACTTGACATTGGTGTCTCGATCTTTTTGCAATTCTCCAAACCGAACTTCTTGATGAGATCCCTTGCATACTTCTCTTAGTGAATGAAAATACATTCTTTTGATTGTTTAACTTGTAATCCCAAAAAAGAATGTTAACTCACCCATCATGCTCATTTTGAATTTATCCTGCATGCATCTAGAGAATTTCTTGCATAGATTTTCATTAGGTGATCCAAATATAATGTCATTAACATAAATTTGAACAAGTATAAAATATTTACCTTCTCTTTTAATAAACAAAGTAGTATCTACATTTCCTTTAACAAAACCATTTTGAGTTAGGAATTTACTTAACATTTCATACCAAGCTCGAGGTGTTTGCTTCAATCTATATAAGGCCTTATCCAGTTTGTACACTGAGTCTAGCTTTCTTGGATCTTAAAAACCAAGTGGTTGTTCCATATAGACTTCTTATTGGATAAATCCATTCAGGAATGCACTCTTTACATCAATTTGGAATAACTTGAAAAAAATTTATGGCAAGCAAAAGCAAGTAATAATCTAATTGCTTCTAACCTCGCTACTGGTGCATAAATCTCGTCATAGTTTATCCATTTTTCTTGCATATATCCTTTGGCCACGAGTCTTGCTTTGTTTCTGATCACTTTTCCTTTCTCGTCCACCTTGTTCCTGAAAATCAATTTAGTTCTAATGATAGATTTACCTTTAGGTTTAGAAATTGATTCCCACACATTGTTAATGCTGAATTGTCTGAGCTCTTCTTGCATAGCTTCGATTCTGCTTTCATCCGCCAAGGCTTCTTCTATACTTCTAGGTTCAATTTTAGAAACAAGTGCTAAAGCACTAGACTCTTCTCGCCTTTTGGATCTAGTGTGAATTCCTTCATCAATGTTGCCAATGATGAGTTGTTTGGGATGACTTAACTTGTGCTTCCAGTTACTGGTTGGTTCGTGAGTCTGTTGATCCTCTGCTTCAGTTGAATCTACTAGTTCTTCTTATTGTTGAATTTCAGAAGTCTGAACCACTTCAGGGGAAGTAGACTTCATGATGTCTAGAGCAGGTTCAGATTCTTCTAGTTGAGTCGATTCAACTAATTCTTCATAGAATCTTGAAACTTGATGTTCATAGATTCTTCCATAGACTGAGTCTTCTTGTTGAATACTATGTAGGCTTTGCTTGAGGTTGAGTAGCTAAGAAAAATTCCTTCGTCTAATTTTTCTTCAAACTTACACGTTCTATCATTTGCATTTTTCAAAACAAAGCATTTACAACCAAACACATGAAAATAAGATACATTTGGTTTCTTTCCTTTAAATACTTCATGAGGAGTTTTCTCTAGAATAGGCTTCAAGAACACTCTATTGGTAATATAGCAAGTTGTAGAGACTGCTTCAGTCCAAAAATGAGAGGAAATATTACTCTCAATTAAGAGTGTTCTAGCCATTTCCTGCAAAAATCTATTCTTCCTTTCCACAAGTCCATTTTGTTCTAGAGTTTATGGAGAAGAGAAAACATGCTAGAAACCAGATTCATCACAGAATTTTGCAAAGTCTTGATTTTCAAATTCATATACATGGTCTGTTCGTATGCTTGAAATAGTATAACCTTTTTCATTTTGAACTTTTTTGGCAAATTTTGAAAAGTAAGAGAATGCTTCAGATTTACTTGCCAAGAAGTATACTCATGTAAAGCAAGAGTAATCATCCACGATTACTAGGCAGTATCTATTTCCACCAATGCTTTGCGTTATGGTTGGTCCAAAGAGATTCATATGTAGAAGCTGTAAAACTCAATTAGTAGAAACTTGATTTATGGGTTTCAAAGAACTTTTAACCTGTTTTCCCAATAACATGGTGTGCATAGATCAGACTTTTGATAGGTCAGGTTAGGTAATCCACGAACAAGCTTCTTGGATGAAATCTTGGCAATTTGCTTCATGTTAACATGACCAAGCTTTCGATGCCAAAGATTTGCTTCATCTTGAATGGAGATTAGACACTGAGAACTTTCTGATTTTATATCCAGAAGATAAATATTCCCATGTCTTCGTCCAATGAAAGATTGAGAGAGATCTTTACTAGTTCTCGAATAAATGCCTTCTTGGAAATTAATTTTGAATCTAGTGTCACACAATTGGCTAATACTGAGAAGATTGTAATTCAAACCTTCCACTAATGAGACATTATTGATTGTGAGACTTCCAATCTTTACAGTTTCATATCCAACAATTCTTCCTTTGTTGTTTCCTCCAAAAGAAACTTTTCCACCATTTATTTGTATGAGTTTTGTAAAACATTTTGAATCTCCATCATATGTCTCGAGTAGCCATTATCCAAATACCATTTGATCTTTTTCATGATAGTGACCCGCAATCATAAAAAGAGCTCAAGTTTTCTTTGGTACCCAAATTTTCTTGGTTCCAGATGACTTAGTACAAAATACAGTTTTTGCCCAATCTCTTTTAACAGGTCTCCAACTTTTGGACATTCTTTCTCAAAATGTTCTGAGCTGTTATACTTGGAATATTTGATAGCACTTTGGCCAACAGGTTTTACAAAAATTCTTTGAAAATGATTTTTGTAAGCAGTTTTCGTAGGTCTTTCTTTAATTCTTTCATTTACTTTGGGAAAATCAATTAGAAGAATGGTTTAAGGAGTCATTCCCAAACCAAATTTATTAAAATAAGGTGTTTGAACAGAAAGAATCTTTTCCAGCTTCTCATATCCTTTTGAAAACTTTTTTGTAATATTTAAAATGTCTTCTTTTAAAAAGGCATTTTCCTTTGAAAGAGTGTCTGCATTTTCTTTTAAATCAATGAAACTTTTGTCTAAACTTTCAATTTTTTCTTTCCAAGAAGTTTTTTGTTACTTTAGTTTGGAATTCTCCATTTTTAGCACGGAAATCCTTTTAAGAGATGTTTTAAGACTAAGATAGAGTTCATCTATATACTTCGAGACTTTAGTAGGAATCTTTAAATTGCTTACCTTGACTTCTTTATCTGAGTATGAGTTTGAGCCTGAGTCTGCATCTGAGTCTATTTCAGAGTCAGAGTCTGATTCTGAATTTGCCATTAGACATATATTGACATATTCTTCATCGCTTTCCTCGCATTCAGTATCGCTCCATGTTTCTGCTTTGAGAGCATTTTTTGTTTTTCTCATTCTTTGTTTTCTTCTTCTTCAACAAAGGATAGTTTGGTCTAATATGTCCATTTTTTCTACATTCGAAGCATATCACATTTTGACTCGTTTCATCGTCCTCAATTTGTCCTTTCTGAAATCTTTACTTGTTTTGCTTTTTCCAGTCAAACCTTTTTCCTTTCCTGTTCAACTTGAACTTCCTTATCATGAGTGCTAGCTCTTCATTGTCCAAGTCATCTTCTGAGTCTATATCATCAGAATCATAGTTAGATTTTAAGACAATTGACTTCTTACCTTTAGGGTCTTCATCCTCATTATTTTACTCCACTTCATATGATTGAAGTGTGCCCACTAGTTCATCTATAGAAAGAGGCATGATTCTTTGCGTCTCTCTAATGGATGTTTTCATGTGATTTTAGTCTTTGGATAAACCTCACAGTAACTTGTTGACCTTCATTGATCATGAGATTGGCTGCCCTTGATATGCTAAGCCGTTTACAATTTCTATAAATCGACTAAATATGTTAGTGATGGATTCACCAGGCTTCATTTTGAAGGCTTTGTATTATCCGAGTAGAATGTTGATTTTTGTTTCTTTAACTCAATCAGTTCCTTTATATGTTACATGCAACCTGTCCCATACTTCCTTAGCTATTTCATAGGAAGAAATTCAATTATACTTAGTAGGAGATAAAGCACAGTATAAGGAGTAGATAGCTTTAGCATCAAGAGCTTGTCTCTTGGTTATTTCTACTTATGGTAATTCACCTGCATCCACAACTTCCTTTCCCCTTTCTGATGTTGATGGGGCTTTTGGAATGATCCCTTTTTTCAACTATGTCCCATTCTAGAGAATCTTTCAATCTTAGGAATGCCTTCATCTTGTTCTTCCAAACGTTGTATTCCTTTCCATCAAAATATGAAGGTCTAGTGTTGCTTTGGCCTTCAACCAATCCTGGAGCCAAAATACTAGCCATAAATCTTTAGCTTTAAAAGTAGTAAACACTTCAATAAAAAGCACACAAGCTCTAATACCAATTGAAAGTGGCTAGTGTAAACACCTAGAGGGGGGTGAATAGGTGTAAATAAAATTTTCTCGTAAATTCCCTTATGAAAATAATTGACTAAGGACATAGATAGATTTAAATAATTATATAAAGCAACGAATAAAGATAAGATGATAAGGGAAGGGAATTGGAACACAAAGTTTATAGTGGTTCAGCTTAGATCAAGCTTACGTCCACTCTTCCACGCTAACAGCCCACTGGCTGGAATTCACTATGAATCAAAAGAAATTTTACAACTTGTGATCTTCGACTTCCTCAGTGTAGAGTCTATACTAAACTTCTCACAAAGTCTCACTATGTGTTTCTCTCTTTTGTACACAATTTTGAGCTCGATTGAATGAAAGAGTAATGAACTATAGAGATTCAGACTTTGAAATTCTTTTTTCACGCACCTCTTCGAACAACTGAAAAGTCAGCCTTAAATACTCCTTCATGCCAAAACGATTGTTGGCATTTTCCAAAGGAATTCTTCCAATATACTCGTTGGATAGAATCAATTAGGGTGATCTCGAGTCGTTGAAGGATTGGTGATGAAAGCCCGTCAATCATGTTCACCCATGCAACCAGGATATGTGGTTTCTATAAGTAGAACCTTCCAAGTTTACTTCACTCCTCAAAAGATTTGATTATCGAGATTGAAATCAATAAGGATAATCAGTTGTGCGGGTGCTGTATCCAGCCATAAGATCGTCTATAAGTTATACGAGTTAACTTCTCGAAGAAATAAAGATAATCTCCCATTTGGATAGGTCTTCATTCTTTAGTCTGGAAATTGTTAGTGAGAGTAGACTTTCTAACTTAAGTCTAGCGGTCTTCAGACTTTTGACAGTAGAGTCTGGAGTTCTTCATATTAGACTTTTGGAAACGTTTTGTCAACTTCAAAATAATAAATGAGTTTTCTCTAACAAAAACCACTTAAAGAGAATATAGGTAAGTTTGCCTTGCACTATTCCGAGACACATTTTGGCAAAATTGAGCATGTTGATGAGCTTATTTGACCTTAGGATCTTCATGAAGATTGAATACATGTTGTATGCTTTCTATTGTTGCATAATTTGCGTAATTTCATTACCATTCGGTATGTCAAATGCATATGTAAACGCATATAGGTTTAGCTGCAATTAGGATGCTTAGAAATTTGTATTTGTCTTGTCATTTTCGTCATAATTTGTATAATTGCAATTAGGCCTTGAGTTCTTAACGAAAAATGTTTGCCATAATTCATTCTGTATGTCAAGTTTTTTGTGAGATTTGTTGACATTCCTAGACGACTGAAATCAAGCATACTTTTAGATCTTAATGTTGGATTAAAGTCTTATCATGCGCATGCTTTCTCATGCGTGTTTGGGTCTCTTAGAGACCAAATTTTATGTTGGTGCCTTCGTGATTATTAAACTATACCATATAAGGTTTGTATGCATATGTGGTTTATTATGATTGAATGTCATTTCGTATGTAAAATTCATGCTACAATTAGACTAGTTGCACTTAGAAATTTTCAAATATGATTGTTGATACCTAAATTTTGGCGACTTGATCATTTATCTATTGTATAGAAAATTAGAGATCGACCTCGACCCCAAGCAAAAATATTAATTACTTGCATTAAGAGCATTTACTACATAGTTCATATTTCCATTAATTACATTTTAATTTAGACCGATGGTGGATGGACTCAAATAAATGATTTCGAATTGAATTGATTGGATTGAACTAGTGATGATAAATTTGACCCTAGCCCGTAGTCGAGAATTATATTGTGATCAATTAGGCTATTATTTTTGTCATCTGATGGGAGAATATTTTGAAATATTCGGGCGGATTGCTTTATATTCAGGCGTATCAACTTTGGTTAATAAAGAAAAAAATGCAATCGGCATGGATTCTTGATATATTTGTACGTGCTCAGTTATTTGGGGAAGTGATATGAAGGAGAAGCAAGGCGACGATAAGGTATCGTCCAATCTTATTTGTATTTCCAATTTTGTAGCGCAAGGAAGATATTGAGTGGAATACATGATATGCATGCAGGAGATAATGGAGGAAGTGTGGAATTTATCTATTCTTTTTCTATTCAAATTTTCTCTTTTGGAGTACAAGGCGGGCACTATAAAAGGGGGTCTTTCTTTAGTGATCTTATTTGTATTTCCAATTTTGTAGCGCAAGGAAAGATATTGAGGGGAATACATGATATGCATGCAGAGGATAATGGAGGAAGTGTGGAATTTATCTATTATTTTTTTATTCAAATTTTCTCTTTTGCAGTACAAGGCGGGCACTGTAAAAGGGGGTCTTTCTTTAGCGAAAGAGGGGGGCTTCACAAGTGAGAGACTCGATCATACACGAGAGAGAGAGCTCCAAGCCAAGCTTTTTGTGAGACCCCCCACGATGCTGCCACCACAGTCGCGCCCTCACCATTCACGACGCCGTTCCTTTTTCTGTCCGGTCCGACGAGAACAGCTTGCGGCAGTTCCTTCCATCGCACAGCCCAAAATAGCCACATTGGCAAGACTTGCGAAGAGCCCGCACTTATCGATTTGAGTTAACAGCTTTCTTTCACTTTGGTGATCCAGCAGACTTCCTTGGCAATTATCAAGGAGTCCAGGGGTTCAACAATTGCAGGTAAACCCACGTGGTCTTTTGGTCAACCTTTTGCAGTCAAGCGTTCCTAACCCTCATATGCTAGAAGGTCTAGCGAGTTTTCTGCACCGTCGGTGTCTTGTCCAAGGCCGCTGCTATCCATATCCGTTGCTTAACACGTGCTCGATATCCTCAGTGTCCAGCAGCTTCTATTTTTTTTTTTTTTTTTTGGTGCTCAGGAAAATTCAACGTTGTTGCTGATCCCAAATTGTGGCCAACGTCACTTCTGCCACGAAGTCACTCGAGATTCTAACCGCTGTTCCAAGCGAATGCGAGCCGTGACACCCTGCTGCTGCGCCAATTCGCCATGGCAAATTCGATGTCCTTGTCGTTTGGGCTTGCTATTCTCCTCTGCTGCTGTTCGTTGTTTTCACCGTCGAGATCGGCACTGCCGTTGTGCACCATCGCCCATCATCATCAGAGTTTATTTTTCGCCGGTTCCAATTCGGGAAACTTATCCACGCAATAATCTGAATTAACTAATTATCTCGTTCAACATCGATTTAAATATCCTTTAATTCAATTTGATTGAGAATATTACATGATTCCTGAATTTCTGTCAAAAGCGTACCCCAATTAGGATTTATTTCCTAATTCGCAACGGCACATAATCTTTGATTTCATCTATAAGACTTTTGATGGAATTAATGATTTCACAGGAATCTTTAAAATTGATGTTTTGATTTCTAAGACGTAAGACCAACTCATCGATTTTATTCGTGAAATTGCATGTTGATTGGATATATATATTTATTCGCACTGATTGGATGACATATGATCTTGAGAATATGGTGACTCTAGTTTTAGTTGCTTTATTTATGCTCAAAATACAAAAAATTGCATAGCATGTAGATTAGAATGGATTTCCTATATAGATTTACATGATAGAATAGTTAGATACCTTTCTAATTATAATAGAATGCACATTTAGATGATATCTAATTTAGATAATATATTTGAATTAAATTGCATGTTGAGATAAGTTTCTAAGTTAAGATAAGATTTAGGTTAGTCTATTTCCTAACTTAAAATAGGTAATATATCACTTTAGGTAGATTTTTATTATTGGGAAATTTAAATTATGAATTTCTATGAAAAATAAAAAATACTATGTGCATGTCATATAGAATTAGGTTCATAAAATATATGTTATTTACTAATTGTTGTTAGGTCCACTTAATTAAAAATTGTCAGTCATTAGAATTAGGTCATTTGGTTAAATTTCATTACACATAGATTATATTGCATTTAAATGAAATAAATCCAAAAAAAGATTGAGTGATTATGTGCCAATTAGAAATTATGTTTATGGCCATTGATATGAATTATAAGCTAACATTACAGAAGATTTCATTGTTATGAGATAAGTTATGCAATTTATTATTTTATTGAGTGTTAAATTGGTGGATTGCGCATGTCACATCCCGATCCTTAGAGCCCGTGCACATCCCTACTTGGTTGATATATTAGCGATGTTTCAAGACGCATCGCCGACCCATTCATTTTAATATACGCATGCGGAAGCATATATATACCCAGACAATAAAACAATGGGATAGAAAAGCAGGGCCAAACTTTTAAAACCACAACAAGTCTTTTATAAACAAACGGGTTTATACACAAGACCAGACTGGTTACAAAAATGTGGACTCATAAAAAAGGAACTGTCCTATGACTAACTAACCTGATAGGTTTGATGATTATGTTTCATCCATCTCCCCAAAACTCCGAGACTCCCAGCTCTTCACGGCCGTCACCTAGGGACCTAAAAATGTGATCCCACAACGGGGTGAGACTGTATCTCGGCAAATTCAACCCTCTAAGACCCGATTAGGAAGAAAATTATGCCTTAAGGGCTGCTTAAACACAATCAGGTATCAGAGGACTTACCTTGGCTTCAGTTTCTTCCTGCAAGTTAGTTCAATTCATAAATACTAACAATCACATCATCCAATCAAACCGATCGAACTATCGATCAATAGATCCAGTCAATTACATGTCATCACGATCATTTATTGGTCGGCCCATTCAATACTATCGATAAGTCCACTCATAATAGGATTGCTTGCTCTAAGCTGATAAATAGATAGTATAGCTCTCACTAAGTTGATAAATAGTGTTCTGTTCTCGCTAAGTTGACATATCAAACCCTTGAGTTGATATAGCACACTAATAATGCTCTCCCTAAGCTGATAAAGTATATTGCTCGCAATCTAAGCTGACATATCAGAGTCCGTAGGATAATATGATATACTGTTAATGCTCTCGCTAAGCTAATAAACATTGCTCTCGCTAAGCTGATAAGGTATACTACTCTCGTTAAGCTGACATATCAGAGCCCATAGGATGATATAGTAAATTGTTAATGCTCTCGCTAAGCTGATAAATATTGCTCTTGCTAAGCTAACATATTAGAGCCCGTGGGTTGATATAGTATACCGGTATACTGCTCTCAATTTAAGCTGATATATTGCCCATAGGCTGATATAGTATACCATGCTGAACCATACAATTTCATTTACATTTTTATCATTCCCGATAAAAAAAAAATAATACACATGTGTGGGTACACGGTCAGCCTTAGCCAAAATACAAGGTTTTCACTTTTGAACCTCACACTATTTTCAACAGTCCCAAAATAGATTTTTGGCGCTATAGACCCACACCCGGTAATTTTCCAATCAATTACTAAAATTAATTAATTTAAAGATAAATTCATAATTTCGTAATTAAATCACAATCAGCACAATTTGAAGCTCAAATAAATAAACAGATTACACTACTGTAATCAGCGTAATTTTTTGGTCACCGACCATCTCGGTCTAATTTCGGAAAATAAAAAAATAATTAAATAATTACGGAAAATATTAAATAAATGCCATAAATGCATACTTACGCCCGCAATGCCTAATTATATGCGGAAATGGGCCTGTAAAATTTTCAAGACTCCTTAAATAAATACTAGAGACTATTTACTTGCTAATTACATAAAATTAACCACCTAACATGCATCAACAATTAATTAAATTACTAATCTAGTCTAATCTAACCACATAATCCATCTTAGCTTAAACTAATCAACTGTTAAACATAATTAACCTACTAAGCGAGGATTAGTGAATTAAACTCACTGGATTTGCAAGTCAGTGAGTCCACGGCGACCACGACGCAGAAGCGAGTGACAATCCTCCAAGCGGCGACACCAACGGAGGTCGAGAAGGGCTGGAAAATGGGCCACGAAGTCCTAGACTCCTTGCTGGTTCGGTTACTGCTTCTGCTCTTGCTAGATAGAGGAGAACCAAGGTTGAACGGCAAAGAAATGGGTTGATCAGAGCTCCGGCGAGCAGGTGGTCGGCACCGGTGGCTCTCAGGGGGTAAGGGGGTCTTGTAGGTGGATGGAATGGCCAAAGGAAGCGTCGAAATTGGAGAAAAACGAAGAAAATCACGAAATAGTGCAAGTGGGCAGGGGACCGGCGGACCGGTGATCGGTTCCTTCCTGCCAGCATACAGGACGGCTAGAGGCTCCGCTCAGCACGAGGTCGGGCAATGGTTTGGATGTGCTAAGCGCAACGATGGGTGGCATGAAGGCTAATTTGTTCAGGAAGACTACCTTTAACTCAGATCTTTAGCGAAATGTCAAGTGGAGCAGAAACCGGTAGAAGATAAAACAGAGGAGAAAAAAGGTCCGGTGGGTGTGCAACGGCCAAGGGAGATGAGTTGCGGTTTTCTCTGGTTCTTTGAAGCTTCAAAAGTCACTCAACAACGGAGAAAGCAAGTGGATTGAGGAAGAAGAAGGCTGCTACAAGAGGGGGCCACATGGTCACATTTTCTCTTCCATTGTCCCATTGACTAATTTACAGCCATAGCTGCCTTCCTTGGCCTCAAATTAGCCACCAAGGCTCAATTTGCAATGCTTGAAATGGTCCAAAAAGCCTAGACAAGGGGGAGCTAAGAGTTTCGTGGGTTTCTCCCTCAATTGGACACCAACTCCCTCTTAATCAATACAAATGGCCTCTATAAAATCAACCAACACCTCAATTCTCCAATTGATATTTTTCCTCATCAATTGATCCCACTTCTATCCCAATTGTGCAATCAAAAGCGGTCCGTGACTTTTTCTAAATAAAAATAGCCCTAGGACAACTTTTTCCCAAAAAGTCTCAGTTTGCAGAAAAATTTTTTGAGACTAAATCGACGTTCCTAAAATGACTTATGACATTGCAGAACTTTCAATTTTTGAAATCAGATTCAAATTCGCGGTTAATTTTACTCTAACGCGATTTTAGCGTGACCTAGGCTACCGGGTAGCTTTCAAAAAATTTTAGTGCAAATGACCCGTGGTTGATTTTCTTCGAGCCAAAATGAACCCCTTCGACACATTGGCGACTCTCGGTGGATGTGAAAAATCTCGAAATTTCAAATACGGACACAAGGTACCAAAACGATAGAAAAATCAGTCTAGTGCCGGTCGACGAGAATTTTGTAATTTAGTGGGATCACTCACATTTAATCATTCATCTCAGTCAAATCAACCTATCTCTGATCTCTAATCAATTTATATATGTGCTATAATGATCTCAGCAGATGAGCACGGTCGAACAGTCGATTCCTAATCGAATCGTCAAGTCTATTTGCCTTAAAATCCTTAATGGCTTCCATAAATAGTTTAGTTATCTCATGAGTAATCATCTATGAGAACAGCACTATAAGCGCGTCGATGAAATGCCCATTTTATTCAATTGAAAGCAGAATCGAAAATCCAGGATGTCACAACTCTTCCCCTCTTATAAAAATTTCGTCCGAAATCTAAACCTTACAATACTTAAGAAAAAAGGTGGGGGTATAAACGCCTCATCGACTCTTCCATCTCCCAGGTTGCTCCTTAAGTACCATGGTGTTGCCAGACCACTTTGACCATTGGGATGGTCTTTGTACACAGGACTTGCTCTTTTCTATCCACAATCTAAGCCGAGCTTTCAACGTATGGCACTCGGTCACCCACGTCCAATTCCTTGAAATTGAGCATGTGGGTCGAGTCAGGCTCATATTTCCTTAACATCGACACGTGAAAGACGTTGTGCACTTGCACCAATCTCGGCGGCAACACAAGATGATACGCTAAAGTCCCGATTCTCTCAAGAATCTCAAACGGACCTACGTACTTCGATCTCAATTTTCTTTTCTTGCCAAAGCGCGAAGTTCCCCTCATTGGTGACACCTTCAGAAAAAACGTGATCACCAACTTGGAATTCCAAAAGCCTTCGACGCTTATTTGCGTAGCTTTTCTGACGACTTTGAGCAATCTTTAATCTACCTCTGATCACTGCCACGGCATCCATTGATTGCTAAACCAACTCTGGGCCTGTAATCTTTCTTTCCCCAACTTCATCCCAACACATTGATGTTCTGCACGATCTGTCATACAACGCTTCAAATGGAGCCATCTGGATGCTTTGCTGATAACTATTGTTGTAGGCGAATTCCATAAGAAGAAGTTGTTTCTCCCAACTTCCTTTAAAGTCCAATACACAAGCTCGCAGCATATCTTCTAGGGTCTGAATTGTCCTCTCAGACTAACCATCCGTCTGAGGACGATATGTCGTACTATACTACAGCTTTGTACCTAAAGCACCCTGCAAGCTCTTCCAAAAAGCGGCGGTAAACCTCGGGTCTCGATCTGAATTTATCATAACCGGCACTCCATGCAGTCGAACTATATGGTGCACATACAACTCAGTGTGCCTATCCAAGTCAAGATCCTTTTGCACTACAATAAAGTGAGCCAACTTTGTCAACCTATTGACTATTATCCAAATTGAATCATTACCTCTTTGACTCCTTGGTAACCCGATCATGAAGTCCATCGTGATATACTCCCATTTCCACTCTGGGATCTCAAGAGGTTGCAAAAGTCCTCCTAGCTTGCAATGTTGAGCTTTAACCTGTTGACATGTCAAACACTTTGCGACATGCCTAGCAATGTCTGCCTTCATACTCGATCACCAATAGTGTTGACGCAAATTCTGATACATCTTGGTACTTTCAAGATGAGTGCTGTAACTACTACGATGAGCTTCTAATAAAATATCCTCTCTAAGCTTCGCATCGTTAGGTACAACCAAACGTCATCGGAACTTCAGTGTTCCATCATCAGAAATCTGGAAATCAACCTTCCTCTCTTCGATATCCTCTTACAAAATTTTCTGAACATCTGGGTCTGACGGTTGGAGTAGCTTAATCCTAACCTGCACATCCAACTCAATTTTGAGGGTGGCCATGAAATGAGAAAGGTGGCCAACCTCAAATTTGAACACCGAATCTCGAGCTCACTTGATTAGATTCCACTCCTTAACGAATAGGTGAGCAATTGACGACTTCTGGCTCAAAGCATCAGCAACCTTGTTCACTTTTCCTAGGTGATATAAAATATCACAATCGTAGTCTTTCAGCAATTTCATCCATCGGCATTGTCTCATATTCAACTTCTTATGAGAGAATAAGTACTTGAGACTCTAATGGTCCGTGAAGATCTGAAGTTTTTCCCCACACAAGTAATGTCTCCAAATCTTCAACGCAAATATGAGTGCCGCAAGTTCTAAGTCATGCGCCGGGTAGTTCAATTCATGAGGTCTTAACTGGCGGGAGGCGTATGCAACAACTTTACCATGTTGCATTAGCACGCAACTCATTCCTTTGAATGATGCATTGCTGTAGATCTCGAATCCTTCAGGACCAGATGGAATCGTCAGCACATGTGCGGTAGTCAGCTTTTGCTTCAACTCTTGAAAACTACACTCACATTTGTCTGACCAGACAAATTTCTCATCTTTCTTCAGGAGTCTTGTCAGAGGCGACGCTGAAGATGAGAATCCTTCCACAAACCATTTGTAATAGCTTGCCAAACCCAGAAAACTTCGGATCTCTGTTACAATAGTTGGTCTCGGCCAGTTAATCACGGCTTCAATCTTGCTCGGGTCTACGGAGATTCCTTCTCCTAAGATTATATGACCTATAAACGCAACACGAGTCAACCAAAACTCGCATTTGTTAAACTTAGCATACAGTTGATGAATCCTTAAAGTCTGGAGTACTAATCTCAAATGATCCTCGTGCTCCTCAGCACTCCTCGAATACACCAGAATGTCATCAATGAACATGATCACAAACTGATCCAGATATTCCTTGAATACTCAATTCATCAAATCCATGAAAACAGCTGGAGCATTCGTCAACCCGAATGGCATCATCGTGAACTCATAATGACCATACCGAGTACGAAATGCTGACTGTGGAATGTCTTCTTTCCTAATTCTCAGCTGATGATATCATGTCCTCAAGTTGATTTTCAAAAATATCGACGCTCCTTGCAACTGATCAAGCAAGTCACCAATCCTCGGTAATGGATACTTGTTCTTGATCGTCACCTGATTGAGTTGGCGATAGTCGATGCACAAGCACATCGAACCATCTTTCTTCTTGACAAATAAAACCGGTGCTCCCTAAGGTGATGCACTAGGACGTATGAATCCCTTATCCAATAACTATTGCATCTGCACCTTCAGTTCATTCGACTCTGATAGTGCCATCCAGTAAGGAGCCTTAGAAATTAGCTGTTCAGGTGCTAACTCAACCACGAATTCTATCTCTTTCACTGACGACCAACCTGGCAATACATGTGGAAACACATCTAGAAATTCTTGGACTACTGAGAAGTCCTCAATTTTTAGTTCTTCAATCTATCTTCTCTATGACAATAGCCAAGTAACCTTGGCAACCTCCGCCTAACAAACCGGTTGCCTCAAGTGACGAGATTAAAGAAGTCAAGGGTTATTCTCGACTCCCAATAAACTTGACACTTCCACCTGCTAATAGATTAAGCTGAGTTACGTCACGACATCAATTCATTAACGCAATATGCTCCAAGAGTCAAATCTTTCCACACTTGGCATCAAAGTTGTACACAAACAGCTAATCAAGTACAATTCTAGTTAGTGATTCTCTTTTTTTCAGCTTTATTTCAATCAATTATAGTTCCATGAACTTAACCAAAATTCTGATGTGTTACTTTGATAAAATCACCCCAAAACATTCTTCCTCTAATCGGTGCATGGTCGGTTCAACTCCTATCCCTTTCGCCATCCCAAAAGCATCCTATTTGTGGTAGTAGTGCTTGTGTTCTCTTGGGCTCATACTAATAGTCCCTCACCTGATGACCACGCTGGCTATATCTATAGCACGTTTCCGTTATATAAGGACACTGGATCGATCCATACTTCCTTCTACAAACTTGGTACATAACTGGTGAGTCATCTATCTCCTGTCAGATGATAATATGCACTCTTACTTGCACCAAAGTCTGTCCCAAATACCCCACGGTGTGTTCTACAGCATATTCCCGCTGATTTGTCCTATCGGCCTTCGAGGACCTTTTTCTGACCAGGTAACCCTGTTTGTCGCACTCAGAACAAGCACCTGACTTAACAAGGCATGAGGCCGATCCATGTCGGCTTCCATCGACACGACACACTCCATTCTGTTTCATTGTTGACCTGTCCGTCCCACATTTCCAGTTGGACGGAATATGATACTTTTCTCCGATCATAAGCTCCTTCCCAAACTGGTTTCCATCTCTATTAAATCCGAACCTCGACTTAAGATGCAACAGCTTGCTCCCAGATCATATCTCCATGTTGGACCTCGGCAGGTGTGGCAACAACAACGGTTACAGCACTGGCGGTGGTAGTGAGAGCGGCAACAGCGGTGGCTCGGTCCTGAGCTTATTGGCTCAACAAGTTCCCAAGGAACACTAGTGCCTGAACGATCCCGTCGAACCTAGAATCGCTCGATGCTACTACACTAGAACCAACCTGTGGCGGTACTCTTACACTCGCGTTGGCCCAAGCCTGTGCTCTGCCACGACTACCTCAGACACCGATCCTTGTCGGCATTCCACCCCGAGTCACAGAGGCTACTACCCTCTTACTAGGAGTCCTCAACTCTTGATCACTCATAATACAGGATCTTTATAAAAACCTGTTTTTTAATTCCAATACCATATTAGAATTTGAGTAACTCACACAAACAAGCTACCAACCAACTATCAATCGCATGCATCAGCATGAAATAAATGTCATTACTACTAACTATCCCATGACTCATCACACCTTATCACTCTAATTACCGACCCGCTCTGATACCACTTAACCGAGATGTCACGTCTCGATCCTCTGAGCCCGTGCCCATCCCTGCTTGGTCGATATATTAGCGATATCGCCGACCTAATCATTTTAATATACGCATGCAGAAGTATATATATATCCCCAAACAATAAACAATGGGATAGGAAAGCAAGGCCAAACTTTTAAAACCACAACAAGTCTTTTATAAACAAACGGGTTTATACACAAGACCAAGCTGGTTACAAAAATGTCGGCTCATCAAAAAGGAACTGTCCTGTGACTGACTAGCCTAACAGGATCGCCGATTATGCTTTTTCCATCTCCCCAAAACTCTGGGACTCCCAGCTCTCCATGGCCGTCACCTAGGGACTTGAAAATGTGATCCTACAATGGGGTCAAAGTACGTCTCAGCAAGTTCAACCCCTTAAGACTCGATTAGGAAGAAAATTACGCTCTAAGGGCTGTTTAAGCACAATCAGGCGTTAGAGGACATACCTTGGCCTCAGTTCCTTCCTGCAAGTCAGTTCAATTCATAAATACTAACAATCACGTCATCCAATCAAACCGATCGAACCATCGATCAATCGACCCAATCGATTACATGTCATCACGACCATTTCTTGATCGGCCCATTCAATACTATCTATAAGTCCACCCATAATAGGACTGCTCGTTCTAAGCTGATAAATTGATAGTATAACTCTCACTAAGCTGATAAATAGTGTACTACTCTCGCTAAGCTGACATATCAACCCTTGAGTTGATATAGCACACTAATAATGCTCTCTCTAAGATGATAAAGTATACTGCTCGTAATCTAAGCTGACATATCAGAGCCCGTAAGATGATATAGTATACTGTTAATGCTCTTGCTAAGCTGATAAATATTGATCTCCCTAAGCTGATAAACATTAATCTCACTAAGCTAATAAAGTATACTGCTCTCGCTAAGCTGACATATCAGAGCTCATGGATTGATATAGTATACCGGTATACAGCCTTCAATCTAAGCTAACATATTGTCCGTAGGTTGATATAGTATGCTATGCTGAACCATACAATTTCATTTACCATTTTTATCATTCTCAATAAATAAATAAAAAAATACACGTGTATAGGTACACAGCCGACCGTAGCCAAAATATAAGGTTTTCACTTTTGAGCCTCCCACTATTTTCAATAGTCCCAAAATAGATTTTTGGCGCTATAGACCCACACCTGGTAATTTTCCAATCAATTACTAAAATTAATTAATTTAAAGATAAATTCATAATTTCTCAATTAAATCACAATACAATTGAAGCTCAAATAAATAAACATATCACACCGTTGTGATCAGGGTAATTTTCCGATCACCGACCATCCAAGTCTAATTTCCGGAAAAAGAAATAAATAAATAAATAATTACGTAAAATATTAAATAAATGCCATAAATGCATACTTAGGCCCGTAATGCTTAATTATATGCCGGAACGGGCCCGGAAAATTTTCGAGACTCGTTAAATAAATACTAGAGTCTATTTACTCGCTAATTACATAAAACTAACCACCTAACATGCATTGACAATTAATTAAATTACTAATATAGTATAATCTAACCACTTAATCCATCTTAGAAAAAACTAATCAACCATTAAGCATAATTAACCTACTAAGCAAGGATTAGTGAGTTAAACTCACTGGATTTGCGAGCCGGTGAGTACACGGCGACCACGACGCGGAGGCGAGCGACAATCCTCCAAGCAGCGACACCGACAAAGGCCAGGAAGGGCTTGGAAATGGGCCATGAAGTCCTAGACTCCTTGCTGGTTTGGTTACTGCTTCTGCTCTTGCTGGACAGAGGAGAACCAAGGTTGAACGGCGAAGAAATGGGTTGATCAGAGCTCCGGCGAGCGAGTGGTCGACAACCGGTGGCTCCTGGAGGTCAAGGGGTCTTGTAGGTGGATGGAACGGCCAAAGGAAGTGCAAAATTGGAGAAAAATGAAGAAAATCGTGAAATAGTGCAAGTGGGCAGGGGACCGACGAACCGGCGACCGATTCCTTCTCGCCAGGGTATAGGACGGCTAGAGGCTCCATTCGGCGCAAGGTCTAGCTCATTTGAACGGTTTGGATGTGTTGAGCGCAACGATGGGTCCCATGAAGGCTAATTCGTTCAGGAAGACCACATTTAACTCAGATTGTTGGCGAAAGGTCAGGTGGAGCAGAAACCTGCAGAAGAGAAAACATAAGAGAAAAAAGGTCCGGTGGGCGTGCGATGGCCAAGGGAGATGAGTTGTGGTTTTCTCTGGTTCTTTGAAGCTTCAAAAGTCAGTCAACAATGGAGAAAGCAAGTGGATTGAGGAAGAAGAAGGCTGCTGCAAGAGGGGGCCACATGGTCACATTTTCTCTTCTAATGTCCCATTGACTAATTTACAGCCATAGCTGCCTTCCTTGGCCTCAAATTAGCCACCAAGGCTCAATTTGCAACGCTTGAAATGGTCCAAAAAGCCTAGGCAAGAGGGAGCTAAGAGTTTCATGGGTTTCTCCCTCAATTGGACACCAACTCCCACTTAATCAATACAAATTGGCCTCCATAAAATCAACCGACACCTCAATACTTCAATTGGTATTTTTCCTCACCAATTGATCCCACTTGCATCCTAATTGCGCGATCAAAAGCGGTCCCTGACTTTTTTTGAACAAAAAGGACCCTAGGACGACTTTTTGCCAAAAAATCTCGGTTTGCAAAAACATCTTCTGAAACTTAGTCGTCATTCTTAAAATGACCTGTAACATGACAAAACTTTCAATTTCTAAAATCGGATTGAAATTCGCGGTTAATTTCACCTTGACGAGATTTTAACGTGACCTAGGCTACCGGGTAACTTTCAGAACTTTTTAGTGCAAATGACTCGTGGTCAATTTTCTACGAACTACAATGAATCCCTTCGACACATTGGCGACTCTTGGTGGTTGTGAAAAATCTCGAGATTTCAAAGACGGACACAGGGTACCAATATGATAGAAAAATCAATCCAGTGCCAGTCGACAAGAATTTTGTAATTTAATAGGATCACCCACATTTAATCACTCATCTCAGTCGAACCAACCTATCTCTGATCTAATCGATTTATATATGTGCCATACTGATCTCGGTAGATGAGCACGATCAAACGGTCGATTCCTAGTCGAATCTTCAAGTCAATTTGCCTTAAAATCCTTAATGGCTTCCATAGATAGTCTAGTTATCTCACGAGTGATCAGCTCTGAGAACAGCACTATAGGTGCATCGATGAAATGCCCGATTTATTCAATTGAAAGAAAAATCAAAATCTAGGATGTCACAGCGCATCATCATGGTCATCTCATATGATATGGTGTAATAAAATAAATTCAAGCTGCTTGATAAACAAATATATATATTATGAAAAGAATAGTACCAAAAGGGCATTCGAGAAATCTAGTGTAACTAAGTCCCTATACCCAAATTCTTTAATTCGTAATGGTAAAATAGTTCTCTCGTTATTTTACTTAGGTGTTTAATCAACCTACCGTAAACTAATTTTTTGTGACTTCTAGAAAAAATTCATTTGTATGCTAAAATCTTGAACCTAAGTTGTGATTTGGTATGAACTTGGGAGAACCTGTGCTAAGTTTAGACTTAGTAATCCATTAGTCAAACCCTAAGTGATGCACCAAAAGTTAGGTTGTGACAATGACATTATAAGTCTCAAATCATGTTACATTGTATGATATTTTTCGAATGCCGATTTAGGGTTAGATACTTATCCTAATCACTTGTTGCATCCAATTCTAGGTCGTGTGTGATTTTCATGTCATTTGTGCATTGCATAAATAATTTTAAAAATTAATAATGCATATTTGCATTATGGTTTTTAATAACTGATGTGCACACTTTTACAAACTATGACTTTAGAACACTGAGTTGAATTTGATTGAACCCAGACCCTTCTAGAAAGTTGTAAAGTACTTCTAGACCTTTCAAATTCCGTTGATTTCGTGCAAAATACTCGTTGTTAGGTCCATTTTCATTTTTTTCCTAAGTTAGATTAGAATTCCAATTTATGATTAAATTCGGATCCCTACTTTTACCCCAATTTAGACAGACCTTTGTCATATTTGTACCAATTTTTTTGGTAGGGATTCTTGAGTTTGACCCTTAATATAAAGTTTGTTTATTACCTTTTATTTGTGTTGTGGTGAAATTTCATGATTTTCAGACTTCATTTGGTAGGATAAATCTTGGTTGCAATGGTTTGATGTCCTGCTGATTTTGCATTTCCTAATGCATTGTTGTTCATTGTTTGATTTTTATAAAATTATACTTAGCTCTTTTAGGGAAACTTTCTACCCAAAAGTTGTTCTATATCATGTTGTGCATGTTGTATAATTTTTTTTGTCATAGTTAGACAATCAATGAGAACCATCCAATTTTGTTGACTTGTTGTGTTTAGTCTAAAACTTTTTATTATAAGCTTTTTGTTGTAATTACTTAGCTAAATTTTTTAGGATAGTTTGTACATGGAATCAGGCCATGTCATTCATCTTCATGAGAATTTGTTTCAAATCCTTTAATCTTTATTGTCAAATGATTTTCAGTGAATTGACTTTTCAATTGCACCTTAAAATGTTTTTGGTACATGTAGTGTTTCCAAAAGCGAACATTTAGAAATTCTTTTCAATACTTGATTTGACTTAGGAAAATTCATGATTTAGACCGTATTTAAAAGGTCTATGATGCCTATGAGTGCGTTTATACGAGTCTCAGGCTAATCTTGACAAATAAATGTGTTTCATAGCCTAAATATTCCTTAATCTGAACAATTTTCAAATCTCTTCCAACTTCGATTTGACGTTGTGATAGTCATGGTTTGGACTATATTTAAAATGTTTGCGATGCCTGTGAATGCATATATGCGGGCCTTAGGCTATCCTTGACAATTAAATGCATTCCATAATCAAAACATCACTTTGTCTCAAAAACCTTACTTTCCATTATCGATGATTTCAAATTCATTTTTGAAGCATCACATGTACCCCCTCCATGCATAGAATCACGTCATTCAATAGAAATGCTTGTGTTCTTGATTGGCGCGTGCCTCTGTAATAAGTGTACCATCGACGGTTCACTCACTTGCTTTATTGATTGAAAAATAAGGTCTAAAAGACCTACCTGTGTGTTTGATTCATGTCAATGCATCTAAATTCTAGATGTATGTTAGGCGTGGTGCATGATACCGAGGGAAAATATTGAGAAATCACTTAGAACACCTTATTAGGGACTTACATGCATTATTGGCTATGCGAGAACACAAATGGTCAATAATGACTATAAGTCATGAAAAATGAATCGGGTAAGTGTCTAGAGAACCTACACATGAATTGCAGAGACTGACCCCGATGTCCAAATTTGATTTTGAACTTTACTTCATTTGATTGATTGATCTTAGCCTTATGTCGTGCTTTTGATTGTTTTGACATGTATGATTGTTTCTTTCTACTGTATATATCTAGCTATAGTTCTTAGGTTAGGTTTAAATTAGGATCCCGAAAATGGAGAGGGTACAAAGACGGTGAAAGATCGATGTTCATTCCGACCATAACTTTGTACCATTCATTCTCGACATATACCTCGGGTCTCCTTATTTATATAAAAACATGATGAGTTGCAGGTTCCTTTCTTTGTTGTTCTTTTATTTTATCTCTCTTTTTATCTTTCTTAGGACTACATAATAGATTTATCGCTTTCCTTGGTTATTTACTTACCGTTTCGTAATTTTTAATTCATTTGAGTGCTTTCTTTTATCTTTCTTAGAAATAGAATGGCACGAAAATGACTATCCATGCATGATCGCTTAGCTTAGGATAGACGATCTTGGAAAGGTAAAAATAAATGTTTGGACACCTTAGGTAACATGACACACTGTTAGGTATCGAAAGTGCGTTAATAAAAATATTAGCTTAAACCAAGTTCTCGAAATCCAAATATCTAGTTACATAAGAATCGAGGGACTATTCCCAACCCTCAATTAGGTTCTCTAGCCGGCCTCTCAGAAATGAGGCTAGTGGCGAGTCCCATCTTATATATAAGTTGTCTTAAATAACTAGATTGTTTGATAAACCCGTTGTGAGGGATATGAATCTTTGGAAAAAGGTTCACGGTTATGATTTAGCATACTCAAAATGGTGAAGCCGAGAAAATGAAGTGATACCATATTTAGTAGATGTACATCTTGAGAGGGTTGTCATAATCGTAAAAATACTTTTAAACTCACATTTACATTCGATTTCCTTTCGATCTTAAATTGTCGATCAAGACTTGTTGTGACGTTAGATTAAGGTCATGACACATTCCGCTGTCACGAGGGATATAAGCTTGGGAGAGCTTGTGACTGCGATCTAGTGAACTCATAAGAGGTTCGCCTAGGAGGTGAGATGATTACGCCTCTGTGGATGAGAACCTTGAGGAAGCTTTTGTAGTCAAGTATCCCTAAATCCGACCTTTCGCCCCTTTCTTTCTCCAAGGACCGGGTGGCAGAGAGATCGGGTCGCGACAACATATCCAATCCAATTCTTGGTGGTCCAACGGAGCCATTAGACGCTAAAGCTTGTCGGCCAAGTCGAGGGTCCAACCGAGGAAGAAGTCAAACAGGATGGCCATGGAAGGATTGGGTTGGGAGCCGAACCACCAGGTGAGGAGGTGGAGGGCGAAGATAATAAGGACGTTGCCAAACCGACTGATGTCGTGGACGTTCTCAATGCCTTACGGGAGTTTGGGGTGGAGAGTGAAGGGGAGAATGAGGGCCTGGACAGAGGGATGGGCGGAGCGGTGAGAGTTGAGATCTCGAAACAAGGACACACGGGCTGCAGATGATTTAAAAAAACTCACAAACATTTTCAGGTGATTTAGTTTCCATCTTTGTCAGGAACGTCTTTTCGATAAATGGCGCGAGATTCTATATGTCCGATTATATTTTTTATGGACTAATATACCCTTCAATTAAGTGGATTGAGGCGTAAAGCACTACTATAAAATGTCGTCATATAGGGAGGACGATCTGGGCAAAGCAAAGCTGAAGCAAAGAGCCGCAAACGTTTCTTCCTGTGGGAGACGTACTTCGCGGCAAAAAATTTCTTTCTAGGAGTCTCCACAGCCCAAAGAAATTATCGTTTCGTGCACGTAAAAGAGAAAACAAATTGCATACACGCAACACATCTCTAAAAGAGTCGAAAGTTCAAAAACGAAGACGTCAATGGTCAAATTTTCAAAGCCCGAAACGAAAACCGCCGGGGCGAGTTCACGGAGGAAGAGCTAGTGGCTGAGGTCCAAGTGCGAAAGCATGTGGCCCTGCGCTGGGTAGGGGAGTAGACTTCGCGTAGAGGTAGAGAAGAAAATATTGAATGTGTCTTGTGTGCCAGCGTGGCAAACAAGACCCTTGAGAATGCAACGTGTCATGTGTGGGACTCAAATTTTCGGGCTAACTCCTCTCTCTCACTCTTTCCCTTGCCTCCCCTGCACTCTTTCACTCTCTCTCTCTCTCTCTTGCTTGACTAACAAAAACAATCGTTTCTAGTATTTCTCTACTCTTATTTGAAACTTGATCATGTTCTAATGTCGATTCCAACCACAGGTTTTTTTTTTTTTTTTTTTTTTGGGTTTCTATGCATTTTCAATTTGACCCATTTAGGCCGCTTCCATCTTCACCTGTGCTGGGAACCGAGGCTTCTTGGAGGGATGCGGGCTCTCCACCTCATTGTCCATGTTGCCTGAGACCACAAATCTAGGGGAGAACTCCGAGAGTGCCAGGATGTTCAAATTGAATTCACGGTGCTCCTAGCTCTACATGTGAGTGGATCCCACTCCCTCTGAGACGCTCACCCCACTAGCAGCTGGGGCTGTGATAAAGGCGCCAGAGAAGGCGGGAGTGGAGCCTAGCCAACGGGGAAGCTCTTATGGCAGATTGAGTCGTGCACCTTCATGGACACGCTGGAGGAGGTGGTCACCGTGGAGGTCGAGGTGGTCAGCTGTTCGTCCGTTCCGGTGAAGAGAGAGGATGCTGGGGGAGAGAGAGAGGGATTAGCCTGAAAACTGGTTCTTAGACTATCTGTTACCAGTTCCAATTTTACGGAATCGGAAATCAGACTAGCGCCCCTGAGAATTGCTTAGAACTGACCGGTTCGAATTGATCCCCGGTTTAGGCAGTTCTTGTTGCACACTCCTTTAAAGGAGTGGACAATCTAATCCAATTTTCAGGTGGGTCCATGGAACCGGTTCGCAACCCCTACAGATTCACAATTAGACAACAAACATGGTGAAAAAGTATATTCTCTCAAATTATATGCTAACAGAGGATAGAGTAGCGCAAAATCACCCAGTCACAGCTAGAGCAAAAGCAAAAGGCAACGACAAACCAAAAACTGACAAATTTTGAGCTAAACATCAACATAATTTGAAGTACCCTTGATTGGAAATCGAATTCGCTAACAGCAACAAAAAGAATTGAGTACCCTCAAGCAAAAAATTGCACTCGAATGCGAGTGTACGATGCAGCGACAAAGTTGAAGGCGAGGGGAGAGCCTGGTCTGAGATGTGAGGGAGATGCAAGATGTGAAGAAGGGCCGAAGGCGAAGGCACGAGGCGAAAGTGAGATGTGAGGAAGAGCCAAAGGCGAGAAGCATGGCGATTGCGATTCTATGATGCAGCGACAGAGTTGAAAGGTGAATCTAGGGTTTCTTCCTTTTGTTTATATGTTGAGGACCGCGAGATGTGAGTAGGATTGTAGAGGAAGACTCACTTTCTCTGAAAGTGAGCTCGAATTTTTTTTTTTTTTGTACACATGTATTCAGGGTCGGTGGTTTCACGTATAGAAACGGAAATTGGATTGGTACTCACTAGTTCTAATATATTGGAACTAGGAACTGAACTGATCTCAAGGGGAACCGCTGGTTCCAAGTTGTTCTGATCCAGTTCTAGGAGGTCTGGGTGGTTCCCGATTTCCTTACACATCGGCAGTTCACAATGAGCATGCTGATTGATGCATACACAATAACAAAAATCATTAACTTTTGTATTAGCTTCTCGATGGCTAGAGACTCCACTTGTTAGGATTTCGATTCTATTTGCAGATGATGACTAGGGACTACCAGCCCATGATTGACGGTGTCCTGCATATAAATATAACCGAACAATTTGACCAGTACTATAGTGCATCACATATTGGAAAAATATGATTTCGAATCAATAGAGCAATCAAGTTGGACTTTGAGGTGTGATGTCACTTTCTTTAAGAATTTATTTACTTCATAAAGTTGCTAATGGTCACTCGTAAATATCCTCCATAATACAACAAAGTCTCAAAATGAGAATATTATATAACAATTTTAATATTTCTCCAAGGTCTCTCTAGAAAACAATTGAAAAGATGGCTATAGTTTTGGAAAGAAGACTCGAAAAAAATGATCTCAATTTGTTCATCTGGAAAACTGACATATATATTTCGGACTTAAATAACATATGCAACTCTTCCTAAAAGATTGCAAAGTGAACGAATGTATTCTTTTGAAAGAAGGTGCCCAAATGAACAAAGGCGTACATTCGGAAGAAGTTGAAAAATGAACAAATGCAACCTTCGGGAAAGGTTACAAACTGAATGATTGCCATTTCCAAAAGTTGTCTTGAAAGGAAACAAATAAAAAATTCGGAATAATAAAAAAATAAAAAATCATTTTATAATAAATAAAATTTTGAATTTTCATAATTTCCGAAAATTCTCAATAAACAAAAATAACCTTTGAATCAATTAAATTTAATAAGATAACCGTATCGAATAATTAAAAAAAAGAAATGGATTAGTGCTAATTAAACTGTTGGCACACAAGCGTGCAAAGTGCTAGGTGCGCCTAATAATAGCGTAATTATTTGCGCACCTATTAGGCGCACCCGCACACAGTATGGTGGGGTCTAACCCACAACTAATCTTTTCTTTAGATACACTAAAGAAACCCTACACTTATTAACTAGCCCACCTCCTCCTACTTTTCCTATGTGGGATAAGGAAACATGCACTTTTTTTTTTTTTTACAAATGTAACATCCTCGATTCCAGACCATAAGAATAAGGTATGAGGGTCAATCATGGGAATCAATGACATAAACCTTGGATAGAACAAGACATGGCATGTTTGGCCATGGATCCGGTCCATTCGACCGAGACTTGGTTAGGGCAAATAACTAAGACCAACCACGAGGTTTATTTTAAGACATCCAATGGACCAATTCTAATTGAAAAAGGTCATGGACAAGTTTAAGAAGGCTGCCAATTTAGTGGCACTCATTTAGGAAAAGTTAGTGAATTTTTAGCATGAACCTCGGTTCTCATAGAACCGTTGATCGTGTACAAATATGAATGACTTCTCCAATTAGGTGACACCTTATGTTAGTCTTATAAAAGCCTTGGATGAATTTTGGACATGAATTAATTAATGTGGGGATGAATCATTGGACAAGTGTCAATAGGTGATTGGGGTTCTAGAATCTTCCATAATCTTTTGACTTAGTCCATTCTTATCTATTAAGTGCCACATCCATTTGCAAGAAGAAGGAGAAAACTTGCATGCCAAGTAGTTGGCAAAAATATCTAGGCCTCATTTAATGATTTTGGACTTTAATTCATTAATGGCATGGATGAATCACCTATTTAGGTGTCCTCTAGAATCTTAGGTAAATCTTAGGGTATGATGGCCCTAGATTATAGTCTTGGTGAATAAGGCAAGAACTAGCCAATTAGAAGAGGACAAGATGCATCAAAAGGCTTATGTGTCCCCTTAGGCGCCATAGGCGGTAATGAGCCTAGAGTCAGCCTTGGAGAGCAAGCAAATAGGTGGACCAATCACAAGCCAACACCAAAGAACCTAGGTGCCAACTCGAGAAGATAGGTAGGCCAACTCATCATTTAGGCGTAATAATGAATTTGCTTAAAAATTTAAGAAGAAGAGGCCTATAAATAGGAGAAGGCATCCTCACATTTTAAGGATTAGCCATTCTCTTCTTTCCTTTCCCTTTCTCTCATCTCTTTCATGCCTTCCTCACCAAGCCGCCCTAGTAGTCGTCCAGTCACCAAAGGAGCATCTTAAAGCTAGGTCCAAAAAGTAGTAAGTAGACTTTTCTAACTCTTCAATAGGGCGATGTGCTACGCATATCGATTTTAGGATTCTGTTATCGTTTGCTTGTGTTGGCTTTGTATTGTTATGCTTATTATATTTCTATTTGTTTGTTGTTGCATCAAGTAAATTCATTGTCTCGCATGGATGTTGAGCACACCCGGATTCCGAGGAAATGTCTCATGTGAATTTGGATGTGTGTTGAGGTGGGTGCACAACCCACACTTGATTTTGGGACAACATTGAGACGTGTTGTTACTTGAGACAAGTCACAGGTCGATGTTGAAGCCAAGGCAAACGATTTCAAGTCATGACCACGAGCTTGAATCGTATCCGGCATGAATCTAGTAATAGGGCACAAAAGTCATTTATTCACTTCGTATGGCACGCCTTTGGCCTTTCATTTGGTTAATAATTCAAGATAAAAATGGATTTATTGATGTTTGAATGTATGGATACACAAAGGACTTTTACTGCCGACGCTAGGGTATGCCGGATCGTTGCTTGGGGTAAAGCCTCAGATGTCATCCTGATATTGAGATCGTGGACGATGCTGGCTCAGGTGAGGTCGATGCTTAGGGGTCGTCTTGAATGCCATCTTAATAATGAGATCTGGACAATGCTGGTTGCCAAGGGGGGATCGATGCCTAGTTAATACCGGAAGAGTTGATGGATTTTGACTAACTGAACTGACTGAAATAAACTGGAAGTCCACATGTGGTCCATGACTAATGCATGTGTGATGCTTGAATTGATGCTTGCACTGATATTGGAATTGAGGCTTACAAAAGCTAGGTTTGTTTTATATGTATTATTGAGTCCTTACATTAATTTGAGCATATGTTTGCATCGGGTCACTTCATGCTTGAATGAGTTATATGTGTTGCACGCATCTCTTTTACTGACTTGAATGATCGTAAGCCACGGATCTTTGGAGGACTTGTTTTTATGCCCTAACTCATTGTCTTTGATATTTGAAAGCACATAGTTGGTTGAGAGCCCTTCATATGCATAAGCAAGGCAAGGCATGAACCTTGCTATTGATTTGCCATCAACAAGTGGGTAGTGATCTTATGTTCGAGGATCAATGGCGAGACGTGCTCCTATAGGAGAATTAGGGATTTCTACTTACTAAGTCATCAACTCACTTTTGTTGTTTTCACTATTTCAGGTATGGGATGGGTGAACCAACCCTACAGCCCATCCGTCATGGTCTTCTTATTGATATGGCTACTACCGTGATAGACATAGTAGACTTAGAAGAGGACATCACTTACCGAAGTATATTACCACTATATGGGTCCAAGAAGGGGTAGACACCTCGGTTCCCCATGTGTAGGAGGCTTGGTGCCTCATTTTTTATGGGGACGTTTTAGGTCCCATCTGAGGCCTCGGTCCTTCTAGTGGATCCTACGGGAGCATCGTAGAAGAAGGGCCTAGGATGGGGGCCATTTTTGGAGGAGCTCAATAGAGGAGCTAGGCTACCCCAACCTTTTAATCGTCAATGTGTGGTAATGAAGATAAGTAGCCCAGGACTAAGATGGGCATGTAATCATCATAACTTTTGATATGTGTATATACGTATGAATATATGTTACTTTTGTTTTCTTGGCTTGTACACATGTTGCCCAACTTCCACGTTTGTTTGTGTACGGGGATTGTTTTTAATTGCTTCCGCATGTGCATAATCAAAGATAAAATATTTTTGGGATGATCAACATGCCTGAGACGTTGATGCTGAGCCGCCGGGTCATGCTCTCGTACTAGAGGTAGGGCAGGGGTGTGACAACAAACAAACTTCCAACATCACAAGCGCACCAATACGGAAAAGTCCTTCACATCTTTTGCTTAAGCCAAATACGTTAATTTTGCTTCGAGACCAAGTTGTTTGCTCATATAACACGTCTTATTATATCATGTTGCGTCTTGTCAAGGATTTTTGAATAGATGAAAAGATCTTTTGCTAATAGAGGAAATGAATTGAAATGAAAACATATATTAAGATATTGATACTAATATATTAAGATTTGGATAATAATGTGGCTATGAAAACTTGTGAATATTAAGGATGGACCGATTTGACTTTGTGAGGAACTAGATTAAACAAATTGAAAGCTTAGGGACTAGATGAAACATTTAGGAATACTTAAAGGATCACATTGACCAAATTACAAATTGAAGGATGATATTACACATTGGGTTAAAATTTATTGACTATTACGTTTCGTCTGCTTTGCAAAAAATAAATTATTTGAAAAACAAATTTTCCTAAAATGATTGCTTATATTATTTGAAATAATTAGCCAATGAAAATTATTTTCATTATCAACAATAGTTTATATCTAAATATTTTTATGAATGATGAAAATATTTTCTTGAGCAATACAAACAATCATTTTGAGAATATTTTTTTCCAAATTATTCATTTTCCATAAAACAAACTAAGCCTTAATGTCATGTTTTTTCTTTAATAAAAAATTTCTAAAAAAACTTGAATTAGAAAATTAAATGAAAAATAGAAACAACTCAACATCGAATTTGTCCTGCGGGGTTGTTATTGAAATCTTTTTGATTTGGTTTCGGTTTAGTCTGAGATTGAATGTGTGGATCAACTTGTGTCCTTAAAAAATGAGCCATTAAGTAGATTTTAAAACTAGTGTGGGATACAATTTTATTGAGGTGCAGACACTTAGAGTGCCAAAACTTGATATGAGAGGAAATTTAGTGTCAAAAGTTTCAAAAGGAACACTTAAGTGTCAAAATCGGAGAAAAATGGAACACTTAAATGTCAACAACAAGAAATTCTGATCAAATTGCTGAGGTGACATATTTCCAGTGAGATAAGTGTAAAACAACATCGTTTTTTTTTTTGTGATGATGTGACTAGATAGGTGCAAAACAACATTGTTTTGGCACTAACGTGACCCCAAAATTGAATTTTAATAAAATATTAATTAAAATAAATTTAAAAGAAGAAGAAGAAGAAGAAGAAGAAGAAGAAGAAGAAGAAGAAGAAGGGGAAATAGGTTCGGTGAGGGTTGAGGCTCTCTTTGCTATCGCCCAATTGTCACCAAAAAGGGTTGGCGACGATAGGGTGAGGGTCGATTAAGCGTTGGCCCTTAAGCAGTAGTTGGCAACCCTAGCCGATCGCTAGCGAGGGCCTACAGGCCCTCCCCCAGATCTAGCAAGGGTTGCTAGCCAGGGCCAAGGGCCACTATTGGTTGGGGCATGGTCGCCATAACTAGCGGCAGCCCATGGCTCCTCTAGGTGAAGGCTAGCAACCCTTGCCAAATTTAGGGGAGGGCCGCGCCCTCACCCTTGGGCGAGGGGTTGTAGCTCCTCATTGGCGATCGGCTAGGGTCATTGGCCACTACCCAGGGTTAGCTAGCGGACCCTCACTCCATGGGAAGGGCCGATGACGGTGGGGCAGCGCGGCAAAGGCTGTGCAAGCCCTCGCTAAAGCGTTCTCTCTCTCTCTCTCTCTCTCTCTCTCTCTCTCAAATTCAATTTTTATTATTTATTTTAAATAATATTTATATTATAATTCAATTTTGGGGCAAAACGATGTTTTTTTTTGCCAAAATATTGCTGAGTTGGCCTCCGATGAGCCATGTAGACCACATATATTATTTAAAAAAAGCCATGTCGGATTCTTGGCTACCCTCGTCAGACTGAAGTGTCCCACTTTTCAGAAAAAGTGACACTTAAATGTACATTTTAGAACTTTTGACACTAAAGTGTACACCTGTGCCAAGTTTTGGCATTCTTTGTGTACTTTACCCCAATTTTATTGTTTCCCCCGGTTAACTGATTTTGATATTTTAATTAGCCATCTATTGGTTAAGAATTGTATCAGGAGCATGTGCACGTTTACATTATTTTATCAAGTATATTGGTTAAGAATTGTATTTAGAGACTCATTTAGGGATGGTTGTATGTTGGGAAATTGGGAGCTTGTGCATTTTTACATTGTTTAGCAAATTGTTAATTACATAGATTGACCTGGGGGCTCTAACTTGGCTGCATCAATCACGTGGATTCACCCGCCTCCCTTGGTGCACGTAAAAAAAGTTTCATCTACAGCTGGAACTTTGGCTCCATCCGCAATTCGATGTATAAAAGGAGAAGACCCATCTTTTTGGTTGGGATTGGAACCCGGACCATGTCCATTTTTACCTCGTTTACCAAGATGTGAATTATTTATGTAGACCTCGGGGCTCTAACTAGGCTGCATCAATCACGTGGATTCACCCGCCTCCCTAGGTGCACGTAAAAAAAGTTTCATCTACAGCTGGAACTTTGGCTCTATCCACAAGTCGATGTATAAAAGGAGAAGACCCACCATTTTGGTAGGGCATGGAATCTGGAACCTGTGCATTTTTACATTGTTTAGCAAAATGTGAATTACTTTTGTTGACCTCGGGCCTCTAACTTTGGCCGCACCATCACGTGCATTCACCCGTGTCCTTGTTGCACATAAAAAACACATCTATAGTCGAAACTCTAGCTCCATCCACAAGTCGATGTATAAAAGGAGAAGACCCATCTTTTTGGCTGAGAAAGGTGTCGGAAGCATGTGCATTTTCACATTGTTTAGCAAGATGTGAATTTCTTATGTTGACCCCGAGGCTCGAATTTTCGTCGCATCGATCACTTGCATTCACCTGCGTCCCTCAGTGCACATTGAAAATGTTCCATCTACAACTGGAACTTTGGCTCCATCCACAAGTCCATGTATAATAGGTGAAGCCCTGTCTTTTTGGTTCAGAATGTTATCAGGGGCATGTGTAGTTTTACATTGTTTAGCAAGATGTGAATTACTTATGTTGACCTCGGGCCTCTAACTTTACCTGCTGTCATCACGTGCATTCAACCCCGTCCCTCGGTGGACATTAAAAACGTTCTATCTATAAGCTGGAACTTTGGCTCCATCCACAAGTCGATGTATAAAAGGAGAAAGTCCAAGAGAACAGAATATAACTTCGACATCAACCACGTAACAAACCTCTCTGCTAAAGATTGTTGCATCCTCGCGAGACAGCACGGCCAGGAATCCTTCATGGATCCCCAGGACAGTTCGACAATGCCAGGTACGTTCCGTTCTTTCCATTGTTGTCCTGATATGAACCCTGGTATGTGTGGCCACCGCATTCAGCTAATTGATTCATTTTCTGGGGCCCAGGGACATGACTTTTACTTTCAAATAACTGTAAACACGCAAAATGTATTATTACTCAAGTCGAGATCTCCTAATTTAGTACGACTTGGCTCCCCGAGTTCCTTATAGTTGTTGTTAATGATATGACCACTTCTCGTCAATCCTAGTTTCATTATGCACAAGCACTTGATGACCAGTTCTTTAAAATTTAATTACCATAAGACTACCTCTTATCAAAGAGTTTTGTCCAAACAATCACCGCATGAGGACTAATCACTTTCTATGATATCACGGACAAGATAAATGGCAACGAGAAATAAAAAATAACTCAAAATACTTCGTCTAATATATGAAAGTTAGAAGGTCCCACAAAACTAATTCATGATATAATACCTTTCTCGAAAACAACTCACGGTCTCTATAATTCTCCACGTTAATATTTTTGCGTCTAAAAGTTGCCATCTATGTCTGAGGTAGAAAATTGCTTGTGATGCATGAGCCTGATACTAGTTATGCACACATGATCTAAAGCATATAAATTGAAATAGAGGTTTTTAGGGTTATTTATGTTCATTTCTCTTTCTGGTAACAAAGAGGTTTGCATAGATGTAAGTTCAAATGACATGGCAACTGATCAAGCTTCTCAAGACGGTCGCAAAACAATTGAAGGTTTGTCACTTTGAACTTTTAATTTTCCCTTTTCACAAATCTTGTATTTCATTAATTTTGACTTTAAAAAAAATCCGAAACATTTTATATTTGCAGCTTACAAATGCAGACATATAAATTCAAATATAATATGTTAATGATTTTTAAACAATATCTCGAATTATAATTAAGAAAGCCCTAAAAGAAATACTTTTTTACTTCCGAAGAGTTAAAGAACGCTCTTATAATTTATTAATGATATCGTGGATAAGATTAATGGGAAGGAGAAATAAAGCCTCACTAAAAACACAATGCTCAATATATGAAAGTTAGAAAGTGCAACAAAATAAACTCATGATACAATACATATCATGAAAAGAACTAATGATCTCTGTAAGCTTAAGGTTTGTGTGTGTGTGTGCGCGCGCTTGTGTGTGCGTGTGTGTTTAAAAATTTAACTTCTAACTGTAATGCAGAAAATTCCATGTAATGAATGAACCTACTACTAGTATGTATACATGAAGTTAAGCATACAAAGTTTAATTTATTTTTCTAATGTTATTACGTTCATTTCTTTTTTTGGTAAACAAAGAGGTTCACGAAGAAAGGATGGAAGGCATGGCAGCTGATAAAGCTTCCCCATATGATCTCGAAACAACTAGAGGTTTGTCACTTTGAACATCTAATTTTCGTTTTTCATTAATCTCGTGTTTTATGCATTTTGACTTATTTTTATCCAAAACACTTTAAATCTCACAGCATACAGATGCTGACATATAAATTCAAATATAATTTTTCATGATTTTTGTAATCTGAATGATATCTTGAATTTTAATTGAGAAAGCCCACAAAGAAGTATTTTTTTAGTTTCAAAGAGTAAAAGAATGCGGTTGTAATTTAATAATGATATGGCGAATGAGATGAAGGGCAATGAGAAATAAAAATTCACTAAAAACTCGTTGTTAAATATATTGAAGTTTATAGGTCCCACAAATACATCTCTATTTAGTTCCGTCAATCTTATAAATGTTTGCCATGCGGAGTTTGGCGGCATATGTAATGGGAGCTAAATACAGGGACCAAAAATAAAAAAAATTCCAACAACGAATTTAAAATGCAAAAGGAATGTTTGGCCATCAAATACAGTTGATTGATTCAAGAAACCAGTAAGCAAAGTAAAACGTATTACTCAAAGTCAAATATCCTAAATTTGGTATGACTTGGCTGCACAAGTTCCCTCGTAGTTTTGGATGATGGTGCGACTGCTTTTTGTCAATCCTACTTTCGTCACTCATAAGAACTCAATGACCAGTTCGTTAAAATTAACTACCAGAAAACTTCCTCTTATCGGAAAGTTTTGTCCGAGCAATCACCTTAGAAGTGTAAAAAGTTTCGTCACTCACAAAAATAATTGTCACTATTATGAGTGATGAAACTTTTTACACTTCTAATATCCTTTTACTTGTTTTAGACCAGACAAAGTGAGATGCCCCTTTTTGTCAATAGCTTTATTCGGCTAGAAGCTTGCAAAGTAACTTGCTTGAATAAGAGCTTGAAAGAAGTAGCTTAACTTGGTAAAGACTCCTTTGGTGTCAAGGAATAGAATGAACTGTATTGTAAGAAAGAGAGACAGAGTCACCTTCAAGTAATAGCTCGATCACTAGGTACTGAACCTAATTATGTGGGGCCCCAGAACCTAAGCCAACTTGCCAACTTATAAAAGTTTAGTCTTTATTTCCAATGATAATTCTTTTTACACTCAAGTGATTAAACCGCTTCGACCAAAAAAAAAAAAGGTCATCCACTCGCTATAAAGTGAATAAAAAATTATATCCTTTACTAGCTTTAGGTGTAGGTTTACATTAGGGGACCAAAAAAAAAGGTCATCCACTCACTATAAAGTGAATAAAAAATTATATCCTTTACTAGCTTTAGGTGTAGGTTTACATTAGGGGAGGCGCTTGTATAAAAGGAAGGAATGAACTCGGCCTAGGAAGACTAAAACTCTTTAATACTTGAATATCTTACCCATTTTTGCATCCTCTGTTTACTTTGTTGTTGAAAGATTGCATCGTGGAGAGCATCCCAATGACACCGCATCCAATTGAAATACAAGGAAATTCGAATCTTGCAGAACCACCACCAGGTACATGTTAATTTTCAAAACCAGAAGAATTTATGGTACAAGTGATGGGGTCTTATAATTTCTTTGTTTCCTTTATCTAGTTTGGCGGCATATTTAATTGGCACTAATTACAAATGCAGAAATATTTACTTTCCACGAACCAAAAATGCAAAAGCAATGTGTGGCCACCAAATACTGCTAATTGATTCATTTTCTTGGGTCAATGGCATGACTATCCCTTTTAAGTAAACAATGAGCCACAAAATGTATCGCTCAAAGTCAATCTCCTAATTTGGTATGACTTGGCTCCACAAGTTCCCTGCTGCGTTTGACAGTCAGGATAAAATTCGGAATAAGATATGATTTATCATATCCTATGTTTGGTGCTCGCTCAGAATAGAATAAAGTCAGATATAATGGGGATATAGGCAGGATAAAATTATCCCAAGGGAGAGGTGGGATGAAGGTAAATAGGATTTCTAATATCCAAAATAAAAAAGTTATTTTTCTCGAACAGCAAACTTATTAAATTAACAAAATTGAAATTAAATTTCAATATAAATAATATTTGAATTATAATTTAAGAAATAAAAATAAAAATAGAAATTTATTTTTAATTAATCTTATTTTAATTTATATATTCAACTTTAATTCTATCTTATAATAAACATTCAATCTATAAATTAAATATTTATATTTATTATATATTTATGCATTTTTGTATTTTAGGTATGTTAGTACAGTTTACTATTTGATAAAATTTTATTAAAGCATGATGAAAGGGGAAAAAAGAAATAATAAAGAAAATAATATAAAAAAGAGGAAAAATAAAATAAAAATAAATTAAGGAATAGTGTTATGAGAGATTTTCACCATCTCCGTTTATAAATATTTAGGTTCATTTATAATGATATACCATTTATATAAAAAAAAATGTATATGATATAATGTGAATATATCCGACTTTAATACTGCAATTCACCAAACAATAGACATGATATAAAAAAAAAAAAAAAATCCAGGATTTCATATCATATCCTATTATGTCCTATCCCGCTTAGAAATCCAGACGACCAAACTAGCCTTATAGTTGTTGATGATAATACCACTGCCTTTCGTCATCCTAGTTTTATTACTTACATGCCCTCAATGACCAGTTCATTAAGGTTAATTACCAGAAAATTTCCTATTATCAAGAGAGTTTCGTCCAAACAATTACCTCATAAAGACTAATCATTTTCTATGTCTACTTAATGTACAAATTGAATTTGCCGCTGATTGTACTACAAAGCAATTTCATCAAGAGCAAAGGGCAAAACAAATGGATTCTAAATAGTTAATTACCTATCATTAAGAGACTACACGAGACTAAGCCTTTGAAAACATGATCCTCGAACAATTCTATTTGGTGGAGTCATCTCCAAAAAAGAAATATATAATGTTGTTTTGAGCCAAAAATAACTCATCCAAGTGTAAATTTAACATTAAAGAAGAAAAATCACTATCAAGCACCTTGTCCAAGATACATGGAATGCTGGAGTGTTCTTGCCATACATAATATGGCTTTTGTAGGATAAATTAGATCAATTTTTGTTTACTAACCGTTATGTATTTCCCGTCAAGTTTAATCTATATAATTTATTTAAAAAAAAAAATCCATTCAATGCATCGGTGTCATAAGAGTAATCATGTTACGAACTTGTATCACGTATCAATGTAACTAATAAATTAATTGTATTAGTTGATGAAATCGATATGATTAAGTTAATTCATTTATTTTTATTCATGTATAGTTCTAACAGAATTGTTATATCAAATTGCGAAGATACATAATTATTTGTATACACTTAATTTATGAAGGATAACGCATAAAAAGATCAATGGCAACAAAAAATAAACACACTGTCCAATTTAAGAAAGTTAGAAGGTCCCACAAAATTAATTCATGATATAATACCTATCCTAAAAAAATATGATCTTTTTTGAGTTTAACGTTAAATTTTTATTTTTGTTTAAAAGTCTACCATATAAGTTTAATACAGAAAATTCCAGGGCTAAAGGACATCATACCTACCAAAAGTTTCGTATGACGCTCATTTTAGTATCAAAAGTTTTTACTAGCTCACTTAAGTGCCAAAGTAGAGAAATATGATCATTTAAGGCGCAAATGATAACCATTTTATTTCCAGTCAAAACTATTTTTTTGTTCTTAGGAATAGGTTTGGAACAGAAACCCGTTTTGTAATACAATTTCTTTTTTTTAATTTCTAAAATAAATTTTTAGTCCAGAAATAGGTTTGGAATATAAATAAGTAATTTTTTTTTTACTTTTCTATTTCTAGAACAAAAATGAGAAATAAAAAACTTCTCATCACTCCCCCACGTAGCCCCTCGATGACCGGTGGTTGCTGATCGCCGATCATCATTCGCCATTGCATCCTAAAAGGAGAAATTTTGTGTCATTATTAAACGAATTTCTATTCTTGGAATAAAAATTTTGTATTATTATCAAATGCATATTTTAATTCAAAAACTTGTCCGAGGAATAGAAATAGAAAAATCTATTTCTAGAATAAAAACTAAATTCTAGAACATAATGATTATCATTCGCGCCCTTAAGTGTCTAACAAGAATTTTGGACTAAAAGTATCATGTGGCACTTATAATTAAAATATTAAAATGAGTTGGCATTTTTTGAAAGAAATCTAGTCCACATGGATGTGCAAAATGACATGGCTCAATCCAACGTGGCCGGGCAGGGCATAATTGACATCACTCAATCCAACCAATCAAAAACAACATCACACCCAAGGAAGGTTTTGGGGCTCGATCATCTTCAATATTGCGTTACCGTCGCATCACTCTCCTTGTCACCATCACTCACCGTCTCTGTCGCTCACATGCACGACCACCATCGATCATTGTGCTGCCTCAGCCATTTTCCCAAAGGCATCATCAAACTGAGCATGAGCTTGCTCACATGCATGGCCACCATCACTGCCCGCCTCAGCCACTCTTCCAAAGGCATCATCAAACCGAGCATGAGCAGAGACATGGGCAGCCACTATTAACCCATACTGGTTAGGGGTGAGCATGATTTCATGGTAGAACCTAAAATCGGAGAATTGAATTGGTGGGAACCAATCTGATTCTAGATTTTAGAATATGCATGGTAGGTTTCAAATTTCAATAAATGAGGAACCTATTTTGACATTTCAAGAGACACCAAGAATTGCTCATCCCCTATTTACAAGTACCCTTTTGCTACTTAAACCTGAATTGATTTGTCGAAGCCAAAGCAAAGCTATGGACTATCAGCGACTAGATGTAGTCACCGAGTCCTTGTTTGGTTGTGGCACACTTAATAAGTCTAGAAAACTAGGTAACTCTATCATTTTTTCATGTTAAAATCAGAAAAAAAAATGACAAATTAGGCTTAACTAAAAATAAAAAATAAAAATAAAAAATAAAAATTGGTCGGTTCCCTGGTAGGCCCTGTAACTTAGGATAGGGTAGGTTCCAAATTTCAAAAAATTAGGAACCTATTCTGGTGGGTAGCTTCCAGGTTCCAAGGGAACTTGGAGCCACTCACCCCTAACACCGGTCACCAAAATCTCAGGCCTGCCCTAGATTGATGCCGCCTGCTATTCACCACCCTTGCTGGTCACCGGCGAAGCCACAGTCAGTTCTTCCCATGTTGCTTTGTTTTCTGGCGAAGAAGGCTTGAAGAGTTTGGGGGTCGCCCGAAGCTCGTTCGTTAGCTTCAACCACTAGTGACAGCTTTCCTCACCGTTTTCAAGCTGCCGGAGCCACTGCTGACCATCCCCATTTGTCATCCCGGAGCAATAGAGAAGCGACTCTGTTCTGCCTTATTTGACACTCAAGAGATTTAATTTGAAATCTATAACGAGAAAATTTCAGAGATTTTAGGAGGCAAAAATAGTGAAAGAGATCACGGCCAGCCAGGAGGATAAATCAATGGGATATTTTTACTTGAAAATATGACGGGCAAGAAGCAAGATAGGTAAGAGATTGAGCGGGGGGTTGGAAAGAAAGAAATTAAGGGAAAGAATCAAGAATTTAATGCTCATGGAATGAGCTGGCCATGAAATCGTTGGGGTGATGAGCAAACTTAGGAAAGGAATAGATGGGATTTGCAGCAATATGGAAAGAATATTCATTCTCTCGGCCAAATTTGGGCGTTCACACGCAGAAATACAACCGAGAAAACTTGAATGAAGCAAGTGGAGATTTGATGGCAAATCACGACAAGAGGAGGGCCAAATCCAGGGATTTGAGCGCATGAACGAAGGAAACTTTTGCCCAATAAAAAGATTTTCACATCTCGAGGGGGACTTTTGGCTGGAGTGGAGGCCAATATGAGAATCACAATCAGAAAGAGGAAGAGACGTAAAAGGACTATCATCTTTTTGCTGGGCAGTTCACGATTAGCACCGCATCACATAAATGCTTTGCAAGTTGGTGGCCACGGAGGATCTGCAGAGGAAGAGGCGTAAAAGATCCTCTCTCTCTCTCCCCCTCCCTGAGCTTCAATGGAGGATCTGAAGATGAACGACCCATTTCTTCCTCCGAACTTCGTGACCACCCTCCATCTCCGAGAGCAATGGATCAGGCGACGGCAGCTGCATCAAGGACAGAAACAGCTCGAGACACGGTGACGATCACCCTAGGAAAAACACACAACGACTGACAGATGCTGCTGCAGCCGCTGTTCCCACCTCCAATGCAAAAGGACCGGCAAAATTAGGGTTTATATTTGGGGCAAACATGTAAACGACGTGATTTGGGACTGCTAATGCTGACTAGGCACGTCAGTTAACCACATAAGTTGGAAAATTGGTTAAAAAAATTGCTATATCGAATTTCCAACAACCTAAACTGAAGTTGGCACTTAAATGATTAAGTGCTTGTTTTTTTTTTTTTTTTAAAGTAACACTTAAATGATTTGAAAAAAAAAAATTGGCATTGTCCTTTAGTCAAATTCTTTGATAAGAGAATAAAGAATTATATGCTTTACTTGCTCTAGGCATTGAGGACTACCTTTACACTAGGCGGGGTACTTCTATAAAAAGAAGGAATGAACTTGGCTTAAGGAGACTAAAATTTTTTGAATTGAATACCTTACCCATTTTTGCATCCTACACCATTTACCTTGTCTTTGAAAGACTGCAACAAAGAGAGCAGCCTAATGGCAACGCAGCCAAGTGAAATACAAGAATGGACAAATTCCTTTTCTTTTCTTAGGAACACACACAATATACATCACTACAAAAAAGATAATGGTAACCCCACCAGGTATATGTTCCAACCCAGAAAAATTCATGGTATGAGCGATCTCGTCTTATAATTTCTTTGTTTCCTTTATCTAGTCTAGCAGCATATTTAATTGGAACTAATTACAGAGGCCGAAAAATTTAATTTCCATGAACTAAAAATGCAAAAGCAATGTGTGGCCACCAACTACAGCTGATTGATTCATTTTCTCGGGCCCATGGCACGACTATTCCTTCAAGTAAATAATAAGCACACAAAATGTATTCGACAAAGTCAAATCTCCTAGTATGACTTGGCTCCACAAGTTCCCTTGTAGTTGTTGAGGATGATAAAACCGTTTTTTGTGGATCTAAGTTTTATTACTTACAAGCATTCAATGATCAGTTCATTAAAATTAATTACTAGAGAATTTCCTCTTATCAGAGAGTTTTGTCCATCAAAGCAATTTTGTCAACAGCAGACGGCGAAACAAATTGTTTCAAATAGTTAATCACTTATCATTAAGAGACTACATAAGACTCGTCCTTTGAAGACCTGACCCTCGAACTAATCAATTCACTGTAGTCATCTCCAAAAAGGAAATCATGTAGTAGTGTTTTTCTAAATTAAAAATAACTGGTCAATAGAAATAGTAGTCACTATTACGACAAAGTGTAAAGATAACATTATAGATGAAAATTCACAAACAAACACGTTGTCCAAAATACATGCTTGGTAGAATGTTCTTGGTACAGTTAATTAAGTTAATGGTGTCAAGAGATTGAATGAACTCTATCGTAAGAAAGAGAGAGAGCCACCTTAAAGTAAGTAATGGTCCGATCACTAGGGCCTGAACCTAATGATATGTGGCCTAAAGCCCAACCTTGCTAGCCAACTTATACAGGTCTAGTTTATATTCCCAATGATAAACAATAACCTAACCATGACTCATGATCAACACATTAAAATTTAGTTACCCGAAAATTTCCTCTTCTCATAGAGTTTTGTATAAACAATCACCTAGCAAGGACTAATTATTTTCTATGTTTAGGTAATAAGCAAATCAAATTTGCAGTTAGTTGTCCAACAAAGCGATTTTGTGAAGAGTAGAGTGCAAAACAAATGGGTTCCGAATAATTAATTACTAATCAAGAGACTATGTGAGATCAATCCTCTAAAGATGTGATCCCCAAACCAGTCAATTCACTCATCTCCAAAAAAGATATATGTAATGTCATTTTGAGAAAAAATAACTTGTCAATAAAAATGGTTGTCAATATTGTGACAAATATTAAGATAACATTAAAAAAAAGAAAATTCACTAGCAAACACGTTGTGCATGATACACGCACGGATGAACGTTCTTGCCACAAAACAAGAAAAATAATATGGGTTTTGTAAGCAAAAATAGATAATTTTTTTCCCGACTTTTATTTCTATCCATTAAAGTTAACGATGTACTAAGTTAAGAAAAAAAATGCATGCAATGCTTCGGCATGATAGAAGTAATACTGTTCAAAACTTGTATCTTGTACAGATGGTAACTTAAAAATTAATTTCATTGATTGATGAAATCGAGATGATTAAGTTAATTTTTTATTTTTAATGATGTATAATTATGTTATAATTATCACGTGGAATTGTGAAGATCCATAAAATTTTGTATAATCTTAATTTATGAACGACATTGCGGATAAGATCAATGGCAACAAGAAATATAAACTCACTAGATACACTTTGTTCAATACATCAAAATTAGAAGAACCATGAAATTGATTTATGATAATATACCTATTTCGAAAAGAACTCATCATCTCATTTAAGTTTAACGTTGATTCTTTTTTCTTTTTTTTGTTTCGAGTTTGCATCTAAGTTTAATACAAAAAATTCCATGCACTGAATGAGCCTGATACGAGTCATGTATGCATGATCTAAAGCATGTAAAGTGTAATTAATTTTTCTTAAGTTGTTTATATCCATTTCTCTTTTTGGTATCAAAGAGGTTCGCATAGACTTGAGTTCATTAAAGATGGCAATTGTTGAAGCTTGCCAAGACAGTCGCAAAACCAGAGATTTGTCACTTTGAACTTTTAATTTTTGTTTTTCATAATTCTCGTGTTTCATGCACTTTAACTTTTTCAATCCCAAACATTTCAAGTTTCAGTGCATAAAATGTTGACATATACATTGAAATATAATCTTTTCATAACTCTTTAAAATCTGAATAATATCTTGAGCTTTTCTAAACTGCACAAACTGTAACTAATTTTTCCAAGATTATTTCTCTCTTTGGTAATAAAGAGGTGCACGAAGAAGGAAGTCCAGAAGGCCTGTCAACTCTTATTTCAGAAGACTTTGAGACGTGGAAAAAGAAAAGGTCCAGCAACTTTAAATCTAAAGGTTTGTCACTTTAAACTTTTAATTTTCATTTTTCATATATTTTATGTCTTACGCATTGACAGTATTTAGTTCAAAACATTTTGAATTTCATTGCATACGATCATTAACAAATTGAAATTTCACAAACAAGATGGATGCATGCGTGAAATAAACTAGTGTAGATCCTGTCCAACCGCAAAACTTAAGTTGATAAGAGGAGAGAAACTACACGTATATAAACAGCATATAAATCTTGTAATTAAGTGCCACGGGATATTTCAACATGCTGATGTACTAATTCAAATATAATCTCCACACCATTTTTAAAATCAAAATATAATCTTGAATGATAATTAAGATAGCTCAAGTGAAAAATATTTTTTCACTTACAAAGAGTAAAGGAAGGTGAAAAAGGTTCGTTGAGTAAACCACCGCCTCTTCGCTTGCATCTGCATTTTATTGGAACTTTGAGCAAGCACAATGGTTACCCTTGGCCTAAAAAACAAGGAGTGCAAAAGCCTTAATTTGCAATTTTTGCAGTCACGCCGCAAGCGGTGGTCAATAAAGACTATCGATTATGGTTTCAAGCTGCACTGAAAGGTGATTGGAAAGAAATCGAGAAGATCCTCAATAAAAGCTGCGCAGCAACGACAACCAGCGTTATGAAAATAGAAAGTGATAACTTAACTATGCTCGATGTTGCGATTATAGCCAATCAAGATCAGTTGGTCGAGAAGTTGGTCAAGCACTTCCCCGAAAAATGTGAAGATCTCAATCCTGATAGATACACTTTGTTCAATGGCAACGAGAAATATAAACTCACTAGATACACTTTGTTCAATACATCAAAATTAGAAGAACCATGAAATTGATTTATGATAATATACCTATTTCGAAAAGAACCCATTATCTCTATTAAGTTTAACGTTGATTTTTTTTTTTTTTTTGTTTCGAGTTTACATCTAAGTTTAATGCAAAAAATTCCATGCACTGAATGAGCCTGATACGAGTCATGTATGCATGATCTAAAGCATGTAAAGTGTAATTAATTTTTCTTAAGTTGTTTATATCCATTTCTCTTTTTGGTATCAAAGAGGTTCGCATAGACTTGAGTTCATTAAAGATGGCAATTGTTGAAGCTTGCCAAGACAGTCGCAAAACCAGAGATTTGTCACTTTGAACTTTTAATTTTTGTTTTTCATAATTCTCGTGTTTCATGCACTTTAACTTTTTCAATCCCAAACATTTCAAGTTTCAGTGCATAAAATGTTGACATATACATTGAAATATAATCTTTTCATAACTCTTTAAAATCTGAATAATATCTTGAGCTTTTCTAAACTGCACAAACTGTAACTAATTTTTCCAAGATTATTTCTCTCTTTGGTAATAAAGAGGTGCACGAAGAAGGAAGTCCAGAAGGCCTGTCAACTCTTATTTCAGAAGACTTTGAGACGTGGAAAAAGAAAAGGTCCAGCAACTTTAAATCTAAAGGTTTGTCACTTTAAACTTTTAATTTTCATTTTTCATATATTTTATGTCTTACGCATTGACAGTATTTAGTTCAAAACATTTTGAATTTCATTGCATACGATCATTAACAAATTGAAATTTCACAAACAAGATGGATGCATGCGTGAAATAAACTAGTGTAGATCCTGTCCAACCGCAAAACTTAAGTTGATAAGAGGAGAGAAACTACACGTATATAAACAGCATATAAATCTTGTAATTAAGTGCCACGGGATATTTCAACATGCTGATGTACTAATTCAAATATAATCTCCACACCATTTTTAAAATCAAAATATAATCTTGAATGATAAATAAGATAGCTCAAGTGAAAATATTTTTTCACTTACAAAGAATAAAGGAAGGTGAAAAAGGTTCGTTGAGTAAACCACCGCCTCTTCGCTTGCATCTGCATTTTATTGGAACTTTGAGCAAGCACAATGGTTACCCTTGGCCTAAAAAACAAGGAGTGCAAAAGCCTTAATTTGCAATTTTTGCAGTCACGCCGCAAGCGGTGGTCAATAAAGACTATCGATTATGGTTTCAAGCTGCACTGAAAGGTGATTGGAAAGAAATCGAGAAGATCCTCAATAAAAGCTGCGCAGCAACGACAACCAGCGTTATGAAAATAGAAAGTGATAACTTAACTATGCTCGATGTTGCGATTATAGCCAATCAAGATCAGTTGGTCGAGAAGTTGGTCAAGCACTTCCCCGCAAAATGTGAAGATCTCAATCCTGATAGAGTCCTCTTCTATGCTGCTCGGGGAGGAAGAGTAAGGATAGTAAAGACGTTAGTAGACAAATTTGATCCTGAACCTACAATTATTCGCGAAGCCCTAGGGTTTGCTACTCTCTATTCTGCTAAACATAAGGAGGTTATCTGGTACCTGGCCAGGAGGCTAAAATGTACCCCAGAGAACACAATGATATGGCAACTTATGGTTTTCGGCCATATGGGTACGATTTTACACTTTCTCGTCTTATCTCATTTGCTTTGTTGTTTACTTGAATTAACTTTTTTGTTCTTGTGTCCCGAAAGACATATGCCTATATTTAGCTCACAAATACCCCGACTCATTGAAACTCGGAGACAACGAAGGCGTGATGTTTTTGCAATTCTTGGCATTATTGAGTGGTTACTTCCATAGTGGAGCTGAACTCAATTTCTGGGAAAAGTTTATTTACAAATGTAGGTATTAATTGCGCTCCTTTAGTTAGATATGTACAATTCAAGTAACTTTATTCACATGGTATTACTCTATCTGTTCCCAATTTCAGTGATCCCTCTATACTTGGTCGACACATCATTTGACGACTCCAAGAACAGGAAGATAGCTCAAGGTACTTCTATTGATATGCTTAACGGATGGAATAACACGAAAAAAGAGAGCATATCATTTAGGGATCTCGTTGACAAAAAAAGTTAGAAGACGTGGACTACATCTATGTATGCAAATTGATATTATGATCATGATGTATGTCACAAATTTAGATCTAATGTCACATTTGGAAAGTTAGTGGAGATATCTTACTCAATGTCAAATTGCCAAGTATAATTATTGAGAGTTGTAAATTTTGGATTTGAGGAAATGAAGGTTGATTGATCCAAGTTATTTTTTAACATAATCAAGCATTATAAAACGGAAGTGATTTTCATTCCATGAGTGCAACTCACCGATTCCTAATTTGCTAATATGATTCTTCTCTCCTCTTCGTGGTGGTAGCACTACTAGTACTTAACAGGATCAAGACATCACTCTGGAATTTTGCCACAATACCAGGTACACAAAACTGCCACGTTACATACAGAAAATGACAATATTCCATCCGTAGGTAGAGACCTCTAAATTTAAAGTGTATATTGATACTTCCAGTGTATCCCCTTAAGATTATAGTTATTTATGTGGACCGGCTCTCAATTTGTATATCACGATACGGCTCATTCTAATCAATTGAATTTGAAGTTTAAACTTATATATCCATAAGGCGATTTTGTAATAATATTCAAGCAAAAATGGGCCTATCAATCCATTGCTGAATCTATCCCTTTTTTTTTATTTATAAAAAGAACTCTCTTTTTCTCATATTACATTTTGTGTGTTCATCACATATCCATCTATTCTCCGATGCATGCATTTTGATTTTCAAGCCATATCAAGTTTGTTTTCTTAATTTATATCTGAATGCCATTTTTTTCTCTCAACTCCCCTATATGTACTTAAGAACATAGCACAAATGTGAAAGCTTCTACAACCTTTTAATTCTTCATCCATGGGAAAATTGTTTATCTGATGTTACGTGCAGCACCTTTCATCAAAAGGATTGGAGAATTGAAGTGTAAGCACCATTGCTCGCTTCGCTTGGCAGAACTATTTCTTACCGAGATGAAGAAACAGTTTGATGATTGTGAAATACTCGGGATTCTATTGGGTTCAGATGTTGTCCTTGACGCTGCATCTCGTGGAGTCTTTGAAATTGTGGATTTATGTCTCAAATATTTTCCGGAGTTGTTGTGGAATGACAATTTTGTAGAAGAACTAGACAGAGAAATTTTGGAGGGACGGCACGTTGATTTGTTTAGACTACTGAGCAAACCCGACCCCCGTCGATGTTTCGTTGACTTCGCTAACAAAGATGCTTCGAAGATCATCGCCAAATGGAACGCTCTGATCAAATGGACACCAAGATGTGTATCCTCAGATGTTTCTGGAGCAGCTTTTCTTCTGCAGAGGGAACTTCAGTGGTTTCGAGTCAGTTCTCCTTATTTGTTTGCCTCCTTTTTGTGTTCATCAATTGACATTTACATTGATAGGCGTCCTTTATTTTTATGAAGGCACGGCGTTTTGGCGGCACTCTTTCTAAATGGGTGAAATATCAACCGCATAAAAGAACATTATGGGAATTTTTTGTAGAAGAACGGAAAGAGTTGTTTAAGGAGGCAGAGCAATGGATGAAGTATACATCGTCATCTTGTAGTCTCGTGGCGACTCTCATCATTACGGTAGCTTTTGCTGCAGCTTTTGCAGTACCCGGAGGCAACAATGGCAGTACGGGGATCCCAATATTTCTTAACAAGGGCTCATTTATGGTATTTATGGTTGCAGACGGTTTTGCTCTCTTGTCCTCTGTCACTGCTACCTCGATGTTCTTGAATATCCTAACTTCACGCTATACGATCGAAGATTTCCTCCACTCACTACCGAGAAAAATGGTAATGGGCCTCACTTTTCTCATCCTCTCTTTGGCCTCTATGCTGGTAGCGTTCAGCTCTGCTCTTACTATCATCTTGAGCGAACGATTCAAGTGGATTTATTACCCAATTACTTTGTTAGCTGCCTTCCCTATTGTATTGTTTGCAATCCTAGAGCTTCCCTTGTATATTGAAATGGTCGAATCCACTTTTTGGCCTCGTCTCTGCCGTCCCCTGAAGGCTTGGAAGTGATCTCTACTATTATTGGACACGGACATGTGATGTAATCTTTCTTTATACTTGTTACTGTGTGTGAAGTGTGAATAGCATGGACTGTACTCTTGTTTTAAGACACTGGAAGCGTGACATTAGCCAAAGTATAATATATGCTGCCTTCAATGTTTTATTTGTGTACTTCATTGCTCACTTTCGTATTAAGGTGAACCCAATTTTCAAAAAAATTGGCAACATGGCCATCAAATATTTCAATGGGGTTCATCCATTCGAATAAGGCAATGGTCCACACATATTCTCTACATTACACAAGATGGCCACCCAAGTAGTGCCCCAACACAAGAAATTTTTGATTTAGCAAACCGAGCAAACAACTATTTCAGTTCAATGGAAGCTCAGACTTTGAAATCAGTCTGTCATCCACTGTCCACACCTCCACCTCATCCTCTCATCCAACTCTTTGGGTTGACCTCCGCCATCTTAATGTGCAATTTTTGCAGTCATACCAAAAGCGGTGGTTGATGACAAATATCGACAATTTTTTAAAGCCGTGTTGAAAGGTGACTGGAAAACTACTGAGGAAAAGCTCAATAGAGCCCACGCAGCAATGACGGCCAAAATTATGACCATAGAAAGCAATCACTTTACTATGCTCGATATTGCGATTATGGCTGCAGAAGATCCATTGGTCGAGAACCTGGTCAAGCACTTCCCTCCAAAATATAAAAATCTTAATCACAACAGGGCCTTCTGCTATGCTGCCCGAGGAGGAAGAATAAGGATGGTAAAGGCATTAATAGACAAAATTGACGCTGAATCTAAAATTATAGGCAATGCATTAGAGTTTGGTACTCCATTTGCTCCTTCCCATCTAATGATACTTTGTTCAGCGTTACTCTGGCCGGCCATTTGGGTAGGATTTCACACTCACTCATCTCATTCCTTCACTATTTTACTTGAATTAACATTTTTGTTCTCGTGTCCCAAAAGACTTATGCTTGTATTTAGCTCACAAATTCCGTGGTCAATGACATCCGAAGGCGGCTACTACAAAGTTTTTATAATCTTAACATTGATACTTCGTTTTTTCTGCAGTGGAGCTAGACTCAATTTTTGGGAAAAATCTATTTACAAATGTAAGTAGTTCTTGCACTTCTATTGTTAGACATAAATAAAATACATATATATAGGGAGAAGTGCCAAAAAAGTCCTAAACCTTTTGTTTTTGTGTCGATTTAGTCCTAAACATTTTTACATTGTGCCAATTCAGTCCTTTACGGCCAATTTTGGCCGGATTTTGCTAACTAGATGCCAGCCAGCTGACGTGGCCTGATCGGCGCTGACGTGAACAACTTTTAATAATATTTTTATTTTTTTATTTTTTGATTTTCTTTTTTCTTTTTCTATTTTTCTTTTTTCTTTTTTCTTTTTCTATTTTTCTTTTTTCTTTTTTTCTTTTTCTTTTTTCTTTTTCTTTTTTTCTTTTTCTTTTTTTCTTCCTCCAACCAGTCACCAGAGCTAGGCGATCGGCCAGAGGTGACTTGACCTCACCGACCACCTCGCTAGTGGCCACGAGAGCGGCCTCGTGCAGGGCGGTGAGGCTCGCCCTCGAGTCTTGGGCGGCGAGGCTCACCCTCGCCAGCGGCCTTGTGTCAGGCGGGCGAGGCTCGCCCTCACCAGATCTAGCAAGGGTTGAGCCTTGCCCATGGCCAGTGAGGGCGAGGGCGAGGAGGCAGCCTCGCTGCAGTCGCGCCGTCCCCTGCTCGTGCGCCTGTCCACGCGTCTTCACCGCTCGCGCTCGTCACTCATGCCCTGCTCGCCGTCCGCCGGAGCTAATCCAACCACCTGCCATCGCCTCCTCGCCCTTTGCCCTCACTGCCTAGGCCTCGAGGGCGGCCTCGCCGCCCCGCGCGAGGCCGCCCTCGCGGGCACTAGCGAGGTGGCCGGCGACTCGACCTCGCCGGCCGTCGCCTCTAACCGGTCGCCTAGCCCCGGTGACTGGCTGGAGGAAGGAAAAAAAAACAGAAAAACAGAAAAAGAAAAAAGAAACAAGAAAATCAAAAAATCAAAAATATTAAAATATTATTAAAAATTGTCCACATCAACGCCGATCAGGTAACTTCAGCCAACCGACGTCCAGTCAGCAAAATCTAGCCAAAATTGGCTGGAAAGTATTGAATCAGCACAACGTAAAAATGTTTAGAACTAAATTGGCACAAAAAAAAGATTTAGGACTAAATTGGCACAAAAGCAAATGGTTTAGGACTTTTTTGGCATATATATATTAATTATTTCGAGCAATTCCATTTACATTGTGTTCACTCTATCTGTCCAATCTTTAGGTATTCCTTTATGCTTGGTCGATCCATCAGTTGACTACCCCAAGGACATGAAGATGGCTCGACGTATTTTTATTGATTTGTTTAATGGATGGACTTACAAGGAAGGAAAAAACTGCGTATCAATCAGGGCTCTTATTGACAAAATTGTTATAGGACAAGGACAACATCTATGTCTACAAATTAATATCTTAATCATGATGTATGTCACAAATTAATATCTAATATAACATTTGAAAAGTACGAGGAGAAGTCTTACTCTATGTCAAATTGCCAAGTAAAATTATTGATAATTTTGGATTTCAGGTAACCGAGGTTGATTGATTGAAGTTGTTTTCAGACGAATTCAAGCATTATAAAACATTAGTAATTTTCATGTCATGAGTGTGATATTGATGTTTTTAATTGTCTTTGTTGACATGATTCTTGTCTCCTTTTTATAATGATAGCACTACGCACTTAACCGGTTCAAGATATCACTTTGGAATCTTGCCACAATAGCAGGTACACGAAAGTGTCATGTTATATATATACAAAGAGAACCTCATTTCATCCATGGTTAGAAATCTCTAAATTTAAAGTGCGTGCACATACTTTCAATATATCCCTTTGGAATCATAGTTAATAATATGGACCAACTCTTGATAGTATACTACCATACAATTTGATTCTAATCAATTTAGTTCAATTTTATACTATATGTATGCATCGGGTGAATATGTAAAAATATTCAATCAAAAACCTATCAATTGATCCATCGCTAAGTCTACCCATTTCTCAAAAAAAAAAAAAAAAGAACTCTATTTTTCTTTCATCACATTGTGTGTTTTCATCGACAGATACATCTGTTCTCTAATGCATGCATTTTGATTTTCAAGCCATATCAAGTTTGTTTTCTTGATTAATAACTTAATCCATTATTTTCTCTCAACTACTATATATACATAAGAACACGGCGCAAATGTGAAAGCCTTTTTAACCTTCTGATCTTTAACCTTCTGATTCTTTCTTGTTGGGAAAATTGTTTATCTGATATTACATGCAGCACCTTTCATTAGAAGGAGTGGGGAATTGAAGTTAAGGCACAATTGCTCGTTTGACTTTGTAAAACTAGCTCTTATGGAGATAAGGCTTGCAATCAAACTGCCAAAATACTCAAGCCTCTGTTGACATCAGTCATTGTCCTTGACTCTGCAACTCGCGGAATCTTTGAAATTGTGGATTTATGTCTTCAACATTTTCTGGAGTTGATGTGGGATAACAATTTTAAAAAAAATAAATAAAATAAATAAATAATAAAAACTGATAAAAGAAGTTGTGAAGGGATGGCATGTTGAGTTGTTTAGACTAGTGAACGCACGCAACCACATTGGACATTCGCCGATAATATCTCGACCGACATAGACGTAATGGAGGCTATGACCAAATTGTAATCAACATGTGTATCCTCTGATGTTTCTGGAGCAGCTTTTCTTATGCAGAGGGCACTTGAGTGGTTTCAAAATTAGTTCTCTTCATATGTTTGCCTCCCTTTTGTGCTTTTTAATTGACATTTACATTGATAGGCATCCTTTATGTTTCTGAAGGTAGTGGAAGCTGGCAGCTTTCCTTCTTTTTAATGGCTGAAATTTCTAGATAACAAAATAACATACAGGGAAGTTTTTGTAAAACAACGCAAAGAGTTGCTCGACAAGGCAAGGTAATGATTGAAGGATACATCATCATCTTGTAGCCTCATTGCAACTCTCTTCATTACGGTAGCTTTCGCTATGGCTTTTACGGTACCTAGAGGCAACAATGGTAGTATAGGGATCCTAGTATTCCTTGAGAAGAGCTTGTTCATGGTATTTGTGGTTGCAGACGCTCTCGCTCTCTTCTCCTTTGTCATCTTGGCTATCCTAACTTCAAGCTCCGCAATCGAAGATTTCCTTCTCTCAATACCAAGACAAATAACAACGGGCCTCACTTTTCTCTTCCTCTCTTTTGCCTTTATGCGGGAGGCGTTCAGATATGCTCTTATGATCGTCTTGAGTGAACAATTGAAATGGATTCATATCCCAATTACTTTGTTGGCTATCTTCCCTATTGTATTGTTCACAATCCTATAACTTCCCTTGTATATTAAATGGTCGAATCCACCTATTTGCCTAGTATCTACCGTCCCCTGAAGCTTTGGAAGCAATCTTTATTATTATGAGACAAGGATATCTGCGGTGTGATCTTTGTTGTACTTGTTACTGTGTGTGAAATGTTTTAAAACACTGGAAGTGTGACATTACCCATACTCAAAAGTATAAGTTATGCTGCCAAGTGCACTGCTTGTCTCAATGTTTTATTTGTACACTTCATTGCTCATTGTTGTATTAAGGTGAACCCAATTTTTCCAATAATTGGCAACAGAACCATTGATATTTCAATGGGGTTCATCCATTCAAATAAGGCAATCATCCACACAAATTCTCCATACTGCACAAGATTGTCATGCTAGAAAGTCTTGCCAGGATTTCCTTCACATGTAGAGGAAAAGCTTACGTCATTGCTATCAGTTCTCCGTCTTTTTGTTTGAGATTTTGCAGGAGATAGAATATACTCCTCTACGGTAGCTCCATCTTTGTATCTCACATCAGAGAATAAGCGTCTGTCCCTGGCAGCAGATGATTCAATGGCCACCATCACAGCATGTCGCAACAGGTGCTGAAATGAAGAGCTCCTGCCAGTCTGTTCATCTACCCACCATCGTGGACGTAGACAAGAAATGGATGTCTCAACTTGCTCTGCCCCACCTGAGGAATAGCGTTGAAGACATGATTCATGTTTTATCCATCCAGTCATTTCAGCACAAGATTTGGTGGAACTACTACATTCAGCACCAACTTCTGTTTTTGGAGTTTGCCAAGAGCAGACTTCATCACATGCCCTTGCAATCACTTGATTAGATAGAGGATCTACAATTACTGCAGAATTGACCACCTGTAGAGAAGAGAAGGGAGTAACAAAAGCAAAATTTGTGCAAGTTCCACAACATAAGAGGTTCCCACACCAGCATAAAACAAAATTGGACACACAATTAGGGAGCAAGATGAAGCTCTAAATTTCCTTCCCGAAACCTCTATTTTACTACGTCTATGCATGAACATTTCAAGGAATAAATGTCTAAAGGACCCAGCCTTCAAAATGATCAGATTGTTCTCCACTATCATAAAACAGTTTTCTTCTCGTTTTTTGGTTCCGAAGTCAATAAATGTGACACATAAAAACTTCACATTCCTGTCAAGTTAATTGCAACAATTAAATCTCACTTCTTGTTACCAAACCCAAAATGATTCTTGAAAGCTAATGCGAGCTATGGTGAGTCCTATATGGCTTGACGGGAAAATTGTTGAAAGTGCAAACACTGGAGCAGTTAGAAATGATACTCGTCGAACATGTATAATACTGATTCAAAGGAAAATAAAAAGTAGCACCAAAGGAAGGCCTTAGAGCATGCCAAATTGTCTCACAAAATGTCAAAGCAGTATAACGCTCAGAAAGAAATGACTGCCATGTATAAGAGAATTTCTCTTCTTTTTTTATTTGGTAAGATGGGGAGGCCAGGTTAGTACTCATATTCAAGAACTCTGAGATCTTGACTAGTCAGAGATATAATTAGCTGCGAACTTGATGAAATCACTCAAAGTTATATTCATTAATCGCAAGTCAAGGGCATACCCCCAACACTTACCATATTACCATGAGATTTCGCCAATTCCAGAGCATACTTCATAAAACGTACAACTGATTGTGAGTCTTCATCACTAAACCCAGTTATGCCACTGATATTGCTGCTCTGTGGAATATCAGAAGTTGAGAGAACAAATCAGTAATGACATAGGGTATGTATAAATGCACATTATACACATGCATATAGAGTAACAGATAATTCCTTGTGATCATTGACAAGTAGTAAAATTAGGAAATGCTAAAATAGAGGCCAGAGATTTGCACAAACTCCATTGAATTGAGTCACGCAAAGAGGTGGATCTTACATTTGATTGCAAAAGGTGGGAGAGGAGAATGATAAGACTTAAACCCGGCCTAGTGACTTAGAAAGAGTGTTTTCCAATTAACTAGGCAACCCTTGGTCTCTATAGCCAAGAGTCATTAGCAGCCATTATGCATAATGGAGATGGCTTGCTTAGTTATTCCTTGAAAGTAACTTCTCTGGTTTATATATAACCCCAAACTCCTCTCAGTCCAGATGCAATCAAAAATAACATAACTCAGCAAAACGAAGTAAAATCAATCACATTCTAAATTTCTAAAAACAAAGCTTATCAAATTTGAGATGGTCACTTAAACTGCAACTCTTTGTAAGTCTTTGGTTTTTAGACTCCAACTTCCAAGTTATCTGCTTGGAAATAAATTCTGAAGGAGGAAAAAAGTATTAAATGAACACCCAATGCTGCCCAAGAGAATATCAAAATCCATAAGAAAGTTATCCTGGAAAAACCACCTTAACCTGCTCCTTTAATTGAGACAACATTAGCATCAGAGACATCTGCACAGCCGGTGCAAATACCCTAAACCAGCAAAAATGTCCTAAAACATAATGGCAATGTGTTGATCTTAAGACATGAACATGCATTACCATTACTGATGAGAATATTTAAAAGAGACATACTAGGTTTGCTGGATGGTATGAGGTGGGCCATAGCTTGCACTGTTCTACCCACTCTTCCTTTGACGATGCAGCATATTTGCAGACCTATTGCAAATTGGCACAAATAAGCACAAAGAACAAAATCCCACTTTGCCATCACATGATGAAGTGAAACAACGCCATTTTCAGGTTACATGTTACAGAGAGTTCTTATGTAGCATATCTTCTTATGCTTATATTTGAATTACAAATATACACTGATTAAGATAAGCATGATACTAACAACTAATAGACTTTCCTAATATCAAATCATCTGTGCACTTTGAAAGATTTGAGAAGGATACACACTTCCACCTAACATTAGATAGGATATGGCTTCTTTTAATGCCATAATGAACTTAAAAAGACAAGTTACATGATGAAAAAGAAAAATGATAAAAAATTCAAGAGATGGAAAATTTGTTCAAATTCAGGGTTTGAAAGCCAAATTGATCTATATATACAGTGACATCCTATCCAGCTCTTAAGTGCTGCGTTACAGAACCTAATGACATTGACAATACAGATGTTTGCTGTTGCTTCGTTATTATCGACCAGTATAGATGTTCCAACTACTTATTCACTTGAAAGTACAGTTCACTGGATGTGCGGACATAATAGAGCAAACAATATTAGTGTACAACAATCAATACCAAGAAGCCCTCTTTGGCATAAATAGCCTATGAAGCACTGAAAAGAAAAAAACTACAAAGACCAAAAGAGATTCCCAAGCGAAGCCCATAGTGGTCCACTTAGGTCATAAACAACAACTTTACCTCCTAAAGCAGCAGAAAGGAGATCATCGCAAAAGAACTCCTTTCAGCTAGGCAAAAAAAACAAAAAAAGGAGGGAGAATTTGTGAAATAAAATTTTCTAGAACTTGGAAAAAGGGAGAAGAGAAAAAGCATCAACAGATGTCAAATATACTAGTGGTTCATTGTCAAATCTGCTAGTGGTCCATGATAGGGTAAGATGCTCCATGAGTAAACATCATTACTCATGGATACCATAACTTGTCAAAACTGCATATGGTTCTCTCTACAAGTTATTGAAGATAATGTAAAACATGGGAAAATCAACATGAAATGCTGACAAGAAAACAACCCACTTTTGCCACAAAAGGATTCAACTAATAAGAACTAATTACATCCTTCATGTCACATGGAATTCCATCAAAATCACCATTTTTGGGAGCCAGACTTAAGATCACTGATAGGTGAATTTTTCCTGTCAAAACCATTACAACAACCAGACAGTTCAAGAAATACATAAAAAAAAATGAGTTAAAGAAGTGCTGAAAAGCTGGGTAGGTCAAAGATGATTTGTTGATGAAAAAAATACAAACACCTATACCGGGTTTCCATCAAATCGACCTTGCAAAGGAAATAATTAGAAGATTCTTCGAGAAATTACCAGTTCATCCTCAAATGCAAATTATTGTACGTTGAGTGGGCCAATGTTTTCATTTGCTTTCTTGTTTTCTCAATTTTCTGTTCTTTCGATCTTATTTACTTCCTGCTAATGTTCCTTTTCTGCACATGATGTGCACATAAGAGCTATCGTAATCCTATTCAATCAATTTTCATGATTGATGAGGGAAAAACAACAAACTGAGCACTTAAATGAACAAGCAATACAGGTTGTTTTTATAATTGTTCATCAGGTTTTTCAACGCCTTGCATAGCTAATGCATACTATAAAAAAAGCTAAAGACCAGAAAACAATGATAGCATTTGAGTTTCATCAGATAACATTCTTCCTGAATCAGGCTTTTTGTATTCATAATAGTCCCTCAAAAGAATTTCCAGCAGTAGAAGAAGAAAATTCAGGATATGCATGCAGAATGGAGGAGGCAAGAAGCACCTCTCATTCACCCCACAACGTAAGCAAACCATCTACAAAAACCACAGCTTCATCACTCGAGTGTGGGTTAGGACTAAGTGTCTTGCTGAGCAATTACACCGATGATGTGAATATGACTTTAAATATCTAATGCTGATTGATTTGTTATACTCAAGTTAATGACTTACGGTGCTTCCAATGCAGACAAAACTTTCTCATAACTTTGGGGCTTAAAAGTTCAGATATAATTTCTTCGATCCAATGACAATTGCCATGCATGAGGTCAGAGAATTCTATTCCCTCTTTTCTGTTACTTAAAGAGCAGTAAATACACAGGACTGATGTCTAATCAAGAACTACACACGTGAGGATAAACAACAGACATTTAATTCTTTGCATGAAATTGTTCCCGTTGAATGACCCTCACATGATGACAACAACATTGCAATGGTTTTTTTTAAACTTTTGAAGGGTAACCCGTAAACAAAAGGCAATAGAAGGACCTAGTTAAGCAACTACTCTTACGTTCAGTTAATGAGTAAACTTCGCCTTATGATTTCACAAATCTTCGAATTCCACAACGACACGCACAGCAAAAATTGTTCCTAAATTTCAAAGATGCAAGAAACAATGATGTTCAAATATCAACATCATTAAGTGACCAATCACACCAGTGACAACCATAACACCAATATGCTTATGAACAAAGAATGTACCTCCTTCGAGGCACTTCTTCTTCACCCGCTTCACGTGGCGGAGGTCCTCCAATGGCGCAATTTGACTCAAACGCCTAACCAACAACCAAACAATGAATTCCCAAAAAATTTGAGCGGAAAATCAAACCATATACGAAACAGCAATTTCTGAGAAGCGCAGAACGAGCTTTAACACATAAATCCAAAGTAAGACACTGAGACTGACCTCATGATAGTGTTCGTGAGCTTCGGCTGCTGAATCTGAGCTGCGACCACGTTCACTGCTTGCAGGAAAAGGAAAAAAACAAAAAACAAAAAAACGCAACAAAACGCCAATTCCGAAGCGCAGAACACATCAGCAACACTTCAAGTTCGGATCTTTCGCTCAGGATTCGGTCGGTCGTCCATGAAGAATATACCTGTGAGTTGCTGATCAGGCGGAATCGGCGGCCTGCCGGGGACGTGGACGATTCGCCACGCATCGTCGTCCTCGCTGCTCATCGCTCTTCGCAGCTCTCTCCGGTCGCCGGGAGCACGAAAAGCGGCGGGAAACCGCAACGTCGTCGGCGGTGGCGAAGCTCGCCGGCGCGGCGGCTGAAAGTGGAAGAAGCGGCGACGTTCTCGACGGAGAGAGAAAGAGAGAACTCGTGCCTAATTGTGGGCCTGAACCGGCCCATTCACTTTCAAGCCCGCCCATTTGCTGTTACAGTGGCTCTTTTTTTTTTTTTTTTTCCTTTCTTAATTGATTTTCTTTGAAAGATATTTCTTGTAATTTTCTGTTATAGTTATTGAATAGTACAGCATTTATCATTATTCTTATCATTCGCCATTAGGGGTTAATCACATGCTGAAAAGATAAAAGACCCTAGGAAAAGGTAAATAAATTATTCAAAAGATCAAAAACCTCGAATGCATGAGCAAGCGGAGGCGAATCCCTATTTATCGTTCAATGAAACGGGTCCTGCAAATTTGTCTCCTGGATATGACTTCTCAAACAAATCTGATCGTAAAACGACAATGAATTGCTACGATGCAGATCTAATATGCATGATGAATTGATATTTTTGTTTCTTTTCTTCCCATACTCCATCACGATGACAACAGCAGTGATAAATTAGGAGTTTGTATGAACATGATCAATATATGTTATAAACTATAACAGATAACTTAGGTTGATGCATAAATTAACTGTTTTGGGTTTTCTTGTTTACAAAATAAACTCAACTTAACCACCGTTTTGGTGGCCGCGATGGTTTGGGCTCTCTCCCCCTCATGAAGGGGAGAAGTTCGAATTCCCTTACGGACGCTTGGGGTCTTAAGTGGGACGCTGGGGGTGATGAATCCTTCCGCTTACGTGTCCCCCTAAGTTTACTCGTTTACGTGTCCCCAAGGGTTCTTGGGTCACAAAAAAATAAAAATAAACTCAACTTAGATTTAATTTTATTACATGTTGCATTTATGTGTACCCTAATCTAATGCGAACTAACATTAAGTCCTAAATATTGTGTATGCCATTCTATAATAGATTGAATGTTATTCTTGTGCAATGTTAGAATTCCAAAACAAATGACATGATATGAACATTATGACCTGAGGTAGAATTAAACACGGACCAACCCTAGTGGAGGAGGCCTCTCGCAACCTGGCAACGACCCGGGGGTGGACGGGGACTAGGTAGGAAGGTCGAATTCCATGTATCCGGCGGAAAGTAACAGCGGGGTGTGGGCCAATCCTGGTTGTGGTTCCTAGGCCATGTGCAACGTACAATGTACATTGACCAGCGCGCGTTCCCACGTGCTCCCGTCCGATCTCTCCGCATCATTATGAGATTCAGAAAACAGGCGGAAATTCAATGAAGAGAGAGAGAGATAATGCGATGATTATAACTTGCAGCTGCCGTTCAACTGTTGACGCGCAGGTAGCTCCTCCTCATCTCCTCGGCTGCTACCCGCCAACTTGTGCCACCCTTCTCGATCCTTCTTTGATCGCCAACGCAGCAGTTACTTTCCGCCGGAGACATGGAATTCGACCTTCCTAGTCCCCGTCCACCATTCAAAGCAGATCTAATATGCGTGATGAGTCGATATTTTTTGTTTCTTTTCTTCCTATACGGATCAGCTTTGAATGGTCAAAGGCGGGGAAGAGAGAGAGAGAGAGAGAGAGAGCCGAGGGTTCTGCCCTCATGTCCGGTCAAAGGAGAGAAAGGACGAGATCAAGATGAAGAAGAACAGTGGAGAGAGACAGACTGCAGGAGAGAGAGAGAGAGAGAGAATGAGGGAGGGAGGGACAGGAGAATCATGAATGTCGGGGCAGTGCGGGGAGAGATAATTGGGGCCGTCCCCTCTGATTCCGGACGCGTCTTGTCCGCACCGGATTCCTCCTCCGTACGCCTCCCCCCTCACCGCATTCCTCGCTCACCAACCCCCCTCCCCCACCGCCGTCCGATGATCTCTTCGTCTCGAGCCTTGGCGAAACCGACGGCGGCGATCGACGTGGGGACGGTTCGGTGGGGGCAAGAAAAAGGGGGAAAAGCACGTTGAAATTCGATGGTCTCTGATTGCGGCGAACCGAGAAAGTACGATGGTTTCCGAAAGACCATCTCGGCTTTGGGTGAAAATGGGGGAAGGGGGAATTCTTCCTCGTGGGCCCGAGTTCATTGAATCACGTGGAATATGTCAACAAATTCATCTCATGGGTTTTCACATGTAGAAACTAGGGAATAAAGTGAATGGCCATGATAGAGTCGATGATTCTAAATTTGAAATTCAAAGTTGGATTTGACAAAATGTATTAAAAAGAATTTTAAGTTTGAATTTTCGATGATTAGTATTGTGATAACGATTGGAATGTACATTGTCGCGACCTACAATGAGTATGGAAATTAGGGAATTTGCGTTCAGACGGGCTACCAAGGAATTTAAATATATTTATTCATGTAATGCATTTCTCATTGACGAACTTTTGAATGGTAATGTACACATTAAAATGTACGTCCCATTTGTTTCAGCTAGTAGTCTACAAGCCCCTTTATGCTCGACTGGTCCAATTTGACATAAAGGCACATTAGGGTAGATTTAGGAAAGAGCATTTCATTTTCAAGGTTAGCCTCGCTCCAGATGCTCAAACTAGGTTTGCCCTTCTCGAAAATTTCCACGTATTAGTTTTTTAATAGGTAAGCCCGAGCAACAAATTAAACCCAACTCGAGGGCTCAATTTAGGTCAAGCCAATGATTACATCCACAACTGGCAATCTGACTCCAGAAAGGCCAGCTCCTTTTTGGCCGCGAGAGGGGACACGAACGGTCACCGCGAGAGTAGGGCAACAGCAAGGGTGGAAACTGGAGAGAGAGAGAGAGAGAGAGGAGGGGATGTACGAAGACAGTCGTACAAGACTAAAGCAGGGTTTTGCTCATTTATAAAAGAAAAATCGTTCCAATCGCAGCCGTTGATTTCTCATGATATAATGGTAGAGAATGTTGATCCTATTCTAATCAATCCAACCGTATAGATCCACTTGATCTAACGGTGATAGCTATTGGCCCTCGTCTCTTAAATTTAACGTAGGAGATTGGGTCTATGTAATGGTTGAAGTCATCAATTTCCCTCCAATAAATTCAGCGAGATCGAATCACCTTGTCCATTTAATGGTTCTAAAGAACTTCTTTTGGATACATGATGTTGGATTTCTATTTGTGACGCGTTGTCGTAAATCAAATAGCAGAAGTTGCAAAAATCATCCTCATTATTACCCGACATTTGGTTTTGGTCATGTAAAAATATTTCATTAATTTATTCCGCGAGTCAGTCTCCCTATGGCAACAATTTTTTATTCAAAAGTGGACGAAATATGCTCGATCAACACCACGTACCGACACATGGTACTCATGCCTATGAGATTCTAAACACAATTACACTTACAATCCTTGTACTTTTGGGAATTTTCGAGTTTGATACCTATATTTTGTTCCTGCAATAATTTTAGTCCCCTTATCAATTTCATTTTTAAATGTCCTCATAGCATTGAATATAACGATTTTAGGTACAATTTTTCATATTTTCATTTCACATGAAATTTCAATGTAGGCTATTATTTAAATACATTGTATATATGTGTATAAGGGTTTTATAGTTAATGTTAATGGCTTTGTTATTCACATTTGACCTCCTTCTCAAGATATATCACACGTATAAATGCGAATCACGACAATTCTCGCTATTACACGAAGTGCGAGTTTGGAAGAGTTTACGATCGTGATTGGATAAATTCACATGATCAATCTCGAAGGATGAAATGATGATATCTTTTGAAATGCATATCCCTGAGGGAGCTTTTATAGTCAAGTATCCCTAAATTGGATCTTTTTCCCATATCTGCCGAGGGCCGAAGTCGAGTCGCAACAGCAAATATGACGCGTGAAGAAACCTGAAGAATCTTCACGTGAACAAGAAAGTGAAGAAGAGCAAAGGAGTCAAAAGCAACCTAAGAAAAAGTCTAACAAGCCACGTGAAGGGGAAGAAAATTTGCTCAAAGTACTGTAGCAAAAGCACTTATTGATATTGTTCATGTACTGTTTGGCATTACATCAAACCACTACATTATTAGGTCGGGACAAAGTCTATGATCCAGTCTTTAAAGCATCCTAAAGGTGCTCTACATTATTAGGTCATGACAAAGTCTATAATGCCCCCAGGCATTACATCAAACCAGTCTGTAAAGCATCATAAAGGTGCTCTCCATTATTAGGTCATGACAAAGTCTATAATGCCCCCAACATGCCTTGTATAAAAACAAACTTCCGTCAGAAATCCTATTAGGCTAAAAGAGTCAATTCCTGTACGCACTCTCCAATAATTTTCTAAATCTCTTTTCTCTCTTTCTTCTCCCGTGACATGTGTACAATTCGAGAAGGGTCCTCAATAATTTTATAAAAAATTGCAAATTTTCAGACTTGCCCGTGTCCCGTCCCACAGTACATGGAAAAAACGTGAATATGAGCTAATTTCATTGATTAACTTTCCATCCAAAATTTTTGTCCTCCCCATTTTCCGTACTTTTTAAAAATAAGCATAAATTCCATATTCAGTTAACTAGGTCTAATGTGAATAGAGTTATTTAGCCATTCCAATTATTCTATTCTTAGAAAAAAAATTCTGAAATTAAGATTTTGAGAATACTTACATTAAGTAAAAGTATCTGATGATTTTATTAATTGAAGATGAAAATATTCTCACCTATGAGGTAAAATTAAAGATGTCAGTGTAATTCTTTTGTGAGAATAACACGTTAGCGCAATTCAAGCTCAAATTATGTTAAACTGATTTTTTAAGTTGGCAATAAAAATAAAAGTTAAGAAAAAAAGTAGTGAAGAGAACGATTTTCCTCATGTTGTTCATAAAGTACGGATAACGACTATGAATACAAAAATTATGGATATCTATATCACATATATCGTCATTGTAAACGTGTATATATATTCGGTACATACAATATGAAAAGGGAAATACAAATTTATTTACCGTATAAGTTATATGTTAAAAATAAAAATTGATTGTTTTGATTATGTAAAATCTATTTGTGTCAAGAAAATTTCACATTGCCATTGTATAGAATAAAAGTCCATTAAAATATGATTTATATGTACACTGTTGATGTAAAAGTCTTTTTTTATACAAGCAGTCTCAAAATAGGAACACAAACCTTAAATCTACATGCTAAACATAAAAATCGTAATATTTGTCATTATTTTTACACCGCCGACAAACTGAACAAAAATATATGGAAATATGTTGTTTGCAAAAAGGGAATGGTGGAAGAAAAAAAATAAATAAATAGGAATTTCCATAAAATTTCTGATGTCATAAAATTTGGAAATGTGGACGTCATTCGGGAAAAGAGAAGGGTACGTCGTCTTTACAGCTGGAACTTTGGCTCCATCCCCAGGTCGATTATAAAAGGAGAAGACCCATGGGAGCAGAAAACAACTTCGACTTCAACCCCTTGAAATTACTTCTTCGCTTTAGAGTTTTACCTGCTCGCGGCCCGGCTTGGAAACCTCCATGGATATCCGAGGACAATCGCTAGGTATGTTCTGTTCTTTCCTTTCTTTGTTCTGATTTCATCCCAAAAGGTGATGGAGAAATTGGAAAAGCGTCGCTTTTTTGGGGATTAATTTCTAAGTAATATAAAATGGCAACATTTTTATTTATTTATTACTTAACAAGTATCCCGACCCTTTATAAAGAAAACCCTCGTAAAAAAGGAAAGAGTGTGAAAGGAGAATAATTTGTGCCGAACTTGAGGGCGTCTTTGGTCTGAGAAAATTTTCCAATTTCCTGTTTTTCTTTCCACAAGCTTTCAATGAAAGTATGTTTGGTAGAAATTTTGGTCGCCGTGTTTTCAGCATCTAAACTTTAAAACTCAAAACGACCAAAAATGACAGTATTTTTACGAGGTTTGCTTTGAACAACTACACCAAACATGCTTCTATAACTTTCATTCCTGGTGAGTGTTGACAGCTCTTTACTTTTCACTCTCCAACCATCTTTTCAAGAAAATGGAAGTTGAAATAAGGAGCAAATTTCACTAAAACATTTTCGTAAACCGATGAGCTGATTCGAGGCAAAAATGTCGATTCGACTATGTTGGAACTCATACAATTATAGTTGTGCTCTTAATCCGAGTCCAGGGTACCTAAAATCATGCATTGGACTCAAGTACGTATCCTAAAAAGACATTGCTTGACTTCTAAATAATTTGGAAAGTCCAACTAAATCATCAGAAATTTTTTTCTTTTTGAAAAAGAACTTACTTCCAAATTATTAGGGGACGCAAAATTCTTTGTCCTAGTAATTTTAACAAAGTGATTTAAATTGTCACCATAGAACAGTATGAGGACTAGACTCATAACCAAACAAAAGATAATGGCTACAAGTGAGATTTCTCAACCTATTAAGGCCGAACAAATATAATTTCCTCATACTAAAAATGCAAAAGCTAATATAGCTAATTGAGGAAAAAGTGTTAGAAAAGTCTTAAATCTACTGTATTAGTATCCATTTAGTCCTAAATTTTTTATTAGTATCAATTTAATCTTAAATCTTTTAATCTAGTGCTAATTCAATCATTCTGGCTAATTTTGGCCAAATATTCCTGATATGGACACTAGTTGGTTGACTTGGGATAACTTTTAATAAATTTTTATAGAGTTTTTTCTTTTTCTTTTTTTTCCTTCTCCTTCTTCCATTGCTGTGATTGACCGAGGGTCGGCAAAGTCGATGTTGTTGGCTTTTGGCAAGCCTCCCTAACCACTGGTGAGGCTTGCCCTCGTCGACCATGGGCGAGGCTCAACCTTGCCAAATCTGGCAAGGCTGGAGCCCTCGCTAGAGGTCGTGAGGTCATGCCTACGAGGGCTCGAGCCTTTACTAGTGACTAAACGAGGCTTGACCTTGCTTGATCTAGTGAGCTCAGGCCTCATCCATGGCCAGTGAGGTCATCCTTACTGCTTCTGGTGAGGGCTTAATCCCTGCTAGTGGCCAGCAAAGTCGACCTCAACCTTGCTGGCCCTCACCTTTGGCTAGTTGCCAAGGTCCGAAACCGGTTGGAGCGAGGAGGAGAATAAAATAAAAAGAAAAGCAAAAAGAAAATTAAAAATTAAAAAAAGATTGTTAAAAGTTGTCAACGTCAGTATCGACAGTACCATGTTAGCCAACTAGCGCCCACAATAGCAATATCTGATCAAAGTTACCAAAAAGGACTAAATTAGCTCTAAGTCAAAATATTTAGCACTAAATTGACATCGACACAATAAATTTAGGACTTTTTTGACACTTTTCCCGCTAACTTATTCATTTTGTTGAGCCCATGGGTGTGACTATTCCTTTCAAGTGAATTGTAAGCACACACAATGCCATACAAAGCAATTTCATCAGGGTAAAACAAACGGGTTCTACATAGTTAATTACTTATCTTTAAGAGACCGCACGAGACTAATTCCTTTAACACATGATCCCCAAACCAGTCAATTTACAACAGTCATCTCCCAAAAATAAATATTACCATCATTTTGAGTGAAAAATAACTTCTCAATAAAAGTGGTTGTCACTATCATGACAAAGTTTAAGATAACATTATAAAAGAAAATTCACTAACACATAGTGCAATATACATGCATGGCTGTACGTTCTTGCCACAAAAACAAGAAAGATAACATGGGTTTTCTAAGAAAAATTAGATCAATTCTTTTTCCCAACCATTATGTCTATCCAATAAAGTTAAACGATACACTTATTTAAGAAAAAAAATCCATGGAATGCATTTCTATGAATGAGGTAAACTTATATATGATGGTGACTTATTTATTAATTGATAAAATCGATATGATTAAATAAATTCATAATTTTTTTATTTATGTATAGTTCTGTTATAGTTATCATGTGGAATTATGAAGATACATAAATTTTTGTATAAAATTAATTTACGAACTATATTGCAAATAAGAGTAATGGCACCAAGATCTCGAAAATAACTCATCTCTCTATTAAGTTTAATATGAATTTAAAAAAAAAAAATTACCATCTAAGTTTAATACAAAAAATTCCAGGCATCGAATGAGCCTAATACTACTCATGTATGCATGATCCAAAGCATACAAAGTGCAATTAATTTTTCTAAAGTTATTTATGTCCATTTCTCTTTTAGGTAACAAAGAGTTTCGCATAGACTTGAGTTCAATGGACACGGCAACTGATCAAGCTTGCCAAGACAGTTGCAAAACAAGCAAAGGTTTGTCACTTTGAACTTTTAATTTTTGCTTTTCATAAATCTTGGGTTTCAGGCATTTTAACTTTTTCAATCCCAAATACTTCAAGTTTTAGAGCATACATATGCTGACATATAAATTGAAAAATGAACTTTTTATAAATTTTTATATCTGAATAGTATCTTGAATTGTAATTGAGAAAGCCCAAAAGAAAATACTTTTTTACTTCCAAAAAGTAAAAGAACGTGCTCATAATTTACTTAACGATAGCATGGATAAGATCAATGGCAGTGAGACAAAAGCTTAGTAAAATCGCATTGTCCACTATATGAAAGCTAGAACATCCCACTAATTCATAACACAATTTCTATCTCGAAAAGAAAGTCGTGATCTTTATTAAGTTTAAGGTTAATTGTTTTTGTTTAAAAGTTTACCATCTAAGTTTAATGAAAAAAAAATTCCATGCAATGATTGAGCTAGTATGCATGGTATAAAGCATACAAAGTTTAATTAACTTTTCTAAGGTTGATTATATTCGTTTCTCTTTATTTTCACAAAGAAGTTCACGAAGAAGGGAGTTCACGAGGCATGGCAATTGGTAAAGCTTCCCAAGACGGTTGCAAAACAACCAGAGGTTTGTTACTTTGAACTTTTATTTTTCATAAATCTTGTGTTTCGTGGATTTTGACTTTTCAATCTAGAACATTTTAAGCTTGGGTTAATACCTCGAAAAACTCCAAACTGGTACACTTGTGACAAATTTACCCCAAACTATTTTTTTGACCACCAAAAACTCCAAACTAGTATACCTTTGACAAATTTACCCAAAACTGGTACACTTGTGACAAATTTACCCCATGTTAGTTTTCGTTAAATTTTATTCTCAAATTATTAAGTTAAATGACACATGACAATTGACCAGTATACCAATTTAAGATTTTACGCTCCGTTTGTCACAATTTACAATTTTTGTGACTTTTTTGTGGTATTAATCCAATTTAGCATAGGGTATATTTGTCACAAATTTATCATTTTGGAGTTTTTTGCAGTCGAATAAATTAGTTTGTGGTAAATTTATCATAAATATACCAGTTTAGGGTTTTTTATAGTCAGTCGGGGTAAATTTGTCACAAGTATACCAGTTTTGAGTTTTTCATGGTAAAAAAAAATAGTTTGGGATAAATTTGTCACAAGTGTACCGGTTTGGGATTTTTCAGGGTATTAACCCTTTAAGCTTCAAAGCATACAAATACTAACATATAATTTTAAATAAAATCTTTTCATAAATTTTAAAATCTGAATAATATCTTGAATGATATATATATATATTTGATATAAATCTTGAATTATAATTTAAAAAGTCCAAAAAGACATACTTTTATACTTTCAAAGAGTAAAAGAACACGCTCATAATTTATGAGTGATATCTTGGATAAGATCAATGACAACAAGAAATAAAAGCTCACTAAAAACAGATCATCCAACATATGGAACCTAGAAGGTCCCACAAAACTAATTCCTAATTTGATACCTAAAAAAAAAAAAAATCATGATCTTTGCTAAGTTTAACGTTGATTTTTTTTTTTTTTTTGCTTAAAATTTTACCATCTAAGTTTCATGCAAAAAATTCCATGTGATGAATGAGCTTGATAATGTATACATGATCTAGAGCATATAGAGTAAAATTAATTAGGTTATTTATATTCATTGATTTTATTTTTATTTTTTGGTTTGAATATTCGTTGAATTTTTGGTAACAAAGAGTTCCACGAAAAAGGGACTACAGGAGGCATGGCAACTTATAAAGCTGCCCAAGTTGATCGCAAAACAACTAGAGGTTTGTGTCTTTGAGCTTTTAATGTTAGTTTTTCATAAACCTCGTGTGACTTTTTTTTAGTCCAAATCACTTTGAATTTCACAGCATACTCTTTTACTTACAGACAATATTTTCATGTTTTTAAAGTTTGAACAATGTCTTCAATTGAGAAAGCCCAAAAAAAATACTCTTTTACTTCCAGAGAGTAACAAAACGTGCTTATTATGTATAAATGGCATCGCGGATTAGATCAATGCCAACTACAAATTGAAACTCACTGAAAACGCATTGTTTGATATATGAAACTTAGAAAGTCCCACAAAACTAATTCATGATTCAATACCTATTTATAAAAAACTCATGATCTTTGTTAATTTTTTATTTATTTTTTGTTTAGAAATCTACCGTATAAGTTTAATGCGGAAAATTCCACTGCAATGAATGAGCCCGATACTAGTCATGTATACAAGATCTAAAGCATACACAGTGTAATTAAATTTTCCAAGGTTAACTGTGTTCATTTTCAAACATAGTAATCAAAACTTTACCAAATGTATTTTTATTGACAAATTTGGAAATGAAAAAAATTGGAAAATTTCCATTTTTTAGCTATAAATTACATGAAAACTTTTGGGTGGCACTATTTCCATCCCTTATGTGACTAAATGTACCCCAATGGCCACCCTTCCCACATGGGAAGGGAGAGGTGGGAGGTTCAAATTCCAACCTTCTCAAGGGGGTTCGGGCGGGGATGATTTAATTTCAGGTATGAGCTTTGACTTCCATGCCTTACAAGGAGGCATGACAAAAATTTAAGAGTGGGAGTTAGAGTAGAAGTAGAGTAGGACCAACAAAAAAATATGCACCCCATTTTCATTAAAAAGACAAGGTGTCCTAATTATTCAATTGCAATTTTAAGTGGTAGGCCCAATTTGTTTACTTTCCTTCTTTTGTTAGTTTTTCTATTTCTGTGTAAGATCTAGTTGCCATAATTAAGAATATCACATGTTTTGTTCTTGTTTACTGTGGATATCCCATATATTAAATGCATTATGTTTTCTCTTTATTTTTAGACTTTACTCCCATAAAAATTATTTTTGTCAAAAAGAGAAATTTCGAAGAGATCTAGTTATTTTGTACATTAAGAAAATTGATGGAATTGAAGTTTCTTACTAAAGTTTCTTACTTGTGCTTCTAGGCCAGAGAAAATTGAGGCGCTCGTTTTTGCATATGGCATTATTTGGCTAAAGCCTTGCAAATTAACTTGCCTAAATAGCTTGCCTAAGCCCGAGAAAGAAGTGGCTTAACTAAAGACTCTATTGGTGTCAAGGAACAGAATGAACTTTATCATAAGAAAGAAGGACAAAGTCACCTTAAAGCAATAGTTCAATCTCTAGGGAATGAACCTAATGATCTTCATGTGGCCTATGTTCGAGCCTACTTGTCAACTTGGGGAAAAGTGTTAAAAAAGTCCTAAACCTTTTACATATGTGCTAATTTAGTCTTAAACCTTTTTTTGTGCTAATTTAGTCATAAACTTTTTTTCTTGGTGCCAATTCAATCATTTCCAACTAATTTTGGCCAGATTTTGCTAATTGGGTGTTAGCTGCTGACATGGCACAATAGAGGCTAACGTAAACAACTTTTAATAGTATTTTAATATTTTTGAATTTTTTTATTTGCTCTTTCTTTTTTTCTTTTTTTCCTTCTCCTCCTCCTTCCTCTAGCCAGTCGCCTAGCTAGAGGCGATAGCCGTGGAGGTTGAGGTCAACCTTGCCAGCTACTGGTGAGGCTTGAGCCTTCACCACCCTCGCAAGATCCGGTAAGGTCGAGCCTCGCCTAGGCGTGAGGCCGTGACAGCTCTCACGGCCTAGGTGGTCTCGCGTCATGTTAGTGAGGGTTGAGCCTCGCTGACTAGCGCAAGGCCGCTCTCACGGCCATCGGCCAGGCTTGATCCCTCACTAGCCATTACCTAAGGAGGAGGAGGATAAGGAAAAAAATAAAAAAATAAAAAGAAAAAGAAAAAAGAAAAAAATCAAAAAATATTAAAATATTATTAAAAGTTATCAACGTCAGCGTCAATTGTACTATGTCAGCCGGCCGGCCCCCAGTTAGCAAAATTCGGCCAAAATTAGCCCGAAAGGACTGAATTGGCACCAAATAAAAAAGGTTTAAGATTAAATTGATACAAAAAAAAGGTTAGAACTATATTAATACAAATGCAAAAGGCTTATGACTTTTTTAATACTTTTCCTTGCCAACTTGTATAAGTCTAGTTTATATTCCCAGTGATAATCATTTTTACTCAACCAACCACTATAACGTAAGAAGAGAAAAAAGAAAAAAGAAAAAGAACAAGTTATGTTTTGCTTGCACTAGGTGTAGGGGGTTAGCTTTACATTAGGCGAGGTACTTCCATAACATTGGGGATGTTCTTATTCTTTCTTTTTGATATGAAGAGGTTCACTCAGACGTTGATCCAGAAGGCACAGCATCTGATAAAGCTTCTCAAGGCGGTCCTGGACACCGACGAATAAAAATAAAAATAAAAACAAAAATAAAAATGGGCGGTCTTGGACCACCTAAAGGTTTGCCACTTCGAAGTTTTAGTTCTCATTTTTCATAAATCTTGTGTTGACTGCATTTTATTTTGCTCCGAAACGCTAAAAATTTATAGCATATAAATGTTAAAATATGAATTCAAATATAATCTCATCATAATTTTAAAAATTTGAATAATATCTTGAATTATAACTAAGAAAGCCCAATTTTTTTACTTTGAAAGAGTAAAAGATCATGCTCATCTGTGGATAAGACCAATGGCAACGAGAAAACTCATTCACTATAAAATACCTATCTCGAAAAAAAAGAAAAAAAAACTCAGGAAATCTCTTCAGTGTAATGTTTAATTTTTTCTTTAAAAGTTTACTATCTAAGTTTAATACAAAAATATTCTATGCAATGAATGACCTTGACATGAATCTTGAATAGAAGATGCTATATTCATTTATCTTTTTGGTAGATTCTCGTGGACTCGAGTTCAAAAGATACATCAACTAATAAAGCTTCTTAAGACGATTGCGAAACAACTACAGGTTTGCCACTTTTAACTTTTAATTTTTTCCTTTTTCGTAAATCTTATGTTTATTGCATTTTTTTATTAATTCGAAATATTTTAAATTCACGGCGTGCAAATGCTGACATAAAAGTTAAAACATGATCTTTCCATAACTTTAAAAGCATAATAATATCTTCAATTTTAATTGAGAACACCCCCCCCCCCCCCCCCCCCCCCCCCGGGGAAAAAAATAAGAAAAAGAAAAAAACAACCCAAGAGGAAGAAAAAAGAAGAAGAAAGAACTGACTTCCGAAGAGTAAACGAAGGCGCCCATGGAAACAGGCTTGTTGAGTAACGACCGCCCCTTGATATGGATTGGCGTTTCATCGGAACTTTTTGCACTTGCACGTGACCTTAAAAACAAGAAGTGCGAAAGACTGAGGACTTTTATATTTCAGTACTTGCCGTCAAGCCACCAGTGGAGGTCAATGAGAAGTATCGATCATTGTTTGAAGCCGCAGTAAATAGTGATTGGAAAGGTGCCGAGAAAATCCTCGATCATGATCCCGAAGCAATCACGGCCACACTTTTGACCACAGGATGTCGTCCAGCTACTGTGCTCGATATTGCGGTTATTGTCGGAGAAGATCAATTGGTGGAAAACCTGGTTAAACGTGTCCCTGCGGAAAAGAAAGCTCCCATTTTAAAGGCTGCCCTCTGCCATGCTGCTCGGATGGGAAGAATAAGAAGGGTAGAGGAATTAGTACATGATCTTGACGAAGTTGGTAAATCAGGTGTAGGAGTTGCCTTGTCAATTGCTACTAAAAGTGCTCCTAAGCAGAAGGAGGTTATCTGGTTCCTAGCCACCAGACATTTGAAATCCACCCCAAAGTATGATCTCGTGCTTGCCCTTATTAAGGCTGGCCATTTGGGTAGGATTTCACACTCACTCATTTTATCTGATTTCCTTCACTGTCTACTTGAATTAATTTTTTTGTTCTTGTGTCCCAAAAGACATACTCTTGCATTTAGCTAACGCACACCCCAAGTTAACGAACTTTGACACGAGCAAAAACCTTGGCCTGTTAAAAGACTTAGCGCACGTGAAGTCTTACTACCGCAGTGGAGCTCAACTCAATTTTTGGGAAAAGTGTATTTACCAATGTAGGTACTTTTTGCGCTTCTTTTGTTAGATATGCACAATTAGAGCAACTCTATCCTCATGGTGTTCATTCTATCTATTCCCTTTTTAGGTATCCCTCCCTCGGTTGATCCATCATCTCACAATGTCAAAGACACCAAGATGGCTCGAGGTATTTTTGTTAATCTACTGACGGATGGACTAATACGGCAAAAAGCATATCATTCAAAGATCTTACTCATAAAAAGTTAAGGGATAGGGACTACATCAGTTTATACAATTAATATCTAAATCATGATGTGTGTAACAAGTTAATTTCTAATCGAACAAGAAGTAACGATATTTACACCCCCATTTTAGCTAAAACGCTCAACTTTTCCAACAAACCAATCGAAATAACCCCCTCCAAATTATTGTTTCTTTATATATTATACTAACCTGCAAATCTGCCTAAATTTTTGACATTGTGAGTGGTTCTCTGGAATAAGTTTGCAGGTTTATAAAGTTAAACATCTTTGATTTTTACTTTTTTCTTTGGACTTTTTAGACTATAATATGAATTGCAAGATGGGGGTCAAAAATTTATTTACGCTTTCTTCACTTTAAAACTCACACCAGAATTTTTCAAAGGAAAGTTTTAAGCATGTTTTAAAATTTGGATACACTTGATATGAGATTGAATCTACGATCGTTATAGTTACTTTCTTCATAATTGGACTAGAACAACAAGAAGTTTTTTTTTTCCTTTATGTTCTTATCCTTGGTTAATATTTTGATATGATCTAAATATAACTATGTTTGACATGTGATCATGCTTCTAACAATTTAACCCTTTTGAAAATATAATACCATAAATTAAAATTGAGAACATTTTCTAGGCAGAGTTAGAATAAGATGCATGATAAAATGATATTTTGTTAGGTAATAATGGAGCATTTCTATTGTGAAATTGATGAAAGTGATAAAAAAAAAAAAAAACAATACTTTGAAGAGAGAAATGAGGGTATTTCGGTAAGTTAACTGGAAAAAAAGGAGTCCCTTAGCCAAAATGGAGATGGAAATAGGGCCGCACTTAACATTTGTATAATTAGTTTGAGAAGTCTTACTTAATGTTGGATTGCCAAGTAGAAATATTGAGAATTGTAAATTTGCATGTTAAGTCAGGGAGGCTGATTGATCCAAGTTGTTTTCTAACATTGAGCATTATTAAAATTTAATTACATGTGCAATTTTCATTTCACAAATGTGATATGTATCTTAATGTTCATCATCAATTCCTAATTTGCCGAAGTGATGCTTCTCTCCTCTTCATGGTGGTAGAAGCAGCAATTCCTTGATTCAAGATATTAATCTGGAATCTCAACACAAAACCATGTATACGAATTGGCATAGTATCTTCAGACCAAAAAAAGAAAAAAAAATGCGGTGGTATCTACAGAAAAATGACCTTATTTATCCATGGTTAGAGGTCTCTATTTTATATTGTAAATTGATGTGCTCGATGTATCCCTTTAGGATCATAGTTTTAAATATGGATTGATTCTCGATTCATATATTACATATGATTGGATTTCATTCAATTTAAAGTCCAATTGACATGTATCCAATAGGAGAATTTGTAAAGATAGTTAAGTCAAAAATTGATCTATCGATCAATTGCTGAATCTATCCATTTTTCCAAACTCTTTTTTTTCCATGACATCGTGTGTGTTCATCCATAAATCCATTTGTTCTTCGATACATGCATTTTGATTTTAAAGCCATATGAAGTTTGCTTCCCCAATTAATACGTTAAATTCATCATTCTCTTCTCAACTACTACACACGTGTGTGTGCACACATAAGATCACAACCCAAAAGCGAAAGCCTCTATAACCTTTTGAATTTTCATCGCAGGCAAAATTGCTCATCTAGTGTTACGTGTAGCACCTTTTATCAAAAGGATTGGAGAATTGAAGTTGCGGCACGAATGCTGGCTTGAGTTAGCAATTCTAGTTTTTAAAGGGATGAAGGATCCTAAGAAAACTCCTGAAATACTCCAATTGACTTCAGCCATTGTCCTTGAAGCCGCATCTAATGGAATATCTGAAATTGTCAAGTTATGTCTTAAGCAATATCCGGAACTAATGTGGGATATAAAATTCACAAAAGAACTGATTAAAGAAGTTGTGAGGGGACGGCATGTTGAGTTGTTTAGACTAATGAATGCATGCGACACAATTCCAAAGTTGACGTACGACATTCAGAGGAACCGCGACCTGATGGAGGCAGTAGTAGGATGGTCAACAGGATATGCACCGGCAGATGTTTCTGGGTCAGCTTTTCTTATGCAAAGGGAACTTCAATGGTTTGAGGTCGGTTCACTATATTTGTGTGCCACTCTTTAATTTATTTACATGCATGTTAATAGACGTCCTTAATTTTCTGAAGGTACTGGAAAATAGGAGCTCTCCTAAAATTGAAAGTCTAAAATTCAAGGTCGGTTCACCTTATTTGTTTTGCCACCCTTTTGTGCTCTTTAATTTATATTTGTGTTGATAGATGAAGATGAAGAAAGATGAGAGCGATCCTTCTTCTAAAAGTCTGGAATTGGAACCAACGGACGAAAGGAGTGGGAAAACGTACTGGGAAGTTTTTGTAGAACAGCGCAAAGATTTGCTCCAAGAGGCAGGACAATGGATGAAGGATACATCAACATCTTGTAGCCTTGTAGCGACTCTCATCATTACAGTAGCTTTTGCTGCAGTTTTTACTGTACCTGGAAGCACCGACCATACTGGGATCCCGATCTTTTTGAAGAAGAGCTCATTCACGGTATTCATGGTTGCAGACGCTCTAGCTCTCTTCTCCTCTATCACCGCCACTTTGATGTTCTTGGCTATCCTAACTTCACGCTATGCCGCAAAAGATTTCCTCCACTCACTACCAAGAAAAATGATATTGGGCCTCACCTTTCTCTTTCTCTCTTTGGCCTTTATGCTCGTGGCTTTTGGGTCTACTCTTACGATCGTCCTAAGCGAACGATGGAAGTGGATTTACATCCCCATTACTTTGTTAGCTACCGTCCCTATCATATTATTCGCAATCCTACAGCTTCCCTTGTATGTTGAAATGGTTGAATCCACTTATTGGCCTCGCCTCTATTATCCTGTGAATATTTGGAAATGATTTGTGCTAGTGTTATGGAACAAGGCCATCTGTGATGTGATCTTTATTTACACTTGTTATTGTGTGTGAAATGTAAAAATTATGGTGTTTACTCATGTTTTAAGACTATTGAGGTATGACATTAGTCATACTTATGCTTAAGTTCAATGTATGCTGTCAAGCGCACATCTTATCTCCATGGGTTATTTGGTATTTTTACCCCAAACAGTGAGCAATTACTTCATTGCTTGTTGTATCAACTAGTAAGGTAAACCCAATTCTTCAAAGAATTGGTAACATGGTCATCAATATTCAATATTGATAGGGTTCATCCATTGAAATAAAGCAATGATCCACAGTAATTCCTGTTGGAGAAATCTTCCTGGAGTGTTTTGAAGCTGACAAAACGTTTCCTTCAGTCTAGTATGAAGATTTGCAGTCTCTACTATTTAAAGTCTGAAGACCTCCGGACTGCCAAACTCAAGACTCAAAGTCTATCCTCATTGACAGTTTCTAGTTTGTCGAAGAAGGTCTATCCAGGACTGGATGTTTCGTTAATGATTTGATCTTATCGACTGACGAAGATCTCTTGGCTAGATATGACATAACGGAATCCTTTATTCGAATCAAGATTGATTAAGGATCCGATGATTGGCAAAGTATACTTGGAAGGTTCTACTTATGGAAACCGAGATCCTGATTATATGGGCGAACATGATTGATGGGCTATCGACATGTTCCTTAAATAGCTCGAATGATATTCCTAATTGATTCTGTCCAACAGGTAGATTGGAGGAATTCATTTGGTAAGTGCCAACGGGTATGATGACATAAAGGAGTATATAAGGAAGACGTTCTAGTTGTTCGAGTGTGTGGGCGATAGAAGAATTCCAAAGTCTGAAGCTCCTTGTTCTTAGTCAATTCATTTGTTGAGCGAAATCTTGTACGCAAAAGAGAGTTTATATTCTAGAGAAACCTTGAGGAAGTGTGGTAGAGTATCTATACTGTGGAATCAAGGAGAACTTTGCTGTAACGACTCTTTTGTTCATAATGAAATCCAACCGGTGGGCTGTCAGTGCGGAAGAGTGGACGTAGGCTTGGAATAAGCCGAACCACTATAAACCTTATGTTCATTTTTCTTCCCTACTCTCTGTTTTACTTTGATCATAATTACTTGTGATAACAAAAAGGCGAGCTTCATTGTTATTGTCTAATATAGCTCACATATCACGAGAAATTGTTTTTGCACTTATTCACCCCCCTCTAGGTGCTTATACTAGCTATCTCAATTCTCTATCCTACAGAAGATGGACACCCAAGTAGTGGCCCAACACAAGGAAATTCTCATATGGCAAGCCGAGCAAACAACTATTTTAGTTCAGCGGAAGCTCGGCCTTCAAAATCAGTCTTCACTCACTGCCCACACTTCCGCTGCATCCTCTCATCCAAGTCTCTGGCTTTGACTTCTGCCATCTTAGCCGCATTGGCTATCGATGCCTCTTGCGCTTCCATGATCGTCATGCTTTGCTCTTCTCCACCGCACCACCCGTTCCTAACTGCTCATCCAGTGTCAGTGCACAGTGCTCATCAACAGTAGCACCAACTCCATCAGAGACATAGCCATCAAAAGCCCGCACTCCCGCCTCACCACAACTTTAGCCTCTTTCAGGTCTATCTATGATCGCAGCAGCGAAAGGCTTGACGTTTCTTTGATGAATAGTGCTAGTACACCAAGCACCTGGCTGGATAATGAAGCGGGGAGTATCAACGTACCTGGATGCAATTGACATGTGGAGATGTTTCAATGTCGTGACAAGATGACCAAATTAGATATAATCTCAGAGAACAAATTGCCTATAAGCTAACGGATACTTCTGCAGGTCTCTTGAGACCATAAGTCCAGCGGAAGTAAGCAAGAGCAAAGTTTGTTTTGGATTCACCTTGTGATATTACGATTGAGATTTGGGAAATAGGATACTAATTCTTTCTAATCAAGCTTAGAATTTATTGATCTTATGTTGCTTTGGACCAACATTTACAACTGACACATTTAGAACTAACCAAAGAATACGAGATGAGAAACCAAAGGAACTATTTGGACAAGAGAGGAATTTCCTAACCCTAAGGTTCCCATGACACGTTTACCGGGGGAAAAGTACCAAAAAAGTCTTAACCTATTATATTGATATCAATTTAGTTCTAAATTTTTCAATTAGACAATTTTAGTTTTAAACCTTTTTATATTGGTATTAATTTAGTCCATCCTGACCAATTTTAGCCGGCTAGCACTGATGTGGACGCCGACAGATGACTGGACGCTGACATGGCAATTTTTAATAATTTTTTATTTATAATTTTTTATTAATTTTTTATTAATTTTTTTTCTTTTCTTTTTTCTTTTCTTGTCTTTCTTCTTCCTCCTTGAACTGTCCTTGTGGTGGCGAGCGAGGCTTGTCAGCTACTGGATGAGGCCGTGAAGCCCTTGTCGGCCCACGGCAAGGCCAGGGCGAGGCTGGCCTTGCGTAGATTTAGGTAAAGCTACCTCGCCTGCAACCCTGGGTAAGGACCGCAACCCTCGCCGATGGCTAGCAAGGGCTTCGTTGCCCTCGTGCAGTGGTTGATGAGCCTCGTCAGAGGCTTGCCAGCCACCATAAGGATAGTCCAAGGAGGAAAAAGAGAGAAAAGAAAAGGAAAAAGAAAAGAAGAGATTAATAAAAAAATTCTAAAAAATTATCAAAAAATTGCTACGTTAGCATTTGGCCATCGGCTAGCATCCACGTCAGTGCCAATCGGCCAAAATTTATCGGATGGACTGAATTGGTACCAATGTGCAAAGGTTTAGGATTGAGTTGGTTTCAATGCAATAGACTTAGGACTTTTTTGGTACTTTTCCCATTTACATATGCATCTATTTTCCTCATCCATAGCGGTGTGAGCCAAACCGAAATTTGACACTTTGGGCCTAAAATCACATTCCAATAATATGTTGCTGGCCTTGAAGTCTCTATGTATAACATGATGGGCTTGAGTCCTAAAGCAAATCAGTTAAACCACGAGAAGCACCAATCTAGGGCCAGCTTGCTTAAGATAATTATCAAAAAAGTTATAAACCTATTGCATCTATGTCATTTAAATCCTAAACCTTTCAATTAGATCAATTTAGTCATAAACATTTTCATGTTTTGCTGATTAAGTCCATTCGATCAATTTTGACTAGAAATCACTGATATAGATGTTAGTCATCCTATGTGGCATGGCCTTATAGCCCTTGCCCAATGACCACTAAGGGTCAGCCAGCCCTTGCCTAGTGACTGGGGAGAGTTGCTTGGCCCTCGCTAGGCTTAGAAGAAAAAGAAAGAAAGCAAAAAAAAAAAAAAAGTATTATTAAAATTGTTCGAGTTAGCTTTAGCTATGCCATGTAAAATGGTCAACATTCATGTCAATGATTTTTGGCTAAAGTGGGCCGAATATATTCAATTAGCAAAATATGAAAATATTTAAAATCCAATTGGCAAAATTGAAAGGTTAATAAGTTTAAGACTTTTTGAACAATTTTCCCTCCTATTTCGACCCAACTCAATCTCACCCCTTGCCTAAACAATTGTGTGTGTGTGTGTGTGTGTGTGTGTGTGTGTATTAATTAATCCACCAACATGCTTGTTATTTTAAATTTCCCCACTTGTTTTCCCTTTATATATGATGCTTACTCCATAGTTGTTGCGATCTACCCTTTCCGTTCGGAGGGGAAATGACATAGGTTTAGGGATATTGTCTAAAAGACGGGTCCACAGCTCTCGTTTAGGCATGGCCTCTTCTAAATCCATACATCGCACAACGTTGGGGTATTCAATTTTAGTTTTAAATGATGCTATGAGGATTTTCAAATGAGAAATCGCCATTGGCCTTTTGGGATAAACTATAAACCAAGAGAGACATTGAAGTATACCTTACTTCCTATACAACTAAAGAATGTAGGGTCGGTATCTTGATTATACTAATTAATCAACTAGTGTCCTTTAAGTACCTAATATTGTTCAATTCAACAAAAAAAAAAAATTCACGCATTCAGGATTGATTTTAAACTTATCAACTAACAAATAAAGTGATCATGTGAGTGCACAATAATTAAAAAAACAATCAGCAGCCATTTCTAACTAGGCCATGGGGGAAAAGGATCCACATATTGAAAGTGCACAATCAAAGGCATTTATCTCAAAAAGAAACATTCGAGTCTCAATGTAAAGCTCTAGGTTTGTTCAATGTTGAGCATAATTTTTATCCAAGAATTTCCTACACTTTTAGGAGAAAACTACCCAAAAAACTATTTTTAGACCCTTTTTGAGGAATTCTAATTTTTTTGAATTTTTATTTTGGAATTTTAGTGATTTTCCAATTTTTCTAATTTTCAAATTTTTTATACATTTCTTGAATTTTTAATATTTTTTTAAATTTTTTAATTTTTATGATATCTTTTTTTAATGTTTTTCATGAATTTTAACATTATTAAAAGAAAGAAAAAATTCGGCCCAGGTGACCCGGCCCGATGAAGCTAATCCGGACCCTATCGGTCTAGGTTGGGTCAAAATCCGGACTAGCCCTAGAACCCATTCGAATTAACCAAGTAAGCCCATAAAATTCTTAGCCCACTCGGAGCCTTCAGCCCATTTTTATTTTCCATTCTCAGCCCGGCCACCTCTGGCCCACAAAAATATAAGCCCAGTCCTCAAACGAACCTAGCCCACTTTAACACCAAAATCTTCCAGTGCTGAATTTTGGTCGGTCCTACTCTACTCATATTCTAACTCTCACTCTCAGATTTTGGCCGTGCCTCTATGTAGGGCGTGGAAGTCGAAACTCACTCCTGAAACTAATTCGTCCCCACCTCAACCCCTCTTGAGAAGGTGAGGATTCGAACCCCCCACCTCCCCCTTTCAAGTTGGAAGGGTGGCTACTGGAGTAAACCCCAGTGGTTACACCATGCTAATTCACTCCTCCCCATTTTGTCTTTTTTCTCTTCTTTTATTACATTTTTCCATTTCTTTTTCTTTCACCCTCACTGCTTGGCTTTCTATTTCATTCTTATAACGTAAACATGAAGCATCTAAGGATTAAATGGGAAAATAAAAAAACTTCGATGAACAATAAGGGTTTGTATGATAATGTTTCTATTCCCAAAAATAATTTATGTTCAATTTTTTTTTTCTATTTATGTTCCCTCAATGAGTTTTGAACATTTAAAAATGTTTGATAACTGCATAAAATTTGTATTCCTAAAACAGAAATGCTTTTGATACAACCCCATATATTTTTGTGACTTAGAATTTATTTTAATTTATTAATAATTTTGAACATTTTTCTCTCTTTTTCTTTTTTTTTTCTTTTTATTCTTTTTCCTTTAACTAGTCGCCGACCTCGTTCATGGCCAACCGGCAATGAGCTAGACGAGAGCCGGTGAGGTCCCCTTAAGCCTCGTCGCAGTTGGGTGAGGCAAACTCACGGTGGCCAAGTGAGGGTGCGTTTGGGAAAACTTTTGGGAAAAGTGTTTAGGAAAATGCAAACATCTTTGAGTTAAAAGTGTTTTCCAAAATGCAACTGTGTTTGGTAAATTGTACTTTGAAAGCCCTTTGTGAAGCACTTTGAGCAAAATAGTGTTTGGGAAATTATATTTACAAAGCATCTTTATGGTAAAAAAAAATTATCAAAAGAAAAATTAAAAAAAATTGACCGGCAAGGGCGGCGACCTTCGGCGACCTTCGGCAAACCTCCGGCGACCTCCGGCGACCTCGGATCTGGGGCAGTGAGGTTGCACGACGCCGTCGCGACCTCCGGCGACCCCGAATCTGGGGCGGCGAGGCCCGGCGACCCCAGATTTGGGTCGTGGCGGCGTTGCGTGACCTCTCGCGACCTCCGGCGACCCCGGATCGAGAGGCGGCGAGGTCGCGCGACGCCGCCTCGACCTCCGGCGACCTAGATTCGGGGCATTGAGGTCGCGGGAGGACCTCGCCGCCCCCGGATCTGGGGTGGCGAGGTCGTGGGAGGTCGCGCAACGCCGCCGCGACCCAGATCCGGGGGCGACGAGGTCGCGCGACCCAGATCGGGGGCGAGAAGGTCCTCCCGCGACCCTACCGCCCCAGATCTGGGTCCCGGCGACCCAGACCTCACTGCGACCCACCCCTAGCGTCGGTCGCGCCACCCTCGACAATGGTCGTCTGGGGGACAGTTGCCGGCAACTGCCTGCCTTTCACCGGCGACTGGTTGCGGAAGAAGAAGAAGCTCGCGCGGAAGAAGAAAAGCTCGTGGAAGAAGATGATGAATAGTAAGGGCGAAAACGGACAAACGAAAAATGAATGAGGGTAATTTGGGAATTTTTTTTTTTTTTTTTTATCCTCAAGCTCAGCATTTTCGGTAAGCTGAAAGCCCAAGGCAGCCCCCACCCTGCCTTGGGCTTTCAGCCTTGTGAAAGCACGCATTTGGGGAATGCCAACCCAAAAATGAATGCCAAACAGGCTGGCATTTGCCCAAGGATCTTTAAGCCTCCAAAGGGCTTTGGGAAGTGGTTCCCAAACGGAGCCTGAGTCTAGTGGGGACCTCACTAGTAGTCGACAAGCTTGGGATAACCTTGTCAGGGGCTAGCAAGGTTCCATTGAGGTCACTAAGCCTTGTCTAGTTAGTCACCGGCCATCACCAAGGTCGATGAGAAAGAAAAGAAAAGAAAAACTACACAAATAGATTTATATTTCAGGGAACAAAAAAAGAAAAGAGAAACATGAACGTTATCAAATGCACCCTAAATTATATTCAAAATCTATTACTAAACTAAAATGAGGAATCACTCTAATGTTTTATTACCCCTAATCGAGACAACCACTTTCGAATTCGAATTAGGTTACATGAAGCAAGTCCTAACAATAAGGTAGTGTAGAATGGTCCTTTCCATAAGATAGATTGAAGTGGTGGATTGGATCAAGTTTGATAAGTGGAGTCCATTTCAAGATGTCATATCACGTCATGATTATTATTACTTAGTATGAATATATTCTTATATATGTACGGATTGGACCAAGTCTAATAAATAGTTGGTCTCTCATGAGAAATAGAGTGACACGATTGTGACTAGACATCTAGCTATACAACTTTAAGTATACAATGATCCACATGCGACTGTGAAGAGATCATGTCTGCCCAGCTGTACCATATCTCGCTAGTATTTTATTCTCCGTGTCATTGTGTCCACTAGTCAATTCCAATTTACGGGCCTACAAAAAGAGTCACGGGGAAAAATTAAGGATAGTTAGTGTTGAAAATTCTAAATCAATATATCGTTGTCATATTTACTACAAACTAAATTTTGTATTACAGAAAATCCCGTGTTGGTACGCCAATGTGATGAATCTACCGAATTCTTAGGATAAACTTAGGGATTTTAGCATAATTTTTAAAATGTGAGGAAGCTTTCAGGTAAGATCAATAGGTTTGCCAATCTAGGTTCTTTTTTTTCTTTCTTTCTTTTAAGATCTAGCTCTCAAGGATGACGTTCAGGAAACCTAATCATTCTAAGTTCACTCGTTGGATCCATGTTGCAAGCCGATCATCCGAATCATTTATCACGTGCACTTTTATGCTTGCATTATAACGGTGATATTAAATGGAAGCTGTTGACACAAAAAGGTGCCCAAGTTCCCGACTCACGACTGGGACTTGGAGAGGGTGAGCAAGACGCGACAGAAGTAAAATTCGATGAGTGTTGGGAGCTTTTAGTGGGCAGACATAGACAATCAACAAGACGACTAAAAAAGATTTGCAAACGGTAAAAACGAAAGGACATTTTTATTTCCTTAGATATGAGTGTCGATGAATAAAGCTTGGTTTTACCAACAAGAAGGCCACGACTGAAACAAATCACTACGAGCTAGAAACCAGGTAGTTGTCCAAGTAATGGGACCAATAATTTCGGACACAGTTCGCTTGGGCAGGCCTGCATGGCTATGGAGAGATGGAACTGACACGATCATGATGCGGTGGAGCCGAAGATCTCGGAAACTACCGACCATAAGAGCCCGGAAAAAAGGCCGTTTTAAACGTTAGGAAGTCGAGCCCCAAGTTACAAAAGTATTGGCCATTGCTACTTGCTAGATGGGAAAAGTGGAGAAGTGCGATTGATTATCGAGTAGTGGGTTTGTCTGGTAACCGCATATAAATAAATGCTGCTGAATTTTCCATGTTGCTTTCTTTTTTTACCGTTGTCAACCGCCGGAAATAGCTATTAGTAGTATGATTCTCGTTAGAGTAAAGGCATCATCAATCAAGTAATGAATATAAATTGTTTAATTTTATCTTCACATTTCAGTACATTTTCTATATGGGCAGCCATGATTGCCTCGAGTCTTCATACCTTTAATTTTCTCGGCACATCATTTATCGATTTTCATAAACGGTTTTTTGTCAATAACTTTTCAACAAAACAGAAATGAATAGAAGATAGATTTATTTCGAATATATTAGTTTAAAATTTTTTATAACAAGAAAATTAATTTAGAATAAATTTGGGGTCGCGTACTAATTTAGAAATTTTCGTAGTGACCCAAAAACTAAAAACTAAACTAATGCCAACTAATAGAAAAAATTTTCGTCTGCGTTTAAGCATCTAACCACTACCGTGTCAATTTCGGTGCGGTTTGAACTGGAAACTTTTTATGGACGAACCAATGTATTAAATTAAATTACAATGTGAGGGCCCAAAAAAATAATATATTAAATCAGATTAAATAATACCGGCTGAAGTAACCGAAGGCAACGTGCCGCACGTGCCTTTGAAAAGGACCACGCGGTTCAGGAGTTCGGTGTGGATAAGATCGACAAATATATATAATATATTAATTTATTAATACAAAAAACAATTGTTTGTTTTTGGAAAAATAAAAGAAAAAGTGAAAAAAGAGAGAAAGAGACGAGTGGTACCCCGACAGGGTCTAATTCTAATGATTATCGGTCCGTCCCTTCACTCCTCTCGCTTGTTCATACGTTGCCTTCAGTTCCGCCTCCTGTAGCTCCAATTCAAATGGCTTTTATGCTTCCCTTTTTTTTCAAAAAGTACCGTAAAAAAATTCTTAAATTATAGACACTATGACATATGTCACAAAAACTCTCAAATTTGCATAGCATGACAAAAAAAAAAAAATCCTCGATTTTTGTCATGTCAGTACAGGTTAGGGGAAGTTGTCACAAATAATATTTTTATATGAATGTTACTTCGATCCTGAACTTTTTAATTTCATCAATTTGATTATAAATTTTTGTGTGAAATTCTAACCTATTGTTGTTGGCCAATTTTTGCTGACACATCATGAACATGGCAATGTGCTACAAAGAATTACCAACAACAATTGGATTGCATGTTAGCAATAGGACTAGATTGAAATTTCATATAAAAATCTACGATTAAATTAATATCCATACAATATGTTTAGTATAGATTGAGTAATTGTTTCTAAAAAAAATTGGGATATATAGCATAGTGGTGGGCATAATTTGTGATTTTTTTGACACAGTAAAAATTTTAGGTATTCATATTACAATAAATATTAAATATTTGGTGGTATTAATTTTTTCTCATTTTTTTTTTATCATCAAGTCATTTTAGCGGGGAGTGGGAGCAATCCTAGCTACGAAATACATGGCGACACGTATTTCAAATAGAACAATGATTGTTAGAGCAATGTTGATCGCCGTGACCATAACAATAGCTTGTTACACATGTTTTATAGATTAAATTAGTGAAACAGTGTTATGATCACCAGAATGTTTTAAAAGTTTCGCATAATTATATGACGTCAATTATTATTATTGTAATTACATAGATAAATTTCGGAATTTACATTAAAAAGAGAATGTTGTAACAAGTAGCTGGAGGCTACTTAAGCAGAGTTTTTTTTTTTTTCCCATTGTTTGAATTATTTGTCACTTTCATTTCTTTATTGACCAATATAAAAGATTGAAGGATGTAGACATAGTAGTCACACATATCTAAATTTAAAAATTAATAATTAACAATTAAAAAACCCTACTTTTGAACCATTGGTCTTCACTTCTTGTCTTCAGCAAAATCATCGGTACTTAACTTGAATTGTTGATCACTCGCCCTTTCAAAGAAGAGAGATACTACATAAAGAAAGGATTGTCGAATATTCATGAATTTTATTTACCAGCATAAAAAATTAGATCATACATATATACACATAAACAATTACAGCCGTAATGTTCTCCTTTAGGGTAGAAAGTGAAATTGGTAACATTTTGAAAAAAAAATTAAATAAGAAACTTCCTTTACGATCAGTTGTTATAACGCATTAATCTCACCAATTCTCTAGGACTTATTCCTGATTTATTGTTTGTAAAAAAAAAAAGCCTTCTCAATTCATCACTTTTTAGAAAATAGCACCTGTATATATAATTTTATTTTTTTGAAAAATGCTGAAAGAAAGGGCTCTCACATTATCATGAATATTTTTGCAATCTCTCTCTCTCTCTCTCTCTTTTTCCCTTTTTCTTTGGGGGGTGATGACTGAGATTTTTGCTGGATCAAAAGACAAGCGTGATATCTCACTTTGGAGCTGGCTGGCTCGGCCTTTATATAAACCCTCCCCTCCTCCTTCACTCATTTCATATAATTTTGCTCGCTTATCAAGCTCGCAAACACTCAGTATCGTTCCCGCACGCACGCACGCACAGATGGGGAAAGAGATAGCGAGCGCAGAGAAGGAGGAGATGCAGAGATGGCTGAGGGAGTCCTCCTCCTCCTCCTCGTCGATGCATCAGCAGCCGAAGCTGCTCCTGCTCTCACTGAACCACGTCTCGTTCGTGTGCAAGTCGGTGGCCGAGTCCGTGAGGTTCTACGAGCGTTTCCTAGGCTTCGTCCTCATCAAGCGCCCTTCCTCCTTCAACTTTGAAGGCGCCGGGTAAATCCTAGCATGCCCCTTTTGGTTTTTCGCTTTGCCCCCCTTTGCTTCCCTTGTTGGAATCGCTGGGAATCAATGCTTTGAAACTTATATGACGTCGGTCGGACCGGGGTGTACGCGTTGTGGTACTGGCCCTGGTCTTAGATGTGGGCATTTCTTTGTACGTGGTTCGGTCGGTCCGGTCCGACAGGAAATGTAAGTGTGGTTAGAGCATGTAGATCTCTCGGCTCATCCCTAACTTACTTGGAGATGTTTGGTGAGGGTCGAAAGAGCGATTCTTGCATCGCGAACCACCCGTCCTACATGAATCTTTTCATGCCATTTCACTCAAATCAACAAGAAGCTTTTGAAACGAGGCTCAGCTTATAGTGAGAAACATGTTTTCTCTAAATTCCAATCTTTCTTAACGATGAAAACCTTTTATCATGTCATCTTTGAAACCAAATTGTGTGTTTTTTTTTTTTGGGGGCGGGGGGGGGGGGGGGGGGTTATAGTTTTGAGGGCTTTTAAAGAAATTTACTCCAACATGGTCTCCATCATCAAACCCTTTGGACCTGCAGAAGTCTTTTGAGATATTAAAGCATTTTAGCCTAAACTTTGCTTGATTCGTGCTTAGAACAGCTTGTTTTGCCCTTTTATATTGTTAGCAGCCTTTCTAAAATGACTTCGTTTAGTGTGGAAAAGAAGCAAAGGAGTAAACATGTGTTGATGTGGGTTCCCCTTTTGGGATGCGTTTATCATCATTTTTTTGGGGGTTAATTTACTCTTTTCTAATTTAGCAAAGGGCCCCAAGTGCGCTGGCGAGACAATCATTACAGATATTTAAAATTTTCTAAAGTAATTTTTTTGGGATAATTAAATGCTTAACAAGTGTTTCGGGGAAAAAGAAAATTCAAAAACCCAATAACAAAATCCTGCTTCTAAAGCAGGTAGGTTTATTATCCAAAATTTGGGATAACCAGATTGTGTCCACTTCCCACCAACTCTTTTGACTTGACACTCTTACCTTGATTAGTTAAATAAGAACAAGTCTCCAATCCATCATCACTTGATAGCTTTTTCGAGGCAGTTCTGTTTAGGTGGATGTTCAGTTCTTTTGGAACCTTCATGTATAGTAGTGGTCTTTGTGAATCTTGTTGATTTTTTCCTCTTTTGCGAAATTGTCGAATTCAAGAAACATGTTCGATACGCGAGTTGATGACGCGGACCGGATTTGATAACAGAATCGGCCCTTCTCGTTTTCAGGCTGTTCAACTATGGAATTGGCATCCATTTGCTTGAAGTGGAGGATGTTCCTGCAAAGAAAGGGGCGATAAATCCCTAGGACAACCACATCTCCTTCCAGTGCTCCGACATGAAGCTCGTGATGAAGAAGCCGGAAGAGATGAACATTGAGTACGTGACCGCAGTCGTCAAAGAAGGCGTTATCAAGGTCGATCAGCTGTTCTTCCACGACCTGGACGGTCACATGATAGAGAACTGCAACTGTGACAACTTGCCGGTTCTTCCCCTGTCCTCTTGCCCACTCAAACTCCCCGAAACTAACAAGGACCCGTCCCCGTCCACATTGTATGGTAAGTTTGACCACGTTGTATGGTAAGTTTGAGAATTGGTGTTTGGACAAACAATGCGCCATGGAAGTCGCGAATCAGATGATGGACAACTTGGTGAAGAACATGTTTGACATCTCGATTGAGCTGAATCTAGGATTCGACGTCGAAGCAAATTTTGCCGAGCAATTCAAAGGACCCCTTTCGTGAATAGAATCTGCCAAGTCTCTCTCTGTGCAGGTTGCAAAATGAGTGTAAAGATTTGAAGAATAAGGAGATGTTCCACCGTCTGGAAAAAGTACAAGCAAATTCAATCTTTGTTTCAATTAAGTAGCGTCTGTCTTGTATCCCCTTCTTGGCTCAGCTGTAAAGGCTTTTGCACCCTAGGGTTGTTGAGTCCATTGTCGTAGCTTCAAAATATAAGTAAAATTCATCAATTGTTGTATTGTGATAACTTCTGATTGAACAAAATGCACATTAGCGCTCCTTTGGGGAAAGTTTTGGTGCCAAACTCACTAGCTGCAAAACTAAATAAGACGACTGACCTACCGGAGCTATAATCTGCAAAATTTACCTTGCTATAAAAACTGAGTTCACAAATTGTTCAAAAGATCTTAGAAGAGCAGAGATGCATCATTACAAGGCAATGGAAGGATAGGGATCACGAACTCTTCGAATAAGTTACAGACTGGGTCTTTCAAAGAAGTTGCCCAATCCTAAAGCCAATTTCAAGCTAGTGGGCAATTCAACTCAACAAGACATCTCCAGAAAGGGTCAAGAGGCCATAACATACATGATAATGGAGTTGAGCAACATGCTATACTCGCAAGTCACCGCTCCTAGTCTTCGAAGCCATTTAGTGAGTCTTTCAGATGCTTCTTTCCCAATTACTAACCATCTCTCTCGTTCCTTGCTCTGCATATTTTATTCTCTCATTCATAAGAATAAAGCACGAGGGCCAACTCTATAATAACTGTGGAATATCTACTACTTAAATATGGGCATCTAAATGCAATACATAACTCGAACAAGATTAGAAAGGGGAAAAAGAAGTCCAAAATCTGATGACCAAGAAGATAAATGATGCAATACAATTTTCCTACTATCTTCTTCCTGCAAAATGTGAGGCACCCTCAACTCGACATTCTCATTCTCGGCTCCCAGATATTGATGTTTTGGCTTTGTCGAGGGCATCCTGTGGCACCACAACCCTGAACACCACGTATTGATGATTCAAGCTTTTTTCCCCCTGTAGCCGGTGAACGCTGCCTAACGCTCCCGCACTCGGATTTGGAAAAGCGTAAAACACACGCCTGATTCTCTGATGCACAAGTGCCATTGCACACTTTAAACAAGACAAGATGTAGCAGAAAAGTTCAATATCAGGAATTTCATCACTCTATTTCAAAAAATCTACAACTCTTAACACTTGTTACGCCAAATGAATTGCAACTCTCCATTTTATTTTCTCCAGATCTCAAATGTGAAAAATATCTAATCTACAAAGAGGACAGGAATGCAAAGTGCATTTGCAAAGAACCAGTACTGTCCAAAGCAGAATCTCAGATATTTTGGGCAAAGGGTAATAAGCCAAATAGGCTGCACGTGCACCAAACCAGATAGTTGCAGCTGATTTGTTTAACTTACATTGTGCATGGTTCCCAAACAAGGTAGATGTCATTGCCAGTGCATAAATACGGTCTACTAGAGAGATCACCATTTCCATGAGCAGTATCATCTTTTTCATCATTGTCGACCTGGATTCCCACAATTATATAGGTGTCAGTGCCAAGATGAAATATCATCAGATTAAATGCAAAGGAGAAGCAGAGAATCGATCTCTAGAATCAAATGCAATAGTTGGTTCCATATGTTCAGTGCCAAATGATCTTCAAGCATTTCATGTTCAGTGCCGACTAGTTAATTGGTGGACAGTGCATGTATTATTGGTTGAATAAGCATTGTCGTGAAAAGGTGTTCACTTAATAATCATTGTATATACAGAGTTGACTATTAGCAAGTCTATCAAGACAATGAAATTGACCAAGGGATGATTATAACATGCACCCAAGCAACCATCCGAGAGCTAATGGGAGTTTGAGTTGAGAAAAGATGATGCACTTTATAACAAATAAGCAGATGATACTTAGATGCCATCGTCATGCTAGAAAGGCTTGCCAGGATTTCCTTCACATGTAGAGGAAAAGCTTACGTCGTTGCCATCAGTTTTCCGTCTTTTTGCTTGAGACTTTGCAGGAGATAGAATAAACTTCTCTTTGGTAGCTTCATCTTTGTATCTCACATCAGGGAATAAGCGTCTGTCCCTGGCAGCAGATGATTCAATGGCCACCATCGCAGCATGTCGCAACGGGTGCCAAAATGAAGAGCTCCTGCCAGTCTGTTCATCTACCCACCATCGTGGATGTAGACAAGAAATGGATGTCTCAACTTGCTCTGCCCCACCTGAGGAACAGCGTTGAAGACATGATTCATGCTTCGTCCATTGAGTAATTTCAGCAGAAGATTTTGTGGAACTACTACATTCAGCGCCAACTTCTGTTTTTGGAGTTTGCCAAGAGCAGACTTCATCACATGCCCCAGCAATCGCTTGATTAGATAGAGGATCTACAATTGCTGCAGCATTGACCACCTGTGGACAAGAGAAGGGTGTAACAAAAGCAAAATTTGCGCAATTTCCACAACAAAAGAGGTTCTCACACCAGCATAAAACAAAATGGGACGCACGACTAGGGAGCAACATGAAGTACTACATTTCCTTCCCGAAACCTCTATTTTACTACATCTATGCATGAACATTTCAAGGGATAAATGTCTCAAGGACCCAGCCTTCAAAATGATCGGATTGTTCTCCACTATTATAAAACAGTTTTCTTCTAGTTTTTTGGTTCCAAAGTCAATAAACGTGACTTTCACCTGCTTTCTCCCCCCTATTCCTATTCTTCACGGCTTTGCAAGGTTGCCAAGTAAAAGTGTAAATTTATCATGTTAAATGCATTTAAATGAGAAGCATAAGCCTGTGGATTTCGTCTATTGTGACCCTATTTTATGGATGATGCGGCGAGAATAGTCAATGACACTAGAGGCTTGCCCCTGGTCTCATGCCCAATTCCCGCAACCTCTCTACATAGTGTGTTGTGTTGTATTGAAATGAAGTAGCAATAAAAGAAAATAATATCTGGGCTTAACCACTTCACCGTAAGGAAGGTCACAAGTATATATGGATTTATTATTCTCATATTTTTCTTGATAAAGATGATGTAGCGAGCATGATTTCACCAATCAAGATTGAAGGAGAAAGTCCTAAGTCAATAGCTTTATTCGACTAAAGGTTAGCAGATGAACTTGTCTCGCGCCCGTTCCCGTCTGTGAGCAGAATACGTGAGCGAAGAGACAGAGACGGACGGTGACCGATGGAGAGGCGTCCGTGAGCGAGTGCGTGAGAACAGGTGGGTGACCGAAGCAAGCCTCGGAGTTTCTAGAAGGTGTACAGCTGGCCGGGAATTCTGTTACACAACAGAAAAAAGGATTATTTGGGAGAAGGAGGGGTGTGCCCGCTCGGCCAAGATGAAGAAACAGAGAAGGGACGCCCAGCCGAGAAACGGAAAGGAGAGAAAAGGCGCGAGAGATAGAGGGAGAGAAAGAGGGAGATTATCTCGTTTTCGAGCGAGAGATTTCTCGGAAAAGATCATCGCCGGAGCTCATTGTCGAGCCTTGGAGTTCCGATTGAAGCTCGATTCGCGAGCCATTTCGAACGGTTCCGGAGTCAGAAGTTGCATAGGAATTGCGTTTCATCTACTGCGAAGGAGTGAAACAAGCCTAAGCTCCTCTTCCGTCGCCGATCGCTTTTTTTCCGTTTGTCCGCCAGGTGAGCTCCTTCATATGCTCCGTACGTGCCCTGTTTCAGTCGAGAACGGGACATTAGGTTCGAATGATGAGTTTGCGAGAAAATATTGATCGAATACGGTTTTATTTGCAGTAGAATACTACGATTTAGGCGTCTGTACGTCATGTTTTGATCGAAAGTCGTATCGGAGTCGAATAAGAAGCTCGTTTCCTAAATCGCATGCTAACTGTTCGATAAAATTTATATACGAAGAACCGAAATTGCTTTTGTGGAAATCGACAGTTAGTCTCGTTTATGCTTGATTTGTTCTTATAACTGTTGAATCGTCACTGAATCGTTGTTTTTCATGTGATTTGTGGCATATTATTCACTGTCCGAGTCGGCCATGTGTGCGCCTTCCCTCTGCTGGAAAGCTATTCGTTGCCGGTGATGCCCGCCTTTTGAGGCCGCTCCAGCTAGTCTGTTTCATGTGCATTTGGGTGTTCTTTAGCCTAGAATTGATAAGAGCTTTAGGACGTGCAATTTCGCAGCTTGAGGATTCTGATATAGCTAGTATGAGTACCTAGAGGGGGGTGAATAGGTGCCTAAACAATTTATCGATATATGGAAGCGATTCTTAACATATGATGGAAAGTAAATTCTCTCTTAATTAACAAAATGAAATACGATTGAGGTAGAGAGAGTGAGGAAGAGAAAATTGAACACAGGATTTATAGTGGTTCGGCTTATTTCAAGCCTACGTCCACTCTTCCGCACTGACAGCCCACCGGCTGGATTTCACTATGATCAAAAGAGGAATTACAGCACAGCTTTGCCTTGATTCCACAGTGTAGATGTTTTACTACACCTCCTCAAGGTCTCTCACAAATATAGACTCTCTCTTTCGTATACAAGTGTTCGCTCAAAGGAATTGTCTAAACAAATAGGAGCTTCAGACTTTGGAATTCTTCTATCGCGCACACCTCGAACAACTAAGAACATCTTCCTTATATACTCCTTTATGCCATCATACCCGTTGGCACTTACCAAAGGAATTCCTCCAATCTACCCGTTGAACGGAATCAATTAGGAAGATTGTTCGAGCTATTAAAGGAACGTGTTGATAGCCCATCAATCCTGTTCGCCCATACAATCAGGATCTCGGTTTCCATAAGTAGAACCTTCCAATAATATTTAGACAATCATCGAATCTTCAGTCATTGAATCAATCTTGATCAATCAAAGGATTCTGATACGTCTTCTCCAGCCACGAGATCTTCTCCAGATGATAAGGATAAATCCTGAACAAAGCATCCAGTTCTGGATAACCTTTCTTCAACGGATAAGAGACTGTCAATGAGGATAGACTTTGAGTCTTGAGTCTGGCTGTCCGGAAGTCTTCAGACTTTAACCAACAGAGTCTGCTGACCTTCAGACTAGACTGATGGAAACGTTTTGTCAACTTCAAAACACTTCACGAGGATTTCTCCAACAATCTCCCCCTTTTTGATGGTGACAAAACCTTCCTGCAGATTTGGATAACTTTGACCTGCAAAACATTTCTCAAACACATATGCATATCTTATAGAGATGAATGGCTAAAAGAATAACACTAGAATCTGCAACCACAGAAAATAGGTTAGTCTTGTATATAATAAAACCATCCATAAGATATCAATACTTGTTAATAGAAGCAGTCAAGTCCAAGTCTAGTTCAGTTCTCATCCAGACACAAAACAAAGTCAAAGTCTGTCAAAAACAGTTAAACAACACAATCCAACAGTTTAAAAAAATGATTGAAAGTTTTTGATCAAATCATGCATCTCTCCCCCTTTTTGTCATCATTAAAAAGGATGAGATGAAGTCTTGGGAATGCGGACAAGCTGGAAATCTTCCATAGACTGAACGATGCCTTCCAGCCTTTTAAAGTCTTCCTTCAGTTGTACAACCTCCTCACTCTTGGCATTGGCCTGATTCTGAATAGAGAGGGCTTGCATCTTATCATTCAATGAACAGGAAGAAGCTTGACTTTCAGTCTTCAAACTTTGAACTTCGCATCCCAAGGCATAAATCTGACCTTTCATCTCCAAGAGAATATCCATGATTCTGCGAAAATCTGCTCCATTGTCAGTCTGAGTACTTGCTTCGGCTCGATCTGTAGAAGATGGTAGATCAGCATAATCTTGCAGATTTGGTGATGACACTTCATGACATTCCTCTGGAAATTGAGATGCATAAACATCTTCTGGGTCTGCAGGCGAGCGACTGACTCCTTCACTTGCATTAGGATATGAAGACGTCATTCCTTTCTCCTAATCTCCCCCTGTTTCCATGCCTACAGGTGGAGAAGAGATTTCCTCAGGTTCTCCTTCTTCTCTTCTTTCAGGTCTTTCTTCCTCTGCTTCTTGCTCTGCTTCTCTTTCTTCTTCTTCCTTCTCCTCTACTTCTCTTTCTTCTTCTTCCTTCTCCTCTGCTTCTTTCGTCTTTTGTTTCGATTCTTTCTGTGGAACAGGACGACCTAAATTCTTCAAGGCCATTGCAGAGATGGTGATGTCTTCGTCATCATCTTCATCCTCAATGAGGAGAGCTCTTCTTCTTTTTGATGAAGCAGCCATGGGCTCCTTCCCTTTTCTCTTAGCAGCAGAAGAGAGATGATGAGATTTGGCAGGAGTCTTCTCCTTGAATTTCTCCAATTCCTTGCTCAGTTCCTTCAGACGCATTTTGGTCACCATTTTCAGTCCTACCACCATATGATCGCATGATCGAACACAAAAGATTTGCGGAGGCTGAATATTCAGATGTCTGAATAACTTCGTAACAAGGCTTGGGTAAGGGAGTTGACCTCTGTCCTTCATCACTGCTCTATACATGTGAAACATAACAGTATGAGGGAGAGAAAACTTCTTACCACAGAGGATGGCATACATCAACTTTGCCTCAGAGCTTGAAACATCAGTTTTGGAAGTTGATTTCGGCCGAAGGCAATTGATCACAATTTTGTGGAGCAAGATGTTGAATGCATTCATCCGTGAGTAGGTGATCTTCTCATCTGTTCTCCTGTCCTTCACCAGTTCAAGTGTGGCCCCGGCAATGGAAACTTTGATTGGTTGATATCTGCCTCTCTCAACTTCTAACACATCTGCCAGCATGTCCATATCCACAACATAGTCTTGATCTTTAACGCTGAAAGAGAATCTATTCGCATCCAAAAAGCTAAGATTTGAATAGAAATAAGCAGTTAATCCAGCATAGGCCTCAGTTGAGTCAGAGCAAAACTTTTCAAGTTGAAGATAACTGAACTTTTCCCTCAAGTTCACTTTCACAGCATCCAGAAAATCAAAGTCCACACTTCTAGGGTTTATTACCCCACGCTTCAGCAGTTTCGAGTACAAATCCTTTTGTTCCTTTGATCTGAACAAATCTCCCATTTTTCCTTGAATTTCAGCCGCAATACCCATTTTCGGTTGAAATAGACTGAACAGATTGTCATCGTCATTCCCATCTACAGGATTCGGTCCCCAATCACGAGGATCACTTGGGATATTCGCAAGGGTTTCCTCAGCCACCCCTTTACGAGCGATTCCCAAACTTTCCATTTTTCGCAGAAAGATATATTCGTTCCTATATCCTTTGTCTCTAAGAAACTCATCAACATAGTTCAAAGGAGTACGAATTCCTTTTAAGGCACGATATAGCTTGTAAATAAAAGCGGGCTTTTGAACTTTTACGGGGTCTGCATCCTCGATGATTTCTTCTTGATGCTAATGAACACCGCCTTGAGGACTAGATGGAGAAGACTAACGCTGCTGAGAATGTTGTGGGCTCGGTTGCTGATCTGGAGTAACTTCATCTTCAGTAAGATCGAAGTGCGTAGGCCCCTCACGCATTCTCTGTGGTCCCCTGCTTGCGATTCTTGAGGACTTTCGTGAAGATGACATCTTTCTCAGTGTTTGGAAGATTCCTTGCTTGACTTTCCCAGAAAAGATGACAACTTTTTGAAGATTGAGCAAAGAAGACAAACGGGAATTGAGGATCAATGCTTTCTAGGGTTTTTTGAGAGAAAAGTGAATACAAAAATGAAGAGAAATCGACAGTGCACAATCGGTTAAAAAGAAAAGTAAACGAACCGTCACAAAGGAAATAAAAATATGCCTTTTCAAAATAACTGTCTTTTTCCGCAAAAATAGCCATTACAAAAATAACTACCTTTTTGAAAATGAATCGATGCAATATTTACGTTAATTAAATATAGCAACAATTTAAACACAGTCTGATGATCGTACCTTTTCAAGATAAGATTGGAGAGAGAAAGACTTACAGTCTGAAGGTCGAGCCAAGACAGTTGATAAAGTCTTGCTAGCCTGAATCTGACAGTCTTTAGACTTTGATATCCTCATACCTCAAAATGTTGAGTCTGGAGCGTATAGACTCAAATTGATTTTTCTCCAAAGGCTTTGTGAATATATCCGCCAGTTGATTCTTTGAGTCAACAAAATGAATTGAAACATCTCCATTTTGAACATGGTCTCTTATAAAGTGATGTCGGATCTCTATATGCTTTGCTCTTGAGTGGAGAATTGGATTTTTGGTGAGGTTGATAGCACTGGTGTTGTCGCAATTAATCTCCGTGCATGAGTCTTCAATTTCAAAATCTCTTAGCTGTTGTTTTATCCATAGAATTTGCGAACAGCAGCTTCCAAGAGCTACATACTCTGCTTCTGTTGTTGAAAGAGACACAGTGCTTTGTTTCCTTGAAAACCAAGACACTGTCCTGCTTTCAAGCAACTGGCAAGTTCCTGAAGTGCTCTTTCTATCAACTCTGCAACCGGCCAGATCTGCGTCTGAATATCCCAGAAGATTAAAGTCTCCCTTCTTAGGATACCAAAGACCGATGCTTGATGATGAAGCCACGTATTTAATGATGCGTTTCGCAGCACTAAGATGAGATTCTCTAGGATCTGATTGAAACCTAGCACAGATGCAAACACTCAACAAAATATCAGGTCTAGAGGCAGTAAGATAAAGAAGTGATCCAATAATGCTCCTGTACAGCTTTTGATCAACTTTCTTCCCTTCTTCATCTTTGTCTATCTTTAAAGAACTTGACATTGGAATGTCGGTCTTTTTGCACTTTTCCAGTCCAAACCTCTTGACAAGATCATTAACATATTTTTCTTGATAAATAAAAGTTCCTTCCTTCAATTGTTTTACTTGAAGACCAAGAAAGAATGTTAATTCTCCCATCATACTCATTTCAAATTCATCCTGCATAGACTTAGAAAATTTCTTGCACAGATTTTCATTAGAGGATCCGAAAATAATGTCATCCACATATATTTGAACAAGTAAGAAACTTTTGTTTTCCTTTTTGATAAATAAGGTCGTATCTACTTTACCTTTGACAAAACCATTTTGTATTAAAAACTTACTTAATCTGTCGTACCAAGCTCGGGGTGCTTGCTTTAAACCATACAAAGCCTTTTTCAGTCTGAAGACTGAGTCTGGCTTCTTTGGGTCTTCAAACCCTGGTGGTTGTTCCACATAAACTTCCTCATGGATAAATCCATTTAGGAAAGCGCTTTTGACGTCCATTTGGAATAACCTGAAATTCTTATAACAAGCAAACGCAAGTAATAGTCGAATAGCTTCTAACCTTGCCACTGGAGCGTAAGTCTCATCATAGTCTATTCCTTCTTCTTGCGTATATCCCTTGGCCACGAGTCTTGCTTTATTTCGTACGACTTTTCCTTTCTCGTTCATCTTGTTTCTGAACACCCATTTAGCTCCAATAACAGTTTTACCTTTTGGTCTGGATGTCAATTCCCAGACATCATTTATGCTGAACTGTCTGAGCTCTTCTTGCATAGCTTCAATCCAGCTTTCATCAGATAAAGCTTCTTCTATGCTCTTTGGTTCAATTTCAGAAACGAGTGCCACAGCACTAGACTCTTCTCGCCTTTTGGATCTGGTGCGAATTCCTTCATTAATTTCGCCGATTATAAGATCTTTGGGATGACTGGACTTATGCTTCCAGTTACTCGTTGATTTGACTGGTTGATGATCTCTTTCTTTGTTTGGATCTTCACGAACATCTTGAAGCTGGTTTTCCAGAGTCTGAGATGCTTCTTGAGTTGTAGACTTTGGAGGGTCTGGAGCAGGTTCAGACTCTTCTTGATGAGTCTAAGTTGATTCATCTTGTGTTGAGTCTTGAAATTTGACATTCATTGACTCCTCCACAGTCTGGCTCTTCTTGTTATAGACTCTGTAGGCTTTGCTTGATGTAGAATATCCAAGGAAGATACCTTCATCTGATCTTTCTTCAAACTTACCAACTCGATCTTTTGCATTTTTCAATATAAAACATTTGCAACCGAATACATGAAAGTATGAAACAATAGGCCTCTTTTCTTTGAATAACTCATAAGGGGTTTTCTGAAGAATAGATCTTAAGAAGACTCTATTGATGATATAGCATGCTGTTGAAACAGCTTCAGCCCAAAATCGAGAAGAAATTTTACTTTCAATTAAAAGAGTTCTAGCCATTTCTTGAAGAGATCTGTTCTTTCTTTCCACAACTCCATTTTGCTGAGGAGTATATGGAGAGGAAAACATATGCTTATAGCTAGATTCATCACAGAATTTTGTAAAATCTTGATTTTCAAATTCACTTCCATGATCTGTTCTTATACTAGAGATAACACATCCTTTTTCATTTTGAACCATTTTAGCAAATTTTTCAAAATACGAAAAGGTTTCGGACTTACTTGCAAGGAAATATACCCAAGTAAAACGGGAGTAATCATCAACAATTACTAGGCAATACTTCTTACCCCCAATACTCTGAGTTCTGGTTGGTCCGAAGAGATCCATATGCAGCAATTGTAATACATGATTAGTAGAGACATGATTTATTGGCTTAAATGAATTTCTTACCTGTTTTCCCAGAATACATGGAGTGCATGAATCAGTCTTTTGGTATGGCAGTTTGGGTAGACCTCGAACAAGCTGCTTTGATGAGATTTTGGCTAATTGCTTCATGTTGACATGACCAAGCTTTTTGTGCCATAAGCTTGCTTCGTCTTGAATTGAGATAAGACATTGCGATTCATTTGGTTTCACATCCAGAAGATAGATATTTCCATGTCTTCGACCCATGAAAGACTAAGTAGAGTCTTTACTGATTCCAGAACATGTTCCTTCTTGAAAGAAGATCTTGAAACCAGTTTCACACAATTGACTAATGCTGAGAAGATTGTAATTAAGTCCTTCCACTAAGGAAACATTACTTATTGTGAGAGTTCCAATTTTCACGGTTCCAAATCCCACAATACTTCCTTTGCTGTTTCCTCCAAATGAAACTTTTCCACCATTTACTTGAGCAAGCTTTATAAAGCAATTTGAGTCTCTTGTCATGTGTCTTGAGCATCCGCTGTCAAGATACCACTTTACCTGTTTCTTGACGGAGACCTGCATTTAAAATAAAGTCTCAAGCTTTCTTTGGTACCCAAATTTTCTTGGGTCCTTTGGTGTTAGTAAGATAAACAGTATTAGCCCATACTTTCTTAACAGGTTTCCATACCATAGGACACTCTTTTTCAAAGTGATCCGGGCTGTTGCACTTAGAACATCTGAGAGCATTTTTACCTACAGGTTTTACAAAAACTTTCTTGAAGTGATTTTTGTAAACCTCACTCGAAAGCCTTTTCTTAATTCTTTCTTTTACTTTAGGAAAATCAATCAAGGGGATTGTCTCTTCTGTCATACCTAGACCAGACTTATTGAAGTAAGGTCTTTGTGCTGAAAGAATTTTCTCAAGTTTTTCAGACCCTATAGAAAATTTCTTTGATATATTTGATAAGTCTGTTTTTAAAAAAGCATTTTCTTTTAAAAGATTATCTTCATTTTCTTTAAGATTGAAAACAGACAAGTCTAGACTTTTAACTCTTTCTGCTAAAACATTTTCCTTTTGTTTTAGAGCTGAGTTTTCTTTTTTCAGTTCGGAAATTCTTTTGAGAGAAGTCTTAAGACTAAAGCATAGTTCATCAATATATTTAGAAACTTTGAAAGGAATTTTAAAATTACTTGCCTCAAATTCACTGTTTGAGTCTGATCCTGAGTCTGATCCAGAGTCTGAGTCTGATAGTGCCATCAGACATAGATTGACATATTCATGATCACTTTCTTCACACTCTGTATCACTCCAGGTTTCAGCTTTGAGAGCTTTTCGGAATTTTTCAGCTTTTCCTCTCTTCTTCTTCAGAAGAGGACAGTTGGGTCTAATGTGTCCCTTTTTCTTGCATTCAAAGCAGACTACATCTTTATTTGGTTCCTCATCATCAACAGACTTGGTCTGCTGTCTTTGAAAGCTTTGTTTCTTTGAGTTGAACCTTCTTCCTTTTCTATTTAGTTTTCTGAATCTTCTTATCATGAGAGCAAGCTCCTCATCGTCCATATCGTCTTCAGAATCTGTAACATCAGAATCATCATTTGATTTTAATGCAATGGATTTCTTACCTTTTGGATCTTCATCTTCATTGATCCTTTCCACTTCATAGGACTGAAGAGTTCCAATCAGCTCGTCGACAAATAGTGGCATGATTCTCTGCGTCTCTCTTATCGAAGTCTTTATGTGATTCCAATCCCTGGAGAGTCCACGCAGTAGCTTATTTACCTTCATGGGGTCAGAAGTTGGTTGACCTTGATTTTCAAGACCATTCACAATATCTGTAAAACGACTAAACATGTCAGATATTGATTCTCCTGGTTTCATTCTGAAGGCTTCGTATTGCCCGAGAAGAATGTTGATTCTTGTTTCCTTCACTCGATCTGTTCCTTCATAGGTGATATGCAATCTGTCCCAAACTTCTTTTGCTGTACCACAAGAAGATATTCTATTATATTCAGTTGGTGATAAAGCACAATATAAGGAGTAAATTGCTTTTGCATCGAGTGTCTGTCTCTTGATTATTTCTTCCTGAGACATTCCGCTGGTTTCTTCAGTTTCTTTTCCTCTTTCAGAGACTAATGCAGAGGTAGAAGTAATTCCTTTTTCTACAACGTCCCATTCCAGAGGATCCTTTGATCGTAGAAAAGCTTTCATCTTGTTCTTCCAGATGTTGTAATCCTTTCCATCAAAGTAGGGTGGTCTGGTATTGCTTTGCCCTTCCATCAGCCCTGGTGCTAGCATACTAGCCATGGATCTTTAACTCTGAAGTAAAACACTTCAAACAATGTGAGTACACGGGCTCTGATACCAATTGATATAGCTAGTATGAGTACCTAGAGGGGGGTGAATAGGTGCCTAAACAATTTATCGATATATGGAAGCGATTCTTAACATATGATGGAAAGTAAATTCTCTCTTAATTAACAAAATGAAATACGATTGAGGTAGAGAGAGTGAGGAAGAGAAAATTGAACACAGGATTTATAGTGGTTCGGCTTATTTCAAGCCTACGTCCACTCTTCCGCACTGACAGCCCACCGGCTGGATTTCACTATGATCAAAAGAGGAATTACAGCACAGCTTTGCCTTGATTCCACAGTGTAGATGTTTTACTACACCTCCTCAAGGTCTCTCACAAATATAGACTCTCTCTTTCGTATACAAGTGTTCGCTCAAAGGAATTGTCTAAACAAATAGGAGCTTCAGACTTTGGAATTCTTCTATCGCGCATACCTCGAACAACTAAGAACATCTTCCTTATATACTCCTTTATGCCATCATACCCGTTGGCACTTACCAAAGGAATTCCTCCAATCTACCAGTTGAACGGAATCAATTAGGAAGATTGTTCGAGCTATTAAAGGAACGTGTTGATAGCCCATCAATCCTGTTCGCCCATACAATCAGGATCTCGGTTTCCATAAGTAGAACCTTCCAATAATATTTAGACAATCATCGAATCTTCAGTCATTGAATCAATCTTGATCAATCAAAGGATTCTGATACGTCTTCTCCAGCCACGAGATCTTCTCCAGATGATAAGGATAAATCCTGAACAAAGCATCCAGTTCTGGATAACCTTTCTTCAACGGATAAGAGACTGTCAATGAGGATAGACTTTGAGTCTTGAGTCTGGCTGTCCGGAAGTCTTCAGACTTTAACCAACAGAGTCTGCTGACCTTCAGACTAGACTAATGGAAACGTTTTGTCAACTTCAAAACACTTCACGAGGATTTCTCCAACAGATTCTTCGTCAAAGGAGGTCCGATGACATAAAAACCATTGGCCAGCTAGTGGCTGGCGGTGGTTTAGCGTCCATCATAATAGGTGATCGATAGGGAGTGTTCGGCCGCGGCCTGGGCACCGGCAAGAGCTCACCTGATTATTGGTGCTGGTTCTTTTGAAGAGAAGGTGAAGAAGACCAAAAATAGAAAACAGGAAAAAAATCGAAAATTAAAAAATCAATCAAAAGAAAAGTAATAAAAAAAATTGGATATAATTTGAATAAGTTCGGATCCGGTTAGTTGGTTTGGGTCATATGGTTTGGTTGAATCGAAGGCGGGTTGAAAGTTTGTAGGCCAATTTCAATAAAATTGAACTGGGCCTTAAGCTGGCCCATTTTCGAACCTAACTTGGACCATTAGGGTCTGAGTCAACGAGTCAGGCCGGTTTCCTTCCTTCAGTCCGAAGCCCATCTCCTTTAAAAAAAAAATGAAAAATTGGAAAAACGTTGGGGAAAATCATCTTAATTGATTCCAGTCGACTTTTAGTGGCTTGAATCAACCTTAGAATTTTCTTTTCAAATAGACTTCTATTAGTCTTGAATAAACTTGAAAATCCCTATAAAAAAAAATTGAAACCCAATTGAATAAGCTTTTAGAATTTTACAATGGGGATTTGTTTTATTTTGTTTTCTCTTTAGAGACGATGCTAGGACGCTGCTTGTACATTTCAATTTGATTATACTTGATTGCGCAATCTCTATACATTGGTTGTTATTTTCCTTTTATCATGGTTAGGATTTCAATAAAAACATCGCATGCATGAATGCTTAGTGGAGAAGTCTTAAAATTGATGAAAAGATTGTATGAAAAACACTTTAGTTGACAATATAAATAACTTTAGGTATAAAGGGCACTATTTGTATAGCTAGTGTAATCAAGTGCTCAATCCTAGATCTCCGGTTTTGTAGAAATTAGATGACACTCCTACTTTTCAATTGGTTTCTAGCCAATCTTAATTGGTTAATGACGACTCCTTATATAAAATTTTGATAGGGTTAATTTGAACTTAAAATGAAAGAATGTAACATCACACGAGGTATGAACTTGAGAGAGCTTGCGCTCTTGATTGATTAACCTTTTCTTGGATAGCTAAAAAGATAATGTGTTCGAGCTATCTTTTCAATGAACCACTAGGATTCTTTTCAGCAAATACCTCTAAATCTATTCCTAAGGGTGGTCCCTCGAGCATAGGTCGTGACTAGCTTTCCCCAACTCGAGTAGAGAAGCAACTTAACTTGGTGTAGACTCCAATTTGATCGTGGTGTCAAAGGACGAAATAACTCTTTGGTAAGAAAGAGGGATTGGTCACTAAAGTAATGGTTCAATCACCAGGATTGAACCTAATGATCTATGGCCCTAGAGCTTGACCTTGCTTGCCCATTGGTACGGGTCTAGTCTATATTACCATAAATAAATATTTTTACGCTCAACTAATCCAACTACCATAAAGTGAGGAGAAAAAAGATATGATTGCTCGCTGCTTTTCAAGAATTTTTTTTTTTTTTACATTTAACAAATTTGATTTTTACTGCTGTTTTTATTATTATTGAGTAGATGATAACTTGTGAATTATGATAGAATAAGGTTCGGTTAAAACAATTTACCAGAGACAAAAAAAAAATAACAAAAGTACTAAGTATGTCCTCATGCTAAGTGCATCAATGGCATGATTCAGACATGAAATTAGAGTATTGATGTTGCTAAGTTTTTCTCCGATGCGAGTTCCGGACCGAAGGTCCTGGAAGTCGGGTCATGTAGGGTGCATTTAGTTCGGCTTTGCAAATGAGTTTTGGGTGTAATGCAAATGTTGAAACTCAAAGCTATTTAGAGAAATGCAAATTGTGTTTGGTTAAAACCTCTTGATAAATATACTTTGAATTGAATGTATATTTGGCAAAAAAAACTTTTACAATGGCTTTAGGTATATATATAGAAAAATTGTCGGCCGTAGAAGAACTAGATTTGGCGCAAGCGATCATTGGTTGAGTCAGGTGACCTCCAATGAGGGTGGTGCGACCTAGTTGAAAGCTGTCGGAGGTTACACGACCGCAGGTGGCCCTCGCTTGGGTCTCACGAGGATCCCGCGACAACTGCTGTGACCCAGGCGACCGTCGCCCTCATCTTCACACAACCCTCATCGAGGGTTACTTGAGGTCATGCAACCTCTGGCAGCCCTTGGTTGGGTTGCGTGACCCTTGACAAAGGTCCTCGATCTCGAGCGACCTCAACCAATGGCCGCTGGTGCCACATCTTGCTCACCGAAGGCCATCGCCTTTCGTGAGACCGACGAAGGTTGTCTCATTTTTTAACAAAAAAAAGAAGAAGAAGAAATAACAGTGGACAAAATCGAAAAATTTAATAAATTGGTAAGGATAGTTTTGAGAGGAAAAAATTAGTTTCAGCATTTGGCCATGTTGAAAGCCCAATGCTAGTATTTTCAATTTTTCCAATACCAGCATTTGGCCGAAAAGCTCATTTAAAATGGTTGCCAGCATTTTCCCAAGGGGCTTTAGGGGCCGAAAGTTCATTGGGAATGCTGAACCAAACGCACCCGTAATCAATCTGACATTAAGGTCCACAATCTGCTTGGTCGAGCGCCAATCGTACAAAACACAAACAATGAAGTTCCGAGGGAAAATTGTCCAAAAATTTTCAAACCAATTGCACTTTTGCTAATTTAGTCATAAATCTTTTAATTTTGTTAATTCAGTTCTAAATATTTTCAAATTTTGCCAATTGAGTTCATTCGACTAATTTTGGTCGAAAAATGCCAATGTAGACTTTGTGATGCCACAAAGGACCACAGGCACTGATGTGAATAATTTTAAATAATATTTTAATATTTTTTGAATTATTATTATTCTCTGATTTTCTTTTCATTTTTTTTTTCTTTTCCTTTTGCTGGTGGCCAGCCACTGCTTGAGGCTCGGTTGAGCGAGGGTGACCCCTGAGAGGGCAACCCTTGTCCAAGCGTGGCTCGGCGAGGGTCGGCCTTGCCTAGGCCAAGGCGACGTCATTGGGCATCGGCTAGGCGATGGCGACACTAGGTATCGTATCATTGCCCTAGCCTGGGTAAGGGTCGGCCTTGCCAGATTTGGCGAAGGGAGCCCTCGCTGAGTTTCCCCTCAACCCAGGCAAGTGTCAACCTCGACCAACCTAGATCTGGCGGGGCCGCCCTAGCCTTGGCGAGGCCGACCCTCGCTGGGTCGTGCCTGGGTCAGGTCGACCCTCACCGAGGCCGACCCTTGATCAGTTGGGCCACATCTCTGGCGGGCAAGGCTAGCCAGTTGGCCATTGGCAAAAAGAAAATAAAAAAGCCAAAAAGAAAAGAAAAAAAAAAGAAAAACAATAAAAATTCAAAAAATATTAAAATATTATTAAAAATTATCCATGTTAGTGCCATCGGTCTTACATGACATCGTTAGTGTTCACGTTAGTATTTCCGACTAAAATTGGTTGAATAGACTTAATTGGCAAGAAGTGAAAATGTTTAGGACCGATTGGCAAATAGGCTAATGACTTTTTGGATAATTTTTCTGAAGTTTTGGGGTGGTGCTTTGGAAACCTTCTTACGCTAAGGTCAATGATGAAAGAAAAATTTTCAAGAAACCAAATTCTCTTCTACGTTGTCCAACAAATTTATGAATCGACTGTCAAGTATAGTGTAGAAAAATTTTAACATAGATTTTTTTTTTTTTTTACACGATCACTCGTTTATAACTTTACACTTGTGTTGTGCATATCACCATCAAACATTTTCTTATCAATTGTCATATATTGGGACCATAGGATGAAACCAAAAAAAAAAAAAGACTATCTTCAGAGATTTACCAAAATAAAATCACCATTACATTCTACAATGTGAAACTTTTAAAAGGTAAAATTTCATTATATCAATTGCATAAAATAAGATTTTTTTTTTAAATTTTCATTTTGGATTGACAAAAATTAATATCATCAATGAAGTGCATCAACAAAATATCAAGATTCCTCATTATAGATAACTTTTTTATATCAATGTTTTTAGTGTATTCCTAAGTATTCCTATAACTTCTTTACATTCTTGGTGTAAAGACATCTCACCAATAGTAGAGAAAAAAAGACAATTTTTTTTTTGGTGAAAGAAAATTATTTAATGTAGTAAATTAAGACACTTGATACATATTTTTTTGAAACTTTTTTCGACAAAACTTATTTTTATGGAAGTAAAATCTAAATATAAAAAAGGAATGTAGTGCCTTTAATATTAGTGGGATGCCTACAATAAACAACATAAAACATGTGAAGTGTTTAATTATGACAATCAGATCTCAAATAGAAATAGAACTAAATAAATAAAAAGAAGATGAAGTCACCACTTTAAATTGCAATTAAACGATTGAGGGCAATTTAGTTTTTTTTTTTAAAAATAAAAACAAAGTTGGCTTAGTAAGGCGGAAATTAGGGATGACCTAGTCCAAGGTGGGTAGGGTCTAGACTTGGACTCTGTACCCGATCCTGTTATAACCAGTTCCCCTTTTTTGGACCTTGTACTCGACCCTGTTATAATCAGTTCCCTTTTTTTGGACATTGTACCCGACCCTATTTGTATTGGACCTTGTACTTGACTCACCCTGTTTTTCCGGTCCGGTTCCAGGGTCAACCATGTTCCATTGGAACTTGTTTTGCAATCTCCCGATATCCTATACGACTTTGAATTTTATATTAATACGCGAAAAAATAACGTAATCATCCTAATTTGTATTGAAACATTAAGCACTTGTAATAAATAAATACATAAAATTTTTTACTAAACGAAAAATTAAGGATCCATGGGGCTAATTATAATAAATAAAATATAAGGCAAAGAATTAGCAACAAACATGGGTCTAATATTAATCTTATTCTCACAACTACTATATGAAGCTACTCATTTATGCAAGCATAAATCCTCTTACAAAAGATAAATCAGGCGAGTCAATCCATGTGGTACACAAGAATTTGGTGGTGATGAACATTGTTCATCCGTTGGACGGTGTGAGAGGGAGCCGATGAGGGAGGGAAACAAGTGAGAAAGAGGAATGACGAAGGAGGAGTGCCGTGTGTGTTTGAGAGAACCAATATGAAGAATGCCGTGTGATTGTGGAAGTAAGAATAGAAATAAGGGGAAAAAATAGGGTTTTGGACCTATACTTACAAAACCGATTCCAAAACCCGTCCAGGAACCGGTTCTTGGGTGAGTAATCAATCGAATCCAGTTTCCAGATCGGTTTCAACGGGAACCAGTTCCCGACTTTGTTTTCTAGGTGGGTCGATCCGGTTCCCAGGTATACCCAGTCCGATTGCACACCCCTAGCGGAAATAGCACCCCCTCTTGGAAAAAGAGAAGTTAATGCTTCAAATATATTGCGGGGAAAATAATATTAAGGTTTTCGTTTATCTTGTGAAAAATAAATAATTTGTAATACATTTTTCTAAAAAATGATTGCTTCTATCGCTTATAAAAATAAATAAAAAAAAATATTTTCATCATCTATAAAACGATATTTTTTTTTAAAAACACGTTTAAATTATTTATTTTTATGAAAAATGAAGTGCAAAAGGCGAAACATATTTTCAAAAGGACCGCATTGACTTTGTATTTTGAGAAAAAATATCAATCATCTTCATAACCGTTGCATGTTTGTCCTGTAGTTGGAAGGGAAGGAACATAACATGCACGTGCTCGCTCCGTCGCTATTTAACCCGTATGAGTCCTTTCGCTGCTACATCAATCCTACATCAATCCAGTTCCCAGGCATATCCAGTCCGATTGCACACCCCTAGCGGAAATAGCACCCCCTCTTGGAAAAAGAGAAGTTAATGCTTCAAATATATTGCTGGGAAAATAATATTAAGTTTTTGTTTATTTCGCGAAAAGTAAATAATTTATAATGCATTTTTCTAAAAAACGATTGTTTCTATCGCTTAAAAAATAAAAAAAATAAAAAATATTTTCATCATCTATAAATTGATAATTTTTTTAAAAATACATTTGAATTATTTACTTGTTATGAAATAAATGAAGTGCAAAAGGCGAAACATATTTTCAAAAGGACCGCATTGACTTTGTCTTTTGAGGAGAAAAATCAATCATCTTCATAACCGTTGCATGTTTGTCCTGCAGGTGGAGGGGAAGGAACATAACATGCACGTGCTCGCTCCGTCGCTATTTAACCAGTACGAGTCCTTTCATTGCTACATCAATCCTACTCGTTTCTAAGAAATGGTGAATCACGCTGTTTATTCTTTTGGTTCCAACACACGCTGCCCACGAAAACAATTTTTCTCTCTGTTTCTTTTTTTTTTTTGGTTTTACATGAAAATCCGAGAGTCCAAAACGTTGCAAGTCATTGAAAACGAAAGATGGAAACCGCCCCAGCTTTTGCACGAGAACCCCACCAAAAATAAAATTCTTTGTTAATTTTAAAACTATTAAATAAAAACCTGAAATGCCTTTATTTTTTCAAAAAAAGGTTTGAAGTAGATATTATTTTAAATAATGGCTCAAATTGCTATTTTTTTCTTAAATAAGGATCTGAAGTGGATATTATTTCAAATAAAGACCGAAGTGTCATCATTTTCCTAAATAAGGGTTTGAACTTAATCTTGTTTTAAATAAGAGCATGTAATAGCCATATCAGTCTCAAATAAGAGCATGAAGTCACTGTTTTATGAAGGACAATTTCGTTTTTTAATTTTTTTTTAATTTTTTTTTCTTTTTTTCCATTAAAAAAACTGAATAAAAAAACAAAACTTAAAAAAGAAAACACACATGGATGGGAGGGCTCTCTCTCGCTTGTGGTTGTCGCCTCATCACCGGTGGGGTGGTCAATGCCTAGGCGAGGGTTGCCATCCTCTCCCGTCTTTGGTGAGGGTCACCAGCAACCTCACCGGCTATTGCTGCCACCCCATCAATGATATGTTTACTCTTTTGACAAAAAAAAATGTTTATCTTTTTTTTTTAACCTAATTTAATTAAAATGTAAATTAAAAATGTGTTTAGATGAAAATACTTCTGGTCAGCTGGAATATTATGCTAGCCGACAAGCCATAGAGAGTAAGCTCTTATTTGAAATTGCTATAACTATTTCAGGCCCTTATATGAGAAAATGAGAGCACTTTAGGCTATAATTTGAAACAAGTTTCACTTCAAGCCCTTATTTGAGAAAAGAATGGCACTTCAGGCCCATATTTGGAATTTTCCCTAATTTTAAGGGAGATACTTGTATATTTCGTGGGAATGAACTAATTTTAAGGAGACAAAAGATCCGTTTATTTGAAGAAAAACTATTTTTGGTATCATTTCACCAGAATTACTTTCACAATGAAATATCTTTCTCCTATTAAAAGGGACAATGGTTCTACACCAACTCCAGACATAAGATATCTTATGCAATGAGGAATCTAGCGCCTTTAAATAACACTGTACAATTTTTGACCAAGCTAGAATTTAATCGACGATAAGGTCCAAAAGTTACAAAATCAATCTCAAACTATGTCGGAATTTAATTGACGGCACAAGTTAATGATGGTAAGATACAACATCAAAATTTAGCCAACAACGAGGTATTAGGATAAAGAAACAAGCCATAATCTAATCAATGATGGGAATCTGAAATTTATGACTAAGAAATTAAAGTTCAGTATAGGAAAAATAAGATAAAATGGTAATATTTTGATTGATTTGGCCGGGGCTTTCTAGCTGGATAATTGGTAGTATTTATAATAATGAAAATGTAATAACCACTCAGCAATTGCATCTTCTCCAGTAACCGCCATCGACTCTGCCCATTCTCTTTTTATTCTCATAGACCCATTCCGCCCATGCTTTACATAATCGTCTTCATCGTGTTTTGAGAATTGTGCAATTATTGGTGACTATTCCATGACTAGGCCTCTGAACAGCAACTATTGTTTTCCACAACATGCGTCTTCCATGCTAACCATCTTGGCTCTTTTGGTAATATTTAAAACTTCATTAATGAGAAATTCCCGTCAGTGTTCATACAAGCAGCTACCAATCGTGCGTCGTCGTATATTAACAACTGAATACGTGGCATTTGTTTATTTTATTGTCAACCATCATGCGTTTTCTTCTATGTCCATTGATGGTCATATAATACATATATATACATACCTAATTCACGATACAATATCTAATTTGAAAACAACTCATGACAGGAGGTCCAAGATATGCAAAATGGATAAGATCTATGGCAACGAGAAATAAAACCTCTTTGATAAACATATGGTCCAAAATATGAAAATAAGAAGGTCTCATAAAACTAATTCTACAATATCTATTTTGAAAAGAACTCGTGACTTTCGTTAAGTTTAATGTTAAGGTTTTAGATCCTATTTGACTCCGCCGTGAATTGTGCACGCTTTGCATCACTTAATCATCACCACGTGTCATGTGCTTCACTTAAACTCTGCCCATTGGAAACTCGAGATCAATGACCACACCGGATGTTCCGTGGATGGCCTGTGCGGGTCATTTGCATTGTCATGCCTAATCAATGAGCTTACTAGGCATTCTATCAATTGAGTCTTATGAGTTAAGTTCATGTTAGGATGTAAGTGTGAGTGAGTTGTGTTAAATAATTCTTAAATTAGAAAATTAGTGTGGTGTAAAATGCTTAATATATCTCTTAGTTGGTTCATAATTTATTAACTTGAGTTTAATTAGATATATTGACGGGCTCGAACTTGAGCTCTTTCTTGGTTATCTCATTTGGTGTAGGTATTGGGCTTCTATTACACGCTCTCAATAAATGATATCGAAGCAGATGATAGATTAATGGGCCTCCAATCTAATCAAGATGAGATATTGATACCTGGATTAAGAGGAAGTAGACCTAAAAACACTAAGTTCCCATATGCATGATGAGGAGATTGTTAGGAAGCATGTGTGGGTGAATTGTGTTAAAAAAATCCCATATCGAAGAATTGATGTAGTGTGGAGCTGTTAATATATCCAAGTTGACACAAAACTCATTCACTTAAATTTTTTAGTGAAGATAGATCTAATTAGATATGTTTTTTTTTAATTGATAGGTTTAGACTTAAGCTCTTTTTGGAGATTTCCCCATATGAAAGCATTGATTTTTTATCGCGTGCATCCAACAATTTGGTCATTAAATTCGTTACTACGGTCCATGTATTAATGTTAACAGTACAGTTGGACAGTGAGTGTCCTAATTATTGATGGGACGAGATGAAGGTAGGGATCTTTTACTGCAAGAATCCAGTTTGGCCATTAAATTCGATGCTGATGGTCTAAGTATAAATGTTAACAATTCACTTGGACAGCTGGTGTCAAAATTATTGATGGGATGCCTAACTTACTGCTGGGGAAGAAACGAGAGGCTAAGGATGAAAAGAACTTGTGATTTTTCTTTTCTTTTCTTTTTTTAAGGGAGAAGAGGATGGAGACTCGTGCGGGGTGATTCCAATTTTAGGAAGTGACAAGTACCAGGCGGTAGGTGGGGTGGGGGAAGAAAGCAAAGAGGATGAAATAAATGGGTGGGGCCCATTTAGCCCCAGCTAAAAAAAAAAATACCGAATGCTAAATACATTTATTAATGAATAGATAAGGCTAAAAAATAAATAAATAAGTGGGTTAAAATATATTTTGACTTTAATCTCTCGTTAGTCATTTGTTTAAGTCGGAAAATGTCTTTCCAATTTTTTATGAATAAATTTATTAATGCTATTAGTATAGATTTATTATAGGCTTATTTATTTATTTATGAATTTGAATAGTATTTAATATACATTTAATATATAATATGTCCAAACGTGTCGAAATTCTCTTTTTTCAATTAATAACATGTCGACGTATCGTGTTGTGTCGCATATTACATATCCGTATCGATGTTACTTAGCCACGATACACGGAACAAACGTTCCGTCTTTATTATATAAAATGAGCTGATTTCATTGATTAACTTTTCATCCAAATTTTTTGTCCTTCCCATTTTCCTTACTTTTTAAAAATAAGCATAAATTCCATGTTCAATTAACTAGGTCCACCGCGAGTCAGGTTATTCAGCCATTTCAATCATTCTATTCTTAGAAAGAATTCTGATATTAAGATTTTTAGGATACTTACATTAATTAAAATTATATGATTATTTTATTAATTGAGGATGAAAATAATCTCACCTTATGAGGTAAAATTAAATATGTCAATGTCTTTCTTATGGGAGAATAACACCTTAGCGCAATCCAAGCTCAAATTATGTTAGAATGATTTTTTGACAATAAAAATAAAAGTTAAGAAAAAATTGGTGAAGAGAATGATTTCCCCATGTTGTTTATAAAGTATGGATCAAATGGCTGGAAATACAAATATTATGGATATCTATATTACATATATCATCATTGTAAAAGTACATTTTTTTTTTGCCTATACGATCCCAGGATGAAAATACAAATCTATTTACCGTATAAAGTTACACGTTAAAAGTAAAAATTGATTGTTTTGATTACCTAAAATCTACCCGTGTCAAGAAAATTTCATACTACCATTGTACAAGATAAAAGCCCATTGAAATAGGATTTATATTACGCACACTGTCGATGTAATAGTCTTTTTTTAATACAAGCAATGTTAGAATGGAAACACAAACCTGTTTATGGAATAAATATACATGCTAAATATAAAAATCGCATTATTTGTCATTCTATAAAACCCGCTTATGTAAAGTAAGAAATTTTTACACGGCGGGTGCACTTAACAAAAATATATGGAAATATGTTGTTTGCAAAGAAGGGAATGGTGGAAGAAAAGAAAAAAATAAATAGGAATTTCTATAAAATTTCTGACGTCATAAAATTTGGAGATATGGACGTCATTCGGGAAAAGAGAAGGGTAACGTCGTCTTTACAGCTGGAACTTTGGCTCCATCCCCAGGTCGATTATAAAAGGAGAAGACCCATGGGAGCAGAAAACAACTTCGACTTCAACCCCTTGAAATTACTTCTCCGCTTTAGAGTTTTTCCTGCTCGCCGCACGGCAAGGAAACCTTCATGGATATCCAAGACAGTTCGATTCCGAAACCATCGCCAGGTATGTTCTGTTCTTTCCTTTCTTTGTTCTGATTTCATCCCAAAAGGTGATGGAAAAATTGGAAAAGTGTCGCTTTTTTGGGGGTTAATTTGGGCCGAACCTGAGGGCGTGTTTGGTCTGAGAAAATTTTCCAATTTTCTTTCTTTCCACAAGTTTTCAATGAAAATACGTTTGGTAGAAATTTGGTCGTCGTGCTTTCGACATCTGAAACTTTAAAACTTAGAACACCCAAATTGACATTATTTTTTTGAGATTTGCTTTAAACAACTACACCAAACATGTTTCTATAACTTTCATTCTTGTCGAAAGCTCTTACTTTTCACCCTCCAAACATATTTTCAAGAAAATGGAAGTTGAAATAAGAAGCGATTGTCACTAAAACATTTTCTTTTTGGTGAAGATAAGAGATTCACTAAAACATTTTTGTAAACCGTATGTACACTAAATATCTTGGTGGATTTTGTTTTTAGAAAAATGGTGTAATAATACATGAGCCTGACTCAAGAGGCAAAAATGTTGATTCAACTAAGTTGGAACTCATACAATTATGGTTGTGCTCTTAACCTGAGTCCACGGTACCTAAAATCATGCGATGGAGTCAAGTACGTATCCTAAAAAGACATTGCTTAGAATTTTCTGGTGTGACCAACGGAAAAAGACTCCTAAATAATTTGGAAAGTCCAACAAAATCATCGGAAAAAATTTTCTTTTTGAAAAAGAGCTTACATCCATATTATTGGGGGACGCAAAATTCTTTGTCCCGGTAATTTTAACGAAGTGATTTAAATTGTCACCATAGAACAGTAAGAGGACTGTACTTATAACCAAAGTATAGGGGCTAAAAGTGAGATTTCCCAACCTATTGAGACCGAAGCGTACAAAATGTAATTAATTTTTCTAAAGTTATTTATGTAAATTTCTCTTTTGTTAACACAGAGGTTCGCATAGACTTGAGTTCAGAGGACATGGCAATTGATCAAGCTTGCCAAGACAATTGCAAAACAACTAGAGGTTTGTCACTTTGAACTTTTAATTTTTGTTTTTCATAAATCTTGATTTTCAAGCATCTTAACTTTTTCAATCCCAAATACTTCTAGTCTCAGAGCATAGTATGCTGACATATAAATTGAAATATAACCTTTTTACAATTTTTAAAATCTGGATAATATCTTGAATTATAATTGAGAAAGCCCAATTTTTTTTTTTTACTTCTGAAATGTAAAAGAATGTGCTCATAATTTACTTAACAATATCATGGATAAGATCAATCACAATGAGACAAAAACTTACAAAATCGCATTGTCCACTATATGAAAGCTAGAACGTCCCTCCCACTAATTGATGATACATTCTATTTCGAAAAGAAAGTCATGATCTTTGTTAAGTTTAACGTTAATTTTTTTGTTTTGTTTTAAAGTTTACCATCTAAGTTCAATGAAAAAAAAATCATGCAATGATTGAGCTAGTATGCATGATATAAAGCATACGAAGTGGAATTAAATTTTCTAAGGTTGATTATATTCGTTTCTCTTTATGGTAACAAAGAAGTTCACGTAGAAGAGAGCTCATAAGGCATGGCGACTGATAAAGCTTCTCAAGATGGCTGCAAAACAACCAGAGATTTGTCACTTTGAACTTTTAATTTTCGTTTTTCATAAATCATGTGTTTCATGGATTTTGACTTTTGTTAGTACAAGTCACTTTGAATTTCATCCAATATATGGAACCTAGAAGGTCCCACAAAACTAATACCTAATTTGATACCTATCTGAAAAAAAAAAAAAAAAAAGAGAGAGAGAACTCACGATCTAAGTTTAACGTTGATTTTTTTTTTTTTTTTGCTTAAAATTTACCATCTAAGTTTCATGCAAACAATTCCATGTGATGAACGAGCCTGATACCAATAATGTATACATGATCTAAAGCATATAGAGTAAAATTAATTAGGTTATTTATATTCATTGAATTTTAGGTAACAAAGAGTTTCACGAAAAAGGGACTACAGAAGGCATGGCAACTTACAAAGCTTCCCAAGTTGGTCGCAAAAAACCTAGAGGTTTGTCTCTTTTTGAGCTTTTAATTTTAGTTTTTCATAAACCTTTTGTTTAATGCATTTTGACTTTTGTTAGTCCAAATCACTTTGAATTTCACAGCATACAAATGCTAACATATAAACTTACAAATAATCTTTTCATTTTTTTTTAAATTTGAACAATATCTATAATTGAGAAACCCCCAAAAGAAACACTCTTTTACTTCCAAAGAGGAACAAAATGCGCTTACAATGTATGAATGATATCGTGGATTAGATCAATGGCAACTACGAATTAAAACTCAGTAAAAACGCATTGTTTGATGTATGAAACTTAGATGGTCTCACCAAACTAATTCATGATTCAATACATATTTATAAAAACTCATGATCTCTGTTAATTTTTCTTGTTTATAAATTTACCATATAAGTTTTGTGCAGAAAATTCCACTGCAATGAATGAGCCTGATACCAGTCATCTATGCAAGATCTAAAGCATACAAAGTGTGATTAAATTTTCCAAGTTTAACTGTATTCATTTTCAAACACAGCAATCAAAACTTTTACCAAACGTACTTTTATTGACAAATTTAGAAATGAAAATATTGGAAAATTTCCATTATATATTAGATGAAAACTTTCGGGTGCCGCTATTTCCATACCTTATCCGACTAAGTGCACCTCATTTTCTTTAAAAAGACAAAGTTGCCCTTAATCTCAATTTATTTACTTTCCTTCTTTTGTGAACTTTTCTATTTCTGTGTAGGATCTAGTTGCCATAACTAACAACATCACATGTTTTGTTTTTCTTTATTGTGGATATCCCTTATATATTAAATGCATTATGTTTTCTCTTTATTTTTAGATTTTACTTCCTTAGAAATTAATTTTGTCAAAAAGAGAAATTTTGAAGAAACCTAATTATTTTCTACATTAAGCAAATTTATGGAATTGAAGTTTCTTACTTGTGCTTTTGGGCTCGACAAAGTTGAGGCACTCGTTTTTGCGAATGGTGTTATTCGGCTAAAGCCTTGCAAATTAACTTGCCTAAATAGCTTGCCTAAGCCGAGAAAGAAATGGCTTAATTTGGTAAAGACTCCATCGGTGTCAAGGGACAGAATGAACTTTCTCCTAAGAAAGAGGGACAAAGTCACCTTAAAGCAACGGTTTGATCACTGGGAAATGAACCTAATGATTTGAGCCTGCTTGTCAACTTGTATAGGTCTTGTTTATATTCCTAGTGATAATCATTTTCACCCAAGTAATCCAACCACTATAACGTAAAATCAAAATAAAAACAAGTTATGCTTTACTTGCATACCTTTACATTAGGCGAGGTACTTCTATAAAAAAGAAGGAATTAACTCTGCTTAGGGGGACCAAAATTCTTTGATAATTGGATATCTTACCCATTTTCGCATCCTCCATAACTTTGTTGTTGAAAGACTGCAATGAGGAGAGCAACCCAATGGTGCCGCAACCAAGTGAAATGCAAGGAGATTCGAATCCTGCTGAACCACCACCAGGTACATATTTATGTTCCAACCCAGAAAAATTTATGGTGTAAGCGATGTGGTCTTATAATTTCTTCGTTTCCTTTATCCAGTTTGGCGGCATATGTAATTGGAACTAAATATAGGAACCAAAGATAAATAAATTTCCAACAATGAAGTAAAAATGCAAAAGCAATGTGTGGCCATCAAATACAGTTGATTGATTCAAGAAACCAGTAAGCAAAAGCAAAACGTATTACTCAAAGTCAAATATCCTAAATTTGGTATGACTTGGCTGCACAAGTTCCCTCCTAGTTTTGGATGATGGTGCGACTGCTTTTTGTCAATCCTAGTTTCGTCACTCATAAGAACTCAATGACCAGTTCATTAAAATTAACTACCAGAAAACTTCCTCTTATTGGAAAGTTTTGTCCGAGCAATCACCTTGCGAGGACTAATTATTTTCCATTTCTACTTGAAATGCGAATCAGATTGGCAGTTGGTTGTCCAACAAAGCAATTTCATCAAGAGAGTACGGCAAAACCAACAGGTTTTGAATATTTAATTACTTATCATTAAGAGACTACATGACTCGTCCTTTAAAGACATGATTCTCGAGCTAATCAATTCACTATAGTCATCTCCAGAAAGGAAATCATGTTGTTGTTCTAAGCCAAAAATAACGCTTCAATAAAAATGGTTGTCACTACTATGAGTGATGAAACTTTTGATACTTCTAATGTCCTTATACCTCTTTTTGGACCAGACAAAGTGAGATGCTTGTTTTTGCCGATAGATTTATTCAGCTAAAAGCTTGCAAAATAACTTGCCCGAATAACTTTCCCGAGCTCAAGAAAGAAGTTGCTTAACTTGGAAAAGACTCCTTTGGTCTCAAGGAATAGAATGAATTGTATCATAAAAAAGAGAGACGGAGTTACCTTCAAGTAATAGTTCGATCACTAGGTATTGAACCTAATTATGTGTGGCCCTAGAGCCTGAGCTTACTTGCCAACTTGTAAAGGTCTAGTCTTTATTTCTAGTGATAATCTTTTTTACATTAAAAAAAAAACAAAAATCCTTTTTACACTCGAGTAATCCAACTGCTTTGATAAAAAAGAAAAGAAAAGAAAAGTATTCCACTCGCTATAAAGTGAATAAAGAATTATATGCTTTACTTGCTCTAGGTGTAGGTTTATATTAGGGGAGGTACTTGTATAAAGGGAAGGAATGAATTCGGCGTAGGAAGACTAAAACTCTTTGATAATTGAATATCTTACCCATTTTTGCATCCTCCGTTTACTTTGTTGTTGAAAGATTGCAATGAGGAGAGAAACCCAATGGCGCCGGAAGAAAGTGAAACACAAGGAAATTCGGATCTTGCAGAACCACCACTAGGTACAGACATGTTCATGTCCCAACCCAGAAAAATTTATGGTATGAGCGATGTGGTCTTATAATTTCTTTGTTTCCTTTATCTAGTTTGGCGGCATATTCAATTGGAACTAATTACAGAGGCCGAAAAGTTTTAATTCCCACGAACTAAAAATGCAAAAGCAATGTGTGGCCACGAAATACTGCTAGTTGATTCATTTTCTCGAGCCCATGGCATGACTATTCGTTTCAAGCAAACAGTAAATACGCAAAATGTCCCCATTTAAAAATTCTAGATTCTAGGGTGACCATTCAGCTTTTTCGCCCCGCTAAATTGAAGGAACATATAAGTTTCAGAAAGACGATTTGCGTCAACTCTGGTTTTCTTCCTTCTATTATGCAAGATGTTTGTGTGGACGTGGACTCCAACAAAGAAACCAATCCTTCAGAAATACAAAATTCTCTTGATGAAGCAGTGCAGGGTACGCCGTTGCCAAGGGAGCCATTCCTTTCTCTGTTGATTAAATATGATTTATCTAAGTCGTTCATAATAAGTTGATACATGTTGAACAAGTCTCACTATGCCAAAATCAATAAATCAATGAATCGCAGCACTCCAAATAAACAAATTTTCATTGATATGACACTTGAGTGATGGAAAAAAAAAAGTTATGACGCTCATATAAAATTTTTAACACTTGTCGTATCCTTATCCTCTCCTGTTGTTATTAAAGACATTCTCTTAAATGTAAATCCAGAAGGCACGGCAACTGACAAAGCTTTTCCAAGGTAGTCGCAAACCAACTAAAGTTGTTTCGCTTTGAACTTCTAATTGTTATTTTTCATTAATCTTGTGTTGGAGGATGCATCTTGGTTTATTTTACTCCGAAACTTTTTAAATTTTACAGCATACAAATGCTGAGATATGAATTCAAATTTAATCTTCTCATAATTTTTAAAATTTGAATAATATCTTGGATTAATACAAAGAAATCCCAAAAAAAAAAAAAATTACCTCGAAAGAGTAAAAGATCAAGCTCATTAGTTATTAATGATATAGCGGATACGATCAATGGCAATGAAAAATAAGAACTCACTAAAAACACATTGTCCAAGATATGACAGTTTGAAGGTCCCAGAAAACTAATTGATGAAATAATACTTATCTCGAAAAAAAAATTTCAGGACCTTCCTTCAGTTTAACGTGTAATTTTTCTTGTTTAAAAGTTCGCTATCTAAATTCAATACAGAAAATTTCATGCAATGAATGAGCTTGATCAGTCTGGAATAGATGATCTATAGTATACAAGGTGTAATTAATTATTTTTTTTAAGGTTATTTGTGTTCATTTCTCTTTTTGGTTGTAAAGAGATTCACCTAGACTGGAGTTCAAAAGACACAGTGACTGATAAAGCATCCCAAGACGGTTACAAAACACCCAGGGGTTTGTCACTTTGAACCATTAATTTTTCCTTTTTCATAAATATTGTGTTTCTTGGATTTTGACTTTGTGTAATACAAAACATTTTAAACTTCACGGGGTCCAAATGCTGACATAAAAATTCAAATATAATATTTTCATAGTTTTTAAAATCATAAGAATATCTTGAATTGTAATTGACAAAGCCCAACCAAAAAAAAAAACTTTTGACTTCCAAACAGCAAAGAAAGACACTCACAGGAACAGCAATGTTGAGTAAAGGACTGTCCCTTGTTTTGCATCATCGTAAAAGCAGGAAGTTTTAAAGACTGAGGACTTTTAATGTGCAATATTTGCAGTCGAGCCGACACCGGTGGTTGATGAAAATTATCGACAATTGTTTGAAGCCACATTAAAAGGTGATTGGAAAGCGATAGAGAGAATCCTCACTAAAGATCCCGAAGCAATGACGGCCCAACTTATGACCATAGAAGATGGTGATGGTGACTTTACTGTGCTCAATATTGCGGCTGTGACTGGACAGGATGAATTGGTGGAGAAACTGCTAAAGCGCATCCCTCGGGAACTTAAAGCTCGCGGCTTAGATCAAGCCTTCTGCGTTGCCGCCCAGAAAGGAAGAATAAGGAGGGCAAAGGAATCAATAGAACAACTTGAAAAAGTCCGTGGTGAATCTACGGTACACGATGCCCTGTTGTCTGCTACGAGAAGTATTCCTAAGCAAAAGGAGGCTATCTGGTACCTGGCCAAGCGTATAACATACCCCCCTTGTAATGATATCATGATGAACCTTATTAAGGCCGGCCATTTGGGTAGGATTTCACACTCTTCTTATCTCAATTAATTCACTGTTCACTTTAATTTACTTTTCTGTTCGTGTCCCAAAAGACATACTCTTGTATTTAGCTCACCAATACCGTGACTTAGCGACGTCGGTTGATACCAAAAACAATGGCCTGTTGGAAGTCTTTGTGCATGTGAAGTCCTACTACCGTAGTGGAGCTAAACTCAATTTTTGGGAAAAATGTATTTACCAATGTAGGTACTTCTTGCGCTTCTTTTGCTTTTGTTAGATTTGTACAATTCAAACAACTCATCCACACAGGGTTCACTCTATCTGTTCCCTTTTTAGGTGTCCCTTGCTTGGTTGATACACCATTTGACAACACCAAAGACATGAAGATGGCTCGAGGTATCTCTGTTAAATCTGATTGATGGATGGACTAACATGACAAAAAGCATATCATTCATAGATCTTCTTCACAAAAAAAAGTTAGGGGATAGGGTATACAATTAATATCTAAATCATGATGTGTGGTACAAATTAATATCTAATTTAACATTTATAAAGTTAGTTTGAGTTACTTAGGCAAGTCAAATTGTCAAGTAGAATTATCGAGAATAGATTTGGATCTCAGATTATTGAGGTTGATTGATCCAATTTGTTTTTCTCACATATTCGAGCATTAATAAATTTAATTACATGCGCTGATATGTATCTTTTTGTTCATCATCAATTTATAATTTGCTAACATGATTTTTCTTTCCTCTTAATGGTGGTGACACCAGCGACTCACCGGTTCAAGACATTACTCTGGAATGTTGCCACAAAATCAGGTACACTAACTGCCATGGTATCTTTAGACAAAAAACATGCCATGGTATCTATAGAAAAAGGACCTTATTTCATCCATGGGTAGAGATATCTATCTTAAATTGTAAATTGATATTATTGACATATCCCGTTGAGATCATAGTTATCAATATGAATCGGCTCTTGATTTGTATACTACGATATGATTAGATTCCATTCAATTCAAAGTCTAATTGACATGTATCCCATCAAGAGAATATGTAAAACTAATCAGTTTGAAAACATATCTATTGATCTGTCGTTGAATCTACCCATTTTTCAAAACTCTTTCTTTTTTTTCTTTTTTTCTTTTTATCTCATGATATTTTGTATGTTCATCAATGGATTCATCTGTTCTCTGATACATGCATTTTGATTTTCAAGCCATATGAAATTTGCTTCCTCGATTAATATCTTGAATTCATCATTCTCTTCTCAACTACTATATACGTAAGAACACGGCACAAATGTGAAAGCCTCCATATCCTTTGATTCTTTATTGCTGGCAAAATTGCTTATCTGATGTTTGTGCAGCACGTTTTATCAAAAGGATTGGAGAATTGAAAGTAAGCCACGAATGCTTGCTTGAGTTAGCAAAACTAACTTTAAACGAGAGGAAGGCTCGTATGAAAGCACCTGAAATACTCAAATTGACTTCGACCATTGTCCTTGATGCTGCATCTAGCGGAATCTCTGAAATAGTCAAGTTATGTCTTGAGCATTCTCTGGAGTTGATGTGGAATAAACAATTCACAAAAAACTGATGAAAGAAATTGTGAAGGGAAGGCATGTTGAGTTATTTAGACTAATGAATGGATACAACACAATCCCAAATTTGAGGTACGATATTCAGAGGAACTGCGACCTGATGGCGGCACTAGTAGAATGGTCCCCAGGATACGTACCAACAGATGTTTCTGGAGCAGCTTTTCTTATGCAAAGGGAACTTCAATGGTTTGAGGTTGGTTCACCATATTTGCTTGCCACTCTTTAATTTACTTACAATCACATTGATAGGTGTCCTTTATTTTCTGAAGGTGCTGGAAGATAAGAGTCCTCCTTTGATAAAAAGTCTAAAATTTGAGGTCAGTTCACCTTATTTGTTTTGCTACCCTTTTCGCTCTTTAATTTACATTTGCGTTGATCGATGAAGGTAAAAGAAGATAAGAGCAGTCCTTCTAAAAGTCTGGAATTGAAAGAAACAAAAGAAAGGAGCGGGAAGACATACTGGGGAGTTTTTGTAGAACAGCGAAAAGATTTGGTCAAAGAGGCGGGGCAATGGATCAAGGATACGTCATCATCTTGTAGCGTTATATCAACCCTCATCTTTACAGTAGCTTTTACAATACCTGGAAGCAACGATAGGGGTAACCCGGTCTTTCTAAAAAGGGACTCATTCTTGGTATTTACCGTTGCAAATGCTTTATCTCTCTTCTCCTCTGTCACCGCCACCTCGATGTTCTTGGCTATCCTAACCTCACGCTATGCCGCAGAAGATTTTCTTCATTCACTACCAAGAAAAATGATACTGGGCCTCACTTTTCTCTTCCTCTCTTTCGTCTTCATACTCGTGGCTTTTGGCTCTGCTCTTGTGATTGTCCTAAGCGAACGATGGAAGTGGATTTACATCCCCATTACTTTGTTGGTGGTCATCCCTGTCATATTGTCTGCAATACTAAAGCTTCCCTTGTATGTTGAAATGGTTGAATCCACCTATTGGCCTCGCCTCTTCCGTCCTGTGAAGATTTGGAAATGACTTGTGCTATCACTATTGAACAAGGACATATGGTGATGTGATATTTTTTTGCACTTGTTAATCATGGTGTTTACTCATGTTTTAAGACTATTGAGGTACGGCATTAGCCATACTTGTACCAAAGTTTAATCTATATTGTCAAGTGCACACCTTAACTCTATGGGTCAATTGGTATTTTCTCCCAAGCAGTGAGCGATACATTCATTGCTAATTGTTGTATCAAGGTGAACCCAATTCTTCAAAGAATTGGCAAGATGGCCATCAACAGTCAATAGGGTTCATCCATTCAAATAAAGCAATGATCCACACAAATTCTCTATACTACACAAGATAGCCACCCAAGTAATGGCCTAATACAAGGAACTTCATATGCAGCAACACCGAGCAAAGAACTATTTCAGTTTAATGGAAGCACAAACTTCGAAATCAGTCTTCACCCACTGCCGACACTTGCACCTCATCCTCTCATCCAACTGTATGGCTTTGACATCCGACATCTTGCCGCATTGCCATCGATTACTCCTGCACTTTCATGATCCTCATGCTCCGCTTCTTCTGCATCGCATCATCCCTTCCTAACTGCTCACCTGGCAACTGCGCACGGTGCACTTCAGCACCAACACCAATTCCATAAAAAAACATAGCCATCAAACTTTAGCCTCTTTCAGGTCTCTCTGCGATCACAGCAGCGAGGTTGATGTTTCTTTAGTGAATAGCGCCAGGACGCCAGGCACCTGGCGGGACAGTGATGTGAGGAGGATCGAGATACTTGAATGAAACGGACATGCGGAGACTTTTCAATATTGTGACAAGATGACCAAGTTAGATGCCTCACGGAAAACGACTTAGAATCTCAAAGGTCACGTCTCAACGGCCAAACATTAAAAAATAATAAATTGCCTATAAGGCAAACAGATACTTCTGCACGTCTCTGGAGACCATAAGTCAAGTGAAAGTTAGCAAGAACAAAGTTTGTTTTAGATTCACCTTGTGACTTTTGTTGGAAATTTCCTATAATATGGGTTTACATTAATTAATTGATTTTCTATTTTAAATAATCGGGTTAATGGATATTCCAATATTTGTTAAACCCTAAAGTGATCTGATTGAATTGGGTATTGGCATTTATTGTTAACGGGCCTAGTTGAGGAGCAAAGTGTAGGCAATTGTGTTTGATTGAAGCCCGTAATGGGAAGGGCCTAGTTGACATGTTGTTGATTAGGGTTTGCTAGGTCCCATCTCTAGTCTATAAAAGGGTAGGTTATACATATCAGTTGCTTTAATCCCATTGAAAGCTGCTATATCGAAATATGTCATAGAGAGGAAGATCTGACATTCCGATAGATCACTGGTTATCGGATTAATCTATTTTCTTCAAGTGAAGCAATGGCTCAAACAGATACACTTTAATTCCGCTATATTTATTGATCTCGGTGTTTTACAATTATTTATGGATCCGATTCTTCTTGATTAATTAATTATTCAAGTGAATAATTTTCTACATGTGGTATCAGAGCCGGTGATATATGATTGTAGAACCAAAATTTGTTTTTTTTTTTTTTTTATATAAACAAATTCGAAATCTTCCTCTTTGAGCCGAATATGGGCATTATTTATTCGTGTGGATTTTTACTCGATTAATCCTAAAATCATAGGGCTTTTGTTCTACATGTCGAGATCTTTCCAACCATATATAATTTGTATGGTTTCGTTGAGAATTGAGTGAGAATTTTAAATTTGAAATTCTAGGGTTTATACATAGAAAAGGTCCTAGAATTTTAAGTTACATTCTAGTGTTACCTTTGTTTTTCTCTTCAATTCAATGGTAGCAACGGTTGGTTTGGAGATTACTGTGCTTGTTTTTTTTTTTTTTTTATGGGAAAATTCTCGTATAGTGCTTGTTTGCTCCCGAGTTGTATTGGTGCTTTTTGTTTTGTTATTTGCTCGTGTTCACGTTTGTTGTTTAGGGGCTCGTCCGTCAGAATCAGTTTTTTGGGTTACTTTGATTGCGAAATATTGTCATCAGTATTCGAAAGATTCGCTGCATGTTGGGTAGCCAAAGTAAATATTGTAGAAATTGCTCCGTGCATGGGGGATTTTCTTGTTCTTGCGTTCCTTTACGCTTGACCTTGTTTGATGGTTCCTTGTGGTGTTCTGATTCTGTCACATTGCTGACATCGTGGGTTCTTTTATTTTCGTCATGTGATGGCTTGACCCTTCTGTTGAATTTTTGAGTTATAATGGAGTAGGGAAATTTGGCAACTCGGTGGAATTTATTTGACAGAGAAAGATGATTGACAGTTGTATTGTTTAGTAGCTAGTTGATCATTCTGCACTGCCGACATAACTCTGTTCTGGGAAATATTTCCAGTAAAAAGATTTGGTTGCATTAATTACTTGTATAGCGTTTTACCCAAATCATGTGACCTGTGTCCACTGACCAAATATATGTTACTCGCATTGATTAAGCAACATTAAGGAATCCTCTCGAGTCGCATGTGCTTCATCTATGTAGATTTTCGCTGGGATTTATTTGATAGAGAAAAAGTTCTGGAATCTTCAAATTACTTGCAATTGATTGATGTTCGTTGTAAATTGTTGCATGAGTATTGTTATATTATATATATATATATATATATATATATATATATATATATATATATGTTTTAGCATCTTTTGTTGCATTAAAGGTAAGTTTTTTAGGGTTTAAATTTAAGAAAACCAAATTTCGGCCATGAGAGGCTTAGATCAGAAATTTTGAAGCTTATATGTGGAAGATTTACTCGGTTTTTCTTCGTTTAATTCATTCTAGTAAATCAAATTGATGTTATATGATAGACTCATGGAGAGATTTCATCAAAAATCAAGTTAATTGGTGTTTTTTCATGTTCCGGGTCAAAACCATACGATTTTGCTAATTGTTTGTTCCCTTTTGGACGAGCGATCAAGGTTTTGGCCGATTTTGCTAACTTGATCTCTGGGTTTTTCAATGCGATTCATGTTTGTAGATTAGTCCATATGCATTGCGTGTAGTTTTTTTTTTTTTCATGGTTGTTGCGTGATTCTCCCCGTTGTGAGGCAGTTGTCCGTCTTGTTTCGATGCGTACATGGAGGAGGGTCCGTAGTATGAATCGCAGACTCGTGAAGTTCGTGTTGAGATAGGAGTAATTCTGGGGAAGATAGATCCCGAGGAGGCGCGAGGATTAGGGAGCAAGCGAGGGAGAGATGAGCTCGGGTTCGCTCTCCTCCTCCCACTCGCACAACGGCATTGACGGCCACGTCTCTTAGCTCCTGCAGTGCAAGCCCTTGTTCGAACAGCAGGTGGCGCTTTCTCTAACTCGCTTCCAATTGATTCCCCTTTGGTAATTTGCGGCCACCAGACTTGCGTCCTCCAGGTGCACACATTCTACCAAGCTGTAAGTTGCAGTCGATGGTATATGATCTGTCCTCTTGTCATTGGGAATGGTGTAAGGGCCCACAAACCCCTTTTAATCTATGGAATTGGATCGGGGTCCGCGGTCGAATCAAAGCTCTCGCGTCGTTGCGATGAGAAGTTGCTTCTTTTAATCAGTTTCCTTCTTCTTCTTCTTTTTGTGGATTTGTGGCGTTGGTCGCTTGGATTTTCTGCAATGCAACTCCTTGGCGGATCTACGATTAGGTCATGTTAGAGAGAAAAAAAAAAACTGTGGCAAAAGTTGTTTGATAAATGCAATATGATCTTGGGAAGCACATGTCATAAAATGCTTCATATTATTTGATGTTTTTTTTTGGGCATTTATTAAATGGAACATTATTTACAAATTGTTAAAGTTTGTAAATTGTTCAAGTTCCTTATTGATACAAATTAGTATATACAATTACCTGCCCAAAGGGGGTTATTGTGTATATTAATTTGAAAATTGCAGGAAGATAAATTCCAAAATTAAAAGATGGGGATGTATGACTCAAAAAGATTTATCTGCCCAAATGGGATAAATTTTTTGAAAGTTATATGTAATTCCCCTCTATATTGATATATTATAGATGAATGATGGGGATGTGTGACTCAAAAGGTTTATCCGCCTAAAGGGGATAAATTTTTTAGAGTTATGTGTAATTCCCCTCTATGTTGAGATAATGGAGATATATAGTTTAAAGGATTTATCTGCCCAAAGGGGATTGATCCTTGAAGATTATATGTAATTCTCCTTTGTCATCTCTATATATTGATATCATGGAGATGTATAATTTAAATGATTTGTCTGCCCAAAGGGGATGGATCATTAACAATTATATGTAATTCTCCTTGTTGTTGCTTTATAAACTTCATGCATTGAAAAATAATGGTGCATTATACACTCTGCCCAAATGGGAGTTTATAATGTACTAATTATTTTTGTTGAAATACTTACTGTCCAAAATTGATCTTATTGCATTATGTGTGACAAATAGTTACTTTTGCTATAAATAACAACAATGCCACAGTTAAAATGTTAATTGGATAAAATATTAGATTGTTAAGGACTTGGTCAAAAAGGGAGACATTGTGATTGTGAATATTAGAATTGAGTCCATGTTGGTTGATCCTCTAACAAAAAGGCTTACGGTTCATTTTGTTTAAAGAACATGTAAAGAATATGAGTGTCTTGGATTCTTTTGATTTCTTTTGTTAGTGGGAGTTATATAATTTGTATTTTTGGATAATGTATTTATATGCAAACAGATAATGCTTTTATGATGTTTATTGAAGTATTTATTTTCAATGATTATTAGTGTTGATTATATTGTTATCCTTTCTCCTATCGATTGAGAAATGGAAGTATAAAATAGTATCTTTAAACAAATTTTAGTTTAAAGATGACTGGATGTCACTGATTATGAGATCTCATGTTGGATTGTGACATAATTGTGCAATTTCATGTTGTTTAGAAATCACACCATGGCAATTTCATGTTGTTTAGAAATTGCGTTAATGCAGTTTCATGTTGTTGAGAAATTGCATTGAGGACCGATAAGAAATAGTGTATATTTTGATCACATGTTGGCGCTATTTCTTACTACACTACTAGGCCTATGATCCATGAAAATATAATACTTATTATATGTGATTATGGAAGGTCTTGTGTTGTGGTATTTTCTTAACACATTGATCTTCATAGTCCTATACTAAGGTTATATAGGATTGGATTGGTATTGAGATACCATTATTGGAATATTATTTTTTAAAAGTTGTGGCCACATAAAACAAAATTTTTAGTTATTAACCCGATAGTGTCGTTTTCAAATACAAAATCCTTTTCAAAATAAAAAAAGTTAATTAATGTAGCCCAAGTGGGAGAATGTTGGAAATTTCCTATAATATGGGCTTACATTAATTAATTGATTTTCTATTTTAAATAATCGGATTAATGGATATTCAAATATTTGTTAAACCCTAAAGTGATCCGATTGAATTGGGTATTGGCATCTATTGTTAACGGGCCTAGTTGAGCAGTAAAGTGTAGGCAATTGTGTTTGACTGAAGCCCGTAATGGGAAGGGCCCAGTTGACATGTTGTTAATTAGGGTTTGCTAGGTCCCCTCTCTAGCCTATAAAATGGTAGGTTATACCTATCAGTTGCTTTAATCCCATTGAAAGCTGCTACATCGAAATAGGTCATAGAGAGGAAGATCTAGCATTCCGATAGATCACTAGTTATCAGATTAATCTATTTTATTCAAGTGAAGCAATGGCTTAAACAGGTACGCTTTAATTCCGCTGTATTTATTGATCTCAGTGTTTTACAATCATATATGGATCCGATTCTTCTTGATTAATTAATTATTCAAGTGAATAATTTTCTACAACTTTAAGATTGACGTTCCAGAGAATAGGATACAAAATCTTCCCAAGAAACCTCATAATTAGTGATCTTATGCTGCTTTAAACCAGTATTTACGACCGACACATTTAGAATTAATCAAAGAATACGAGATCAGAAATCAAAGGAACTATTTCAACAAGAGAGGAGTTTCCCAACCCGAAGGTTCCCATAGAGATGCGCTTGTTTTTCTTATGTATATTGGTGCGAGCCAAACCGAAATCTGACACTTTGGGCGTAAAATCATGTTCCAATAACGTGTTGCTGGCCTTGAAGTCCCCATGCATCACACAGGTGCTCGAATCCCCATGCAAATAGGCTAAACCACGAGCAACACGAAGTGCTACCTTCATCCTAGCGCTCCATTCTGGTCGGGCAGCTTCCTTGCCAACTCCTGAAAGCATGGGAAAATGGACATTGGCTTTACACCTCGTGAGCAGAATGAAGAGCGAGACAATAGTATGTAACCCTAGAGAAGTTGCGTATTCATCTACACTCACCATGCAAATCAGATTCCACAAAGCCATTCGGAAAAAAAGTTTGCAAACAAGGCAGTGGACACGTTCCTCTGGACATATACCGATCAGCTTGACAAGATTCCTGCGATGGCATATCGACTTCAGCTAAAAATTCCCGGCCGCCCTGTTAATCCTAATTCTTCAGAACTTTCACAGCTACTTTGGTCCCATCTTCAAGAACGCCAACATGTACACGCCCAAACCCACCTTCGCCGAGTATTCTCAACTCGTGGAAAAGATCGGTGGCTCTTTCCGGCCAAACAAAAAAAAAAAAAAAAATTCTGATACTAAAGTCTGGGACATCTACTAGGACTCAATTTTTTTGATAAAGGCACGAAATTGAAAAACCGGGTCTGTGTTTCATTACCCAAATTCAACCATCAACTGAGCATGAAACGACAGCAACAAAGGCAGATAGGACAATGCTAGATTAATAGCAGCCACACCACCGCTTAGCCTATGTGATTATGCTGCAAGATAATTTGACATAACCCATTTGATTCTGAAATTAGCAATCACGTTTAATGGGGTCGATTTGGGTACCAACTGAAATTTGTACTTTCTTTGAGGGAAAAAAAGTTGGCGTAGAATCAAAAGACAAACTAAAGTTGATGTATTTTTATGAGACAAAAGTAAATATAGTGCAGAATTGAGACTCAAGCCAATTTTTGTGCATTTTATGGGACAATTTGTATATAAACTTTATCTTCATTTATATAAGCAGCAGATTACTCATCTACTTGAAGGTGAATCATATAATTTGGCCCAAATTTTTTTTTTTTTTAAAAGACGGGTTATATCTAAAAGGAGATTCATCTAGCGTCTTAGCTCATTAGGTTGGGCTATATGGTCCGTGGCATTGAAGGAAAGAAACTTGTTTACATCATTATTATATTATGACGTCAATATGTAAAGTGATGATGTGGTGGTGATGAGGAGAGATGCTCACGTGCTCACCATATCAGTGCAAGCTTCAATTGATCATGCATATTAAACTGGATGGTTGCAAATCAATCCGCTAATTTATGAAAGGAGTCTCGGAATTACACGGTGAAATTCACATAAAAAATCTCCATGCACATACCGAAAATTATGGTTTGGAAAAACTTGCTTCGTCCACTTAAACTATTAGGAACGCATAGTAGAAACCTAATACATTCACTTGAAAGATTGCCAAGAGAGAGCTAAATTACTCAAAAATTTAAGCTTATGAATTATGAGCCAACTGAGATAACTCTTAATGAGGAGGGCCCACCTATTCGGAAACTGGGCTGGGTACCATAATTCTTCCTTGAGATACTCACCAAACATTAGAATAGGCTGGGTGCCCACCAACAAAAGTTTGATACCTCATCTGAGGATATTGCCATCCACTTAAAAGTCTAAGTGAATAAGTTATAAGTCAATTGAAATATATTAACTACTATACATACCAATTATTTAATGTATGACTTTTCTAACACAACTCACATGCGTATTTTAACACAAACTATGGTCAAAAGAAGATAAGATGATTAAAAATAGTTGATTTCAATGGGTGGAAATATATTGTGATCCAGGAGCATTCCAAAATGTCTTTGTGACTCTTTCAGGTGATATTGTAGATTATGGGATTCTTTTCATGTAACGTTGGAAAGAAAAATCCTCTTTCTTTTGAAAAATGCTAGATATCTAAATTTTATTTGTTTATTAACTAGTAAAATTGACAATATCATATTGGATTTCGAAATAAATAATCCCTTGAATATCTGGCTCCATTTGCTTTGAGATCCAATGTGATGTTAAATAATATAGCAAAAGAGTTCTTGCACAAGCTTATATTAAACATAAATTATAGCTAGAGCGGTGTTGTTCATTCTCTCTTTGCCAGGACTTTCACGTGTTCTTTGTTTTTAATTTTACATCTTGAAATCACTCTAATAGATTTAATTGACCCCAGTTCACAAAAAAAAAAAAAAAAAAAAAGGAAGAAGGAAATCTAATGTGTGTGTGTGTTTGTGCATATAATTTTATGTCCAATTGAGTCATGGACATTGATACATGGTTTGCTGGTGTTACAGCACGTGCCAAAAACAAGTCGACTTTATACAAAAATCAAAATCACTTTCGTTATATTACAATTTGAATTTTTAGAACACTCCATAGTAGTCCCACGGAATTTTTTTGACATCAGAACAGGTCCTGACCATCATCATGAATCCCTAAGGTCGACCAGCGCTGGCCTTCTTTGTGCTTCTAGTGCATGCGTTCACCTGAGAAATTTCCTGGTACGACATGGGCAGAAACACAAAAGAGAGAGTCGCAATACATTTTTTCTTCATATAACTTTAAAATTCGATCGAGTGCATTACGGATCCGTAGCTGAACTTCAAATCACAGGTCAAACGATATCCCAGCCCATTTCGATGACCTCGACCATTCTATTATAAGTAGAGCCCACCCTGGGGAAAAATTCAAGCTATTACCTAATCTTTGATAGCCCCACGCTCACGAGAAAAAGTAGAACTTTGTCCGTCCTTGGTGCTTTGACAAAAAATGAGCGATTGCATGATTAACTCTACTGGATCCAATGGAGATTGCTCTTCGAGTCCGCCAAAACCCAACCCAAATCGCATCTTTCATCATAAGTTGTAGCACATTGATTAGTCCCCATATAAATGTTAACTTTGACATGATTGATAGCTGTTGCTAGCAACCAGATAAGATCAAATTTGCCCAATACGTATATGAAATCGAACAGATCAATTAACAACATATGTCCGATATCTCATCCTTTGTATTAAGTTAGTACGGATGTTTTTTCTTTTTTAGGCAACATGATTCATGTTCCAAAATGAATTATATTTAAGTAAAGTAAACAGCTAGTGATAAGCTCAAGACATGACCAAAAAAAAAAAAAAAACCTTTGTAATTTAACTGATGAATTTCGTCCGTGTAATCTACTCGATAACAAATATTCAAGCAAAATGTAATTCGGTTTGGTAAATATTAGGGTAATTTTCAAATGAATGACTATTCTAGATTGCTCTCTGGTATTCCTTTCCTTCAACCCTCAAATCCAGTTCATCCTTCTTTGCCATATCAAGTGATTAAATCTATGGACACTTCTCCAAATACTCAAGGATCAAACTCTTGAGGATTCATTTGAACTATTTATGAGCTAACTTATTTTGTGTTGGAGGTACGACGCTTTTAGAACGGTGTATCGTCTCTCAGGAGACAATAGAAGCCCCCCTTACATTCTAAATTAGTTTTGAGGCATCTATATAAATATACTTTCATCATCCAATCAGAGAAGGCCATTCGCATCACAATTTTATATTCTCTATCTTAACCTACGATCATGTCAATCCCTCTTCCAGTGAACCTCTCCATCCATGTTTATACCAACAAATCACATTGTTTCTCTATGTGCTGCAGCTCTCTGCGAATACACCAGGTTTCACCTTTTGCTCCCCGAAGCAACGGTTCGTTGACTATGCATTTTGAAAGAAGATAGACATCGGTGCTTAATTATAAAAATAATTGGTGGCAATAAATTAAATTATAAAAATGATGTTGAAGATTTAGACAATCTGAAAAATGTGCATGACGATGGATGGTATGAAAGGACAAAGACCCCGAGGGAAAGCAACCGGAGGAGAATTTGACCGTTCCCGCCGACGAAGGATCAAGACCGTTGAATGCGTTGACCGGAAACGCAAACGATTTTTTAATGCTCCATAAAGAGCTAGTGGCCCTTGTGCCCTCTAGGTCATCGTCAGAAGAATATAAAACGAGGGTCTCCCAAGTTGGAGTGAACCCGTCACGTGGCTCTTTCCCTTTAATTCATTGTGGACACGAAAATGTGAAATGAAAGTTCGAAAGCGCAAGATTTGAGCTGATGATTAATGAGCAAGGCGGGAAGATCCATGTTCAAGCCCCACAATGATTTTAAAAAAAAAAAAATTACGTTTCTATATGAAAATGATTAGGATTTAGTGGGCCGGGTTCAAGAAGGGAATTGCTTCTCTAGGCTTGCCCATTTTGCTCTTGGTAAAAGTTTTACAAAAATTACTAAACCTATTGCATTGATACCGATTTAGTCATAAAACCTTTTGATTATGTCAATTTAGTCCTAAACTTTTTGACCTACTACCAATTTTTTCCTTCTAGTTAATTTTAACCGGATTTGTTCACGTGAAGGTTGGTTAACTTATATAGTATGGCTGTCACTAACATGAATAACTTTTAATAATATTATAATATTTTTATTTTTTAATTATTTGTCCGTTTTTTTTTCTTTTCTTATTCCTTTTGCCAGTGACCGGTCACAAGCAATGGCTGGGTGAGTTGACCTTGCCTGAGTGGGGATTGTTGTCGCCCACCAAAGGAGAGACTTGGTCGAGGCGAGCCACAATAACTGTATTCATTTTCAAACACAGCAATCAAAACTTCTACCAAACGTTCTTTTATTGACAAATTTGGAAATGAAAATATTGGAAAATTTCATTTTACCAAAAAAAAAAAATATTGGAAAATTTCCATTATATATTAGATGAAAACTTTCGTGCGGCGCTATTTCCATACCTTATCCAACTAAATGCACCCCATTTTCTTTAAAAAGACAAAGTTGCCATTAATTATTCAATTGCAATTTTAAGTGGTAGCCCTCAATTTATTTACTTTCCTTCTTTTGTTAGCTTTTCTATTTCTGTGTAGGATCTAGTTGCCATAACTAAGAATATCACATGTTTTGTTTTTCTTTATTGTGGATATCCCTTATATATTAAATGCATTATGTTTTCTCTTTATTTTTAGATTTTACTTCCATAAAAATTAATTTTTTCGAAAAGAGAAATTTTCAAAGAAACCTAGTTATTTTCTACATTAAGAAAATTTATGGAATTGAAGTACTTGTGCTTTTGGGCTCGACAAAATCGAGGTGCTCATTTTTTGCGGATGGTGCTATTCGGCTAAAGCCTTGCAAATTAACTTGCCTAAATAGCTTGCCTAAGCCTGAGAAAGAAATGGCTTAATTTGGTAAAGACTCCATCGGTGTCAAGGGACAGAATGAACTTTATCATAAGAAAGAGGGACAAAGTCACCTTAAAGCAACGGTTTGATCACTGGGAAATTAACCTAATGATCTAAGCCTACTTGCCAACTTGTATAGGTCTTGTTTATATTCCTAGTGATAATTATTTTCACTCAAGTAATCCAACCACTATAACGTAAAAACAAAATAAAAACAAGTTATGCTTTAAAAATTTTGAATAATATCTTGAATTATAATTGAGAAATCCCAAAAATAAATATTTTTTCCTTGCGAAGAGTAAAAGAATGCAGTCATAATTTATGAATGGTATTGTGGACAAGATCAATGGCAATGAGAAATAAAAACTAACTAAAAAACAAATTGTCCAAGATATGAAAGTTACAAGGTCCCACTTAACTAATTCATGATACAATGCCTATCTCGAAGAAAACTTACGATCTCTATTATTTTAACTTTAAAGTTTTATTTATTTAAAAGTATTTCATCTAAGTTCAATACATAAACTTCCATGCAATGAATGAGCATGATAGGAGTCATGTTTTCAAGGTTATTTATGTTCATTTTTCTTTTGGTAACGAAGAAGGAAGTAATTAAGACATGCCACGTCCCGTGGAAGACTATGACAGTTGGCGGGAAAAAAAGTCCTGGAATCTATTAAATTCTAAAGGTTTGTCACTTTTCACTTTTAATTTTCATATTTCATAAATCTTATGTTTCATGTACTGATTTATTTAATGCAAAACATTTTAAATTTCACGGCAGATAAATTGTTAGAGAAGGTAATTTGACCAATGGGACGGACGCAAGCGCCAAATTAACTAGTGCAAACCCTATCTTTGATATTGTGTAAGAAAGTTCAATCATAAACCTCAAGCTAATAGTTGGAGGGAGAACATATATATACAGTATATAAATTTCATAATCAAGTGACATGGGATATATCAACATGCTGAATATAATTTTTTCATTATTTTTAAAATCCGAATAATATCTTGAATAACAATTCGGACAACCCAAGTAAAAAATACTTTTTTACTTGCAAAGAGTAAGGAAGGTGAAAAGGTCCGTTGAGTAAACCACCACCTCTTCACTTGCATCCATGTTTTATCGGAACTTTGAGCAAGTTATATGATTACACTTGATCTGAAAATAAAAAATTACGAAAGGCTGAGGAATTTTTTATGTGCCATTTTTGCAGTCCTACCAAGAGCGGTCGTCAATGAGAATGAGAACCATCGATCACTCTTTGATGCCGCACTGAGAGGTGATTGGAAAACTATCAAGAAAATCCTCAATAAAGATCATGCAGCATTGATGGCCAAAATTATGACTATAGGAAATGAGTCTTTTACTGTGCTTGATATTGCGATTATGGCCACACAAGATCAGTTGGTTGAGAACCTGGTCAAGCAATTCCCTCGGGTTTATGAAGATCTCAATCCTCATAGAGCCCTTCTCTATGCTGCTAAGGGAGGAAGATTAAAGATGGTAAAGGCATTAATAGACAATGCTGATGCTGATGCCAAATCTGATATGATATACTCTGCCCTAGGACTTGCTATTGATTATGCTCCTTCGCAGGAGGCCATCTGGTACTTGACCAGGCGTTTAACATGCCCCCCATCTTCTGACATCATGACCAGCCTTATCGAAGCCGGCCATTTCGGTAGGATTTCACACCGACTCATCTTATTACAGCCGGCCATTTGGGTAGGATTTCACACCGACTCATCTTATGTCATATTTTCTTGAATTAACTTTTTTATTCTTGCGTCCCAAAAGACATATGCTTATATTTAGCTCGCAAATACCCTGGCTCAACGACATCCAAGGAAACTGATGGCGTGGGCTGTTTGGATTTCTTGGCGATAATTCCTTTTCACTTCCGTAGTGGAGCTCAACTCAATTTTTGGGAAAAATGTATTTACAAATGTAGGTATTGGCTGCGCTTCTTTTGTTGGATACGTGCAATTCAAGCAACTCCATCCACGTAGCGTTAACTCTATTTGTTCCCATTTTTAGTTATCCCTCTCTGCTTGGTCGATACATCATTTGACGACTCCAAGGACACAAAATTGGCTCGAGGTATTTTTATTGATCTGTTTAGTTGATGGACTAACACGAAAAAAAAAAAAAGCATATCATTCAGGGATCCTATTTTACAAAAAAGTTCAGGAACAAGGACTGCATCGGTGTATACAAACTAATATCTTAACGATGATTTATGTCACAAATTAATATCTAATGTAACATTTGAAAAGCTAGTGGAGAAGTCTTAGTCATTGTCGAATTGCCAAGTAGGCTTATTGAGAATTGTAGATTTTGGATTTCAGGTTATGGAGATTGATTGATACAAGCTGTTTTTAAACATAATCAAGCATTATAAAGCATGAGCAATTTTCAATTCATGATTGTGCTATGTATCTTTTTGTTCATCATCAATTCCTAATTTCCTGACATGATTTATTCTCTCCTCTTTGTGGTGGTAGTACTAAAAGCACTTAACTGGATCAAGATATCACTATGGAATCTTGCCACAATACCAGGTATACGATATTGCCATGTTATGCAAAGAAAAACAGTAATCTCTAAATTTAAAGTGTATTATTGATACTATCAGTACATCCCTTTGAGATCATAGTAATTAATATAGACTGGCTCATCATTCGTACATTGCGATAAAATTTGATTCTAATCAATTTAATTCAACGTTTGAACTACATATATCCATTAGGTGAATCTACAAAAATATTCAATGGAAACCCTATCTATCTATCCTCGCTAAATCTACCCCTTTTCCCCAAAAAAAGAAAAGAAAAAAGGAACACTTTTTTTCTCATATGATATTGTGCGTGTTCATCAATAGATCTATTTGTTCTGATGCCTGCATTTTGATTGTCAAGGCATATCAAGTTTATTTTCTCAATTAATATATATTTTTTTCTCTGAGCTACTAAATATACATAAGAATATAGTGCAAATGTGAAAGCTTCTTTAACCTTTGGATTCTTCATCATTGGAAAATTTGCTTCTCTGATGTTACGTGCAGCACCTTTCATCAAAAGATGTGGAGAATCGAAGTTGAAGCACTATTACTCGCTTGAGTTTGCAAAACATGCTCTTACCGAGATAAAGAATGGTACAAGTTCTCCCGAAATACTTGAGTATATATTGACTTCAGGCGTTGTCCTTGATGCTGCCTCTCGCGGAGTCTTTGAAATTGTGGATTTATGTCTTAAATATTTTCCGGAGTTGATGTGGGATACCAATTTCGCAAAAAAACTGATCATAAAAGTTGTGGAGGGGCGGCATATTGAGTTGTTTAGACTGGTGAACGAAAGCAACCCAATTCGATATTTGGCTAAAGATAATTACATGACCTTTGACCTGATGGAGGCTGTAACCAAATGGTCTTCGAGATGTGTGTCCCCTGATGTTTCTGGAGCGGCTTTTCTTATGCAGAGGGAACTTCAATGGTTTCAAGTGAGTGATCCTCATTTGTTTACCCCCTTTTGTGCTCTTTATTGATGTTTACATTGATAGGTGTCCTTTTTTTTTTTTGAAGGCAGTGGAAGTTAGCGGCTTTCCTTCTTAAAAACGGCTGAAATATAGAGAAGATAAAAAGTCATACTGGGAAAAGTTTGTAGAACAGCGCGAAGAATTGCTCAAAGATGCAGGGCAATGGATGAAGGATACATCATCATCTTGTAGCCTTGTTGCAACTCTAATTATTACGGTAGCTTTCGCTGCAACTTTTACGGTGCCTGGAGGCAATGACGGTAGTAAGGGGATCCCAATATTTCTGAACAAGGGCTCATTCATGGTATTCGTAGTAGCAAATGCTCTTGCTCTCTTCTCCTCTATCACTGCCACATTGATGTTCTTGGCCATTCTAACTTCGCGCTACGCGATCGAAGATTTCCTCCACTCACTACCGAGAAAAATGATATTGGACCTCACTTTTCTCTTCCTCTCATTGGCTTTTATGCTGGTGGCATTTGGCTCTGCTCTTACGATTGTCTTGAGTGAACGATTGAAGTGGATTTACATCCCAATTACATTGTTGGCTGCCATCCCCATCATTTTGTTCGCAATCCTACAGCTTCCCTTATATGTTGAAATGATGGAATCCACCTTCTGACCTCGCCTCTACCGCCCCCTGAAGCTTTGGAAATGATCTATGCTATTATTGAGAAGGACATCTGCAATGTGATCTTTGTTTGCACATGTTATTATGTGTGAAATGTGACTATCATGGTGTTTACTCATGTTTAGAGGCTTTTGAAGTGTGACATCTACCATAATTTCATTGTCATCTATTCACGTTGAGTCGAGTTCAAAATTTTTGGTTTTCCATTCCAGTTGAAATCGAGTATGATTTGTAATGCTTGATCACATTTGAGTCATGTTTTAGGTACCAAGTATGCATGTCAAGTCAACCAAGAGCTGCATACTATATCGACTACATAAATTGTGAAGCAGCCTTTTGGGATTCTTTGTAGTGTGTGCCCCTTTAAATATTATTTGCTATTGAGAGCTTTGCCCCCCTTGTTTGCCACATATGTGACGCTTGGTATTTTAATGAACAATCAAATTAGTTGTCAGCGTATTCTCTCCTCCCAAAGACTTTCTCATGTACATTTCTTATCATATCTCATAGATTTATGTGACTCATGATTCATACAATGTTGATACCTAAATTTTGATTATTCTATTTAATCATTCATTGTACAATAAATTAGAACTTATGATACTGGAATAGTCAATCGTGAATTTGTTACCACCCCTTAATTTTGTCATGGCTTGTAGTAATAGTTATAGCAAACCAACAAACCATTACCAAACAAAAAGTGTAGTAAACCATTACATCTGAAGCACAAACTAAGCAAAACAAACCAATATTAACAATACACAACTAAGTAAAAAAAAAAAAAACCTTTGAGTGCTCACAACCAATGAATTTCGACTCCAACCTTACATATTCAATATAGATTGCAACAAAAAAATTTGTTCCATACAAAATTTGCAACAAATCAATAACACACTTTACATATAAATAACCCGATACAAGTATATATTTCATATCTTCAACTATGGTAGAAATACAAATTTCTTCTCATTACTCACTTCACATTTGAATAGACTATACAAGAGAACAATAACACAATCAATGCCTAGTAAAAGTTTCTTTCAATTTTTCAGCCTTGAAACGTCCTTCTTCAAATGGTCGACCAAAGATGTTAAACCATTCATTTGAGCTTGTATTGAGTCGACATCATCCAACTCATCCATTAATGTAGCTGGAGGTTGATGTTGGCCTTCAAGTAGCTCCAAAATCACCTCTGTCGCTCGATCGGAGAATTTCGCGTCAACCCATTTGAAATATTTGTACTTTGAGCCTTCTCTATACTTATCGCACTCATGGAATCTTCTTCGAGGATTTAATCGAGTCTAAGATGTTCTTCTTAAACTTAGTAACCTGCAATAACAATAACACTCACTATCTAATTCACTTTTTTGGAACGAACATGAGCCATTGCTGAAGCTGCCCTCTATTTGTAAGATCAAGCTGATAATTTTGAGGGAAAATTGAAGTAGGTACTCAAATTGGCCGATTAGTGTTTTGAACTGCTAGTTCTCTTTCAATTTGGGGATTTAAGGTTCTTACTTGAGGGAAAAGCACCAAATGGCATCATTTTGTTGTTTGCATACTGACTGTACTCTCTGTTGAGCCACGTTAGCTTTAAATTAATATAAAAAAAAGTGCTAGATTTTCGGTCAATCAGATTGGCATTAGCACTTAAATAATTTTTTTTCAAACTTTTTAACACTTAAGTAATCCAAAATAAACATTTGGTATCAAAGTGAGTGTCGTACACAACTTTTGACACTTCTAGTGTATTTTCCCCTAGTTTCTACTTTTCAATGCATGATGGACTTGGATAAATAGTTCCACAAATATAAACCTTTTGAAGCTTTATTTTGTTTCTTTTAACTTTTATTAAGGTTGAAAAGGACCGTCTTTCAAACGAATGCTCGCACCATTTCAATTGATAATGTAAGGAATCAATAAGTTATAATTGAAATATATATTTAGTTAATTCATATGACCTTCTAAAAAATGGTCCCTTTGGGTATATGAATTTTATCTTTATATATAAATAAGCAACCCAAAAATAAATTATATAGGAAAATTATCCAAAATTTTTTAAATATATTGTATGGCAGCGAATTCATTACTAAATCTTGTAATTACGTCACTTAAGTCCCAAACCTTTTGATAATTTCTTAGCATAGTCATTCCTACCAATTTTTGGCCAAAAATTGGCAACATGGTGATATAGTCAACCATCCTATGTGACCAAGTGGCGCTAATGTGCATAATGTTTGGATTTTTTTTAAACTTGTTGTGAATTTTTCCTTCCCCCCCCCCCCCCCCCCACCTTTTTTTTGGCTTTTGGCCGATGATCGGCCACAGGCGAGGGCTAGACTTGCATGGGGGATGGTTGGCCATTCTAGATGGGACAAGGGCTACAACACCCTTGCTAAGTGAGGACATCATGGCTCTTGTCAGCTACACATTGTGCAAGCTAGGGTACCTAGCTTGTGGTAGGTTACTGACCATGGCCAAGTACTGGTATTAGGCAAAATGAAAAGAAGAGGGGGAAAAAAAGGAAACAATGAGAAAAAAAGAAAACCATAAAAATTTTAGAAATTTTTCAAAAATTAGTTAGTGATTTTTGGTCAAAATTGGTTAAAATGACTATATTGACAAATTATGTAAAGATTTAGGATTAAATTAACACAATTAAAAAGTTAGGACCTAAACTAGTCGCTATACAATAAAATTAGAACTTTTTAAATAAGTATCTCAAATTACATAATAATAATAATGTGACCGAATAGAAAAATGGGTTTACATCAAAAAGGAGGTGCGGCGAGATGGTGAAAAGATAGAATGATTTAATGGATCCCACAAGGCCTAGTTTTTAAGATTAATTTAATGTCTTAGCTCATGCTGTGTCAGCTTTAAAAAAGAAAGATGCTTTATATTATTATGACTCTATGCAAAGTGATGATGTGATGGTGATCACACGAGATCCTCACGAGGCACGTGAACCAAGAAAAAAAATTGGCAATTTTACTGTTTTTTGTTGAGAAGTTTAAAAGGACAATTATAATTAGCGCCAACAGGCCAGACAAATATTCATTCTCCAATAATGATGGCTTGGGAAAATATTTTACATTGTTTAACCAAGCCACTCAAAAGCTTAGAGTTTGTGGTTATTAGGAAAAAAAACTGATTAACTCAATTAACCCAAAAAATGTTAAATTTCACACTAACATAGTTTAGTTTACCCAATTGTTACTTTGAATTTTTGTTGGGGATATACTTTGGTTCTAGCCTATCAGTGCAAGCTTTAATTGATCATACATATTAAACACGATGGTTGCAAATCAATCCACTCAAGCCATGCGCACTAATTTGAAAGAAAAAACAAGATGATCAATAACCTTAATTTGGATGAACGCATATGTGCTGTGATCCTAAAGCATTTCAAAATCTCTCCGTGATTCTTATAGGTGGTATTGTCATAGTCAATTATGGGAAATTTTTTCATGTACCATTGGAAAAAAAAATCTCTTCATATTAACTTTTGAGGAATGCCAAATTTCTAAACTTTTTACTTATTAATATTTTCTTATTAAGTTGACAATATCATATTGAATTTTCAGATGAATAAATCCCTTTGAATATCATCTCGGGTATTGCACATATAGCTTATGTTGTCTCAGCAATAGAACGAAAAAGGGTTAAATTACGCATTTTCACCTAGCCCTAGTTTGGCCTTATATTATGAATTTATCACACGTGGATGTAGACTATGAAGCACGGACACATTGTCGAGCCTTCCGAGTCATGTCTGACACATGTCAACGTGTCCGACACGCTCGGACACGTTCGGACACGCGGTCAACGCGTGTCGAGAAATCAGACACGTGGTCAACTTTTCTCGACACGCGTGTCCGAGAGAGATTGTTGAAGAAGACGATGGTGGGTAGAGAGGTGAGGTCGAGGAAGAGGCCAAGGAAGCGGAGGTGAGGCCGCGACAGCGAGAGGAAGAGCATAAACTGAGGTGACGCTGCGATGGAGGGCCGGCGGCGAGGCTACAGCTACTGCGAAGGAGGAAGGGCGGAGGCGACAGCAATGAGGCGACCGAAAGAGTTGAGAAGATCGTGAGGAAGAAACTGAGGGGGCGGTGAGAAGGTGGTGGCGTGGGGGAGGGGAGGGGGGGGAGAGAGAGCATGGGAAGAACGGGGATGGAGGGGATTGATGGGGGGCGCAGCCTCGCAGGGGAGTAGGTGGTGGCGTGGGGGGGAAAGGGAGGGGGAGGGGGAGGGGGAGAGGAGAGAGGAGAGAAGGGGAAGAAACCGAGGGGATGGGGGCGATTGATGGGGGCGCAGGTGATGGGGGGCGCAGGGAGCAGGTGGTGGCGTAGGGGGAAAGGGAGGGGGAGAGAGAGAGAGAGAGAGGGGAGAGAAGGGGAAGAGACCGAGGGGCCTGGGGGTGATTGATGGGGGGCGCAGGGAGCAAGTGGGTGTAGGGGGAAGAGGGGGGGGGGGAGAGAGAGAGAGAGTGGGGGCAGATCCGCAGAAATCGAAGGGGAGGATTTTGGGGTGGTGGCGTGGGAAAAGAGGGGGAGAGAGAAACGAGGAGAGAGGATTTGAGGAGAATAATTTTTGTTAAAATAAAAAATATATTTTTAAGTATGCACACGTATTAATTATGAATATGTTTTTTAAATTTTTTTATGAATAGATTTATTAATATTATTAGTGTAAATTTATTGTAAGTTCTTATTTATTTATTTATTTATTTATTTGTGAATTAGAATCAAATTAATTAAAAATAAAAATATTTATTTAATATACAACGTGTTGGAACGTGTCGGAATTCTCAACTTTTTAAGAAATGTCGTGTCGTGTGTCGTGTCATGTCGTGTCGCGTGTCCGTGCTACATAGGATATAGACTAGCCACATCAAAGCACCATACTCTAATACCCAATTCCCCGCAATATATGGTGGACCATTGCTCCATATGTTTGTCTGCAATAACTAACACATGCTCCGCAAAAAAACAAAACAACATTTATACGCCTTGTCTCTTTTGTTATATCATTTTCGCCAAGAACAAAAAGGAAAATTTATGGCAAAATGATGATGATGTTTCGATTGTTATAGCAAAGGATAAGTCTCGATTAATTGAAGAATTAGTGAGAGAAAGATCGAATTAGTGAAAGGGGAGAACTTTAGGGGGGACCATCAAGAAGGGTCAATTCATTGAGTTCTTGCCAAATCCGACGTGAACTCGAGGCAAATTAGGTCTTATTTCACTATCTTGGTTTTAATGTATGCATATGCATACACAGATAATACACGTGGACGTTTTGTGTTGCTTTTGGCTTGCCTTTGTTAAGGTGCTCCCCACCCCCCCCCCATATAAAAAAAAAAAAAACCCCACCGCACACTCCAAGCATCAAATTGCATTCTTGTGGCTCTAATAAATTATGGCCTACAGCCAGTGTGGTTTGTGCACACGACTTTGGGTCCAATTGAGTCGTGTGTGCATTGACATTTCAAATGTGCTAGAAACGAGTTGATATAAAACTTTGTTTTGAATCAATGGATTAATCCCTTGGGATCAAGTTATGATGAATAAATCACGAATCCCTAAGGTTGTCCTTCGTTGGCCTCCTTTGATCAGACGTCGGGGCAACAACAGAAGAGAGATTCGCGGTACCATACTCCTCGTATAACTTAAATTTGATCAAGTTTTCTGGGAAGTACATTGCAATCCATGACTGAATTTCAAATCACGGGCCAAATGGTTTGCACTCTCCACAAAACCTACTGATTTACCCCAGCCCAAGAAACAAGAGGTGCGTGGGATTAAGCTTAAAGGCCCATCTCAATAACCTGGACCACCCTATTAGAAGTTGACCCGGCCATGGGCTTAAAATTATTGGAAAAAATCAAGCTATTATTTAATGTTTGATAGCCCCTCTCATACGAGAAAAGTAGAACTTTGTCTGTGTCTGGGTGCTTAGACTGAACCTATCCATTGACCCCTGAAGTCACGCCTGTGAACACCAGCTAGATCCAAGTTCCAACGGAGCATGACCTTGTGTTAAATATAATCAATAATCCTTGCTGGCCATTAAAAAAGACCAACATTTCGATTTATCTGATTTGTATATGGAATCGAATAAATCAATTAACAATATATATTTTATACCCCATATTTTGAAGGTCCAGATCTTTTTTTCTTTGCACAACATGATTCATGTTCGATGGCGAAGTATATTTAAGTGAAGTGAATAATTGATGGCAAGCTCTAGATATGACAAAGAAAAAAACAACTTCAGTCAGTTAACTGAGGATATCATCTTTGAAATTGCACAGCATAACATTTATTCTAGCAGAATGTGCTTTGATTTTGACAATTTTAAGGGGTTATTGCAAATTCCTCTCCGGTACTCCTTTTCTCCAGCTCTTCATTTTGGAATCCAGTTCCTCCTCCTTTTTCTATATCCGGTATTAAATCTTACGACAATTCTATAAATCCTTGAAGATCGGATTCTTGGCGTCAGTAACCGTTAGGATCACAATAAATACGATATTTAATACATATCTGTTCAAGTCGAGTGGAGCTCAATTTTTTTTTTATTTTCTATTGGAGTTAAATTCGGGCAGAATTTTTAATGCTTGATCAAATTTGAGTCATGCTTCAAGTAACGAGTATGCGTGCTAGGTCAAGCTTGTGCTGCTTCATCGACTCAATTACGTCTCCTTGCCTGCATAGAGAAATTGTGAATCTGCCGTTGAGGATTCTTTAGAATATATGTCTCTTTAAACATATATTTTTCTACCGAGATGCTTGTTATTTACATTTTCGCCTTTTTTGCCGCACCCATTTGATGTTTGATAGTAAATGAACAATCAAATTAGCCGTGAGTGTATCCTCTTCTCCCTAGGACTTTCCCGTGTACAGATTTTGTCATAGCTAATAGATTTACTTGTCACGTGATTGATACACTCCAAAGAATTTATCTTGAAATTAAATTTCTTGGAGTAAATCTTATTACAAATTATTTTAGGAAAAAGAATACCTTAAGTGTCTTAACTTTTGTATGACGCTTATCTCAATGGCATAATTTTTTTTCTCGATTACTTAAGTACCATGACTTCAAAAAAACATTCATGAATGTAGTAACTTTTTTGGCAATCACCTAGGTGTCTTGAATTCTAATAAAATGTTCATTCAAGTGCCATGACCATTTTAAATATCGTTCGCCTTATGTGCCAAAAGTCCGACGTAGCATGGCACTAATGGTAAACATTTTCTAAAAGTTCTGACTAAAGTTATGACATTCAAACAAATGTTTTTAAACTTAGGATTGTACTTTGCTACTGCAAGCATCATCTTGGCCAATTCTTATGATGTAGGCGCTTGAACTAAAGAGAACTCTTTTTTTTTTTTTTTTGCTAGAAATTAATCAGAACTCATTAGTTGAGCTTACCTTCAAAGGGCGTTTGAGAGTTCCTTTCTTGATGATTCTCCATGACAAGTGTCATCAACCCCCTACCATAATGCGAAATCCAAATAAGCTCCTGGTAAAACTGAATACAAAGCTTCACGAGTTCATTGATTCCCTTCATTCTAGCTTGACCAAAATAAAAGGATTAGGCGCAAGGGCTAATGGGTATATCGTGTGCATAAAAAAGTTGGGTGAAGATGAAAAGATGAGGGCAATTGCCGGCAAAAGTTGTGAATAAGTTTTGGGAATCATTGATTTTTTTATTTATTTTTAGTGGTTAGATGGTGTCCACGCCAATTTTTGTGCACCTCAAGTGATCCACCTCTTCGAATAATCTTAAGAAGGCACTCGTTCATTTCAGTCCTGTGGATTCAAAACCTCATTTTTAAAGTGCTCCCAGTAAGTCTTAAATAAAAGATCATAGGAAGAGGAGCAAACTCTTTTAACATCTAGCCAATGCCTTGTTGGTGTGTGCGTGTATCTTGGGGGTGGAATTCCAAAATGCACGATTTTGGGCCAAGAAATTTGCTCCCACTAAAATCTTCTTCTATTCCGTGCCCTCCCTAATAAATTATTTTGACTTTCCTACCTGCTTTCTCCCCCATTTTCCTACTCTCCACGCCTTTTCGAAGTTGCCAAGTAAAGTTTAATTTTACTATGTTAAATGCTTTTAATTGATAAGCTTACGCCTGTGCATCTCATCTATTGCGACATTATCTTATGGGTGATGTGGCGATAATAGTCAATGACGGAGCCGCCGGTCCTATGCCCAATTTCCGCACCCTCTTAGTAACAGTCAACGAAAATAATTTTTAGGCAATCAGTTATTGACACCCAAACTTATCCTTATCGTCACGCTATGTAGCACGGACACGGACACGTGATACGCAACACGACACGACATGACACGCTGACACGTCATTTCTCAAAAAATAGAAAATTTCAACATATTCCGACACGTTATATATTAAATATATATTTATATATATATGCAAAAATAAATAAATAATAATAAAAAGAGCATAGAATTAATTTATACTAAAAATATTAATCAAACATTTGTTAATATCATTCAATGTTTTAATTTGACAAAGATCGAACGAGAAACTCAAAAATTGCAAAAGTGAAAGAGTAAACTTGAAGGAACATGTCCTGTTTTCTTGTACTTGTCAGAGTCTAGCGAGATTTCTTATAGTCCTAAATAGAGTTTATAGTTCATGATATATATACTAGCTTGGAGCTCCTCTACAAAACAAGGTTCGAGAAAAATAAAAATCCAGGACAAGAACTCTCAAAGTATGACTAAAAGAAAAGGAAATCACTAAATTCGCCATGGAAAATGTGAGAGATAACTCACAAGCCAATAACATAGACCAAGAGATAACTTGCAAACGATGCTTGCGAGAGGCGGAAAGAAGCAAAAAAAATTATAACTTTAAGTATGTGGGGGCAACAGAACGACGCCAACGAGAAGAGGGGCGTTCCATCATCACTCATGGGAAGATCAGGACTTTTAAGTGAGAAACTTGAGAGTAAGAATTTTCTTATTTCCCCCTTTTTTTTGTTATTTTCATTATTTTTCATATATTTACATTTTGACTCCTCAAGTATTGAAAATTTTTAAAATTGACATCGTGCATGTTGGAATCGTGTGTCGAAATTTTGGACTCGCGTGTCAGAATCGCGTGTTGGAATTTCGGACTCGTGTGTCGGAGCATGTCGGAACGTGTCGGAGCGTGTTAGGGTGTCGGTGCTTCTTAGTTGTCACGTGCTGGTCACAAGAAGTGAAAACCTTCAAAATCATCCTCATTATCACATGCGGGCTGTGATTAACATCAACTTAGCCTATGTTAGTCATGGAAACGAAGGATGACCAAGGATTTCAAAAGCCTTTGGGCTAGATTTCGATAGGCCTACAAGTGGAGATATGCGATTCAATGATAAAACAATTGATTGCCACACGCCCAAGTCAAGAGATGCTACCAAAGACAAAGGATTCAAATGGAATTGGCATCAAGATTTAGGTAGGAATGGTTGATTAAAAGGGCGTGCAAAACCAAAGGAGTGGTTAATACTTGTTGAGCAAGTCATGCAAGCATTGTCGAACAAGTCGAAAGACAACAAGATATAGATAAAGTAGTTGAGTAAAGAACGTTGAACAACTTTCAAGGAGGAAGCAATCAACTACAGATAGTTACGAAATTGGCTTATAAATACCGCATGCAATCCAACAAAGAGCCCCCCTAAACAACACACAAAGTTCCTTTGTCTTACCCTTTTAGTTATCTTAGCCTAATTTAGTTTAGCTATAGCTTCAGATTCCCATTATATATTCCATTCCAGCGAGTGTATATATCCAAGATAGTGCTATTGATTAGATTCCAGTACCGTCCTATTGTCTAGTGTCGTCAATTAGCTTCCGACGTTATGTCCTCATATCTATTTAGGAGCAGTATCGACTAGGTGTTGTTTTCACTGTCCAGCATTGTCGATTAAGTTCTAACGTTATGTTCTCAAGCCCAATTAAGAGCAGCGCCTTCTTGGTATTGTTTTCAATGTCCAGTGTTGTCGAATCAACTTCGGTACTATACAAACCATTTTGATTTTAATGGGCTTTCATTAGTATGTCGTAATGAGTTTGGATCAAATTGTTGATTATATTTCAACATTAGTTATCATTAATTTTAAGCTTGTATTAAGTGACTCCATTAAATTTAGAACCATATAATATATATTTATATATATACGTATATGTTAGTATTTGACCATTTCTGTCCAATACTAGCATAGAACCTAAGTCCCCTCAAATAAAAATCAAAATATAACATTTGATGAAACATATTTCGTTGCGGAATCCAAAACCGACGAAGTACTAGTACATATGTTTTCATTTTGTTCTAATATTTTTCAGAAAAATTTAGACGCTAGATAGAGATGATGAAGCTAACATGATTTCACCAATCAAGATTGAAGGAGAAAGTCCTAGGTTAACATAAATCTTAGTCAATTAGCCTTTAGCTAGATGGTTTCCTAGGTCAACATTAAATCTCGCCTCAATTTACAATTTCAAGGATTCTCTCGTTAATTTTTTTTTAATAAATAATTTCCCATATTCTTGCAATTAGAACTTTGTGAATACTTGAAACCTTTCAAAATATGCAGATATTGACACAGAGAATCATGTATAATTTTGTAGTGCTTCAATGTCTTACAAGATCACTTTAGAATGTGCCAAATGAGTGCCAACATTGTCGAATCAACCTTTTCGCCTCTTGATTCTAAACATTTATCATTACACTATCGTGACCTACCAAGGGAGAGAATATGTTTAGAGATACTTGCTTATGAGATGAGTTGAATGGTTCATACAAATGATGATCTCGGTTGGACCATCATTTGCTAACATCGCAAACGACTCATCAATCACAAACGTGGACTCTCTCAAGTCCATACCCCGCATAACATTAGATATTCTATTTTTATTTAACTAATCATATGTGAATTTCTATATAAAAAGTCGCCACTAGCCTATTAAGGTTGGTTAAAAATCAAGTAAGATATGGGGGAATATCTCATTTTTTGCACAACCAAAGATCTTGAAAACGGGGACTTGATTACATTAGTTTTAAAACTAATGGTCTTTCGGTACCTAAACTTGATTACATGCCAACTAAAATGCTAGGGAGCCTATCAAAGAATTTTTGGGTTCATCCTAACAATCCTAAAAATGAAAATAACGCTCAGTGCACAATCAAGTGCAATCGAAGTAAACACATAGACAACTTGATATTGTCTCTAAATAAAGGCATACGAAAATCCTTATTATAAAGATCTAAAGGTTTATTCAATTTTGGATTTCAATTTTTTAAGGATTTTTCACTTTTTAATGGAAAACTACCTAATTTTTTAAGCTTTTGCCAAGGATTTCTAATTTTTCTAATTTTATTGAATTTTAAAAAAAAATTATGAATTTTATGAATTTTTTAATTATTAAAAAGGGACTTCGGACCGAGTCGGGGAACCGGCCCGGGTATGGGTCTAACCCAGACCCTAGGGTCGGGGACGGAGCTTGCAATTCGGATCGGCCCCGGGCCTAATCCAAATTGGGTCTATCTGCTGGGCTTGAACTATTGCTGTAATTCAAGCCCAATTTCTCTTTAGTCACGTTCAGCCCAAGTCCAACTAAACCTAAATCAGGCCCAACTTCTATTTCATCTAAATCAACCCCTATTCACCATAAGCCTAACCCCGAATCTGTACTTAGTTCATTCAATCGGCCCAACCTTCAGCTCGTCTTATAATCTGACCCGACCCAGTTTGATTATCCGAATTTGATCCGGTCAAAATTAGAGTTGACCAACTTTTTATTTCTTTTTTTCATTTTCTAGTTTCTTACTTCTTTTCTTTCTTCCACCTGCGTTGTCTTCTTCAAGCGACGTCTTCTTCCCTACAACCCGTTGACGGAAGCTTCTCCATGGACGAACTCAACACTCACCACACGAGCACACTTCGAAATCTCAACCGATCCGACGTCAGCGGCCAACCTCACCAACTGTCACTAGGTCGTCACCTCACCGCCGGTCATCTCTCAGGCCATCATCGAACCTGTTCGGCGCCATTCACATGCACTTCAAACTAAATCTATTCTAGAGAACCAACACATATATGCACATCGAAGCAAAGCAATAGGGAACTAGCTGTAGCGGCCCTTAGCCGCAGGCATTCTCTGGCAAAGGGAATGGTATCTCCGGCAAGGTGTTCCTCCATGGGTGACTCGGAAAAAGCAATGGATATGCCGTGAAATCGAAGGAAAGTATGGAGAAAAGCACGACATCGGACGTAGTTCAACAATCTCAGAACAATCAAACGTTAAGCTATAAAACTTCTAAGCATTGATTTGACGGAATGGATTTTGGTGTCTCATTCAAGCATTTTGTCGAACACTATGTGCAATTCGAAGTATGGGATCCGCATTACTCACTTCAAATCAACCTCAATTTCGGACAAGTAACTCGCGATTTCGCTAGTGAACACTAAGTCTCAAATTCGGGCAAAACAGAGAAAGGTTAGAGCATTTGAAGTGAGGAGCTAACCTGATCAAGAATGGAGTCGTCGTTACCGTGCGTTCGCCAACGAGGCTTTAGAATATGACCGGTATCCTTCCTTTTCGTCTGAGGAACGAGTTTAATGGACGCAAGCCTTCGGTCAGCCACGGACGGAGATGGTGGCCCATGGTCGCGAAACATGTTCTCCGGCCAGTCGAGGACCAGAACAGAAGGAAATCAGCAGATTTTTGCCAATTTTCAAAAAAAAAAAAGAAAAAAATCTTCGGTTTCAACTTTCCTTTTACAGCTCTTCTCCTCTCTCTAGAAAACAAAAATGGACTCAGAATCGGGAAAGAATAAATGAAGGAAAGGGGGTGAAGGAAAAGAAATGAATTTGGACCCAGAAGAAGTAAAAAGAGTGGCGCTAGAAGGAGGGCTATGCGCATGGGCTTGGCAGGCCCAAAACCTGTTGAAGAGAATGAGCTGGATCCGAATTTTATTACTATTTTTATCATTCTTTATTACTATTATTTTTTATTATTTTATTGTTGCGAAAATGGACGGACGCCTAAAAATTCGGGTGTCAACATACACCTTTTTTTTTCTAAAAAGAAAAGATCACTATCAAATCTTTCAAGGCATTTAGGGTGCATTTGGTTCACAAAAATATTTTAATTACAATTGTATTATGTTTTCATCTTTTGTTTTCTTGAAAATATGTTTGGTGAGATAATAGGTTTAGATAAGAATGAAACTTGTACAAAATAATGTAATTTTTGGTCATTTTCAGTTTTAAGGTTCAAATTATGAAAATGTGGCAACCAAAATTCCTGCAAAAAAAAAAAATTGGAAACAAGAAATTGAAAATTTCCCATTTTACATTTATATTTTGTATAAAAAACCTTTTTCTTTAGAAAGACTTTGCCTTGAATGGAATGTAAATTTCTTGCTTGTGTTTTTGAGCCAGAGCAAAGTGAGCCACCTGTTTATGTCGATAGCTTAATACAGCTTAAGGCTTGCAAATTAGCTAGCCTAAATACCTTTTCTAAGTTTAAGAAACAAGTGCCTTAACGTGGTAAAGACTTAGGTAGCACAGACACACGACACAACACGATACGACACGATGCGTCAACGCGTTATTTCTTAAAAATGGAGAATTCCAATACGTTGGGATACGTTATATATTAAATGAATATTTTTATTTTTAATTAATTTAATTCAAATTCAGTATACTTATTTTTTGAAATTAATTTTTTAATATAATTTACTTATTTTTCTAATTAAAAAAAATCCCCATGTCCACCTCACTCTCTTCTTTCACTCATCCATTTCCCGCCCAACCCCCAAATTTATTTTTCTTTCCCTCCCATCATTGTCCATTCCCCCCACCCCTAAATTTATTTATTTTTTCTTTCCCTCCCCACCATCGTCCATTTCCCCTCACTTGTCCCTGTCACTTTCCCTCCCCCCAAAATACGTGATAGCCCATCAGACTCCCATTTTTTAATTATTTTTTAGTCAGAAACCCTAGCTCCTTTACTCCCCCTCCTCGCCGCTCGCCGCACGACCCTTCCTCTTCTCCTCCTCTTGATCCTTCTCCTTCCTCGCCACTTGCCGCACGACCTCCTTCCTCGTCGCTCGCCGCACGATCCCCTTCCTTGGCACTCACCGCTCCTCGCCGCACAATCCCCTTCCTCGCTGCTCGCCACTCGCCGCACAATCGCCTTCCTCTCCTCTTCCTCTTGCCTTCAATCCTTTCGCCCTCTCGGCTACAGCCTTGTCCGATCCATGGCAGGCGGCCCTCGCCTCAGTTTATGCTCGGCCATCTCTCGTCGTCGCTTGCGGTCTGCTCCCTCGCTGTCACTTGCGGTTTGCTCCCTCGCCGTCGCTTCCACCCTCCCGGACACGCGTGTCGAAACGTGTTGGGCAAAGGTTGACCACGTGTCGGAAAATCCGACACACGTTGACCGCGTGTCCGACCGTGTCCGACCGTGTCGATGTGTCCGACACGCTCCAACACATGTCGGACACGATACGGAAGCACGGACAACATGTCCGTGCTACCTAGGTAAAGACTCCATTAATGTCTAAAATCGGAAATTAGAAAATTTCCATTTTACATTTAAATTTTGTGTGAAAGCTTTTTCTTTAGAAATATTTTATTTTGAATCAAATGGAAGTTCCTTGCTTGTGTTTTCAGGCTAGACAAAAGTGAGGTGCCCCCTTTTGTCGATAGCTTTATTCATCTAAAGGCTTGCAAATTAATTTACCAAATAGCTTTTTTGAGCCCGGGACAAAAGTGGCTTAACTTGGTAAAGACTCAATTGGGTCTAAAACTAGAAATTGGAAAATTTCCATTTTACATCTACATTTTGTGTGAAAATATTTTTTTCAGAAATATTTTGCCTTGAATCAAATTGAAGTTTCTTGCTGTGTTTTTGGGCTCGACAAAAGTGAGGTGCCTATTTGCAGATAGCTTTATTCGGCTAAAGGCTTGCAAATTACTTTGCATGAATAGCTTTCCCTAGCTAGAGAAAGAAGTGGCTTAACTTGGTGAAGACTCCATCTTGAATTGAATTGAAGTTTCTTGCTTGTATTTTTGGGGTAGACAAAAGTGGGGAGCCTTTTTTTGCCAATAGCTTTATTCGGCTAAATGCTTGTAAGTTAACTTGCCCGATTAGCTTTCCTAAGCCTAAGAAAGAAGTGGCTCAGCTTGGTAAATACTCCATTGGTGTTTAAAACCAAAAATTGGAAAAATTTCATCTTACATCTATATTTTGCATGAAAGCTTTTTCTTTAATTTGATTTTCTCTTGAATTGAGGTGAAGTTCTTGCTTATGTTTTTGGGCCAGACAAAAAGTGAGGTGCTCATTTTTGCCGATAGCTTTATTCGCTAAAGGCTTGCAAATTAACTTTCCTAATTAGCTTTCCTAAGTTTGAGAAAGAAGTGGCTTAACTTGGTAAAGACTCCATTGGTGTCTAAAACCAAAAATTGGAAAATTTCCATTTACATCTATATTTTGTGTGAAAGATTTTCTTTTGAAAGATTATGTCTTGAATCGAATTGAAATTTCTTGCTAGCCAAAAGTGAGGTACTAGTTTTTGCCGGTAGCTTTATTCGGCTATGGGCTTGCAGATTAACTTGCCTAAATAGCTTTCCTGAGCCTGAGAAAGAAGTGGTTTAACTTGGTAAAGACTCCATTGATATCTAAAATCTGAAATTAGAAAATTTCTAAAGTTTGAAATTAGAAAATTTCTATTTTACATCTACATTTTGTGTGAGAGCTTTTTCTTAAGAAAGATTTTGCCTCAAATTGAATGGAAGTTCCTTGCTTATGTTTTTGGGCTAAACGAAAATGAGGTGCTCATTTTTGCCAGTAGCTTTATTCAGCCAAAGGCTTGTAGGTTAACTTGCCTGATAGCTTTCTTGAGCCTGCAAATGAAGTGGCTTAACTTGGTGAAGATTCCATTGGTGTCTAGAATCGGAAATTAGAAAATTTCCAGTTTGCATCTACATTGTGTGTGAAAGCTTTTTCTTTAGAAAGATTCCACTTTGAATTGAATGGAAGTTCCTTGCTTGTATTTTTGGCAAGACAAAAGTGAGGTGCCGGTTTTTGCCGATAGGTTTATTTGGCTAAAGGCTTGCAAGTCAAGTTCCTTGAATAGCTTTCTTGAGCCCGAGAAAGAAGTGGCTTAACTTGATAAAAACTCCATTGGTGTCTAAAACTGGAAATTGAAAACTTTCATTTTAAATCTATATTATGCGTGAAAGCTTTTTCTTTAGAAAGTTTCTACCTTGAGTTGAATGGAAGTTTTTTGCTTGTATTTTGGGCCAGACAAAAGTGAGGAGCCAATTTTTGCCGATAGGTTTATTCGGCTAAAGTCTTGCAAATTAACTTGCTTGAGTAGCTTTCTTGAGCCCGAGAAAGAAATTGCCTAACTTGGTAAAGACTCCATTGGTGTGTAAAATCGGAAATTGGATAATTTTCATCTTACATCTATATTTTGTGTAAGCTTTTTCTTTAGAAAGACTCCATCTTGAATGGAATAGAAGTTCCTTGCTTGTGCTTTTCAGCCAGACAAAAGTGAGCTGCTTGTTTTTGCTGATAGCTTTATTCGGCTAAAAGCTTGCAAATTAATTTGTCTAATGGCTTTCCCAAGTCTGAGAAAGAAGTGTCTTAACTTGGTAAAGACTCCACTGGTGTCAAGGGACAAAATGACCTTTATTGTAAAAAAGAGAGATTGAGTCACCTCAAAGTAATGGTTCGATCACTAAGGATGGAACCTAATGATCTGTGGTCCCAAAGCTAGAGCCTATTCACTAATTTGTATAGGCCTAGTTTATATTCCATGCAATAATCTCCTTTACATTTAGGTAATCCAACCATTATAAAGTGAATAAAAAATTATACGCTTTACTTGCTCTCGGTGTAGGGGCTTACCTTTACACTAGGCAATGTATTTCTATAAAAAGGAGGAATGAACCAAGCTTAGGGAAACTAAAACTCTTTGATAATTGGATATCGTACCCTTGTTTGCATCCTCCATTTACTTTGTTGTTGAAAGACTGTGTCGTGACCTAAATTTTGGATACACCACCTAAGTTTTGGCTAATGGACTACTAAATTTTTAAACTTAGCTTGGACTCTCATACCATTTCGCTACTTAAGGTTCAAATATTTAACATGCAAATGATTATTATCTAGGAGTCGCTACTAATCGATTAATAGTAGGTCGATTAGACATCTAAGTAAAATAATGGGAGAATTATTTTACTCCTACGAACTAGAGACTAAGGGTACGGAGACTTGGTTACACTAGATTTCTCTAATGCCCTTTCGATACCATTTCTTTTTAATTTTCAAAACATTTTTGCAAGCAGCTTGAATTTATTTTAACCTAAATCACTATTATGCAAAAAGGTGATCACACAGATGCTCAAACATTCAATAAATAAATTGCATCACACAAAGCAAACAATTTTTTTTGGGTTTTCTTGAAAATTAGAATGACTTAATCTTATTAATATGCAAATTCCAATTAAATGGGCCTATTATGCAACCTAGTTATTATGCACCTCATGACCTAACTTCACTAATGAACAAATTCTGATTAAATGGTCCTAATATGCAAACTAGTTAACATGCACCTAGTATTTTTGCATTTTTTTTATTGAAATTCAGAATTTATGAAAACCCTAATTAATCTATCTAAAAAGGGATAATCTTCCAATTTATTCTAGGGATTAACTTCACTAATGAACAAATTCTGATTAAATGGTCATATTATGCAAACTAGTTAACATGCACCTAGTATTTTTGCATTTTTTTTTATTGAAATTCAGAATTTATGAAAACCCTAATTAATCTATCTAAAAAGGGATAATCTTCCAATTTATTATAGGGATTAATTTGACTTAAACCCTATCCTTTCTTAGAAAATTATTTTTTGGAAAAATGAGATAATTAAAATGTGTGAACACTATCTAAAACCCTAAAGAATTTATTTAGGTTCAGCCCTAACTTATTTCTAAAAATGCAATCCTAGAATTGTAATCCTAAGAAAATTCTAATTTACTAAACCTAAATGTCTGATTTACTAAACCTATATGCTCATGCAAAATTTTGATTTTTTTTTTGTATTTAAATATTTTTTTAGTCTTTTAAAAGATACGTAATTATTAAATAAATATTAAATCTAAACTATCAGCAAAATAAAGGATTAAAATAATCGAAAAAATAACATGTTGTTTCACAGGTCAAATTAACTATTATCCTAACCCTAATTATCACGACAAAGAGCTCAAAATAATCAAAAATCTAATTCGAAGTCTTACGGATCAAATTAATAATTACAATGATTTAACAATTGAAATTCTACCGAAAGCCCAAAAATTAATATAATTAAGAAAATAATCCGTTGTTTCTCAGATTAAATTAATAATTATAATAATTCCGGACAAATCCCTATGGATAATGCCTACAAAATTCATAAAATGGAAACCACCTTATAATAATAAGGAAACTTAAAAAAAAATAACATAAAATAAAAATAAACTAAACTACCTAAAGGGGTAAAACGACGGTGGATGCCACCGGGCGGTCGCTGACCAGTGTCAGGACTCCGGCGAGAGCTGGTCGACGGCGACGGTAGGGGGCGTCGCAAGCGGTGGTGCCGAGGCGACGGCAAGCGGCGCGGCGTGCGGCGACCAGCAAAGGGGAACAGAGGCATTGCGGGCTGTTCGCGGAGGTGTAGCGGCGAGGGGGCCGACGGTGTTCGGGTGTTCGCGTTGGGCGTGCAAGCAGAGGCTGGCGGGCACGACGGGGTCGAGCGGGATGCTGAGGCGGTGGCGAGCAACGGGCCGAACTCAGCGACGGGTGGGTCGCAGGTTGCAGAGGCGCGGCGGCGACGGGCTCCGAGCGGTGGTGCAGCTGCAGGCGGAGCAGAGGGGGTCGGTGCAGGTTTCTGTAGCGGGCGGTCAAGGCGGAGCGGCGAAGGCGTCGGGTGCTGCTCGGGGACAGCGAGTGGAGGCTCGGCTTGCGCAAATCGTGGCTGGAGCAGAGGACGTCGGGCGCTGAGTCGCGGGCGTCGGCGAACGCAACAACGAGCGAGCTGGCGGAGGTGTCGGGTTGCCGCAGCTACAGCAGGGACGACAAGCGGCGGTGCTAGTGCGGTGGCCAGCGGGAGGAGCGAGCGGCTTTGTCGCGTGGCGTCCGGGGCGCGGGGGGTGACCGGCGAATCGCTGGTGAAGCGACAGCGGACAGCGAAGAGAGTGCTACACGAAGGAGAAGAACAGTGCACTGTTCTGTTTTTCTTTTTCTTTTTTTTTACTCTCTCACCTCTCACATCACTTCTCTCTCTCTTTTCTCTGTTCTGCAGCTGACTTTTCTCTTTTCTTGTTAGAGAAAGAAAAGAGAAAAGGCTTTCTCTTTGACCAAGACAGACGAGGCCTTCTTGCAAAACTTCATTCTTTTCTTCAAATTTTCTCTCTCCGAAACTTTTTGCTCTCAATTTTTCAAAATCCACCCCTCGTCATTAAAAATGATCCTCTCTTTTATAATGATTCGAAACGGTCTCTTTACATAGTATTTCCCGAGTTACCATTTCTTGTCACATTAAATCAAATCTGTATGATTTGACAATCAGCTCAATTCTTATCCATTTTTCACTTGATTTCAAAATTGTTGTTGCATTTAACAAAATCCGGACATCCATTAGAATTCCATATTTCCTTGCATAATTCCATCAAATCAATTTCTCCCATTTTCATTTTTTTCTTTTTATTTGTTCAAAATGCAATTTTATTTTTATAAAATTAGGTGTCAACAGATTGCAACAAGGAGAGCATCCCAATAGTGCTACAGCCAAGTGAAATACAAGGAAATTCAAATCCTGCAAAATCACCACCAGGTACATATTCATGTTCCAACCCAAAAAAAATTATGGTATAAGTGATGTGGTGTTATAATTTCTTTGTTTCCTTTATCTAGTTTGGCGGCACATGTAGTTGGAACTAAATAAATTTCCAACAACGAACTAAAAATGCAAAAGCAATGTGTGGCCATCAAATACAGTTGATTGATTCAAGAAAACAGTAAGCAAAAGCAAAACGTATTCCTCAAATATCCTAAGTTTGGTATGACTTGGCTGCACCAGTTCCCTCGTAGTTATGGATGATGATGCGACTGCTTTTTGTCAATCCTAGTTTCGTCACTAACAAGGACTCGATGACCAGTTCATTAAAATTAACTACCGGAAAATTTCCTCTTATCGGAAAGTTTTGTCCGAACAATCACATTGCGAGGACTAATTATTTTCTATGTCTACTTAAAATGCAAATCGGATTTGCAGTTGGTTGTCCAACAAAGAAATTTCGTCAAGAGCAGATGGCCAAATAAACGGGTTTTGAATATTTAATTACTTATCATTAAGAGACTACATAAGACTTGTCCTTTAAAGACTTGATTCTCGAGGTAATCAATTCACTGTAGTCATCTCCAAAAAGGAAATCATGTTGTTGTTCTAAGCCAAAAATAACTTGTCAATAAAAATGGTTGTTACTATTATAACTGATGAAACTTTTAACACTTCTAGTGTCCTTATACCTATTTTTGGACTAGACAAAGTGAGATGCTCGTTTTTGTTGATAGCTTTGTTAAGCTAAAAGTTAGCAAAATAACTTGCTTGAATAACTTTCCCGAGCTCGAGAATGAAGTAACTTAACTTGGTAAAGACTCCTTTGGTGTCAAGGAATAGAATGAACTGTATCATAAGAAAGAGAGACAGAGTCACCTTCATGTAATAGTTCGATCACTAGGTACTGAACCTAATTATGTGTGGCCCCAGAGCCTCAGCCTACTTGCCAACTTGTAAAGGTCTAGTCTTTATTTCAAGTGATAATCCTTTTTACATTTAAGTAATTCAACCGCTTCGATCCAAAAGAAAAAAAAGAGGTAATCCACTCGCTATAAAGTGAATAAAAAATTATATGCTTTACTTGCTCTAGGTGTAGGTTTACATTAGGTGAGGTACTTGTATAAAAGGACGGAATGAACTCAGCCTAGGAAGACTAAAACTTAATTGAATATCTTACCCATTTTTGCATCCTCCGTTTACTTTGTTGTTGAAAGATTTCAACGAGGAGAGCAACCCAATGGCGCCGCATCGAAGTGAAATACAAGGAAATTCGAATCCTGCAGAGCCACCACCAGGTACATGTTCATGTTCCAAACCAGAAAGATTAATGGTATAAGCGATAGGGTCTTACAATTTCTTTGTTTCCTTTATCTAGTTCGGCGGCATATTTAATTGGAACTAATTACGGATGCCGAAAATATGTAATTTCCACGAACTAAAAATGCAAAAGCAATGTGTGGCCACCAAATACTGCTAATTGATTCATTTTGTCGGGTCCGTGGTATGACTATCCCTTTCAAGTAAACAGTGAACACACAAAATGTATTACTCAAAGTCAATCTCCTAATTTGGGATGACTTGGCTCCACAAGTTCCCTTATAGTTGTCGATGATGATACCACTGCCTTTTGTCATCCTAGTTCCATTACTTACAAGCACTCAATGACCAGTTCATTAAGGTTAATTACCAGAAAATTTCCTATTATCAAGAGAGTTTTGTCTAAACAATTACCTCATGAGGACTAATCATTTTCTATGTCTACTTAATACGCACATTTAATTTGCCGCTGATTGTCCTACAATGCAATTTCATGAAGAGCAAAGGGCAAAACAAATGGGTTCTAAATAGTTAATTACCTATCATTAAGAGACTACATGAGACTAAGCCTTTGAAGACATGATCCTCGCCTATTCGGTGTAGTCATCTCCAAAAAAAGAAATATGTAATGTTGTTTTGAGCCGAAAATAACTCATCGAAGTGCAAATTTAACATTAAAGAAGAAAATTCACTATCGAGCACCTTGTCCAAGATACATGGAATGCTGGAGTGTTCTTGCCACAAATAATATGGCTCTTGTAGGAAAAATTAGATCAATTTTTTTCCCAACCGTTATGTATTTCCAATAAAGTTTAATCTATCTAATTTATTTAAGAAAAAAAATCCATTCAATGTATCGGTGTCGTCAGAGTAATCATGTTACGAACTTTTATCACGTATCAATGTAACTAATAAATTAATTGTATTAGTTGATGAAATCGATGTGATTAAGTCAATTCATTTATTTTTATTTATGTATAGTTCTGTTAGAATTGTTATATCAAATTGCGAAGATACGTAAATATTTGTATAAACTTAATTTATGAAGGATGACGCATATAAGATCAATGGCAACAACAAATAAACACATTGTCCAATTTAAGAAAGTTAGAAGGTCCCACGAAATAAATTCATGATATAATACCTATCCTAAAAAAAATATGATCTCTATTGAGTTTGATGTTAATATTTTTTTTTTTTGTTTAAAATTCTACCATCTAAGTTTAATATAGAAAATTTCATGGGCTAAATGACATCATAAGTGCCAAAATTTTCGTATGACGCTCATTTTAATTCTAAAATTTTTAACTGGCTCACTTAAGTACCAAATTAAAGAAAAATGATTACTTAGGATGTGCATGATAACCATTCTATTTCTGTCCATAACTATTTTCTATTCTCGGGAATAGATTTAGAACAGAAATTCGTTCAATAATGCAATTTTATTTTATTTTTAATTCTGGAACAAATTTTTAGTCTAGAAATAGGCTTGGAATAGAAATGAGAAGTAAAATTTTTTCATTTTTCTATTTATGTAATAGAAATGATAAATAAAAACTCTTCTTATTGCTCCTCCTCGTCACTAGCCACCTACCTGCCCCCCGATGGCCGACAATCGTGGGCCGTCGATCGCCGTCCGCCATCCGCCAACCTCCATTGCCGTCCTAGAAGGAGAAATTTTATGTTGTTATCAAACGAATTTCTACTCTTAGAATAATTTTTTTTTATTGTTATCAAACACGTATTTTTGGTTAAAAACTTGTCCGGAGAATAAAATTAAAAAATCTATTTCTAGAACAGAAAGTGAATTTTGGAAAATAATGGTTATCATTCGCACCCTTAATTGTCTAGCGAGAATTTTAGATTAAACGTATTACGTGGCACTTATAATTAAAAATATTAAAATGAGTTGGCATTTTTTTATTTAAAGAAATCCAATCCACGTGGACATGCAAAATGACATGGCTCAATCCAACGTGGCTTGGTAGGACATAAATGATGTCACTCAATCCAACCAATCAAAAACAATATCGCACCAAGGAAGGTTTTGGGGTTCAATCATCTTCAACATTGGGTTACCGTCGCACCGTCACATCACTCTGCTTGTCACCATCGTTCACTGTCCCTATCACTCACATGCATGGCCACCATCGATCGCTGCATCACCTCAGCCATTCTCCCAAAGGCATCATCAAACCAAGCATGAGGAGAGACATGGGCAGCCACTATTAATCCACACCAATTAGGGGTGGGCATGATTTCAGGGTAGATCCTAAAATTGAATAATCAAATCGGTGGGAACCGGTCAGGTTTTAAGGTTTTAGAGTATGCATGGTAAATTCACATTTCAATAAATGAGGAACTTATTTTGACGTTCCAAGTGAAATCTAGAACTGCTTACCCCCTATTTACAAGTACTCTTTTGCTGTGTAAACCTGAATTGATTTGTTGAAGCCAAAGCAAAGCTATGGACTATCAATGATTGGATATAGCCTTCGAGTCCTTATTTGGTTGTTGCGCACTTAAAAAGTCTCAAAAGCTAGGTAACTTCTGTCCTTTTTTCATGTTAAAATCAGAGAAAAATGACAAATTAGGCTTAAATAAAAATAAATCAAAAAAAATGAAATTGATCGGTTCCCTAGTAGACCCTATAACTTCTGATAGGGCAGGTTTTAGGTTCTAAAAAATTAGAAACCTAACTTCTTGGTTCCAAAGGTAACCAAGAACCGCCCAACCCTAACACCGGTCACCAATATCTCGGGCCAGACAGAGCCTGACGCCACTTGCTATTCACCACCCTTGCTGGTCGCTGGCGAAGCCGCAATCAGTTCGTCCCGTGTTTGCTCTGTTTTCTGGTGAAGAAGGCTTGAAGAGTTTGGGGGTCGCCTGAGGCTCGTTCATTAGCGTCAACCACTAGTGACGGCTTTCCTCACTGTTTTCAAGCCGCTAGAGCCACTGCCGACCATCGTCATTTGTCATCTCGGAGCAACAGAGGAGCAGCTCTGTTCTGCCTTGTTTGACACTTAAGAGAATTAATTTGAAATCTATAACGAGAAAATTTCAGAGATTTTAGGAGGCAAGATCGTGAAAGAGATCACGGCCAGCCAGGAGGAGAAATCAATGGGATATTTTTACTTGAAAATATGGCAGACGAGAAGCAAGATAGGTAAGAGATTGAGCGGGGGGTTGGAATGAGAGAAATTAAGGGAAAGAATCAAGAATTTAATGCTCATGGAGTGAGCTGGCCATGAAATCTTTAGGGTGAAGAGTAAACTTAGGAAAGGAATAGATGGGATTTGCAGCAATATGGAAAGAATATTCATTCACTCGGCCAAATTTGGGCGTTCACACGCAGAAATACAACCGAGAAAAGTTGAATGAAGCAAGTGGAGATTTGATGGCAAATCACGACAAGAGGAGGGCCAAATCCTGGGATTTGAGTGCATGAACGAAGGAAATTTTTGCCCAATAAAAAGACAGGAATTTTTCACATCTCGAGGGGGACTTTTGGCTGGAGTGGAGGCCAACACGAGAAACAGAAACAGAAAGAGGAAGAGACGTAAAAGGACCATCATCTTTTTGCTGGGCAGTTCACGATTAGCACCGCAACACATAAATGCTTGGCAAGTTCGTGACCATGGAGGATCTGCAGAGGGAAGAGATTAAAGATTGTCACGCAACATTTTTCGTGTCTAAAACCAGAATTTGGAAAATTTCCATTTTACATCTATATTTTGCGTGAAAGCTTTTTCTTTAGAAAGATTCTATCTTGAATCGAATTGAAGTTTCTTGCTTGTGTTTTTGGGCCAAACAAAAGTGAGGCACTCATTTTTTTTGAAAGCTTTTTTTGGCTAAAAACTTATAAATGCACTTGCTTGAATAACTTTCCTGAGCTCGAGGAAGAAGTGGCTTAACTTGATTAAATAATCCATTGGTGTCAAGGGACGAAATGAACTCTATTGTAAAAAGAGAGACAGAATCACCTTAGTGTAATGATTTAACCACTAGGGACTGAACCTTATGATCTGCAGCCCTAAAGCCTGAGCTTGTTGCCATCTTTTATAGGTTTAGTTTATAATCCCAGTGATAATTCATTTTACACTTGAGTAATCCAACCACTTTAATGTGAAAAAAAAGAAGAATATGCTTTACTTGCTCTTGGTGTAGGGGCTTACCTTTACACTAGGGGAGGTACTTCTATAAAAAGGAAAGAATGAACTCCGCTTATGGAGACTAAAATTCTTTGGCAATTGAATATCTTACCCATTTTTGCATCCTCCGTTTACTTTGCTATTGAAAGACTGCGACGAGAGAGCGGCCCAATGTCACCGGAACCAAGGGAAATACAGGGAAATTCGAACTCTGCAGGGCCACCACCGGGTACATACCTCTTCAAGTTCCAGCCCAGAAAATTTTATGGCATGGGCGATGTGGTCTTATAATTTCTTTGTTTCCTTTATCTAGTTTGGCGGCTCATTCAAATGGAACTAATTACGGAGGCCGAAAATTTTTTATTCCCACGAACTAAAAATGCACGTAATTTTTTTTTTTTTTTAGATTCTAGAGTGACTATTCATCTATTTCGTCCACCCCCCCCCCCAAAAAAAAAAAATTGGACGAACAGTTTCAGAAAGGCGTTTTGCGTCAACTCCGGTTTTCTTCCTTCTATTATCCAAGATGTTTGTGTGGACGTGGACTCCAACAAGAAACTAATCCTTCAGAAATACAAACTTCTCTTGATGAAGCAGAGCGATGCACGCCGTTGCCAAGTGGGCCGTTGCTTTCTCTGTTGGTTAGACAGGATTTATCTAAGTCGTTCATAATAAGTTGATATATGTTGCGCAATTCTCTTTCTACCAAAATAAATAAATAAATGAATTGCGGGAATAGGCACTCAAGTAAATGATTTTTTTTTTTACCAATATGACCCTCAAATGATTAAAAAAAAGGTCGTGGCACTCAAATGATAAAAAAATATCATAGCCCTTAAGTGAGTACCGTATGAAAATTATAACACGTTGATGTTCTTATTCTCTCCTTTTGATATAAAGAGGTTTACTTAGACGTTGATTCAAGAGGCACAACATCTGGTGAAGCTTCTCAGGGCGGTCATGGACCAACTGAAGGTGTGCCACTTCGAAGTCTTAGTTCTCATTTTTCATAAATCTTGTGTTGGCTGAATTTTATTTTGCTCCAAAGCATTACAAATTCATAGCATATAAATGTTAAAATATGAATTCAAATATAATCATCATAATTTTCAAAATTCAAATAATATCTTGAATTATCACTAAGAAATCCCAATTTGTTTATTTATTTATTTATTTATTTTTACTTTGAAAGAGTAAAAGATCATGCTCATCAATTATGAATGATATTGTGGATAAGACCAATGGCAACGAGAAAACTCATTCGCGACACTATACCTATCTCAAAAAAAAAAAATTCCGAATATCTATTCACTGTAACGTTTAATTTTTTGTTTAGAAGTTTACTATCCACGTGTAATACAAAAAATTCCATGCAATGAATGAGCTTGATACGAGTCATGGATAGCATACAATGGGTAACTAATTTTTCCAAGGTTATGTATGTTCATTTATCTTTTGGGTAGCAAAGAGATTCTCGTGGACTCGATTTCAAAAGATACATCAAGTGATAAAGCTTCTTAAGATGTTTGCAAAACAACTAAAGGTTTGTCAATTTTAACTTTTAATTTTTCCTTTTCCATAAATCTTATGTTTCTTGCATTTTTATTTTTATTTTAAATTTGGAATATTTTAAATTCACGGGGTACAAATGCTGACAAAAAAGTTAAAATATGATCTTTCCATAATTTTAAAATCATAATAATATCTTTAGAAAGAAAGAAAGAAAGAAAGAAAGATATTCTTACCTCTCACCAAAAAAAAAAAAAGAAAGAAAGAAAGAAAGAAAGAAAGAAAGAACTAACTGACTTCCAAAGAGTAAACGAAGGCGCCCATGGAAACAGGCCTGTTGAGTAACGACCGCCCCTTGATTTGGACTGGCATTTCATCGGAACTTTTTTCACTTGCACGTGACCTTAAAAACAAGAAGTGCGAAAGACTGAGGACTTTTAAATTTCAGTATTTGCAGTCATGCCACAAGTGGAGGTCAATGAGAAGTATCGATCATTGTTTGAGGCCGCAGTAAAAGGTGATTGGAAAAGTGCCGAGGAAATCCTCAATCATGATCCTCAAGCGATCACGGCCACAATTTTGACCTCAGAAACTGGTCTATCTACTGTAAGCGATATTGCGGTTACGGCCGGACAAGATCAATTTATGGAAAACCTGGTTAAGCACGTTGCGAAAAATAAAGCTCCCATTTTAAAGAGTGCCCTCTACCATGCTGCTCGGACGGGAAGAATAAGAAGGGTAAAGGAATTAGTAGATGATCTTGACAAAGTTGTTAAATCAGATGAATCGGGTGAATTAGGTGAATTAGGTGAATCAGGTGTAGGACTTGCCTTGAAAATTACAACTACAAGTGCTCCTAAGCAAAAGGAGGTTATCCGGTACCTAGCCAGACAAATGAAATCCACCCCAGAGAATGATCTCGTGCTTGCCCTTATTAAGGCTGGCCATTTGGGTAGGATTTCACACTCACTCATCTTATCTGATTTCCTTCACTCTCTACTTGCATTAATTTTTTTGTTCTTGTGTCCCAAAAGACGTACTTGTGTATTTGGCTAAAAAATACCCTGACTTAACGAGATTTGACAAGCGCGAAAACCATGGCCTGTTAAAAGACTTAGCGCACATGAAGTCTTACTACCGCAGTGGAGCTCAACTCAATTTTTGGGAAAAGTGTATTTACCAATGTAGGTACTTTTTGCACTTCTTTGTTAGATATGCACAATTAGTGCAACTCTATTTTCATAGTGTTCATTTTATCTATTCCCTTTTTAGGTATCCCTTCCTCGGTTGATCCATCATCTGACAACGTCAAACACACCAAGATGGCTCGAGGTATTTTTGTTAATCTACTGATGGATGGACTAATACGGCAAAAAGCATATCATTCAAAGATCTTACTCATAAAAAGTTAAGGGATAGGGACTACATCAGTGTATACAATTAATATCTAAATCATGACATGCGTAACAAGTTAATTTCTAGTTTAACAAGTAATGCTATTTACACCCCCATTTTAGCTAAAACACTCATTTTTTCCAACAAACTAATCGAAATAACTCCCTCCAAATTATTGTTTCTTTATATATTATACTAACCTACAAAACTGCCTAAATTTTTATCATCTCTCTAATTTTATCAATTTCACAATATAAATGTCAGATTACACCCAAAAAGATATTTTAATATCATTTATCCTATTATTATCTTGTCTAAACAAGATTGTTAATTTTAATTTATGATATCATATTTTAATCACAAAATTTATATAGAAGATTAGAAAATTCTAGTAATGATGGCTTATGAATACACAATCAATTGCATATTCTTATCAAATAGTTTGAGGGAAACTTTATTTCAAAGTTGAAAATTAAAATTTAATCTAATTATCTAACCAATTTTGACAGTGTGAGTGGTTCTCTGGAATAAGTTTGTTGGTTTATAAAGTTAAACATCGTTGATTTTTACTTTTTTCTTTGGGCTTTTTAGACTATAATATGAATTGCAAGATAAGGGTTAAAAACTTATTTACGCTTTCTTCAATTTAAAACTCACACCAGAATTTTTTAAAGGAAAGTTTTAAGCATGTTTTAAGATTTGGATACACTTGATATGAGATTGAATCTATGATCGTTGTAGTTACTTTCTTCATAATTGGACTAGAACAACAAGAAGTTATTTTTTTTTTCCTTTATGTTCTTATCCTTGGTTAATATTTAGATATGATCTAAATATAAATACGTTTGACATGTGATCATGCTTCTAACAATTTAACCCTTTTGAAAGTATAGTACCATAAATTAAAATTGACAACATTTTCTAGGCAAAGTTAGAATAAGATGCGTGATAAAGTGATATTTTGTTGGGTAATAATGGAGCATTTCTATTGAAATTGATGAAAGTGATAATAATTAAAAAAAAAAAAACAATACTTTGAAGAGAGGAATGAGGGTATTTCGGTAAGTTACCTGGAAAAAAGGAGTCTCTTAGCCAAAATGGAGATGGAAATAGGGCCGCACTTAGCATTTGTGTAATTAGTTTGAGAAGTCTTACTTAATATTGGATTGCCAAGTAGAAATCTTGAGAATTGTAAATTTGAATGTCAAGTCAGGGAGGCTGATTGATCCAAGTTTTCTAACATTGAGCATTATTAAATTTAATTACATGTGCAATTTTCATTTCACAAATGTGGAGGTGAGGACACCTGGAGTGCCATAACTTGGCACGCCGGGACACTTAAGTGCCATAACTTTAAAATGGTACACTTAAGTGCCATCATCGGAGTAAAATGGGACACTTAAGTGCCACTCCGGCGAAAATCCGGCCAAATGGCTGACGTGGCAATTTTCCGGCGAGTTTAGTCCAAAACGGCGTCGTTTTGCATGCTGACGTGGCAGAGAAAACGCAAAAATGACGCCGTTTCGTGCCTACGTGTAAATAATAATATAAAAATTAATTAAATTATAAAGTATTCAAAAAATTTAAAAAATTAAGAAAAATTTAAAATTTTTAAAAAATTAAGAAAATTAAAAATTAAAAAAAAAAAGGGTGGGGGAGGTCGAATGGGCGGCTGAGGGCTAAGCCCTCGCCGCCGCCGCCTCCCCGTCGTCGCCGCCTCCCCGCCGTCGCCAGGAAGGGCTGGCGACGGAGGGGGGAGGGTCGGCCTGGGTCGCCGGCCCCCGGCCGACCGACGGCGAGGGCTGCGAGCCCTCGCCGAATTGCGGCGAGGGCCGTGACCCTCGCCCTAGATCTGGGCGAGGGCTCGCGGGCCCTCGCCGACCCTCCCCACTCCGTCGCCGGCCCTTCCCGGTGACGGCGGGGAGGTGGCGAGGGCCGCGACCCTCGCCCTAGATCTGGGCACGGGCCGCGACCCTCGCCCAGATCCGGCGAGGGGTCGCGGGCCCTCGCCGCCTCCCCACCGCCGCTGGGAAGGGCCGGCGACGGAGGGGGGAGGGTCGGCCGGGGTCGCCGGGCCCTGGCCAGGGGCCGGCCGACCGGCGGCGAGGGTCCGCGAGCCCTCGCCCAGATCTGGGGTGAGGGTCCTGGCCCTCGCCGCGATTTGGCGAGGGCTCGCAGCCCTCGTCGTCGGTCGGCCGGGGGCCGGCGACCCCGATCGACCCTCCCCCCTCCGTCGCCGGCCCTTCCCAGCGACGGCGGGGAGGCGGCGACGGCGAGGAGGCGGCGGCGGCGAGGGCTCAGCCCTCAGCCGCCCGTTCGACCTCCCCCAACTTTTTTTTTTTTAAATTCTTAAATTTTAATTTTTTTAAAATTTTCTTATTTTTTAAAATTTTTTAAAATTAAAATTTTTAAAATTTTCTTTTTTTAAAAATTTTTTGTTAATTTTTATGCTGATTTGGAGCTCCGGCGAGCCACGTAGGCAAAAAATAATAATAAAATATTGCCACGTAGGATTTCCGGCAAGGGTCGCCGGAGGTGGCACTTAAGTGTCCCACTCGAAAAAAAAAGTGGCACTTAAGTGTACCGTTTGGAAGTTATGGCACTTAAGTGTCCCGGCGTGCCAAGTTATGGCACTTGTGCTGTTCTTCTGCCCACAAATGTGATATGTATCTTTTTGTTCGTCATCAATTCCTAATTTGCTGACGTGATGCTTCTTTCCTCTTAATGGTGGTAGAACCAGCAATTCCTTGGTTCAACATATTAATCTGGAATCTCAACACAAAACCATGTATACGAATTGGCATAGTATCTTCAGACCAAAAAAAAAAAAAAACAACAAATGCGGTGGTATCTACAGAAAAATGACCTTATTTATCCATGGTTAGAGATCTCTATTTTATATTGTAAATTGATGTGCTCGATGTATCCCTTTAGGATCATAGTTTTTAATATGGATTGATTGTTGATTCATATATTACATATGATTGAATTTCATTCATTTTAAAGTCCAATCGACATGTATTCAATAGGAGAATCTATAAAAATAGTTAGGTCGAAAATTGATCTATCGATAAATGGCTGAATCTATCCATTTTTCCGAACTCTTTTTTCCATGACATTGTGTGTGTTCATCCATAAATCCATTTGTTCTTTGATACATGCATTTTGATTTTCAAGCCATATGAAGTTTGCTTCTCCAATTAATGCCTTAAATTCATCATTCTCTTCTCAACTACTACACACATGCGTGTGCACACACATAAGACCACGACCCAAATGCGAAAGCCTCTATAACCTTTTGAATTTTCATCGCAGGCAAAATTGCTCATCTAGTGTTACGTGTAACACCTTTTCTCAAAAGGATTGGAGAATTGAAGTTACGGCACGAATGCTGGCTTGAGTTAGCAAATCTAGTTTTTAATGAGATAAAGGATCCTATGGGAACTCCTGAAAGACTCCAATTGACTTCAGACATTGTCCTTGGAGCTGCATCTAATGGAATATCTTAAATTGTCAAGTTATGTCTTAAGCAATATCCGGAACTAATGTGGGATATAAAATTCACAAATAAACTGATTGAAGAAGTTGTGAGGGGACGGCATGTTGAGTTGTTTAGACTACTGAATGCACACGACACAATTCCAAACTTGAGGTACGACACTCAAAGGAACCGCGACCTGATGGAGGCAGTAGTAGGATGGTCAACAGGATATGCACCGGCAGATGTTTCTGGGTCAGCTTTTCTTATGCAAAGGGAACTTCAATGGTTTGAGGTCGGTTCACTATATTTGTTTGCCACTCTTTAATTTATTTACATTCATGTTAATAGACGTCCTTAATTTTTTTGAAGGTACTGGAAAATAGGAGCTCTCCTAAAATTGAAAGTCTAAAATTCAAGGTCGGTTCACCTTTTTTTTTTTTTTGCCACCCTTTTGTGCTCTTTAATTTACATTTGTGTTGATTGAAGGTGAAGAAAGATGAGAGCGATCCTTCTTCTGAAAGTCTGAAATGGAATCCAACAAACGAAAGGAGAGGGAAAACATATTGGGAAGTCTTTGTAGAACAGCGCAAAGGTTTGCTAAAAGAGGCAGGACAATGGATGAAGGATACATCATCATCTTGTAGTTTTGTGGCGATTCTCATCACCACAGTAGCTTTTGCTGCAGCTTTTACTGTTCCTGGAGGCAACGACAACAATACAGGGCTCCCAATCTTTTTGAAGAAGAACTCATTCATGGTATTCATGATTGCGGACGCTCTAGCTCTCTTCTCCTCTATCACTGCCACCTTGATGTTCTTGGCTATCCTAATTACGCGCTATGCCCCAAACGATTTCCTCCGCTCACTACCAAGAAAAATGATATTAGGCCTCACCTTTCTCTTTCTCTCTTTGGCCTTCATGCTCGTGGCGTTTGGCTCTGCTCTTATGATCGTCCTAAGCGAACGATGGAAGTGGATTTACATCCCCATTACTTTGTTGGCTGCCATCCCTATCGTATTGTTCGCAATCCTACAGCTTCCCTTGTATGTTGAAATGGTTGAATCCACCTATTGCCCTCGCCTCTATCGTCCTATGAAGATTTGGAAATGATTTCTGCTATTATTATGGAACAAGGACATCCATGATGTGATCTTTGTTTGCACTTGTTATTGTGTGTGAAATGCAGATATTATGGTGTTTACTCATGTTTTAAGACTATTGAGGTATGACATTAGCCATATTTATGCGTAAGTTTAATGTATGTTATCAAGCGCACACCTTATCACTATGGGTTATTTGGTTTTTTTGCCCCAAACAGAGAGCAATTACTTCATTACTCGTGGTATTAACTACTAAGGTGAACCCAATTCTTCAAAGAACTGGCAACATGGCCATCAATATTTAAATTGATAGGGTTCATCCATAGAAATTCTCTATCCTGCAGAAGATGGCCGCCCAAGAAGTGGCCCACCACAAGGAAATTCTCATATGGCAAGCCGAGCAAGCAACTATTTTAGTTCAATGGAAGCTGAGCCTTCAAAATCAGTCTTCACCCACTGCCCACACTTTCGCCGCATCCTCTCATCCAAATATTTGGCTTTGACCTCCGCCATCTTAGCCGCGTTGGCCATCGATGCTTCCTGCACTTCCATTATCATCATGCTCCGCTTCTTCTCCGCCGCATCACCCCTTCCCAACTTCTCACCCAGCAATAGTGCACAGTGCACGTTAGCAGCAGCACCAACTCCATCAGAGACATAGCCATCAAAATCCCGAACTCCCGCCTCACCACGACTTTAGCCTCTTTCAGGTCTCTCTGTGATCACAGCAACAAAAGGCTTAGATGTTTTTTTGGTGAATCACGCTAGTACAACAAGCACTTGGCCGGACAGAGGATCAACGTACCTGGATGCAATCGACATGAGGAGACGTTTTAATGTCTTGACAAGATGATCAAATGAGATATACTCTCAGAGCAAATGACCTAGAATCTCAAAGGTCACGTCTCAACAGCCAAACATCAGAGAACAAATTGTCTATGAGCTAGCGGATATCTCTGCATAGGTCTCTCGAGAGCATAAGTCCAGCAAAGGTAAGCAAGACCAAAGTTTGTTTTGAATTCACCTTGTGATGTTACGATTGAGGTTTTGGGGAATAGGATATTGATTCTTTCTAATCAACGTTAGAATCTACTGATCTTATGCTGCTTTGGACCAACACTTACGACCAACGCATTTAGAATTAACCAAAGAATACAAAATGAGAAACCAAAGGAGTTATTTGAGCAAGAGAGGAGTTTCCTAACCAGAAGGTTCCCATGACACATTTACAGATGCATCTATTTTCTTCATCCATAGCGATGCGAGCCAAACTGAAATTCGACACTTTGGGCATAAAATCATGTTCCAATAATATGTTGCTGGCCTTGAAGTCTCTATGTATAACACGATGGGCTCGAGTCCTAAAGCAAATCGGCTAAACCACAAGTAGCACCAATCCACGGCTAGCTTCCTTAGGATAATTACCAAAAAAGTCATAAGCTTATTACACTTATGCCAATTTAATCATAAACCTTCCAATTATACCAATTTAATCCTAAACATTTTTACGTTTTGTTGATAGAGTCCATCTGATCAATTTTAACTGGAAATTATTGATAATATAGACATTAGCCATCTTACGTGGCATGACCGTACGACCCTTGCCCAAGGGGCACTGAGGGCCGACAAGCCCTCACCTAGTGGCTAGGGAGAGTCGCTCGGCCCTCATTGGGCTTGAAAGAAAAAAAAGAAAAAGAAAGAAAGCGAAAAAAAAAGGGAAAGTAAATCACAATTTTCTAAAAGTATTATTAAAATTGTTCATGTCAACGTTAGTTGTGCTATGTAAGATGGTTAACGTCTACGTCAACGATTTTCAACTAAAGTGGGTCGAATGTATTCAATTAGCAAAACATGAAAAAATTTAAGACTCAATTAGCAAAATTGAAATGTTAATAAGTTTAAGATTTTTTGAATAATTTTCCCTCCACTCAACTCAATCTCACCCCTTGCCTAAACAATTTTATGAAGGTACCGTTTAGGATTATTTAAACTCTGTCTCTTTATTTATATTTTTTTTAATCCACCGACATGCTTGTTATTTTAAATGTTCCCACTTGTTTGCCCTCACATGTATGATGCTTAGTACATAGTTGTTGTAACATACCCTTTTCGTTCGGAGGAGAAAAGACATAGATTTAGGGATATTATTTAAAAGGTGGGCCCATAGCTCTTAGTAAGCATGGGCTCTCCTAAGCCTATTATAGCTTCAAATGAGGCGATGAGGATTTTCAAATGAGGAGTCGTCATTGGCCTATTATAGTCAGCTAGAAATCAAGTGAGACATTGGAATATACCTCACTTTTTGTACAACTAGAGAATTTAGGGTCAGTATCTTGATTAAAGTAATGAATCAACCGATGCCATTTCGATACTTAATTTTGTTCAATTTAAGAAAATTTTTGTCACGCATTTAGGATTGAAATTAATCTTATCCATTAACATATGAGGTGATCATGCAGATACGCAATTATTAAAATAATAATCAGCAACCATTTCTAACTAGGCTAAGGGGAAAAAACGATCAACATATTGAAAGTGCTCAATCAAAGACATTTGTCTTAAAAAGAAACATTCAAACATTATTGTAAAGCCCTAGGTTTGTTCAATTTTGAGCATAATTTTTTTCCATGATTTTCCCACACTTTTAGGAGAAAACTACCAAAAAACTATTTTAAACCTTTTTCGAGAAATTCTAATTTTTTTTTGGAATTTTATGGATTCTCCTATTTTTCTAAATGATTTTTTAAAATATTTTTATACATTTTTTGAATTTTTCATGTTTTTTATAATTTTATAATTTTTTTTGCTTTCTTTTTTTTTTAATTTTTTTCATGAATTTTAATATTATTATTAAAAAAAAAAAGAAGTTCGGGCCAGGTGACCCGGCCTGACTAAGTTGACCCAAACACTATGGGCGCGTTTGGTAACGTTTCTGTTCAAAAATTATTCCAAGGAACAGAAATAAAAAAAAAGTGTTTCTGTTCCGGGGAACAATTTTTGACCAGAAACACGCGTTTGGTAAACTTGTTCCGGGAATAAAAAATGAATAGAAACACGTTGGTAGATTTTATATTTTTTTTTTGTTTCTTTTAATTTTTTAATATTTTTATTTTATTTTTCATTTTTTCCTTTCTTTTTTATTTTCTTTTTCTTCTTTTGGCCGGTCGCCGGCCTCCGGTGATCGGCCGACGGGGGCCGACAGCCTCACCCAGACATGGCGAGGCTCGCCAGCCCCCGGCGAGGCCGAGCCTCGCTGTGGTTGGGCGAGGCTCGGCCTCGCCTTGACTGGGAGAGCCCGAGCATCGCCAGGGGCTGGCGACGCTCCGGCAAGGTCGCCGACCCTCGACGGCCAGTCGCCGGCCATGGTCGAGGCCGGCGACCGGCCAAAGAAAAAATAAGAAGAAAAGAAGAAGAAATTGTTTCTTCAGAAGTGTTTCTGGAGCAAGAAACAACTTTTTTTTGTTTATCATTTTCGTTCTTTTTTTGTTCTGGGAACAAAAAGACAAATTTTGAACAAAAACGCAAACAAACACGTTTCTATTCTTTTTTTGTTCCCGGGAACAAAAAAGCAAAAAATCTGTTCATAAACAGATTCTAGAAAATGAAAACATGCAGGCCCTATCAGTCCGGGTTGGGTCTAAATCCGGACCAGCCCTAGAGCCCATTCCGAATTAACCAAGACAGCCCATAAAATTCTTAGCCCACTCGGGCCTCCAGCCCATTTCTATTTTCTATTCTCAGCCTAGCTACCTCCGGCCCGCAAAAATATTAGCCCAGTCCTTAAACGAACCTAGCCCACTTTAACACCAAAATCTTTCAGTTCTATTATAACAGAAGCTGAGCCCAAACTCAACAAGTTAATTTTGAGCCCATGTTCACCAGAGCCCAAACACGTTCTAGCCCAAACCTAATTAATCAATTAAACCCATGCTAATTCACTCCTCCCCATTTTGTCTTTTTTCTCTTCTTTTTATTACCTTTATTCTATTTCTTCTCCTTCCACCCCCACCGCTTGGCTTTTAGTTTCATTCTTGTAACATAAACCTCAAGCATCTAAGAACTAACCGAGAGAATAAACAACCTTCAATGAACAACAAGGGTGCGTAAATAATTTTTATTCAAATTTTTTTTTCTATTCCTATTCCCTGAACGAGTTTCTGAACATTTGAAAATATTTGGTAACTGCAAAAAAAATTTATTCTTAGAACAAAAATATATTTGGTACAACCCCAACTTTTTTGTGATTTAGAATTTCTTTTAATTTATTAAAATTTTAAAACATTTTTTCTCTTTTTTTTTCTTTTCATTTTATTTTCATTCTTCTTCTTCCTCTAGCTGGTCGCCAACAAGGCGCCCCCGACCTTCACCTAGCCACCACGACGTCGACCTCGCAATGGCTAGGCGAGGCTCAGGGGGACCTCACTGGCAGCCAACAAGGCTTCGGTGAGGTTGTAGGGCCTTGTCTAGTCCATCACCAAAGTTGGCGATCAGCTAGGGGTAGAAGAGGAGGAAGAGAAAAAAAAAAAGAAGAAGAAGAGAAAATACTTATTTTTTGAGTTGTTCTTGGGAATAAAGAGGCAATTTTTTATTTTATTTTTTGTTTATGCGCCAAATCTAATCCGGCAAACAAAAAACCTACACAAATGGATTTATGCATATTTATGTTCTCGGGAATAAATAAAAAATAGAGAAACAAAAACGTTACTAAATGCACTCTAAATTATATTCAAAATGTATTACTAAACTAAAATGAGGCATTGCTTGAATGATTTATTATCCCTAATTGAGACAGCCACTTCGAATTCGGAATTAGGTTACATGAAGCAACTCCTATAATAATGTAGAATGGTCTTTTTGTATAAGATAGATTGAAAAGGCGGATTGGATTGAGTTTGATAAGTGGAATTCGATTCAACATATCATGTCACGTTATGATTGTTATTAATTAGTGTGAATATATTCCTATATATGTACGGATTGGACCGAGTCTAATAAATAGTTGGTCTCCCGTGGTAAATACTTGTGACTAGACGTATAGCTGCACAACTTTAGGTATACAATAATCCACATGTGACTGTGGAGAGATCATGTGTGCTCTAGCCCTACCATATCCCTCCTGTATTTTAATTCTCTGTGTTATTGTGTCCACTAGACAATTCCAATTTATAGGCCTGCAAAAAAAGTTATGCGGAAAAAATTAAGGATTGTTATTGTCAAAAATTCTAAATCAATATATCGATGTCATATTTACTACGAACTAATTTTCGTGTTACAAAAAATCTTGAGTTGGTATGCTAATGTGACAAATCTACTGAATTTTTTAGGATAAAATTAGAGAATTCAGCATATTTTTAATGTGAGGAAGTTTTTAGGTAAAATTAGTAGGTTTGCTAATCTAAGTTCATTTTCTTTAGATCTAGCTCCCGAGGACGATGTTGTTCAGGAAACCCAATCATTCTAAGTTCACGCGTTAGATCCACATTACAAACCGATCATCCGAGTCATTTGCCGCATGTGTTTCCACGCTTGCAGCATTTTAACGGGGATATTAGAGGGAAGCTGTTGACATAAAAAAAGTGCCTAAATTCCCGACTGACGACTGGGACTTGGAGAGGGCGAGCAAGACGTGATAAAAGTAATATTTTGTCGGGAGCTTTTAGTCGGCAAATATAGACAATCAACGACTAGAAAAGTTTTGCAAACTGTAAAAACAAAAGGAAACTATTAATCCCTTAAATATGAGTGTCGATGAATAAAGCTTGGTGTTATCAACAAGAAGGCCACGACCGAGACAAATCACTACGAGCTAGGAACCAGGTAATTGTCCAAGTAATGGGGACCAATAGTTTCAGACACAGTTCGCTTGGGCAGGCCTGTATGGCTATCGAGAAATGGAACTGACACGATCATGATGTACTTGAGCCGAAGATCTCGGAAGCTTACGACCATAAAAGCCGGGAAAAATGGGCCGTTTTAAACATTAGGAAGTCGAGCCCCAAGTTACGAAAGTATCGGCCATTGCTAGACGTGAAAAGTGGAGAAGTGCTATAGATTATCGAGTAGTGGGCTTGTCTAGTGACCGTATATAAATACATGCTGCTGAATTGTAGGAGCCATATTGCTTTCTTTTATAACCGCCGGAAATAACTATAAGTATTAGGATTCTAGTTAGAGTAAAGGCACCGTCAATCAAGCAATGAATATACATTATTTAATTTTATCTTCGCGTTATCTTTACATTTCAATACTTCTTTTACTTAGTCGGCCACGATTGCCTCAACTCTTCATACCTTTAATTTTCTTGGCACATCCTTTATTGATTTTCATAATCGATTTACATTTCGAAAGGTTTTTTTGTAGGTAACATTTCGACGAAACAGAAATGAACGGAAGGAGGATAAATTTATTATGAATATATCAATTTAAAATTTGTTATAATAAAAATATTAATTTTGAATAAATTTTTGTTGCGCACCAATTTAGAATTCTTCGTGGTAATCCAAAAACTAAAAACTAAACTAATGCCAACTAATGGAAAAAATTTCGTTCGCGTTTAAGCATCTACCCACAACCGTTGTCAATTTCGGTGCACTTTGAAATGGAAACTTTTTGTTGATGAACTAATATATTAAATTAAATTACAATGTGAGGGCCCAGAAAATTAATTTATTAAATTAAATTAAATAATACCGGCTGAAGTAACCGAAGGCAACATGCCGCACGTACCTTTGGAAAGGACCACGGAGGTTCAGGAGTTCGGTGTGGGTAGGATAAGATCGCTATATATATACATACATACAAAAATCAATTATTTTTTTTTGGAAAAATAAAAGAAAAAGTGAAAAAGGAGAGAGCGTCATCAGTGGTACCCCGACACGGTCCACTTCTAATGATTATCGGTCCGTCCCTACACTCCTCTCGCCTGCTCATACGCTGTCTTCACTTTCGCCCGCTGTAGCTCCAATTCAAATGGCTTTTATGTTAAAAAAAAAAATGGCTTTTATGCTTCTCTTATATTTCAAAAAGTACCGGAAAGCAATCCTAAATTATAGACATTATAACATCAATACCCAAATTTATATGTCACAAAAAATCTCAAATTTGCATAGCGTGAAAAAAAATCCTTGATTTTTGTCATATTGGTAGAAGTTTAAGGTTAAAATGGGGGAAATCGTCCCAAATCATATTTTATATGAATGTTAGTTCGATCTTGAACTTTTCAATTTTATCAATTTGATTATAAACCTTTACGTGAAATTCTAACCAATTCTTGTTGGTCAATTTTCGCCAAAAATCATGAACATGGCAATGTGTTACATAGGATTAACACCAACAATTGGACCGCATGTCAGTGATGGGACTAAATTAAAATTTCGCACAAAAATTTAGGATTGAATGAACATTCGTACAATATGTATATTACAAGTTGAGCAATTTTTCTAAACAAAAATTGGGATATTAGCATAGTTGAGGGCATAATTTATGATTTTTTGACACGGTAAAAATTGTAGGTATTCGTATCATAGTAAATATTAACTATTTGATAATATATATATATATATTATCATCGAGTCATTTTAGCGGTGAGCAAGGACAATCCTAGCTACGAAGTGCATGGTGACACGTACCCAAATAGAACAATGATTGTAAAAGCGTTGTTGATCGTGCTGACCATAACAAAAACTTGTTTCACATGGTTTAAAGATTAAATTAGTGAAACGGTGTTGTGATCACCAGAATGTTTTAGAAGTTTCGCATAATTATATGGCGTCAATTATTATTATTGTAAAGCGGAAAAGGTGGACTTACATCTATAAATTTCGGAATTGACATATTAAAAAAAAAAACGAATGTTGTAATTAGTAGTGGAGGCTACCTAAGTAGAGTTTTTTTTTTTTTTCCATTGTTTGAATTATTGGTCACTTTCATTTCTTTATTGACCAATATAAAGGATTGAAGGATGTAGACATAATCACACGTATCTAAATTTAAAAATTTATAATAAAAAATCCCTATTTTTGAACCATCAGTTTTAACTCCTCGTCTTCATCAAAATCATTGATACTTAACTTGAATTCTTGATATGAGCCGAAAACTACCAGGGACCCATCCCCATCCGCATTGTATGGTAAGTTCGAGAATTGGAGTTTGGACATACAATGCGCCATGGAAGTCGTGAATCAGATGACGGACAACTTGGTGAAGAACATGTTCGACATCTTGATATGAGCCATGATGGACAACTTGGTGAAGAACATGTTCGACATCTCGATATGAGCCGAATCTAGGATTCAACATCGAAGTGAATTTTGCCGAGAAATTCGAAGGACCCCTTTCGTGTATAGAATTTGCCAAGTCTCTCTCTCGATGCAGGTTGCAAAATGAGTGTAAAGATTTGAAGAATAAGAAGATGTTCCACGGTCTGGAAAAAGTTCAAGCAAATTCAATCTTTGTTTCATTTAAGTAGCGTCTATCGTGTATCCTCCTCTTGGCTCGGCTGTAAAGGCTTTTGCACCATAAGTTGTACATTCCATTGTCGTAGCTTCAAATATAAGTAAAATTCATCTACTGTTGTATTGTGATAACTTACTGATGACCTACCCGAGCTATAATCAGCAAAAATTACCTTGCTATAAAAACTTTTGAGTTACACAAATAATTCAAAAGATCTTAGAAGAGGAGAGATGCATCATATTACAAGGCAATGGAAGGACAGGGATCGCGAACTCTTCGAATAATTTACAGACTGGGTCTTTCAAAGAAGTTGCCCAAGCCTAAAGCCAATTTCAAGCTAGTGGGCAATTCAACTCAACAAGACATCTCAAGAAAGGGTCAAGGAGGCCATAACATACATGATAATGGAGCTCAGCAACATGCTACACTCGCAAGTCGCCGCTCCTAGTCTTCGAAGCCATTTAGCGAGTCTTTCAGATGCTTCTTCCAAATTACTATACCATCTATCTGGTTCCTTGCTCTGCATATTTTATTCTCTCGCTCATAAGAATAAAGCACGAGGGCCAACTTTATAATAACTGTGGAATATCTACTACTTAAATATGGGCATCTAAATGCAATACATAACTCGAACAAGATTAGAAAGGGGGAAAAGAAGTCCAAAATCTGATGACCAAGAAGATAGATAATGCAATACAATCTTCCTACTATCTTCTTCCTGCAAAATTTGAGGCATCCTCAACTCGACATTCTCATTCTCGGCTCCCAGATATCGATGTTTTGGATTTGTCGAGGATATCCTGTGGCACCACAACCCTGAACACCGCATAGTGATGATTCAAGCTTTTTTCCCCCTGTAGCCGGTGAACACTGCCCAACGCTCTGGCACTCAGATTTGGAAAAGCGTAAAACACACGCCTGATTCTCTGATGCACAAGTGCCATCGCACACCTTAAACAAGACAAGACGTAGCAGAAAAGTTCAATATCAGGAATTTCATCACTCTATTTCAAAAAATCTACAACTCTTTAACGCCTGTTACGCCAAATGAATTGCAACTCCCCATGTTATTTTCTCCAGATCTTAAATGTGAAAAATATCTAATCTACAAAGAGGACAGGAATGCAAAGTGCATGTGCAAAGAATCAGTACTGTCCAAGCAGAATCTTAGATATTTTGGGCAAAGGGTAACGAGCCCAATAGGCTGCACAAGCACCAAACCAGACAGTTGCAGCTGATTTGTTTAACTTATATTGTGCATGGTTCCCAAACAAGGTAGATGTCATTGCCAGTGCATAAATACGGTCTAATAGAGAGATCACCATTTCCATGAGCAGCATCATTTTTTTCATCATTGTCAACCTGAATTCCCACAATGAATGTTGGTTAGATGCAGTTTCACATGTTCCTCAGATTGCAGAAATGTGATTGCCATTAAGCAATTCAGAGAAACTATCTGACTTTCGATATCAAACCGTTTCTTCAATTATGACAACAATGAATCTTGAAGACCAGCCAGACAAGTGAGATTACACCTCTCCAGTTCCCCGAAGCATGTCACGCCCATCTTCATATGGAAAAGCACGCATCCATGAAGCACAGATATTTTTTTTTATCAAGGAGAGCTCTGACTTGTTATCTATCTTGAGCAATGTCGCATCCGCTCATTTGTTTTACTTTAAGGTGTTATCCCTGGCACAAGTGGAATGGGTGGCTTGGGCATTTTAGTTTTCTCCACCAATATCGTTTGGGTAGTCAAGACTGTCCCTGCAATGGATACTCTGTTTTGTCACGCGCACCTTGAAACCTCGCATGGATCTATCACTTCAACAATGAGAAGATCTTCACATTTTCCCATCATTGCATTGTAACTGATTTCCCAATTACATGTTCAGGTTGACTCTACTACGGTATCACCATCTGCTCCTTGCATTAGTTGCAATGGCTTTCGCAGGAGCAAGGAGTGCCTGCAATTGCAATCTGTAATTGACCACCTATAAGAACAGAGAAACCTCCAAAACAACAGCAAAATGCTAGAAACGATCCTCTACTTGATGCATTCCGCTTAGAATGGCCAAGTGATTATCGAAGACACAAGGCAGGTTATCAATCAAAAGAAAAACTAGAACATGGTTTCCTCAAGACCCCATAAGAGGTTGTTAAAATATAATTTCCTCAAGCCTACATGGCTTGAGCCCAAGTCCACAGAGGCCTGAGGTCGAAATCAGGACACGGCGCATCCTCCAAAAAAGGCACAAAGATCACTGTGCACACCTATATTGATGACTGCCGGGGGATGCTTATTGGAGATATCATACTTTTGCTAAGACATAGAATCAACCTGCTCCTCTTGATCTTTCCATGTTGCTCCTCAACACAGGGATACACTCGAAAGATGTACATAAAGCTACAACACCACCAGGCTCCATTCCCTCATTCATATCAGCAAATGTGGGCTACTTTTCATCCTCTATTCTTAAGTTTCCGATCTTCAAGTTCCACCACATCCCACCTTAATTGAATGCACATTGCTTACTATGGAATAGAGATATATAAGATATTTATCCAGAATGACAAAACTAAGTCGCTTTCGTAAAACTTTCTAATGGACTCGCAAGCACTACAGAATCTTGATTTCGATGAATAAATGCAATTATCTTATCTCTGAGGAAATTAGGGGATCTCAAGTTTCACGGGCTTTGTAGATCTTTAGTTTCTTCAAACAAGGTGCTGAAATCAAAAGATTTTGGGATTTTGCAAACCTTAATTACAGCAACCCCACGAGGGAGATTGGCAATTCTTTCTGCATGCTTTTTGCGAATGGTATGCACTGCCGGTTTCAGCTAAATCCTTCTTAATCTGCAAAATCCTTGCCTAGATTTCGGCTTTAGTAGAAGGATCAGTAACAATGACAGTTGAGCTTCTACTAATGGTTACCTTTCTAACAATGCCAAGCTGATCGAAGGTCAATAAGCGAGAGTTAGACTAAAGTCTCCAGAGACAAGGGCAACTCTCGCGCCACTCTCCATAAACAATAACATAAAAAGAATAACAAAAATCCACCAGAACAGTACTGATATTCTCACAAATCCTAACATATATTATTGACAAGAAATTTCATAGTCCTTGTCTGGACAGTGAACAGCATTTCCAACTTTTTACCCGTTTCTCCATAAAAACTATACACTACTATTTCCACTCAGATTCTGAACAGTGAACAGCTCCCAATTCTTCAAAATCTCAAACCAAAGGGCATAATTCGTAAGAGGCCATCAAGAAATTGAGCAAAAAGAGAAGAAAAAGAGGAACTGTTCCGCCTGCCACTGCTTGTGTCTGTACAGTCGACTTCGCCCAGTAACAGCCGTCCTCTTATGCTCCCATTCTAGCAGTCCTCTCTCGTTTGTCAAATTGGTTCCACATTAGGGCAGATCTCTGTTTTTTACCCTAAAACTATGGCCAGCCCTCGCGATCCATGTCCCGTGCCATGCCATCGGCAGTCATGGTACTATTGTCAGCTCAGCACTCACCCTGCTCTCCCCTCACAGCAACCACTCAGCCACTGGCCGTTGTACGGGTAAGGGCCGTGTCTCCCCATATCTGTTTTCGAGGAATTCCTCTAAGTTCATCTCCCATCTTTGCAGCCCTCGTCATCGTTGCAATGATGGTGGCCGGCATAGCCAGCTTGGCAAAGGATGGCCACAAGCAGCCCGGCGAAGGCGACTGAACAGTGAACATAGGCGACCAGTGGCGAGAGGGTACACGAACGGTCGCCGGGAGAGCAGGGCAGCGGCGAGGGTGGAAACTGGAGAGAGAGAGGACGGGATGTACGGAGAAAGTCTTACGGGGTTTTGCTCATTTATAAAAGACAATCGTTCTAATCGCAGCCGTTGATTTCTCATGATCTCGCGATAGAGAATGTCGATCCTAGTCTAATCAATCCAACCGTATAGATCCACTTGATCTAACGGTGATAGCTATTGGCCCTCGTCTCTTAAATTTAATGTAGGAGATTGGACATGGTTGAAGTCGTCAATTCCCCTCCAAGAAATTCCGCGTCGAATCACCTTGTCCATTTAATGGTTCCAAAGAACTTCTTTTAAAAATAAAATAAATAAATAATAAATAAAAGAACTTCTTTTGAATATATGACGTTGGATTTTTATTTGTGACGCATAGCCATAAATCAAATAGCGAAAGTCGCAAAAATCATCCTTATTATTACTCGACATATGGTTTTAGCCATGTAAAAATATTTCATTACAATTTATTCGACCAGTTAGTCTCCCTATGCAACAATTTTTTATTCAAAAGTGGACGAAATATGCTCGATCAACACCAAGTATCGACACATGATACTTATGCCTACGAGCTTCTAAACACAATTACCCTTACAATCCTCGTGCTTTTAGGAAATTTCGAGTTTGATACCTATATTTTGTTTCAGCAATAATTTTAGTCCCCTTATCAATTTTATTTTTAAATATCCTCATAGCATTGATTATAACAATTTTCGGTACAATTTTTCATATTTTCATTTCATATGAAATTTCAATGATGCAAGCTATCATTTAAATATATTGTATATATGTGTATAAGGGTTGTATAGTTAATATTAATAGCTTTGTTATTCAAATTTGACCTTCTTTTCAATATATATCACATATATAAATGCGAATCACGATAATTTTCACTATTACACGAAATAGGAGCTTGAAAAAGTTTACAATCGTGATCGAATAAATTCACATGACCCAACAACTAAATTCACGTGACCAACCTCGAAAGATGAAGATGAAGATGAAGATGAAGTGATGATATCTTTTGAAATACATAACGAATTTTTATAATCAAGTATCCATAAATTGGATCTCTTCGGCCGAGGTCGAGTCGCGTCAGCAAGTATGATGTGTGAAGAAATATGAAGTATCTTCACGTCAAGCAGAAAGTGAAGTAGTGCACAGGAGTTCCAAAGCAACCTAAGAAAAAGTCTGACAAAAGCCACCGGAAGGGGAAGAAAATTTGCTCAAAGTAGGGAGCAAAAGCACTGTTTATTACTGTTCATATATTGTTTGGCATCACATCAAAGTCCATAACGCCGCCAGGGGTTACATCAAACTAGTCTGCAAAGCATCGTGCAAAGTCTATACTTCCCCCAGGCATTACATCAAATCTGTAAAGCATCCGAAAAAGGTACCCTACATCCTTAGGTCATGACAAAGTCTATAATTCCCCCCAGCATGCGTTGTATAAGACAAACTTCCGTCGTCTGAAATCCAAAAAAGAGTTGGCTAAAAGAGTCGGCTAAAAGAGTCGATTCCTGTACGCACACTCGGGTAACTTTCCAAATCTCTTCTCTCTTTCTTCTCCCGTGACATGTGTACAATTCGAGAAGGGTCCTCAATAATTTTATAAAGAATTGCAAATTTTCAGACTTGCCCGTGTCCCCTCCCACGGTACATGGAAAAAACGTAAATATGAGCTAATTTCATTGATTAACTTTCCATTCAAAATTTTGTCCTCCCCATTTTCCGTACCTTTTAAAAATATGAGCTAATTTCATTGATCCTTCTTTGATCGCCAACACAGCAGTTACTTTCCGCCGGATACATGGAATTCGACCTTCCTATACGGATCTAATATGCGTGATGAGTCGATATTTTTTTGTTTCTTTTCTTCCTATACGGATCAGCTTTGAATGGTCAAAGGCGGGGAAGAGAGAGAGAGAGAGCCGAGGGTTCTGCCCTCATGTCCGGTCAAAGGAGAGAGAGGACGAGATCGAGATGAAGAAGAACAGTGGAGAGAAAGACAGACTGCAGAAGAGAGAGAGAGAAGGAGAGTCATGAATGTCGGGGCAGTGCGAGGGGACGCGTCTTGTCCGCACCGGATTCCTCATCCGTACGCTTCCCCCCTCCCCCACCGCCGTCCGATGATCTCTTCGTCTCCAGCCTTGGCGAAACCGACGGCGGCAATCGACATGGGACGGTTCGGTGGGGGCAAGAAAAAGGGGGAAAAGCACGTTGAAATTCGATCGTCTCTGATTGGGGCGAACCGAGAAAGCATGATGGTTTCCGAAAGACCATCTCGGCTTTGGGTGAAAATGGGGGAAGGGGGAATTCTTCCTTGTGGACCCGAGTTCATTGAATCATGTGGAATATATCAACGATTTCATCTCATGGGTTTTCACAGGTAGAAACTGGGGAATAGAGTGAATGGCCATTATAGAGTTGATGATTCTAAATTTGAAATTCAAAATTGGATTTGGCAAAATGTATTTAAAAAAATAATAAGTTTGAGTTTTTGATAATTAGTGTTGTGATAATGATTGGAACGTACATTGTCGCAACCTGCAATGATTATGGAAATTGGAGAATTTGCATTTAGATGGGGTACCAAGGTATTTGAATATATTTATTCATGCAATGCATTTCTTACGAGCTTTTGAATGGTAATGTACACATTAGAATGTATGTCCCATTTGTTTCAGCTAGTAGTCTGCAAGCCCCTTTATGTTCAACTGGTCCAATTTGGCATAAAGGCACATTCGGGTAGATTTAGGAAAGAGCATTTCATTTTCAAGGTTAGCCTCACTCGAGAGGCTTGAACTTGGTTTTCCCTTCTCAAAAATTCCGCGTATTGGTTTTTTAAGAGGTAAGCCCGAGCAACAAATTAAACCCAACTAGAGGGCTCGATTTAGGTCAAGCCAATGATTACATCCACAACTGGCAACCCGACTCCAAAAAGGCTAGTTCCTTTTTGGCCGTGAGAGGGGACACAAATAGTCGCTACGTAGCGGCAAGGGTGGAAACTGGAGAGAGAGAGAGAGGAGGGGATGTACGGAGATAGTCATACTAGACTAAAATAAGGTTTTGCTCATTTATAAAAGAAAAATCGCTCTAATCGCAGCCGTTGATTTCTCATGATCTAATGGTACAAAATGTCGATCCTAGTCTAATCAATCCAATCGTATAGATCCACTTGATCTAACGGTGATAGCTATTGGCCCTCGTCTCTTATATTTAATGTGGGAGATTAAGTCAATGTAATGGTTGAAGTCGTCAATTTTCCTCCAATAAATTCGGCAAGATCGAATCACCTTGTCCATTTAATGGTTCTAAAGAACTTCTTTTGGATATATGACATTGGATTTCTACTTGTGATGCATTGTCGTAAATCAAATAGCAGAAGTCGCAAAAATCATCCTCATTATTACCCAACATTTGGTTTTGGTCATGTAAAAATATTTCATTACAATTTATTCTACAAGTTAGTCTCCTTATGACAACAATTTTTTATTCAAAAGTGGATGAAATATGCTTGATGAACACCAATTATCGACACGTGGTACTTATGCCTACGAGCTTCTAAACACAATTACACTTACAATCCTCGTACTTTTGGGAATTTTCGAGTTTGATACCTATATTTTGTTCTGGCAGTAATTTTAGTCCCCTTATCAATTTCATTTTTAAATGTCCTCATAGCATTGATTATAACGATTTTAGATACCATTTTTCATACTTTCATTTCACATGAAATTTCAGTGATGCCGGCTATCATTTAAATACATTGTATATATGTGTATAAGGGTTTTATAGTTAATATTAATGACTTTGTTATTCACATTTGACCTCCTTTCAAGATATATCACACGTATAAATGCGAATTACGACAATTCTCGCTGTTACACGAAGTACGAGTTTAAAAGAATTCATGATCGTCATCGAATAAATTCACATGATTAATCTCAAGGATGAAGTATCTCAAGGATGAAGTGATGATATCTTTTGAAATATATACGGTGAGGGAGTTTTTCATAGTAAAGTATCCTAAATTGGATCTTCTTCGGCCGAGGGTTGAGGTCGAGTCGCGAGAGCAAATATGACGTGTGAAGGAATCTGAAGTATCTTCACGTGAAGAAGAAAGTGAAGAAGAGCTGAGGAGTCAAAAGCATTAAAGCAACCTAAGAAAAAATCTGACAAGCCACGGGAAGGGGAAGAATATTTCGCCTCTTTCAATGTTTTCAGATCTGTTATTTCCGATGCATTAGCGGCCGGTTGTACCGTTTGATACTGTTCGTACACTGTTTGGCATTACATCAAACCAGTCTGCAAAGCATCCTAAAGGTGCTCTACACTATTAGGTCATGACAAAGTCTATAATGCCCCTAGCATGCGTTGTATAAAATAAGGGTTGGCTATAAAAGAGTCGATTCCTGTACGCACTCTCCGATAACTTTCCAAATCTCTTTTCTCTCTTTCTTCTCCCGTGACACGTGTACAATTCAAGAAGGGTCCTCAGTAATTTTATAAAGAATTGCAAATTTTCAGACTTGCCCGTGTACATGGAAAAAAACGTAAATATGAGCTAATTTCATTGATTAACTTTCCATCAAAAATTTTTGTCCTCCCCATATACGTACTTTTTAAAAATAAGCATAAATTCCATATTCAGTTAACCTAGTTCTAATGTGAATAGAGTTATTTAGCCATTCCAATTATTCTATTCTTAGAACAAAAATTCTGAAATTAAGATTTGGAGAATACTTACATTAACTAAAAGTATATGATGATTTCATTAATCGAGGATGAATATATTCTCACCTTATGAGGTAAAATTAAAAATGTCAATGTATTTCTTTTGTGAGAATAACACATTAGCGCAATTCAGGCTCAAATTATGTTAAAATGATTTTTTGAGTTGGCAATATAAATAAAAGTTAAGAAAGAAAAGTAGTTAAGAGAATGATTTTCCTCATGCTGTTCATAAAGTACGGATAATGACTACGAATACAAATATTATGGATATTTTTATCACATATATTGTCATTGTAAAAGTGTGTGTGTGTGTGTATATATATATATATATTTGGTACACAATCGGAGAAAGGAAATACAAATCCATTTACCGTATAAGTTAGGTGTTAAAAATAAAAATTGATTGTTTTGATTATGTAAAATCTATTTGTGTCAAGAAAATTTCACATTGCCATTGTACAGAATAAAAGTCCATTGAAATATAATTTATATTATGTACATTGTTGATGTAAAAGTCTTTTTTTATACAAGCCGTCTCAGAATAGGAACACAAACCTTAAATCTACATGCTAAACATAAAAATCGTAATATTTGTCATTATTTTTGCACCGCCGGCACGCTGAACAAAAATATATGGAAATATGTTTTTTGCAAAAAGGGAAGGGTGGAAGAAAAGAAAAAATAAATAGGAATTTCCATAAAATTTGGAAATGCGGACGTCATTCGGGAAAAGAGAAGGGTACATCGTCTTTACAGCTGTAACTCTGGCTCCATCTCTTCTCCATCTTCTCCATCCATCCCCAGGTCGACTATAAGACAAGAGGACCAATGGGAGCAGAAAGCAACTCCGACTTCAGTCCCTTGAAATTACTTCTCCGCTTTAGAGTTTTACCTGCTCGCGGCACGCCTAGGAAACCTCCATGGATCAAGAACTAGCGCCAGGTACGTTTTGTTCTTTCCTTTATTTGTTCCGATTTCATCCCAAAGGGTGATGGAAATATTGGAAAAGTGTCGCTTTTTGGGGGTTAATTTCTAAGTAATATAAAATGGCAACATTTTTATTTATTTATTACTTAACAAGTATCTCGACACTTTATAAAGAAAACCCTCGTAAAAAAGACGAGTATGAAAGGAGAATAATTTGTGCCGAATTTGAGGGCATGTTTGGTCTGAGAAAACTTTCCAATTTCCTATTTTGCTTTCCACAAGCTTTCAATGAAAATACGTTCGGTAGAAATTTTGGTCGTTGTGTTTTCAACATCTAAACTTTAAAACTCAAAATGACCAAGATTGACAGTATATTTACGAGGTTAAACATCTACACTCGACATGTTTCTATAACTTTTATTCCTGTTAAAAGCTCTTACTTTTCACCCTCCAAACGTCTTTTCAAGAAAATGGAAGTTGAAATAAGAAGCGATTGTCACTAAAACATTTTTGTAAACCGTATGTACACTAAATATCTCGGTGGATTTTGTTTTTAGAAAAATGGTGTAATAATACATGAGCCGACTCAAGAGGCAAAAATGTTGATTCAACTAAGCTGGAACTCATACAATCATAGTTGTGCTCTTAACCTGAGTCCAGGGTACCTAAAATCATGCGATGGAGTCAAGTACGTATCCTAAAAAGACATTGTTTAGAATTTTCTGGTGTGACCAACGGAAAATGACTCCTAAATAATTTGGAAAGTCCAACTAAATCATCGGAAATTTTTTTCTTTTTGAAAAAGAGCTTACATCCAAATTATTGGGGGACACAAAATTCTTTGTCCCGGTAATTTTAATGAAGTGATATAAATTGTCACCATAGAACGGTATGAGGACTAGACTTATAACCAAAGTATAGGGGCTAAAAGTGAGATTTCCCAACCTATTGAGACCGAATAAAATGTAATTAATTTTTCTAAAGTTATTTATGTAAATTTCTCTTTTGGTAACATAGAGGTTCACATAGACTTGAGTTCAGAGGACATGGCAACTGATCAAGCTTGCCAAGATAGTTGCAAAACAACCAGAGGTTTTTCACTTTGAATTATTAAATTTTGTTTTTCATAAATCTTGTGTTTTAGGCATTTTAACTTTTTCAATCCCAAATACTTCAAGTTTCAGAGCATACATATGCTGACATATAAGTTGAAATATAAAATTTAAATAAATTTTAAAATCTGAATAATATCTTGAACTATCATTGAGAAAGCCCAAAAAAAAGATATATATATATATATATATATATATATATATATATTTTTTTTTTTTTTTACTTCCAAAAAGTAAAAGAATGTGCTCATCATTTACTTAACGATATCAAGGATAAGATCAATGGTAATGGGACAAAAACTTATAGATTTACATGGCACATGATTTATTCCCCTCCAAAGAAATTATCTTGGAAATACATATGCCGGAAATACCTTATCAATTATAAAATTTGTTGAAAAAAGTGTTTTAACAATGTTGCAATTTATGTCAACACAAAAGCACCTGAGAAATAAATGAGAAACGATTACTTAGATACTCGAGTGATGGTATTTGTATTTACGACAAGAGAAGAGCCGGTAGTAATAATCCATTATAATAAGAGATTCCAAGTTATAGTGGTTTATACGCTCAACTGTTTCTCACGTTTAATTTATACCCGAACTCCAAGTATTGATGAATAACTCGCTTAAATATAAAGCTTTTTGCGCACATCACCGGGTTCTGAGCTTCCCAAGCGACCCATACGAAACGCTTCACTGTGCGGCGTCCAAAGTTTGTCTTCGTGTGGCGTCCAAGGGAGAAGAGAGTCACTTCATCGTGCGATGAGAGCACGAAGGAACCCACTAGCGGCTACACAGACACTATCTCAAATTTGACAAAACTAAAAAAACCTTTTTAAGATGATGCCGATGCCACATAGACGCATTATCTCAAATTTGAATTGATCAATGATCACATGAACTATAGCCACATACCCTTAAAAAAAATCCCAATTTTAAGTCCAAACTTAATTCTATTCTAAACTCCTTTTAGTCTCTTTAAAAAACCTCAACTTTTAATCCAGGCTCGATTCTAACCTAAACTCTTTTTTTTTTCCTCATAAAAAGTCCTAATTTTAGATACAGTCCCAATTGTACTATGAACTTTTTTTTTTGTCTCATAAAAAAACCACCAATTTATACTTGAGTCTTATATCTGCGCCTCTATTAACCCTCTGTCTAAAATTGCCTTTAGTGATGTAGCTTTTCCACGTCATTACGCTACTTCTTTTTTTGTTCCAAATATGATATCCAAAAAGATGTCTTTTGGAGATGAATTTCCATGTTAACATAAACCACGTCCCATGAGATCTGAAATTTGTGTAAAAGATAGAGCAATCAGAATTGACTTCGTTAGTTGCTCTTAGTTTTAAAATAGTCTTCTTTCTGTCTCGCTTCCAAAAATTCGTTTTTGCACTCGGTCTTATGCTCGATGGTCTTTTATGATAGAGTTTACGCTTGAGATACTCGGCTTGGGATGCTCAAGCAGTTCGTGTTTGAGTTTTCAATCTTTTGATTGTCAAGATAAGTTTTGGATAGATGGTTAACGGAGTAAATTTGCGACTCAGGCAAAATTTTGTGTTTTTTGTGAGAAAAAAAAAGTTTAATTGAGATTTTTTATGTGATAAAAAAATTAAAGTATAATTAGAACTAAAATTAAGGTTGAGGAATTTTTATTACTCGCAACATTTTGCGCTAACTCTGGTTTTCCTCCCTCCATTATCCAAGATGTTTGTGTGGACGTGGACTCCGACAAAGAAATTAATCCTTCGGAAATACCAACTTCTCTTGCTGAAGCAGTGCAAAGTGCGCCATTGCCTAGTGAGCCGTTCCTTTTTCTGTTGATTAAATAAGATTTATGCAAGTCCTTTATAATAAGCTGATATTTGTTGCACAATTCTTATTTGACCAAAATAAATAAATCAATTAGTTGCCAGAGTAGGCACTTGAGTAAATGATTTTTCATTGACATAGCACTCAAATGATCGAAAAAAAATAGTCAAAGCGTTTAATTGAGTACCGTATGCAAGTTGTAATACTTGCGATATCTTTATCCTCTCTTTTTGGATTCAGAAAGCAGGACAACTAATAAAGCTTCCCAAGGCGCTCGCAGACCAACTAGAGGTATGTCATTTTGCACTTTTAGTCCTCATCTTTCATAAATCTTGTGTTGGATGCATTTTGACTTATTTTGCTCCGAAACATTTTAAATTTCACGACATGCAAGTGTTGACAAATGAATTCAAATATAATCTCATCATAATTTTCAGTTTGAATAATATCTTGAATTATAAGCAAGAAAGCCCAAAGTTCTTTTATTAAGAAAGAGTAAAATATTGTGATCATTAATTATGAATGATAATGTGGATAAGACCAATGGCAACGAGAGAACTAATTAATTGTACAATACCTATCTAGTAAAAACTCAGGATATCTGTTAAGTGTGACATTTAATTTTTTTGTTGAAAAGTTTACTATCTAAATTTAATACAAAAGAAAAAAAAAATCCATGGAATGAATGAGCTTGATAGTAATCTTGAATAGATCATCTTTAACATACGTTGTGTAATTAATTTTTCCAAGGTTATTTATGTTCATTTCTCTATTTGGTAACAAAGAGATTCACGTAGACTCGAGTTCGAAAGACATGACAACTAATAGAGCTTCCCACGATGGTTGCAAAACAACTAGAGGTCTGTCACTTTCAACGTTTAATTTTTCCTTTTTCATAAATCTTGTGTTTCTTGCATTTGACTTTTTTAATTCAAAGCATTTTAAACTTCACAGCATACAGATGTTGACATAAGAATTCGAACATAATCTTTTTATAATTTTTAAAATCATAATAATATCTTGAATACTAATTGAGAAAGCCCGCCAAAATTTTTTTGACTTCCAAAGAGTAAATGAAGGCGCTCATGTAAACACGTACGTTGAATAACGACCACCCCTTGATTTGCATCGGCATTTCATCGGAATTTGGAGTAGCTGCAATAGTTACACTTGGCCTTAAAAACGAGGAATGCGAAAGACTGAGGACTTCTAGTGTTCCATATTTGCAGCCAAGACAACACCGGTGGTCATAGAAAAGTATCGACGATTGTTTAAAGCCGCAGTAAGAGGTGATTGGAAAGCTGTCAAGACAATCCTCAATGATCGTCCCGAAGCAATGACGGCCAAACTTATGACTGGAAAAGGTAGTTTTACTGTGCTCGATATTGCGGTTGTGGCCGAACAAGATCAATTGGTCGAGAACCTGGTCAAGCACATCCATTCAGAGTATAAAGCTCCCTTTTTACCTGGTGCCCTCTACCATGCTGCTCGGAAAGGAAGAATAACGAGGGTCCGGGAATTAGTAGATAAACTTAAAGAAATTGATGAACGAAATGCTTTTAACCGTGCCCTGTCGATTGCTACTACAAGTGCTCCTAGGCAAAAGGAGGTTATCCAGTACCTGGCCGGGCAAACAAATTCCAGCCCAAATATTAAAACAGTCTTGAACCTCATTAAGGCCGGCCATTTGGGTAAAATTTCACTCTCACTCATATTATTAGATCCCCTTAATTGTTTCCTTGAATTAACTTTATTGTTCTTGTGTCGCAAAAGACATACTATTGGATTTAGCTCGCAAAAACCCCAGCTTAGCAACATCCATAGATACCAACAGGTTAATAAAGTTTGCGCTGATGGATCCTTACTACCGTAGTGGAGCTAAACTCAATTTTTGGGAAAAATATATTTACCAATGTAGGTACTTATTGCGCTTCTTTTGTTAGGTATGTACAATTAGAGCAAATCTATCGACATAGTAGTCATTCTATCTATTCCCTTTTCAGGTATCCCTCGCTTGGTTGATGCATCATCTAAGAACGCCAAAGACATGAAGATGACTCGAGGTATTTCTGTTAATCTGCCTGATGGATGGATAACACAACACAAAGCATATTATTCAGAGATCTCATTCACAAAAAAAATTAATAGGATGGGGACGACATCTATGTACACAGTTAATATCTAAACCATAATGTGTGGCTAATTAATATCTAATTTTACATTTGTATAGTTTCAAAAGTCTTACTCAATGTCAAATTGCCCAGTATAATTATTGAGAATTGTAAATTTAGATATAAGGTGATGGAGGTTGATTGATCCAAGTTGTTTTTTTAACATATTTGAGCATTATGAAATTTAATTACATGTGCAATTTTCATTTCGTGAGTGTGATATTTATCTTTTGTTCACCATCAATTCCTAATTTCTAACATGGTTTTTCTCTCCTCTTAATGATGGTAGCAACAGCAATTCATCGATTGAAGATTTCACTTTGGAATCTTGTCGCAAAACTGGGTACGTGATTTGGCATAGTGTGTTCAGACCATATATATATATATATATATATATATGCTGTGATATCTAAAAAGGACCTTATTTCATCAATGGTAGAGATCTCTGTTCTATCGTCGATCCGTTGTTGGATCGACCCATTTTTAAAAACTCCTTTTTTTTCTCATGACATTGTATGCGTTTGGTTATAGATCCATCTGTTCTCAAATGCATGCATTTTGATATTCAAGCCATGTGAAATATGCTTCCTCGATTGACACTTTACATTTATCATTCTCTTCTCAACTAGTATGTACATAAGATCACGGCACAAATGCGAAAGCTTCTATAACCTTTTTATTCTTTACCACAGGCAAAATTGCTTATCTGATATTATGTGCAGCACCTTTTATCAGAAGGATTGGAGAATTGAAGTTGAGGCATGAATGCTGGCTTGAGTTAGCAAAATTAGTTTTTAAAAAGAAGAAGGCTACTATGGAAACTCGTGAAATGCTCAAATTGACTAGAGACATTTTCCTTGAAGCTGCATCTAGAGGAATCTCTGAAATTGTCAAGTTATGCCTTAAGCATTATCCAGAATTGATGTGGGATAAAGAATTGACAAAAAATCTTATAGAAGAAGTTGTGAGGGCACGTCATGTTGAGTTGTTTAGACTAATAAATGGATACAACACAATTCCAAATTTAACGTATAACTTTCAAAGGGACTGCGACCTAATGGCAGCACTAGTAGAATGGTCACCAGAATATGTACCAGCAGACGTTTCTGGATCAGCTTTTCTCATGCAAAGGGAACTTCAATGGTTTAAGGTCAGTTCACCAAATTTGCTTGCCGCTCTTTAAATCAATTAGCATTCACATTAAAAGATGTCCTTTATTTTCTGAAGGTACTAGAAGATAGGTGCTCTCCTTCAATTAAAAGTCTGAAATTTAAGGTAGGTTCGCCTTATTTACTTTTCTACCCTTATGTGCTCTTTAATTTACATTTGCTTTTATAGATGAAGATGAAGAAAGAGAAGAGCGACCCTAAAAGTCTGGAATTGGAACTAACGAAGGAAAGGAGAGGAAAAACACACTGGAAAATTTTTGTAGAACAACGCAAAGATTTGCTCAAAGAGGCAGGACAATGGATGAAGGATACATCATCATCTTGTAGCCTTGTAGCCACTCTCATCATTACAGTAGCTTTTGCTGCGGCTTTTACTGTACCTGGAGGCAATTACACCACTGTACCTAGAGACAATGACACCACTGTACCTGGAGGCAATGACACCACTGTGGGGATCCCAATCTTTCTAAAGAAGGGCTCATTTATGGTATTCGCGGTTGCGGACGCTTTGGCTCTCTTCTCCTCTATCACCGCCGCCTTGATGTTTTTGACTATCCTAACTTCACGGTATGCTGCAGAAGATTTCCTCCACTCACTACCAAGAAAAATGATATTAGGCCTCACTTTTCTCTTCCTCTCTTTGGTCTTTATGCTCGTGGCTTTTGGCTCAACTCTTACGATCGTCCTAAGCAAACGATGGAAGTGGATTGACATCCCCATTACTTTGTTGGCCGCCTTCCCTGTCATATTGTTCGTAATTCTACAACTTCCCTTGTATGTTGAAATGGTTGAATCCACCTGTTGGCCTCGTCTCTATCTTCCAATGAAGATTTGGAAATGATTTGTGCTATTATTATTGAACAAGGACATCTTTCATGTGATCTTTGTTTGCACTTGTCATTGTGTTTGAAATGTGAATATTATGGTGTTTATTCATGTTTTAAGACTATTGAGTTATGGCATTAGCCGTATTTATACCAAAGTCTAATGTCTGCTGTCAAGTGGACACCTTATCTTTGTGGGTTTTATGGTATATTCCCCTAAACAGCGAGCAATTACTTCATTGCTCATTGTTGTATTAACTATTAAGGGTGAACCCAATTCTTCAAAGAACTGACTACATGGCCATCGATATTCAAAAGGGTTCATCAATTCAAATAAAGCAATGATCCACACAAATTCTCTATATTACAGAAGATGGCCACCCAAACAGTGGCACAACACAAGGAAATTCTCATATAGCAAGCCGGGCAAACAACCATTTCAGTTCAATGGAAGCTCAACCTTCAAAACCAGTCTCCACCCACTGCCCACACTTCCACCGCATCCTCTCATCCAACTCTTTGGCTTTGACCTCCTCCATCTTAGCCGTGTGGGCCATCGATCCCTCCTGCACTTCTTTGATCCTCATGCGCCGCTTCTCCTCCACCGCATCACCCCTTCTCCTAATTGCTCACCCAGCAACTGTGCACAGCGCACGTCAACTCCATCAGAAACATAGCCGTCAAAATCCTGCCATCCAGCCTCACCGGGACTTATAGCCTCTTTCTGGTGTCTTTGTGATCGCTACAGCGGAAGGCTTGACGTTTCTTTGGTGAATAGCACCAGGACGCCAAGCACCTGGCTGGACCGCGAAGCGTGGAGGGTCAACGTACTTGGATGCAATCGACATGTGGAGACGTTACGGCCAAATATCAAAGAACACATTGCCTATGAGCTAACAGATAATTCTGCATGTCTCTCGAGACCATAAGTCCAGTGAAAGTAAGCAAGAGCAGAGTTTGTTTTGAATTCACCTTGTAGGCAATGGGCTATCTTCCCAGGTCATCAAAAAAAAAAAAAAAACTACGAGCAGCACCAAGGGCTATCTTCAACCTAGCCTAGGGCCCCAATCTAGTTGGCAGCTTCCCTATCAACTCTTAAAAGCATGGGAAAATAGGCATTGATTTCGCACCAGAAAAATTATGCAAAAAAAGTCATAAATTTATTGTATTTATTCTAATTCGGTCATAAAGTCTTTGATCTAGCCACTTTTGATCATAAGACACTAACATGGCGGTCTAGGTGAGGGCACTTTCTCTGGGCATCGCCCGTGGTTGGCCATCGCTAGAGATTGGCCAGCCACTAGCGAAAGGAAAGAAAAAAACAGAAAAATAAAGGAAAAAAATTAAAAATTGAAAAAAATTCAGTAAAGTCGAAAATATCATATTGGATTTCGAAATAAATAAAAAATTCCTTTTGAGAGTGTGGTTCCATTTGTTTAGAGATCCAATGTGATGTTAAATAACTTAGCAAAATAATTATTGTAAAAGGTTGTAATAAACATAAAATTATAGCTTTACACAAAAAAAAAACAAAAAAAAAAACATAAATTATAGCTCGTGCGTTGTTGTTCATTCTCTTTTTGCCTGGACTTTCACGTACTCTTTGTTTTTCTCTTAACATCTTGAAATGACTCTAATAGGTTTAATTAATCCCAGTTCGGGGGGCAAAAAAAAAAGAGGAAATCTAGTCTGGTTGTGCATGCAATCTTGTGTCCAATTGAGTCATGCACATTGACACAGTTTGCTGGTGTTACTACACTTGCCGAAAACAAGTCGACTTTATATGTAAACATCATAATCATGCATTTATATAATGACTTAAATTTTTCGAACAATCGGTTATAATCTCACAAAATCCTTCTTGGCATCAGAACAGGAGGCATTGAATGTCATCCCAAATCCTGACATCGACATGCGTCGGCCTTTTTTGTGCTTCTACTGTATGCGCTCACTTGAGAAATCTCATGATACGGACATATGCACAAACACGAAAGAGAGAGTCGCAATACATTATTATTCTTCATGTAACTTTAAAATTCGATCGAGCGCATTACAGATCCCCAGCTGAACTTCAAATCACAGGCAAAAAGATCACCCCAGCTCGAAAAAGAAGATGTGCTTGGAATGAAGCAAAAAGCCCATTTCAATGGCCTCGACGATGGGGAAAAAAATTCAAGCTATTACCTAATCTCTGATAGCCCCACGCCCACGAGAAAAAGTAGAACTCTGTCCGTCCTTGGTGCTTTGACAAAACCCATTACTGACCATTAAAGTCATGATGAGCACGAGCTGCGAAAATTGAGCAATTGAGTCTCCTAGATCCAATGGAGATTAGCAAAACCCAACCTCAATCACATCTTTCGTCATGATTTGTGGCACATTGATGTGTCCCCATAAAAACATTAACTTAGACATGATTAATAGCCGCCACCAGCAACCAAATAAGATCAAATTTGCCAGATACGTATATGAAATTGAACAGATCGATTAACAACATCTATTCTGATATCTAGTCCTTTGTATTGAGTTAGCATGGATGTTTTTTCTTTTCCATGCAACATGATTCATGTTCCATAAAGAATTATATCCAAGTAAATTGAATAACTAGTGATAAACTCAAGAGATGACAATAAATAAATTAAAAAAAACAACTTTAGAAGTTTAGCTGATGAGTTTCGCCCGTGTAATCCACACAATAACAAATATTCAAGCAAGATGTCCTTCGGTTTGATAAATTTTAGGGTCATTTTCAATTGAATGACTATTCTAGATTGCTCTCTGGTACTCCTTTTCTTCAACTCTTCTTTTTCGAATCCAACCCATCCTTCTTTGCCATATCAGGTGACTAAATCTCAGGACGCTTCTCCAAATCCTTGAGGATCAAACTCTTAGGGATTAGTGACCGTTAGGATCACAAAAGAACAAATTTTGATCATTCATCGAAAACCTTTGAACAATTTATGAGCTACCTTATTTTGTGTCGGAGGTACAACGCTTTCAAAACGGTGGATTGTCTCTCAAGAGACGATAGAAGCCCCCTTACATGCTAAATTAGTTTTGAGGCATCAATATAAATCTACCTCCATTATCCAATCAGAGAAAGGCCATTAACATCACAATTTTGTTTTGTCTTAACCTACGATCATGTCAATCCCTCTCAGTTCATGTTTATACCAACAAATCACATAGTTTCTCTAGGTATTCCGGCTCTCTCTGTGTATACACCAGGTTTCACCTTTTGCTGCCTGAAACAACAGCTCGTTGACTTTGCATTTTGAAAGAAGATAGACATCGGAGCTTACATATAAAACATGGCGGCAATAAATTAAATTAGAAAAATGATATTGAAGATTCAGACAATCTGAAAAATATGCATGACGATGGATGGTAGGAAAGGACACAGACCCCGAGGGAAAGCAGCAGGGAGAGAATTTGACCGTTCCCGACGACGAAAGATCAAGACCGTTGAATGCGTTGACCAGAAACGCAAACGATTTTCTTATGCCCCATGAAGAGCAACTGGTTCTTGTTCCCCCTAGGCCATCGTCAGAAGATTTTAAAACAAGGATCTCCCAAGTTGGAGTCAACCCGTCTCGTGGCTCTTCTCCAAGCTTCATTGTGTGCACGAAAATATATGTTTCTATATGAAAATGATTTGGCTTGAGTGGGCCAGGCTCAAGAAGGAAATTGCTTCTCTAAACTTGCCCATTTTGCCAAATATGGCAAGGCCAGCCTCACCTAGACAAAGGTAACACCCATGGTGGTCACCTTAGCTTGGGCAAGTGCTCCCTTTGCCAAAACAGGCGAGGCTAGCCCTCACCCAGGCCAATGCGAACTTGTTGAGCGTCGTATGAGTGAAGGCGGCACACGGCGAGGCCACCTTGGCCTTGGCGAGGGCCAGCCTGGCTAGATGTGGGAAGGGAAGCCCTCGCCCAGGCGAGGCTAGCTCGCTGGCCATGGCCAATGGCTGGTACAAGAAAGAAGAAAGCAAAAAACAGAAAAAAAAAAAAAAAAGAAATTAGAATAATTGAAAATTTTGTTCATGTCAACAATATCGGGTCAAAATTAGTCGGATTGACCAAAATGTCTTTAAGTCAAAAGTTTTAAAACTAAATTGACATCAAGACAATAATTTTATGATTTTTTTGACACATTTCCTTTTTGCCATTTGAAATGACCAAGACGAAGCATGGCTCATTGGACCAATTCCCCCAAAATCGAGCCTAGCCATGAACATAATATGAGGGGATTGATGAGCCAATCCTTGAAGCTTGTTGAATAAGGACATGGACGCAAATTGTGAATATGACTATACGGCGGGCTCTCACAATTCATGTCGATCTCTCGTTTCTTGAAAGTAGGGTTTGACCAATCCCCTGAACATGCAATCACATCCTCATGCTATGCTATCCAGACCTTGTTGGCCATCAAACGATATTCCAAGATCAACATAGCTAGAAACTCGAACATATTGAAGGAGAAGATGGAGATTTGTGTACCTGATTTGTAATCCATCATTTTTTTTTTTATGCAGAATGACGACAATTCGACGCTCAGGTTCTTTTCCTCTATAGCCCTTGGATCCTATCTCGATGAGACTGCTACTCATGGTTTCCTTATGTGAGGTGAAGTGTGTTCATAAAAGTAGGAGGGTTGGAGGAGGGACCTTAGCGCTATTTATAAAGTTTTCAACTAGGCCCTCTCATCACGGGTCGAGCCCAACTAGGCCTACATAAGCCAGGCTCATATTCAATTATTAAGAAACCTTATGCCTTACTTTATTGGACCAACCTCGTAAAACGATAAATTATAATCTCAATTAATGTAGCCCATATAAGGAAAATTCTTACATTCTTTCACTCGGGCTATATTAATTGAGACTGTACTGTATGTGCGCACCTTTATGTTAGTTTAAAGATAATTCTTAATAGTCAATCATATTTCATAAAGTCTCAAATACTGAATCATGACAGTAATTACATGTACATATACAGAACTTTCCATGGTCATGAGTGCTTTCAATTTGATTGATATGGATTTAATATTGTTGTGTGACAAATGGATAATACCTTATTTGTCATTTTCTTTGTCGGTTACTATTATCTTATTTTAAGTGTCACAAGAACCAAATGTGCCAATAGAGAATATTCTAATGAACCCACATGTGTTTTATCTTTATAGTTAACCTCTCTTTATGTGTAATAAATACATATGCTCAAGGTTAATAGCCAGATGCCTCCAACCTTCACTCAAGATTTACACAATATGTTGATATTTCAATTACATGTAATAAACTCAATATGGTGACAACACAATCATGAACACTTTATTGAATGTGTAACACATATATAAGCTTTTATTAGAGCAAAACCAAAACAACTCTCACTAAATAGCAACATCCAATAATGCCTCCTCAACTCATGTTTATGACATGTCGTTTAAGGACATAAGGGCGAAAGTTTTTAATTAGTGGGTCTATAACTATATCATTTATGGAAATATGCTCTACTGTAATCTCACCATTATGTATTATTTCTTTATGGTAAAAAATTTGACCACCATATGTCTAGACCCCTTGAGACATGTTATTATTGATATATGACACTGAAGAGTTATTGTCTCAATACAACCATATGAGTCCATACACAAAATCATATTTTGTCAACTCTTTAATGAGGTTCAAGAACCAAATATCCTGAGTAACAGCCGAAAAACATGCTACAAGCTTCATTTATACGTTAGAGGATGACATAGATTTTTATTTTTCACTTTACCATAATACTGCACTTCCTACTAACACAAATATATATCTAGTTGTTGACTTCTTGTCATTCTAATAGCTAGCAAAGTTTGCATTCGAATACCTTACTAGTTTCAAATCCTAGACATACTTGTCAACATATAGTTTTCTTGTCCTTTTAAGTGCCTCAAAATTTCTTGACAGCAATTCAATGATCATGTTCTAGATTTGACTAATATTTTTCTAGAAGTCTGTTGCAAAAGCAATATCTGGCCTAGTACGGACTTGAACATACATGATACTTCTAAGTGTACTAACATAAGGCACATCTTTCATTTGGGTTTTCTCAAAATTTGATTGAGGCCATTGTGAAAAATTTAATTTGTCACCCTTAAGATCAAGAGCAACTCTTGACTTGCAATGTTGCATCTTGAATCTTTCCAAAATACAATCAACATATGCAATCTGAGATAAATCTAATATACAGCGAGAATGATCCCTATGAATCTCAATGTTAAGGACAAAAGACACCTTACCAAGGTCTTTCATATCGAAATTCTTCGATAGGATTTACTTTGTCTCATGCAATAATCCAATATCGCTACTTGCAAGCAAGATGTCGTCTACATAAAATATGAGAAAAATAGATTTCCTCCCATTGACCTTATAGTATATACATTGATCTGCTTTATTCTCAACGAAACTAAACAAATTGACAATATTATGAAACTTCAAGCATCATTGTCTACAAACTTGCTTAAGGCCATAAATAAGGCTTTTCAGTTTACACACAAGTTTACCCAAATCATCTACTACAAAACTTTCGGGTTGCATCATATAAACTTCTTTATCAAAGTATCCATTGAGAAATGCAGTTTTAACATTCATTTAGCGTGATTCGTTATAAAAAAAATGAGCTACTAATGCTATGTTTACTCCGAAAGAATCTTTAGAAAAGATTTAAGGAAAAAGTAGATTCATAGTCTACTCCTCTTCGAGTGAAACCCTTGACTACTAGTTTTGAGTTTAAACTTCTCAATACTTCCTTTGCATCCTTTTTTAAGTCTTGTACACCCATTCCATTTACAATAGATGGGCTTGTGACCTTCAAGTAATTCAACAGGCTTTCAAATACTATCATATTTCGTATATTGCATCTCATTTTTCATAGCATCTAACCACATATTTGATTGAGAACAAGAAACAACACTTATATAATATCATAGTCATGCTCTCATGGACAGACTATAGATAGTCTAATGGTATAACTGATTATTTTTTCCTAACAGATCTCTTAAGTGGAGCTATAATTACTTCATTCTGCACTTGAGAGGCTTGACAAACTTTATTAGGAATTAGAAGCAAGTGAAGGGAATGTTCTCTCTTTTGATGTTTGAAGACTTACCCTTTAGTAGGGTAAATATTTACAAGTGAATTGATGGAGTTGCTTAATTAACCAATGGTAAAATCATGAGGTCTATGGTTAAAGAGGTTGTTGTTCCAATTAAATGGGTTCATGTTGCCCTTAAGTAAGTAATAGGGTGCAAATGGTCCAATGAGAAGGTTTTATGTTGCCTAAGGTGAATAGCTAGGGAGTATGTGGCTAAATATAGTTAGCCATAAGTGGAGATAATTTGGAAATGCCTCCTCTCCATTAGCCAAGTAAGTGCATGAGTCACCCATTTTATTTATGAACTGAAGTTGAATTTGATGAGGTGTGGTATGACATAAAGCACGAGATCAAAGCTTGACCAAGCTTAATGCCTAATTTAGAGCATAAATACAATTTTGGCACATTAAGAAATAAACATATTGATCAAGGGAATTCAAAGGCTAATTTTCCATAATAGATTATTTAACAACATATTAAGTGAATCAATATGTAAACGAGGAAAGACTGGTGTTTACTTTAAACATTGGGAATACAAAAAATATTTAAATCCACTAAAACGTTTAGCGAAAATTACCGAATGAAATGGAAGTGCTTAACTTAATAAAGCTCTAACTCATCCTTTAAATGATACATAAACTCAGTAAATTTTCTAATATATCATTCGTTCGATTAAAATTCCTACACATAATGTTAATCGTATCCGACTTCTTTTATATTAATCAACATAGGAAATTTTCCAGATGTCACAAGATGAATGCAACGATTGGCAAAATTTGTGAATAAGTTTTGGAAACCATTAGTTTTTTTTTTAAGCGATTAGATGGTATCCATGCCAATTTTTGTGTGCCTCAAGTGATCCACCTCTCCGAATAATCTTAAGAGCACACTCTTTCATTTCAGTTCTGTGATTTGGAATCTTATTTTTAAAGTGCTCCCAATAAGTTTTTAATACAGAATCATAAGAAGAGGAGCAAAGTCTTTTGCCATTTAGCCAATACCTTGTTGGTATAGGATATACATATCCTAGGGTAAATTTTTTAATGCACAGTTTTCTTGGGGCTCGAGAAATTTGCTCCCATTGACGTCTTCTTTTATTCCAATTCCTCTCAAGATAATTGTTTTGATTTTCTACTTGCTTTCTCCCCCCTATTCCTATTCTTCATGGCTTTGACAAGGTTGCCAAGTAAAAGTGTAAATTTATTGTGTTAAATGCATTTAAACGATCACCATAAGCCTGTGGATTTCATCTATCGTGATCCTATTTTATGGATGATGCGGCAAGAATAGTCAATGACACTAGAGGCTTGCCCCTGGTCTCATGCCCAATTCCCACAACCTCTCTGCATAGTGTGTTGTGTTGTATTGAAATGAAGTAGCAATAAAAGAAAATAATATTTGAACTTAACTGCTTCACCATAAGGAAGGTCACAAGTATATATGGATTTATTATTCTCATATTTTTCTCGATAAAGATGATGTAGCGAGCATAATTTCACCAATCAAGATTGAAGGAGAAAGTCCTAAGTTAACATGACTCTTATTCAATTAGCCATAAGTAAGATGAATTCCGAAGTCAACGTCAAATCTCGCCTCAATTTGCAATTTAAGGATTCTCTTTTTACCTTTTTTTTTTTAATTTTATTTTAAAATTTCGCAACTCTTGCATTTAGAATTTTGTGAATACTTGAAACCTTTCTAACTATACAAGTATTGACATAGAGATTCATATATAATTTTATAGCGCTCCAATGTCTTACCAAGTTTTTGACCAAAAAGAAAATGTTTTACAAGGTCAGTTTGGAATGCCGCCAAATCAATGCTAGTTTAGCCGAATCAACATTCCTGCCTTTTGAGCCAAGTCATGTATCATCACCATCTAAAAAAAAATCACCATCAAATCTTTCTAGGTATTTAGAATGCATTTACTTCATGAAAATATCACCTTCCATTTTCTTGAAAATATGATCGATGAGTGAAAGATATGAGTTTTCAAAAGAATCAAAATTACAAAATATGTTTGGTGTAGTTTTCTAAAAGCAATCATTGCATAGAACAAAGTATATTTTTGTCGTTGTCAGTTCTAAGGTTCAAATTTTCAAATATGGCAACCAAATTTTCTACCAAAGAAATTTGAAAATGAAAACAAGAAATTAAAATTTTATATTTATATTTTATGTGAAAGCTTTCTCATTAAAATAAATTCTGTCTTGAATCAAATTAAACTTCCTTACTTTTGCCTTTGAACTATACAAAAGTGAGGTGCCCGTTTTGCCAATAGCTTTACTCGACTAAAAGTCAGCATATGAACTTGCCTCAGTAGCTTTGTCGACACCTTATTTTTGTTAAATGAAAAACAAAAATAAAATAGTAAAACAAATAAGAATCAAAATAAAAATCGGGTGGCCTGGTTTTACCTAGCCCAATTTTCTTTTAGCCAAACTCTCGGCCTGCTACGCGTCCAGCCCACTCTCCCTCTCTTTACCCAGCTCATTACTTCTTTTGGCCCCGAATTTCTTTCTTTTTCTTTAGCCGATTTCCTTCATTTCATCCTAGCCCATCTGAATTAGCAAAAAGCCCGGCCCGCGGTGGCTGTCTTCCCTCTCGCGCCCGTTCCCGTTTGAGAGCAGAATACGCGAGCGAAGAGACAGAGACGGACGGTGACCGAGGGAGAGGAGTCCGTGAGCGAGTGCGTGAGAACAGGTGGGTGACCGAAGCAAGGCTTGGAGTTTCTAGAAGGTGCACAGCTGGCCGGGAATTCTGTTACACAACAGAAAAAAGGATTTTTTGAGAGAAGGAGGAGGGGTGTGCTCGCTCGGCCAAGATGAAGAACAGAGAAGGGACGCTCGGCCGAGAAACGGAAAGGAGAGAAAAGGCGCGAGAGATAGAGAGAGAGAGAGAAAGAGGGAGATTATCTCGTTTTCGAGCGAAAGATTTCTCGGAAAAGATCATCGCCGGAGCTCATTGTCGAGCCTTGGAGTTCTGATTGAAGCTCGATTCGCCAGCCATTTCGAACGGTTCTGGAGTCAGAAGTTGGGTAGGAATTGTGTTTCGTCTACTGCGAAGGAGTGAACCAAGCCTAAGCTCCTCTTCCGTCGCCGATCGCTTTTTTTTCCGTTTGTCTGCCAGGTGAGCTCCTTCATATGCTCCGTACGTGCCTTGTTTCAGTCGAGAACGGGACATTAGGTTCGAATGATGAGTTTGCGAGAAAATATTGATCGAATACGGTTTTATTTGCTGTAGAATAATATGATTTAGGCGTCTGTACGTCATGTTTTGATCGAAAGTCGTATCGGAGTCGAATAAGAAGCTCGTTTCCTAAATCGCACGCTAACTGTTCGATAAAATTTATATATGAAGAACCGAAATTGCTTTTGTGGAAATCGACAGTTAGTCTCGTTTATTCTTGATTTGTTCTTATAACTGTTGAATCGTCACTGAATCGTTGTTTTTCATGTGATTTGTGGCATATTATTCACTGTCCGAGTTGGCCATGTGTGCGCCTTCCCTCTGCTGGAAAGCTATTCGTTGCCGGTGATGCCCGCCTTTTGAGGCAGCTCCAGGTAGTCTGTTTCATGTGCATTTGGGTGTTCTTTAGCCTAGAATTGATAAGAGCTTTAGGACGTGCAATTTCGCAGCTTGAGGATTCTTCGTCAGAGGAGGTCCGACGACATAAAAACCATTGGCTAGCTAGTGGCTGGCGGTGGTTTAGCGTCCATCACAATAGGTGATCGATGGGGAGTGTTCGGCTGCGGCCTAGGCACCGGCAAGAGCTCATCTGATTATTGGTTCTGGTTCTTTCGAAGAGAAGGTGAAGAAGAAGACCAAAAATAGAAAACAGGAAAAAAAAAATCGAAAATTAAAAAATCAATCAAAAGAAAAGTGATAAAAAAAAATTTGGATATAATCTGAATCAGTTCGGATCCGGTTAGTTGGTTTGGGTCATATGGTTTGGTTGAATCGAAGGCGGGTTGAAAGTTTGTAGGCCGATTTCAATAAAATTGAACTGGGCCTTAAGCCGGCCCAGTTTCGAACCTAACCTGGACCATTAGGGTCTGAGTCAACGAGTCAGGCCGGTTTCCTTCCTTCAGTCCGAAGCCCATCTCCTTTAAAAAAAAAAATGAAGAATTGGAAAAACGTTGGGGAAAATCATCTTAATTGATTCAAGTCGACTTTTAGTGGCTTGAATCAACCTTAGAATTTTCTTTTCAAATAGACTTCTCTTAGTCTTGAATAAACTTGAAAATCCCTAAAAAAAAAAAAAAAAAAAATTGAAACCCAATTGAATAAGCTTTTAGAATTTTACAATGGGGATTTGTTTTATTTTGTTTTCTCTTTAGAGACGATGCTAGGACGCTGCTTGTACATTTCAATTTGATTATACTTGATTGCGCAATCTCTATACATTGGTTGTTATTTTCCTTTTATCATGGTTAGGATTTCAGTAAAAACATTGCATGAATGCTTAGTGGAGAAGTCTTAAAATTGATGAAAAGATTGTATGAAAAACACTTTAGTTGACAATATAAATAACTTTAGGTATAATGGGCACTATTTGTATAGCTAGTGTAATCAAGTGCTCAATCCTAGATCTCTAGTTCTGTAGAAATTAGATGACGCTCCTACTTTTCAATTGGTTTCTAGCCAATCTTAATTGGTTAATGACGACCCCTTATATAAAATTTTGATAGGGTTAATTTGAACTTAAAATGAAAGAATGTAACATCACACGAGGTATGAACTTGAGAGAGCTTACGCTCTTGATTGATTAACCTTTTCTTGGATAGCTGAAAAGATAATGTGTTCGAGCTATCTTTTCAATGAACCACTAGGATTCTTTTCAGCAAATACCTCTAAATCTATTCCTAAGGGTGGTCCCTCGAGCATAGGTCGTGACTAGCTTTCCCCAACTCGAGTAGAGAAGCAACTTAACTTGGTGTAGACTCCAATTTGATTGTGGTGTCAAAGGACGAAAGAACTCTTTGGTAAGAAAGAGGGACTGGTCACTAAAGTAATGGTTCAATCACCAGGATTGAACCTAATGATCTATGGCCCTAGAGCTTGACCTTGCTTGCCCATTGGTACGGGTCTAGTCTATATTACCATAAATAAAGATTTTTACACTCAACTAATCCAACTACCATAAAGTGAGGAGAAAAAGATATGATTGCTTGCTGTCTTTTGAGAATTTTTTTTTTTTTTTTACATTTAACAAATTTGATTTTTACTGCTGTTTTTATTTTTATTGAGTAGATGATAACTTGCGAATTGTGATAGAATAAGGTTCGATTAAAACAATTTACCAGAGACAAAAAAAAAAAATAACAAAAGTACAAAGTATGTCCTCATGCTAAGTGCATCGATGGCATGATTCAGACATGAAACTAGAATATTGATGTTGCTAAGTTTTTCTCCGACGCGAGTTCCGGACCGAAGGTCCTGGAAGTTGGGTCATGTAGGGTGCATTTAGTTCAGCTTTGCAAATGAGTTTTGGGTGTAATGCTAATGTTGAAACTCAAAGCTATTTAGAGAAATGCAAATTGTGTTTGGTTAAAAACTCTTTATAAATATACTTTGAATTGAATGTATATTTGGCAAAAAAACTTTTACAATGGTTTTAGTTATATATATAGAAAAATGAACCAAACCATTTGTCGGCCGTAGACGAACTAGATTTGGCGCAAGCGATCATTGGTTGAGTCGGGTGACCTCCAATAAGGGTGGTGCAACCTAGTCGAAAGCTGTCAGAGGTTACACAACCGCAGGTGGCCCTCGCTTGGGTCTCATGAGGATCCCGCGACAACTGCTGTGACCCAGGCGACCGTCGCCCTCATCTTCACACGACCTTCATCAAGGGTTGCTTGAGGTCATGCAACCTCCGGCAGCCCTTGGTTTGGTTGCGTGACCCTCGACAAAGGTCCTCGATCTCGAGTGACCTCAACCGATGGCCGCTGGTGCCACATCTGGCTCACCGAAGGCCATCGCCTTTCATGAGGGACTAGCATTGGGCTTTTCAATTTTTCGAATGCCAGCATTTGGTCGAAAAGCTCATTTAAAATGGTTGCCAGCATTTTCCCAAGGGGCTTTAGGGGCCGAAAGTTCATTGGGAATGCTGAACCAAACGCACCCGTAATCAATCTGATATCAAGGTCCACGATCTGCTTGGCCGAGTGCCAATTGTACAAAACACAAACAATGAAGTTCCGGGGGAAAATTGTCCAAAAATTTTTAAACCAATTACACTTTTGCTAATTCAGTCATAAATCTTTTAATTTTGTTAATTCAGTTCTAAATATTTTCAAATTTTGCCAATTGAGTTCATTCGACTAATTTTGGTCGAAAAATGCCAATGTAGACTTTGTGATGCCACAAAGGACCGTAGGCACTGATGTGAATAATTTTAAATAATATTTTAATATTTTTTGAATTATTATTTTTTTTTCTGATTTTCTTTTCTTTTTTTTTTCTTTTCCTTTTGCTGGTGGCTAGCCACTGCTTGAGGCTTGGTTGAGCGAGGGCGCACCCTGAGAGGGCAACCCTTGCCCAAGCGTGGCTCGGCGAGGGTCGGCCTCGCCTAGGCCAAGGCGGCTTCATTGGGCATTGGCTAGGCGATGGCGACACTAGGTATCGTATTATTGCCCTAGCCTGGGCAAGGGTCAGCCTTGCCAGATTTGGCGAAGGGAGCCCTCGCTAAGTTTCCCCTCAACCCAGGCAAGTGTCAACCTCGCCCAACCCAGATCTAGCGGGGCCGCCCTAGCCTTGGCGAGGCTGACCCTCGCTGGGTCGTGCCTGGGTCAGGTCGACCCTCGCCGAGGCCAACCCTTGATCGGTTGGGCCACATCTCTGGCGGGCAAGGCTAGCTAGTTGGCCACTGGCAAAAAGAAAATAAAAAAGCCAAAAAGAAAAGAAAAAAAAGAAAAACAATAAAAATTCAAAAAATATTAAAATATTATTAAAAATTATCCATGTTAGTGCCATCGGTCTTACATGATATCGTTAGTGTTCACGTTAGTATTTTCAGACTAAAATTGGCCGAATAGGCTCAATTGGCAAGAAGTGAAAATGTTTAGGACCGATTGGCAAATAGGCTTATGACTTTTTGGATAATTTTTCCGAAGTTTCGGGGTGGTGCTTTGGAAACCTTCTTACGCTAAGGTCAATGATGAAAGAAAAAGGTTGGAAGTTGACGAAATACACAATCTTTAGTTTATGACTGCACTCACCTTACAGGAATGAAACCACGTTGCATGTTTGTCCTGCAGTTGGAGGGGAAGGAACATAACATGCACGTGCTCGCTCCGTCGCTATTTAACCAGTACGAGCCCTTTCATTGCTACATCAATCCTACTCGTTTCTAAGAAATGGTGAATCACGCTGTTTATTCTTTTGGTTCCAACAAACGCTGCCCACGAAAACAATTTTTCTCGCTGTTTCTTTTTTTTTTTTTTTTTTTCTTTTTTGGTTTTACATGAAAATCCGAGAGTCCAAAACGTTGCAAGTCATTGAAAACGAAAGATGGAAACCGCACCAGCTTTTGCACGAGAACCCCACCAAAATAAATTTCTTTGTTAACTTTAAAAATATTAAATAAAAACCTGAAATACTATTATTTTAAATAATGGCCCAAATTGCTATTATTTTCTTAAATAAGGATCTGAAGTGGATATTATTTCAAATAAATGCCGAAATGTCATCATTTTCCTAAATAAGGGTTTGAACTTAATCTTGTTTTAAATAAGAGCATGTAATAGCCATATCAGTCTCAAATAAGAGCATGAAGTCACTGTTCTATGAAGGACAATTTCGTTTTTTAATTTTTTTTTAATTTTTTTCTTTTTTTCCTTTAAAAAAACTGAATAAAAAAACAAACTTAAAAAAGAAAACACACATGGATGGGAGGGCTCTCTCTCGCTTGTGGTTGCCGCCTCATCACCGGTGAGGTGGTTGATGCCTAGGCGAGGGTTGCCATCCTCTCCCGTCTTTGGCGAGGGTCACTAGCAACCTCGCCGGCTATTGCTGCCACCCCATCCATAATATGTTTACTCTTTTGACAAAAAAAATGTTTATCTTTTTTTATAACCTAATTTAATTAAAATGTAAATAAAAAATTTGTTTAGATGAAAATACTTTTGATAAGCTGGAATATTATGCTAGCCGACAAGCCATAGAGAGTAAGCTCTTATTTGAAATTGCTATGACTATTTCAGGCCCTTATATGAGGAAATGAGAGCACTTTAGGCTCTAATTTGAAATAAGTTTCACTTCAAGCCCTTATTTGAGAAAACAATGGCACTTCAGGCCCATATTTAGAATTTTCCCTAATTTTAAGGGAGATACTTGTATATTTCGTGGGAATGAACTAATTTTAAGGAGACAAACGATCCGTTTATTTGAAGAAAAACTATTTTTGGTATCATTTCACCAGAATTACTTTCACAATGAAATATCTTTCTCCTATTAAAAGGGACAATGGTTCTACACCAACTCCGGACAGAAGATATCTTATGCAATGAGGAATCTAGCGCCTTTAAATAACACTATACAATTTTTGACCAAGCTAGAATTTAATCGACAATAAGGTCCAAAAGTTACAAGATCAATCTCAAACTATGTTGGAATTTAATTGACGGCACAAGTTAATGATGGTAAGATACAACATCAAAATTTAGCCAACAACGAGGTATTAGGATAAAGAAACACGCCATAATCTAATCAATGATAGGAATCTGAAATTTATGACTAAGAAATTAAAGTTCAGTATAGGAAAAATAAGATAAAATGGTAATATTTTTTGATCGATTTGTCCGGGGCTTTCTAGCTGGATAATTGGTAGTATTTATAATAATGAAAATGTAATAACCACTCAGCAATTGCATCTTCTCCAGTAACCGCCATCGACTCTGCCCATTCTCTTTTTATTCTCATAGACCCATTCCGCCCATGCTTTACATAATCGTCTTCATCGTGTTTTGAGAATTGTGCAATTATTGGTGACTATTCCATGACTAGGCCTCTGAACAGCAACTATTGTTTTCCACAACATGCGTCTTCGATGCTAACCATCTTGGCTCTTTTAGTAATATTTAAAACTTCATTAATGAGAAATTCTTGTCAGTGTTCATACAAGCGGCTACCAATCGTGCGTCGTCGTATTTTAACAACTGGATAGGTGGCATTTGTTTATTTTATTGTCAAGCATCATGCGTTTTCTTCTCTGTCCATTTATGGTCATATAATACATATATATATATACATACCTAATTCACGATACAACATCTAATTCGAAAACAACTCATGATAGGAGGTCCAAGATATGCAACATGGATAAGATCTATGGCAACGAGAAATAAAACCTCTTTGATAAACATATGGTCCAAAATATGAAAATTAGAAGGTCTCATAAAACTAATTCTAAAATATCTATTTTGAAAAGAACTCGTGACTTTCGTTAAGTTTAATGTTAAGGTTTTAGATTCTATATGACTCCGCCGTGAATTGTGCACGCTTTGCATCACTTAATCATCACCACATGTCATGCGCTTCATTTAAACTCTGCCCATTGGAAACTCAAGATCAATGACCACACCGGATGTTCCGTGGATGGGCTCTGCGGGTCATTTGCATTGTCATGCCTAATCAATGAGCTTACTAGGCATTCTATCAATTGAATCTTATGAGTTAAGTTTATGTTAGGATGTAAGTGTGAGTGAGTTGTGTTAAATAATTCTTATATTAGAAAATTAGTGTGGTGTAAAATGGTTAATATATCTCTTAGTTGGTTCATAATTTATTAACTTGAGTTTAATTAGATATATTGATGGGCTCGAACTTGAGCTCTTTCTTGGTTATCTCATTTGGTGCAGGTATTGGACTTCTATTATGCGCTCTCAATAAATGGTATCAAAGCGGATTATAGATTAATGGGCCTCCAATCTAATCAAGATGAGATATCTTGATGTAAAAGAATACTTAGATTAAGAGGAAGTAGACCTAAAAACACTAAGTTCCCATATGCATGATGAGGATATTGTTAGGAAGCATGTGTGAGTGAGTTGTGTTAAAAAAATCCCACATCAAAGAATTGATATAGTGTGGAGTTGTTATTATATCTAAGTTGACACAAAATTCATTCTTTTGAATTTTTGAGTGAAGATAGATCTAATTAGATATGTTTTTTTTTTAATTGCGGGTTTAGACTTAAACTCTTTTTGGAGATTTTCCCAGATGAAAGTATTGATTTTTTTATTGTGTGCTTCCAACAATTTGGCCATTAAATTCGTTACTATGGTCCATGTATTAATGTTAACAATACAGTTGGACAGTGAGTGTCCTAATTATTGATGGGACGAGATGAAGGTAGGGATCTTTTATTGCGGTTATCGAATTTGGCCATTAAATTCGATACTGATGGTCTAAGTATAAATGTTAACAATTCAGTTGGACAGTTGGTGTCATAATTATTGATGGGATGCCTAACATACTGCTGGGGAAGAAACGAGAGGCTAAAGGTAAAAAGAATTTGTGATTTTTCTTTTCTTTTCTTTTTTGAAGGGAGAGGAGGATGGAGACTCGTGGAGGGTGATTCCAATTTTAGGAAGTGACGAGCATCAGGCGGTGGGTGGGGTGGGGGAAGAAAGCAAAGAGGATGAAATAAATGGGTGGGGCCCATTTAGCCCTAGCTAAAAAAAAATACCAAATGCTAAATAAATTTATTAATGAATAGGTAAGGCTAAAAATAAATAAATAGGTGGGTTAAAATATATTTTGACTTTAATCTCTCGTTAGTCATTTGTTTCATCAATAACTTTTGTTAAAGTTAGAAAATGTCTTTCTAATTTTTTATGAATAAATTTGTTAATGTTATTAGTGTAGATTTATTATAAGCTTATTTATTTATTTAAGAATTTGAATAGTATATATAAAAACATTCATTTAATATATAGCATGTCCCAACGTGTCGAAATTCTCTTTTTTTGAGAAATGACATGTCGACGTGTCGTGTCGTGTCGTGTCGCGTATTGCATGTTCATGCCGATGTTACTTAGTCCACGGTACACGGAAAAAACATTCCATCTTTATTATATGAAATGAGCTGATTTCATTGATTAACTTTCCATCCAAAATTTTTGTCCTTCCCATTTTCCTTACTTTTTAAAAATAAGCATAAATTCCATGCTCAGGTGACTAGGTCCACTGTGAATCAGGTTACTCAGTCAATCATTCTATTCTTAGAAAAATTCTGATATTAAGATTTTTAGGATACTTACAATAATTAAAAGTAAATGACGATTTTATTAATTGAGGATGAAAATAATCTCACCTTACGAGGTAAAATTAAATATGTCAATGTATTTCTTATGGGAGAATAACACTTTAGCGCAATCGAAGCTCAAATTATGTTAGAATGATTTTTTGACAATAAAAATGAAAGTTAAGAAAAAATTGGTGAAGAGAATGATTTCCCCATGTTGTTTATAAAGTATGGATCAAATGGCTGCAAATACAAATATTATGGATATCTATATTACATATATTGTCATTGTAAAAGTACATTTTTTTCTTTTGCCTATACAATCTCAGGATGGAAATACAAATCTATTTACTGTATAAAGTTACACGTTAAAAGTAAAAATTGATTGTTTTGATTACCTAAAATCTACTCGTGCCAAGAAAATTTCATACTACCATTGTACAAGATAAAAGCCCATTGAAATAGGATTTATATTACGCACACTGTCGATGTAATAGTCTTTTTTAACACAAGCAATGTCAGAATGGATACACAAACCTGTTTATGGAATAAATACACATGTTAAATATAAAAATCGCAATATTTATCATTCTATAAAACCCGCTTATGTAAAGTAAGAAATTTTTACATGGCGGGTGCACTTAACAAAAATATATGGAAATATGTTGTTTGCAAAGAAGGGAATGGTGGAAGAAAAGAAAAAAAATAAATAGGAATTCTATAAATTTTCTGACGTCATAAAATTTGGAGATGTGGACGTCATTCGGGAAAAGAGAAGGGTAACATCGTCTTTACAGCTGGAACTTTGGCTCCATCCCCAGGTCGATTATAAAAGGAGAAGACCCATGCGAGCAGAAAACAACTTCGACTTCAACCCCTTGAAATTACTTCTCCGCTTTAGAGTTTTTCCTGCTCGCCGCACGGCAAGGAAACCTCCATGGATATCCAAGACAGTTCGATTCCGAAACCATCGCCAGGTATGTTCTGTTCTTTCCTTTCTTTGTTCTGATTTCATCCCAAAAGGTGATGGAAAAATTGGAAAAGTGTCGCTTTTTTGGGGGTTAATTTGGGCCGAACCTGAGAACTGTTTGGTCTGAGAAAATTTCCCAATTTCCTGTCTTTCTTTCCACAGGTTTTCAATGAAAATACGCTTGGTAGAAATTTGGTTGTCGTGTTTTCGACATCTGAACTTTAAAACTCAGAACGACCAAAATTGGCATTATTTTTACAAGGTTTGCTTTAAACAACTACACCAAACATGTTTTTATAACTTTCATTCCTGTTGAAAGCTCTTACTTTTCACCCTCCAAACATCTTTTCAAGAAAATGGCAGTTGAAATAAGAAGCGATTGTCACTAAAACATTTTTGTAAACCGTATGTACACTAAATATCTTGGTGGATTTTGTTTTTAGAAAAATGGTGTAATAATACATGAGCCGACTCAAGAGGCAAAAATGTCGATTCGACTAAGCTGGAACTCATACAATTTATAGTTGTGCTCTTAACCTGAGTCCAGGGTACCTAAAATCATGCGATGGAGTCAAGTACATATCCTAAAAAGACATTGCTTAGACTTTTCTGGTGTGACCAACGGAAAATGACTCCTAAATAATTTGGAAAGTCCAACTAAATCATCGGAAAAATTTTTCTTTTTGAAAAAGAGCTTACATCCAAATTATTGGGGGATGCAAAATTCTTTGTCTTGGTAATTTTAACGAAGTGATTTAAATTGTCACCATAAAACAGTATGAGGACTGGACTTATAACCAAAGTATAGGGGCTAAAAGTGAGATTTCCCAACCTACTGAGACCGAACAAATATAATTCCTCTAGACCAAAAATGCAAAAGTTAATATAGCTCATCAAGGAACTGTAAGCACACACACAATGTCATACAAAGCAATTTCATCAGGGTAAAACAAACGGGTTCTACATAGTTTACTTATTTTTAAGAGACTGCACGAGACTAATCCCTTTAACACATAATCCCCAAACCAGTCAATTCACTACAATCATCTCCCAAAAAGAAATATGTAATGTCGTTTTGAGTGAAAAAAAACTTGTCAAAAAAAAAAAAAAAACTTGCCAATAAAAGTGGTTGTCACTGTCATGACGAAGTTTAAGATAACATTAGAAAAGAAAATTCACTAATAAACGCATGGTGAAAGATACATGCATGGCCGAACGTTCTTGCCACAAAAGCAACAAAAATAACATGGGTTTTCTAAGAAAAATTAGATCAATTCTTTTTTCCAACCATTATGTCTATCCAATAAAGTTAAACAATATACTCATTTAAGAAAAAAAAATCCACGCAATGCATTTGTATGAATGTTGTAAACTTGTATCTTGTATAGTTGGTGACTTATATATTAATTTTATTAATCGATAAAATTGATATGATTAAGTTAATTCATAATTTTTTTTTTATTTATGTATAGTTCTGTTTATCATGTGGAATTATGAAGATACATAAATTTTGTATAAAATTAATTTATGAACAATATAGCTCATAAGATTAATGGCACCGAGATCTTGAAAATAAGTCATCATCTCTATTAATTTCAACATTAAATTTAAAAAAAAAATTTACCATCTAAGTTTAATATAGAAAATTCCAGGCACCGAATGAGCCTGATACTACTTATGTATACATGATCCAAAGCGTACAAAATGTAATTAATTTTTCTAAAGTTATTTATATGAATTTCTCTTTTGGAAACATAGAGGTTCACATAGACTTGAGTTCAGAGGACATGGCAATTGATCAAGCTTGCCAAGACAGTTGCAAAACAACCAGAGGTTTGTCACTTTGAACTTTTAATTTTTGTTTTTCATAAATCTTGATTTTCAAGCATCGTAACTTTTTCAATCCCAAATACTTCTGGTCTCAGAGCATACATATGCTGACATATAAATTGAAATATAACCTTTTTATAATTTTTAAAATCTGGATAATATCTTGAATTATAATTGAGAAAGCCCAATTGTTTTTTTTTTAATTCCGAAAAGTGAAAGAATGTGCTCATAATTTACTTAACAATATCATAGATAAGATCAATCGCAATGAGACAAAAACTTACAAAATCGCATTGTCCACTATATGAAAGCTAGAACGTCCCTCCCACTAATTGATGATACAATTTCTATCTCGAAAAGAAAGTCGTGATCTTTGTTAAGTTTAACGTTAATTTTTTTTTTGTCTAAAAGTTTACCATCTAAGTTCAATGAAAAAAAAAATTCATGCAATGATTGAGCTAGTATGCATGATATAAAGCATACGAAGTGGAATTAAATTTTCTAAGGTTGATTATATTCGTTTCTCTTTATGGTAACAAAGAAGTTCACGTAGAAGAGAGCTCATAAGGCATGGCGAAGCTTCTCAAGATGGCTGCAAAACAACCAGAGATTTGTCACTTTGAACTTTCAATTTTCGTTTTTCATAAATCTTGTGTTTCATGGATTTTGACTTTTGTTAGTCCAAGTCACTTTGAATTTCATCCAATATGAAACCTAGAAGGTCCCACAAAACTAATTCCTAATTTGATACCTATCTTAAAAAAAAAAAAAAAAAAAGAGAGAGAGAGAAAACTCACGATCTAAGTTTAACGTTGATTTTTTTTTTTTTGGCTTAAAATTTTGCCATCTAAGTTTTATGCAAACAATTCCATGTGATGAACGAGCTTGATACCAATAATGTATACATGATCTAAAGCATATAGAGTAAAATTAATTAGGTTATTTATATTCACTGAATTTTTGGTAACAAAGAGTTTCATGAAAAAGGGACTACAGAAGGCATGGCAACTTATAAAGCTTCCCAAGTTGGTCGCAAAAAACCTAGAGGTTTGTCTCTTTTTGAGCTTTTAATTTTAGTTTTTCATAAACCTTTTGTGTAATGCATTTTGACTTTTGTTAGTCCAAATCACTTTAAATTTCACAGCATACAAATGCTAACATATAAACTTACAGATAATCTTTTCATTTTTTTAAAAAATTTGAACAATATCTATAATTGAGAAACCCCAAAAAGAAATACTCTTTTACTTCCAAAGAGTAACAAAACGTGCTTACAATGTATGAATGATATTGCGGATTAGATCAATGGCAACTACTAATTAAAACTCAGTAAAAACGCATTGTCTGATGTATGAAACTTAGAAGGTCTCACCAAACTAATTCATGATTCAATACCTATTTATAAAAACTCATGATCTTTGTTAATTTTTCTTGTTTAGAAATTTTACCATATAAGTTTTGTGCAGAAAATTCCACTGCAATGAATGAGCCTGATACCAGTCATCTATGCAAGATCTAAAGCATACAAAGTGTGACTAAATTTTCCAAGTTTAACTGTATTCATTTTCAAACACAGCAATCAAAACTTTTACCAAACATACTTTTATTGACAAATTTGGAAATGAAAATATTGGAAAATTTCCATTATATATTAGATGAAAACTTTTGGGTGGCGCTATTTCCATACCTTATCCGACTAAATGCACTCCATTTTCTTTAAAAAGACAAAGTTGCCCTTAATTATTCAATTGCAATTTTAAGTGGTAGCCCTCAATTTATTTACTTTCCTTCTTTTGTGAGCTTTTCTATTTCTGTGTAGGATCTAGTTGCCATAGCTAAGAACATCACATGTTTTGTTTTTCTTTATTGTGGATATCCCTTATATATTAAAGGCATTATGTTTTCTCTTTATTTTTAGATTTTACTTCCTTAGAAATTAATGTTGTCGAAAAGAGAAATTTCAACGAAACCTTGTTATTTTCTACATTAAGCAAATTTATGGAATTGAAGTTTCTTACTTGTGCTTTCGGGCTCGACAAAATTGAGGCGCCCGTTTTTGCAGATGGTGTTATTCGGCTAAAGCCTTGCAAATTAACTTGCCTAAATAGCTTGCCTAAGCCCGAGAAAGAAATGGCTTAATTTGGTAAAGACTCCATCGGTTTCAAGGGACATAATGAACTTTATCATAAGAAAGAGGGACAAAGTAACCTTAAACCAATGGTTTAATCACTGGGAAATGAACCTAATGATCTGAGCCTGCGTACCAACTTGTATAGGTTTTGTTTATATTCCCAGTGATAATCATTTTCACCCAAGTAATCCAACCACTATAACGTAAAAACAAAATAAAAACAAGTTATGCTTTACTTGCATACCTTTACATTAGGTGAGGTACTTCTATAAAAAGAAGGAATGAACTCCACTTAGGGGGACCAAAATTCTTTGATAATTGGATATCTTACCCATTTTTGCATCCTCCATTTATTTTGTTGTTGAAAGACTGCAATGAGGAGAGCAACCCAATGGCGCCACAACCAAGTGCAATACAAGGAGATTCGAATCTCACTGAACCACCACTAGGTACATATTTATGTTCCAACCCAAAAAAAAGCTGTGGTATAAGCGATGTGGTCTTATAATTTCTTTGTTTCCTTTATTTAGTTTGGCGGCATATGTAATTAGAACTAAATACAGGGACCAAAAAAAAAAAAATTCCGACAACGAACTAAAATGCAAAAGCAATGTGTGACCATCAAATACAGTTGATTGATTCAAGAAAACAGTAAGCAAAAGCAAAACGTATTGCTCAAAGTCAAATCTCCTAAATTTGGTATGACTTGGCCGCACAAGTTCCCTCGTAGTTTTGGATGATGATGCGACTGCTTTTTGTCAATCCTAGTTTCGTCACTCATAAAGACTCAATGATCAGTTCATTAAAATAAACTACCAGAAAATTCTGTTAAAAAAAAAAAACTACCAGAAAATTTCCTCTTATCGAAAAGTTTTGTCCGAGCAATCACCTTGCGAGGACTAATTATTTTCCATTTCTACTTGAAATGCGAATCGGATTGGCAATTGGTTGTCCAACAAAGCAATTTTGTCAAGAGCGCATGGCAAAACAAACGGGTTTTGAATATTTAATTACTTATCATTAAGAGACTACATGAGACTTGTCCATTAAAGACATGATTCTCGAGCTAATCAATTCACTATAGTAATCTCCAGAAAGGAAATCATGTTGTTGATCTAAGCCAAAAATAACTCTTCAATAAAAATGGTTGTCACTATTATGAGTGATGAAACTTTTGATACTTCTACTGTCCTTATACCTGTTTTTGGACCAAACAAAGTGAGATGCCCGTTTTTGCCGATAGATTTATTCAGCTAAAAGCTTACAAATAACTTGCCCAAATAACTTTCCCGAGCTCGAGAAAGAATTTGCTTAACTTGGAAAAGACTCCTTTGGTCTCAAGGAATAGAATGAACTATATTATAAAAAAGAGAGACGGAGTTACCTTCAAGTAATAGTTCGATCATTAGATATTGAACCTAATTATGTGTGGCCCTAGAGCCTGAGCTTACTTGCCAACTTGTAAAGGTCTAGTCTTTATTTCTAGTGATAATCTTTTTTACACTCAAAAAAAAAAAAATCCTTTTTTTACTCAAGTAATCCAACCGCTTCGATAAAAAAGAAAAAAAGTAAGCCACTCGCTATAAAGTGAATAAAGAATTATATGCTTTACTTGCTCTAGGTGTAGGTTTATATCAGGGGAGATACTTGTATAAAAGGAAGGAATGAACTCGGCCTAGGAAGACTTAAACTCTTTGATAATTGAATATCTTACCCATTTTTGCATCCTCTGTTTACTTTGCTGTTGGAAGATTGCAACAAGGAGAGAAACCCAATGGCGCCGAAAGAAAGTGAAACACAAGGAAATTCGGATCTACAGAACCACCACCAGGTACAGACATGTTCATGTCCCAACCCAGAAAATTTTATGGTATGAGCGATGTGGTCTTATAATTTCTTTGTTTCCTTTATCTAGTTTGGTGGCATATTCAATTGGAACTAATTATAGAGGCCGGCAAATTTTAATTCCCACGAACTAAAAATGCAAAAACAATGTGTGGCCACGAAATACTGCTAGTTGATTCATTTTCTCGAGCCCATGGCATGATTATTCGTTTCAAGCAAACAGTAAATACGCAAAATGTCCCCATTTAAAAATTCTAGATTCTAGAGTGACTATTCAGCTTTTTCGCCCCGCTAAATTGAAGGAACATATAAGTTTCAGAAAGACAATTTGCGTTAACTCTGGTTTTCTTCCTTCTATTATCCAAGATGTTTGTGTGGATGTGGACTCCAACAAAGAAACCAATCCTTCAGAAATACAAAATTCTCTTGATGAAGCAGTGCAGGGTACGCCGTTGCCAAGGGAGCCATTCCTTTCTCTGTTGATTAAATAGGATTTATCTAAGTCGTTCATAATAAGTTGATACATGTTGAACAAGTCTCACTCTACCAAAATCAATAAATCAATGAATTGCGGCACTCCAATAAACAAATTTTCACTGATATGACACTTGAGTGATGGAAAAAAAGGGTTATGACGCTCATATAAATTTTTTAACACTTGTCGTATCCTTATCCTCTCCTGTTGTTATTAAAGACATTCTCTTAAATGTAAATCCAGAAGGGACGGCAACTGAAAAAGCTTTTCCAAGGCAGTCGCAAACCAACTAAAGTTGTTTCGCTTCGAACTTCTAATTGTTATTTTTCATTAATCTTGTGTTGGAGGATGCATTTTGGTTTTGTTGGGAATAACAGATCCCCGAAAACTGGATTCGACACTAAATCGAACCCTTAAATCAATGCGGAAGACGAAGCCCGGGAAAACACGCATCACCGATCGTAAAGCACACCACGGATTCGAGCGTACCTTGTTAGCCACAGATTAAACTCCAACGCTGAAGAAGAGGAAGAAATTCTGGTCCCGATGATGTCAATTTGCCTTGAAAAGGAAACGGCGTCGCCTTGAGCGTTTGGAAGAAAAGAGAGCGTTTTTCTTTTCTTTTTCTTGGAGGGAGAGAGGGAGAGGAACGTACGTACGTTCTGATTTCCCAAGAGGTGTGTTCTCTCTCTCTCTCCTCCCTTTTATACCTTCCCCCATCCACGGGTCCTATTCCCGTGGGCCGGGCCTTTTTGGGCCCAACTTGAGCGGATGGGCCTTAAGCTCACCTCATAAATCCATCATCTCCCACTCGCACATGGTGGTCCAAAACCAACATGGGCGGACAGGCCCTACTCAACCCCATCAGAGAAAAATCCATCATAGACTCTCACTTAACATGGTGGGCCGAACAGAATCCTCTTTTCCTCTCTTCAACATTCATACAGGTGAATAATCCGTGCGACCAGCATACTTTGAGAGCTCGTTGCCATACATCTGTTAGGAATATATAGCAGCTCATAATGGGCATCACACTCCTAGTAGATTTAGTATGCAGTACCCTAGATCGATCGATCACATTTATATCTCTCTTGATCTCTTTTAAACAATGATATATATATATATATATATATATATATATATATATCTATATATATTGTATTCACAATTATGATCATCACAAAAACAGTCATAATTGATTAACCGGTGAATACAAAACTACAATGTGATTCTCCAAAATCGATCTTCCTCTTTCCTTCAAACTCTCAATTTCAGTCCAGCTTGCTTTTCTAGAAATGCCCCATTAGATCGAATCACTAATGACCATTGGCAACATCCTAAGATAGCAAACACTAAATAGAAATTTTGAGAATAAGTAAGAGTCATGAGGGGACTAAGAAATTGAGGAACTCTCTTCCTCAAGAGTCTCACACGACATAAAAGTTGAGATCAAACTTTTGCCACTCTTGTTGGTCGTCTCATGCATACGTAGTATGAAATACGTATTACGGTATTAACTCTTTTCCCATGGAGCGTATGTCTACACTTTTAATACCGTACAGATGATAGTTCAGACATACCTAATGTCTAACTTGAGTTCACATATCTACTCATTCACAAAATTCATCAGAACTCACATCTGGCATCTTAGACAAATAAAGTAAAACATGTGGGGTATTTTACTTTCGGACATAGTAAGTATTATGTCCTCATCTTAACACTCAGTTAAGGCGACATACGTGTTTTAAGCTTGAGCTCTCGATTATCACCTAGATAATAAGCTTAAAAACAGTCTCATCTCTATTTATCACACAGTAAATAGAGGCGATTACCCGTGTGAGTGGTCTAATCTTATATCTGTCCGACATACTTCTCAACTTAAAGTAATGCACTAAGCATTAAGATGCATAAAGATCAAACAAAGATTCATAGGCATTAATGATGAAAACACAAATTCATCAAATTGCGAACATTTAGGGAAATTACAATATTCAGTACATCAGTCTCTACGCAATCCTAGAGATTTCATATGGCCACAAAACACATCTCTAGGTATTGGCTTTGTCATAGGATCTGCTACCATTCCATGCGTAGTATGTATTCTAAGTTCACATCTTTTCGTGCAACCATATCCTTGACAAGATTATACTTGGTATCTATAGGTTTGGTCTTGCCATAATATTTTGGATCTTTGGTATACGCTTTTTGCTGCTTGGCTACCACAGTTAACCAACAATGAATCTACAGCACTTCCAATAACACCTAAATGATCCAAAAAATCTCTTAAGCCAAACACTTTCTTACACTGCTGCTGATAATGCCACGAACTCAACTTACATTGTGGACAAGGCTATACTCTTTTGTTTCTTACTGCTCCAACATATGGTGCCATTATTCGGTAAGAAAACAAATCCAGAGATAGATTTTCTTTCATCTATATCTCCTCTCCAATCAGTATTAGAATAGCCTTAGAGTCGTAGATCCTTTTTCTTAATAACTCAACGTATGATCAGCAGTCCCCTTTAGATACCTTAGTATTCTCTTAACGGCTTTCCAATGTGCTTGACCTGGATTGGATAGGTACCTGGTCACCATTCCGACTGCAAAGCATATGTCGGGTGTTGTACACATCATAGCATACATCAAGCTCCCAACAGCACTAGCATAAGGAACATGCTTCATTTGTTCCTTCTCTTGTGGAGTCCTTGGACACAGACTATGGCTCAATCCTTCACCTTTTTGCAATAGGAGTGCCTATGGGTTTACAATCTTGCATACTAAATCGTTCAAGAACCTTATTTATATAGGTTTCTTGCGAAAGAGACAACAATCTCTTCAAAACGATCTCTTGAAGTCTTAACTCCAAGAATGTATGCAGCCTCACCCATATCCTTTATCTCAAAGTTAGAAGATAACTATCTCTTGATAGTATTAACCAACTCCATATTGTTTCCGGCAATTAATATATCATCAACATATAATGATATGATCACAAATTGATCATTGGATCTATTGATATATACACAATGATCCTCGTCAATCATTATAAAATCATATGCCACTATGGCATTATGAAAATGTATATACCTTTGTCTCGATGACTGCTTAAGGCCATATATCGACCCCCAAAGTCGACATACATTTTCTTCTTGGCCTTTCATTATGAAATCAGCAGGTTGTTCCATATATGTTCCTTCCTCTAATTCTCCATTGAGGAAAGCAGTTTTTACATCCATTTGATGTAATTCAAGATCCATACTAACCATTATTGCCAGAATAATGCGAATCAAGGTAAATCTCACTACAGGAGAAAATGTATCTTCATAATCAATTCCTTCCTGTTGATTATACCCCTTCGCCACAAGGCAAGCCTTATGCCTTTCTATTGATCCATCAGCCTTTCGCTTTATTTTGAGAACTCACTTGTTCCCAATAGCTCTGCGTCCCTTTTGGAAGATCAACCAGTTCCCAGACTTGGTTTGATTTCATTGACTCCATTTCCTCTTTCATTGCATGAATCCATTTTTCCTTATTAGGGCAATTCATAGCCTCATTAATATTTCTTGGCTCATCCTCATCTTGTGGAGCAACCATAAAAGTTTCCCTTTCAATGTCAAAACATCGACGGGGAATACTTTGGCAACTTGTTCACCGTATGGGAGATTGTACACTTAGCACATCATTCCCCATCATGCTCCCACTTGGATTAGGTAATGATGATGTCGTCACATCATGTGGTTGCAATTGAGAATGAATTGAATTCAATTCATTACATCTCATATTACTCCCACTTGGACGAACTCCATGACATCATTATCTTGATCTAAGGTTTCAAATAGGGAGATTTTCCCTTATTTCGCCCCTCTTAGAAAATTCATCCACTAAGGATGTGACATCCCGTGATTCAAATTCAGTTATACTCCCACTTTCCTGCTCACCTATGAACACATACCTTTTGAGTGTTCGCGATATCTCATGAAAATACTCTTATTTTATTTGGGACCCAATTTCCCAAAACTTGTGAGAGGACTCATGAATATAGGCAGCACAACCCCATGGCTTAAGAAAACTTAAGTCCGGTTTTCTAACTGTCCATAACTCATATGAAGTGGAAATAACTGATTTATAAGGCACCCGGTTAAGTATATAGGCAGCAGTTAACAACACATCACTCCAAAAAGTGATAGGTAAGTTAGCATGCGCCATCTTGGACCTAACCATTCCAGTAGGGTTCTGTTTATTCTCTCTGCAACACCATTTTGTTGAGGAGTATTTGGAATAGACAACTATCTTTCTATTCCTTTTTCATCACATAATTTTCTGAACTTATCAGATAAATATTCTCAACCTCGATCGGATCTAAATACCTTTATTTTCTTGTCTAATTGATTTTCTGCCAGGTTCATAAACATTCTGAAACAACTTATGCTTCAGATTCATGAGAAATCAAATAAACATATCCGACTTGAGTATAATCATCTATAAAAAGTGATGAAATAAACAACCCCTTGCCTTCCTCTCACATTCATTGAACCACAGACGCCTAAATGGATTAAATGTAGAGAAAATTCAGCTCTTTTACCTTTTTCAAATGGTTTCCTTGTCATTTTCCCTACTAGGCAATGCTCACTTATAGACAAAACGACTTTTTCAATATTGCCCAACAAGCCCTCTTTAGCTATACTATTCATATGTTGTTGGCCCATATGACCAAGTCTAGCATGCCACCATATTCACATCATTATCATATAAGGTAGAAGGCGTGAAACAAGGGAATAACATATTGACATCATCACAGTCAACATTTAGTACAATAAAACCATTCAGTAAGTGACCACAACCATAGTAGTTTGTATCTAAACACAAATCTACACCTTTATTATGGAAGTTCATACCAAAATCAAGCTTAATCAACGCTAAGACAGACACTAAATTTCGACGAATCTCCAGAGCATATAGAACATCAAAAGTGCGTCCACCACTCATGTTTAATTGGCCGGTGCCAATTCCTTTACATCAGCTCTAGAGTTGTTTCCCATATGGATCCACTCAATTCCAGTTGGTACTCGTCGGAATTCTACGAAGGATTCTCTATCCTTCCCTCTATGATCTGTCGCTTCTGAATCTACATTCCACAAATGATTGGATTTAGCCAATAATTCAGAACTTGACACATAAGCAAAGTTCTCAAATGTACAAGAGATGTTGACCTTTTTCGGCTTACAACAGTTGCAAGCATAGTGACCTCTCTTGTCACAATTGTAACATCTCACTCTTGACATTTTCTTCACTTGAGGACGTTTTCCTCTCTTGTGTTGGTTAACTCTTGATTTCCTACAATAAGGACTTGATCCTTTGCCATCCCACATATTGAACGAATCAATACGCTTGCGCTTAGAGCACAAAGCCCTTTCTGAGCTAGAACCAGCATAGCAAATGTCTATTTTCGGCTCAAATACCGTTAGGCGGTCCTCTACTAGCTCAAGGTGGCGCATGGCATCCTTAAGATCCTCCATAACATGGTCAAGAGCTTCTAGTGCTTCTTGCTTTTCCAGCACATATTGAATCTTCTTATTCAATATTTCACAATTGTTACCGTTCATATCAGCAATTACATTCTTAGTTGCTGAACCATTGTTCTGAACATATCAGATATACATGCACGAATAATTAATGCCTATCATTTATGCATCCCTATTTGCATAGACCCATCATATTAATGAATAATTTCAAGTAAGGCTTCAAAATCAAAAGGTCACTATGTTTCCAATCATCCTCCAAAAATCCTAACTTAAAACTATCATTAATATGATTGTCATATGCAAAATCAATTCTATGAAGTTACAAAAACTTCTATTACTACCCACAGCTAATTACCCACAGCAACCAGCAATAGCAGAAAGCAAATAAAAATCTTAACATTCAATAAAATAACAATGCTTTCACATGATACAACTAATATATCGGTTGCTACATCAACAACAATCAGGTAGTAAACATTACATTATTAATCAAAGAAATAAATAGGGAATGTCCCTTCTAATCTATCAGCCATAATATCTGAGAAATTTGAAGGCACATTTGCCAACCATGGAAAAACTTTTGGAGAGCTTTCATGTCGCCTCCAAGGCGCATTCACCCGGCGCCATGTGGCGCTCAATCTAAGGGTTGAAGTTTTGGCCAACTCAATCCTATAGTGCTCTCTCACAAAAGCTTCCACCAGCCTCCTATAACTCGGGACCACGTTGACCTCCCATAGCCGATCCAACACTGCTTGCCATTCAGGTAGAAGAGTGTTCATCAAAGCCAGCACCTTCTCAAAATCCGACATAAGATAACCATTCTAGATGATTTCCTGTATCATCTGATTGACCTTGATCACATGTGATACTAAATCACCATCACGCCACTGATAATTAGCTAATTCTGACATCAGCCTTTTAAGTCTTGCATTTCCCTCATCTGTTCTCGGAATTGCAGGTATCCTTGCATAACGCATCATAGTTCCTGCAACAAATGCAGAATTAAAAATGGATCACTTATAATCCATAATTAATATAAGGGAAAATACATAATTTTCCAAAATTCATGCAACAAATGCAGAATTAAAAATGGATTACTTATAACCCACATAGGCATGAATGAAAAAGAAACAAATTCCTTTTTTTTTTTTGGTCAACGGTCAAAGTCAACGGTCAACGATCGGTCAACGGTCGTCGGTCAACGGTTGGTCAACGGGCGCGCGGGTCGGACAGGTCGGACCGGTCGCGACGGTTGAACCGGTCGGACCGGACGGGCCGGTCGGACCGCTCGCGCGGACCGAACGCACGTGCCTCACGCGTGCAGGGGATGACGTCACGCAGACGTCATCCGGCACGTGCCGAGCGCGTGCCTCGTCCACGAGTAGGGTCGGGTCGCCGGTCGGGTCGGGTCGTCGGCCGGTGACCGCCCGGCGAAACATCGTCGGTGATGACGTCATTGGTGACGTCATCCGAGCGGTTACCGACTGTTGGATGACGTCACGATGACGTCATTGCGTGACGTCAGCACATGTCGGTCCGCGGACCGGCACGTGCCGTTTCGCCGGTCGCTGGCGAGCACGTGCCGGTTCGTCATCGGCGCGTGTGGCGCACGCGCTGGCGAAGCCAGCGCTTCCAGGCGCGTCGCGCCCACGCGTAGCGGCTTCTATCCGCGCGTGTGGGCGCGTGCGGCGTTGTACGGCGGCGTGCGACATGTCGCCGGCCTCGTCTTGACGTCGCCTTTCACCCAGTGCCTTCAGAATTTGATTTCAACTTACGAAAACTCAGAAAAAAGGCCGAACAACGCTCGGGTGTTGGGATTTCTTACCCTGATCCGTACGGCCGAAAGTTTTTTCGCGAAAAATCAATCAAAAAACATCAAATTGATCGGGAAAACGTGAACTAGGGCTCTGATACCAATGTTGGGAATAACAGATCCCCGAAAACCGGATTCGACACTAAATCGAACCCTTAAATCAATGCGGAAGACGAAGCCCGGGAAAACACGCATCACCGATCGTAAAGCACACCACGGATTCGAGCGTACCTTGTTAGCCACAGATTAAACTCCAACGCTGAAGAAGAGGAAGAAATTCTGGTCCCGATGATGTCAATTTGCCTTGAAAAGGAAACGGCGTCGCCTTGAGCGTTTGGAAGAAAAGAGAGCATTTTTCTTTTCTTTTTCTTGGAGGGAGAGAGGGAGAGGAACGTACGTACGTTCTGATTTCCCAAGAGGTGTGTTCTCTCTCTCTCTCCTCCCTTTTATACCTTCCCCCATCCACGGGCCCTATTCCCGTGGGCCGGGCCTTTTTGGGCCCAACTTGAGCGGATGGGCCTTAAGCCCACCTCATAAATCCATCAGGTTTATTTTACTCCGAAACTTTTTAAATTTTACAGCATACAAATGCTGAAATATGAATTCAAATTTAATCTTCTCATAATTTTTAAAATTTGAATAATATCTTGAATTAATACAAAGAAACCCCCTCCCCCCCAAAAAAAAAAGAACCTCGAAAGAGTAAAAGATTAAACTCATTAGTTATTAATGATATAGCGGATACTATAAATGGCAATGAAAAATAAGAACTCACTAAAAACACATTGTCCAAGATATGACAGTTTGAAGGTCCCAGAAAACTAATTGATGAAATAATACTTATCTCGTAAAAAAAAAAAAAAAACTCAGGACCTTCCTTCAGTTTAACGTGTAATTTTTCTTGTTTAAAAGTTCGCTATCTAAGTTTAATACAGAAAATTTCATGCAATGAATGAGCTTGATCAGTCTGGAATAGATGATCTATAGTATACAAGGTGTAATTAATTTTTTTTTTAAGGTTATTTGTGTTCATTTCTCTTTTTGGTTACAAAGAGATTCACCTAGACTGGAGTTCAAAAGACACAGTGACTGATAAGGCATCCCAAGACGGTTACAAAACACCTAGGGGTTTGTCACTTTGAACCTTTAATTTTTCCTTTTTCATAAATATTGTGTTTCTTGGATTTTGACTTTGTGTAATACAAAACATTTTAAACTTCACGGGGTCCAAATGCTGACATAAAAATTCAAATATAATATATTCATAGCTTTTAAAATCATAAGAATATCTTGAATTGTAATTGACAAAGCCCAACCAAAAAATAAACTTTGACTTCCAAGCAGTAAAGAAAGACACTCACAGGAACAGCAATGTTGAGTAAAGGACTGCCCCTTGTTTTGCATCGTCGTAAAAGCAGGAAGTTTTAAAGACTGAGGACTTTTAATGTGCAATATTTGCAGTCGAGCCGACACCGGTGGTTGATGAAAATTATCGACAATTGTTTGAAGCCACATTAAAAGGTGATTGGAAAGCGATAGAGAGAATCCTCACTAAAGATCCCGAAGCAATGACGGCCCAACTTATGACCATAGAAGATGGTGATGGTGACTTTACTGTGCTCAATATTGCGGCTGTGACTGGACAAGATGAATTGGTGGAGAAACTGCTAAAGCGCATCCCTCGGGAACTTAAAGCTCGCGGCTTAGATCAAGCCTTCTGCGTTGCCGCCCAGAAAGGAAGAATAAGGAGGGCAAAGGAATCAATAGAACAACTTGAAAAAGTCCGTGGTGAATCTACGGTACACGATGCCCTGTTGTCTGCTACGAGAAGTATTCCTAAGCAAAAGGAGGTTATCTGGTACCTAGCCAAGCGTATAACATACCCCCCTTGTAATGATATCATGATGAACCTTATTAAGGCCGGCCATTTGGGTAGGATTTCACACTCACTTTTCTTATCTCAATTAATTCACTGTTCACTTTAATTTAATTCACTGTTCACTTTAATTTACTTTTCTGTTCGTGTCCCAAAAGACATACTCTTGTATTTAGCTCACCAATACCGTGACTTAGCGACGTCGGTTGATACCAAAAACAATGGCCTGTTGGAAGTCTTTGTGCATGTGAAGTCCTACTACCGTAGTGGAGCTAAACTCAATTTTTGGGAAAAATGTATTTACCAATGTAGGTACTTCTTGCGCTTCTTTTGCTTTTGTTAGATTTGTACAATTCAAACAACTCATCCACACAGGGTTCACTCTATCTGTTCCCTTTTTAGGTGTCCCTTGCTTGGTTAATACACCATTTGACAACACCAAAGACATGAAGATGGCTCGAGGTATCTCTGTTAAATCTGATTGATGGATGGACTAACATGACAAAAAGCATATCATTCACAGATCTTCTTCACAAAAAAAAAAAAAAAGGGATAGGGTATAAATTAATATCTAAATCATGATGTGTGGTACAACTTAATATATAATTTAACATTTATAAAGTTAGTTTGAGTTACTTAGGCAAGTCAAATTGTCAAGTAGAATTATCGAGAATAGATTTGGATCTCAGATTATTGAGGTCGATTGATCCAATTTGTTTTTCTCACATATTCAAGCATTAATAAATTTAATTACATGCGCTGATATGTATCTTTTTGTTCATCATCAATTTATAATTTGCTAACATGATTTTTCTTTCCTCTTAATGGTGGTGACACCAGCGACTCACCGGTTCAAGACATTACTCTGGAATGTTGCCACAAAACTAGGTACACTAACTGCCATGGTATCTTTAGACAAAAAACATGCCATGGTATCTATAGAAAAAGGACCTTGTTTCATCCATGGGTAGAGATATCTATCTTAAATTGTAAATTGATATTATTGCCATATCCCGTTGAGATCATAGTTATCAATATGAATCGGCTCTTGATTTGTATACTACGATATGATTATATTCCATTCAATTCAAAGTCTAATTGACATGTATCCCATCAAGAGAATATGTAAAACTAATCAGTTTGAAAACATATCTATTGATCTGTCGTTGAATCTACCCATTTTTCAAAACTCTTTTTTTTTTTTTTTTTTTTTTTATCTCATGATATTTTGTATGTTCATCAATGGATCCATCTGTTCTCTTATACATGCATTTTGATTTTCAAGCCATATGAAGTTTACTTCCTCGATTAATATCTTGAATTCATCATTCTCTTCTCAACTACTATATACGTAAGAACACGGCACAAATGTGAAAGCCTCCATATCCTTTGATTCTTTATTGCTGGCAAAATTGCTTATCTGATGTTTGTGCAGCACCTTTTATCAAAAGGATTGGAGAATTGAAAGTAAGCCACGAATGCTTGCTTGAGTTAGCAAAACTAACTTTAAACGAGAGGAAGGCTCGTATGAAAGCACCTGAAATACTCAAATTGACTTCGACCATTGTCCTTGAAGCTGCATCTAGCGGAATCTCTGAAATAGTCAAGTTATGTCTTGAGCATTCTCCGGAGTTGATGTGGAATAAACAATTCACAAAAGAACTGATGAAAGAAATTGTGAAGGGAAGGCATGTTGAGTTATTTAGACTAATGAATGGATACAACACAATCCCAAATTTGAGGTACGATATTCAGAGGAACTGCGACCTGATGGCGGCAGTAGTAGAATGGTCCCCAGGATACGTACCAGCAGATGTTTCTGGAGCAGCTTTTCTTATGCAAAGGGAACTTCAATGGTTTGAGGTTGGTTCACCATATTTGCTTGCCACTCTTTAATTTACTTACAATCACATTGATAGGTGTCCTTTATTTTCTGAAGGTGTTGGAAGATAAGAGTCCTCCTTTGATAAAAAGTCTAAAATTTGAGGTCACTTCACCTTATTTGTTTTGCTACCCTTTTCGCTCTTTAATTTACATTTGCGTTGATCGATGAAGGTAAAAGAAGATAAGAGCAGTCCTTCTAAAAGTCTGGAATTGAAAGAAACAAAAGAAAGGAGCGGGAAGACATACTGGGGAGTTTTTGTAGAACAGCGAAAAGATTTGGTCAAAGAGGCGGGGCAATGGATGAAGGAGACGTCATCATCTTGTAGCGTCATATCAACCCTCATCTTTACAATAGCTTTTGCTGCAGCTTTTACAGTACCTGGAAGCAACGATAGGGGTAACCCGGTCTCTCTAAGAGGGGACTCATTCTTGGTATTTACCGTTGCAAACGCTTTATCTCTCTTCTCCTCTGTCACCGCCACCTCGATGTTCTTGGCTATCCTCACCTCACGCTATGCCGCAGAAGATTTTCTTCATTCACTACCAAGAAAAATGATACTGGGCCTCACTTTTCTCTTCCTCTCTTTCGTCTTCATACTCGTGGCTTTTGGCTCTGCTCTTGTGATTGACCTAAGAGAACGATGGAAGTGGATTTACATCCCCATTACTTTGTTGGTGGTCATCCCTGCCATATTGTTTGCACTCCTACAGCTTCCCTTGTATGTTGAAATGGTTGAATCCACCTATTGGCCTCGCCTCTTCCATCCTGTGAAGATTTGGAAATGACTTGTGCTATCACTATTGAACAAGGACATATGGTGATGCAATATTTTTTTGCACTTGTTAATCATGGTGTTTACTCATGTTTTAAGACTATTGAGGTACGGCATTAGCCATACTTGTACCAAAGTTTAATCTATATTGTCAAGTGCACACCTTAACTCTATGGGTCAATTGGTATTTTCTCCCAAGCAGTGAGTGATTAATTCATCGCTAATTGTTGTATCAAGGTGAACCCAATTCTTCAAAGAATTGGCAAGATGGCCATCAACAGTCAATAGGGTTCATCCATTCAAATAAAGCAATGATCCACACAAATTCTCTATACTACACAAGATAGCCACCCAAGTAATGGCCTAACACAAGGAACTTCATATGCAGCAACACCGAGCAAAGAACTATTTCAGTTTAATGGAAGCACAAACTTCGAAATCAGTCTTCACCCACTGCCGACACTTGCACCTCATCCTCTCATCCAACTGTATGGCTTTGACATCCGCCATCTTGCCGCATTGCCATCGATTACTCCTGCACTTTCATGATCCTCATGCTCCGCTTCTTCTCCATCGCATCATCCCTTCCTAACTGCTCACCCGGCAACTGCGCACGGTGCACTTCAGCACCAACACCAATTCCATAAAAAACATAGCCATCAAACTTTAGCCTCTTTCAGGTCTCTCTGCGATCACAGCAGCGAGGTTGACGTTTCTTGGGTGAATAGCGCCAGGACGCCAGGCACCTGGCGGGACAGTGATGTGAGGAGGATCGAGGTACCTGAATGAAACGGACATGCTGAGACTTTTCAATATTGTGACAAGATGACCAAGTTAGATGCCTCACGGCAAACGACTTAGAATCTCAAAGGTCACGTCTCAATGGCCAAACATTAAAAAATAATAAATTGCCTATGAGGCAAACCGATACTTCTGCACGTCTCTCGAGACCATAAGTCAAGTGAAAGTTAGCAAAAAAAGAGTTTGTTTTAGATTCACCTTGTGACTTTAAGATTGACGTTCCAGAGAATAGGATACAGAATATTCCCAAGAAACCTCATAATTAGTGATTTTATGCTGCTTTAAACCAGCATTTACGACCGACACATTTAGAATTAATCAAAGAATACGAGATCAGAAATCAAAGGAACTATTTCAACAAGATAGGAGTTTCCTAACCCGAAGGTTCCCATAGAGATGCGCCTGTTTTTCTTATGTATATTGGTGCAAGCCAAACCGAAATCTGACACTTTGGGCGAAAAATCATGTTCCAATAACGTGTTGCTGGCCTTGAAGTCCCCATGCATCACACAGGTGCTCGAGTCCCCATGCAAATAGGCTAAACCACGAGCAACACGAAGTGCTACCTTCATCCTAGCGCTCCATTCTGGTCGGGCAGCTTCCTCGCCAACTCCTGGAAAGCATGGGAAAATGGACATTGGCTTTACACCTTGTGAGCAGAATGAAGAGCGAGACAATAGTATGTAACCCTAGAGAAGTTGCGTATTCATCTACACTCACCATGCAAATCAGATTCCACAAAGCCATTCGGAAAAAAGTTTGCAAACAAGGCAGTGGACACGTTCCTCTGGACATATACCGATCAGCTTGACAAGATTCCTGCGATGGCATATCGACTTCAGCTAAAAATTCCCGGCCGCCCTGTTAATCCTAATTCTTCAGAACTTTCACAGCTACTTTGGTCCCATCTTCAAGAACGCCAACATGTACACGCCCAAACCCACCTTCGCCGAGTATTCTCAACTCGTGGAAAAGATCGGTGGCTCTTTCCGGCCAAACAATAATAATAAAAAAAAATTCTGATACTAAAGTCTGGGACATCTACTAGGACTCAATTTTTTTTGATAAAGGCACGAAATTGAAAAACCGGGTGTGTGTTTCATTACCCAAATTCAACCAGCAACTGAGCATGAAACGACAGCAACAAAGGCAGATAGGACAATGCTAGATTAATAGCAGCCACACCACCGCTTAGCCTATGTGATTATGGTGCAAGATAATTTGACACAACCCATTTGATTCTGAATTTAGCAATCACGTTTAATGGGGTCGATTTGGGTACCAACTGAAATTTGTACTTTCTTTGAGGGAAAAAAAAGTTGGCGTAGAATCAAAAGACAAACTAAAGTTGATGTATTTTGATGAGACAAAAGTAAATATAGCGCAGAATTGAGACTCAAGCCAATGTTTGTGCATTTTATGGGACAATTTGTATATAAACTTTATCTTCATTTATATAAGCAGCAGATTACTCATCTACTTGAAGGTGAATCATATAATTTGGCCCAATTTTTTTTTTTTTTTAAAAGACGGGTTATATCTAAAAGGAGATTCATCTAGCGTCTTAGCTCATTAGGTTGGGCTATATGGTCCGTGGCATTAAAGGAAAGAAACTTGTTTACATCATTATTATATTATGACGTCAATATGTAAAGTGATGATGTGGTGGTGATGAGGAGAGATGCTCACGTGCTCACCATATCAGTGCAAGCTTCAATTGATCATGCATATTAAACTGGATGGTTGCAAATCAATCCTCTAATTTATGAAAGGAGTCTCGGAATTACACGGTGAAATTCACATAAAAAATCTCCATGCACATACCGAAAATTATGGTTTGGAAAAAATTGCTTTGACCACTTAAACTATTAGGAACTCATAGTAGAAACCTAATACATTCACTTGAAAGATTGCCAAGAAAGAGCTAAATTACTCAAAAATTTAAGCTTATGAATTATGAGCCAACTGAGATAACTCTTAATGAGGAGGGCCCACGTATTCGGAAACTGGGCTGGTTACCATAATTCTTCCTTGAGAAACTCACCAAACATTAGAACAAGTTGGGGGCCCACCAACAAAAGTCTAATACCTCATATAAGGAGATTGCCATTCACTTAAAAGTCTAAGTGAATAAGTTATAAGTCAATTGAAATATATTAACTACTATACATACCAATTATTTAATGTATGACTTTTCTAACACAACTCACATATGTATTTTAACACAAACTATGGTCAAAGAAGATAAGATGATTAAAAATAGTTGATTTCGATGGGTGGAAATATATTGTGATCCAGGAGCATTCCAAAATGTCTTCGTGACTCTTTCAGGTGATATTGTAGATTATGGGATTCTTTTCATGTAATGTTGGAAAGAAAAATCCTCTTTCTTTTGAAAAATGCTAGATATCTAAATTTTATTTCTTTATTAACTAGTAAAATTGACAATATCATATTGGATTTCGAAATAAATAATCCCTTGAATATCTGGCTCCATTTGCTTTGAGATCCACTGTGATGTTAAATAATATAGCAAAAGAGTTCTTGCACAAGCTTATATTAAACATAAATTATAGCTAGAGCGGTGTTGTTCATTCTCTCTTTGCCAGGACTTTCACGTGTTCTTTGTTTTTAATTTGACACCTTGAAATCACTCTAATAGATTTAATTGATCCCAGTTCACCAAAAAAAAAAGGCAAGAAGGAATTCTAATGTGTGTGTGTGTTTGTGCATATAATTTTATGTCCAATTGAGTCATGGACATTGATACATGGTTTGCTGGTGTTACAGCACGTGCCAAAAACAAGTCGACTTTATATAAAAATCAAAATCACTTTCGTTATATTACAATTTGAATTTTTAGAACACTCCATAGTAGTCCCACGGAATTTTTTTTGACATCAGAACAGGTCCTGACCATCATCATGAATCCCTAAGGTCGACCAACGCTGGCCTTCTTTGTGCTTCTAGTGCATGCGTTCACCTGAGAAATTTCCTGGTACGACATGGGCAGAAACACAAAAGAGAGAGTCGCAATACATTTTTTCTTCATATAACTTTAAAATTCGATCGAGTGCATTACGGATCCGTAGCTGAACTTCAAATCACAGGTCAAACGATATCCCAGCCCATTTCGATGACTTCGACCATTCTATTATAAGTAGAGCCCACCCTGGGGAAAAATTCAAGCTATTACCTAATCTTTGATAGCCCCACGCTCACGAGAAAAAGTAGAACTTTGTCTGTCCTTGGTGCTTTGACAAAAAATGAGCGATTGCATGATTAACTCTACTGGATCCAATGGAGATTGCTCTTCGAGTCCGCCAAAACCCAACCCAAATCGCATCTTTCATCATAAGTTGTACCACATTGATTAGTCCCCATATAAATGTTAACTTTGACGTGATTGATAGCTGTTGCTAGCAACCAGATAAGATCAAATTTGCCCGATATGTATATGAAATTGAACAGATCAATTAACAACATATATCCGATATCTCATCCTTTGTATTCAGTTAGTACGGATGTTTTTTTTTCTTTTTTAGGCAACATGATTCATGTTCCAAAATGAATTATATTTAAGTAAATTAAACAGCTAGTGATAAACTCAAGACATGACAAAAAAAAAAAAAAACCTTTGTAATTTAACTGATGAATTCCGTCCATGTAATCTACGCGATAACAAATATTCAAGCAAAATGTAATTCGGTTTGATAAATATTAGGGTAATTTTCAAATGAATGACTATTCTAGATTGCTCTCTGGTATTCCTTTCCTTCAACCCTCAAATCCAGTTCATCCTTCTTTGCCATATCAAGTGATTAAATCTATGGACACTTCTCCAAATACTCAAGGATCAAACTCTTGAGGATTCATTTGAACTATTTAGGAGCTAACTTATTTTGTGTTGGAGGTACGACGCTTTTAGAATGGTGTATCGTCTCTTAGGAGACAACAGAAGCCCCCCTTACACTCTAAATTATTTTTGAGGCATCAATATAAATATACTTTCATCATCCAATCAGAGAAGGCCATTCGCATCACAATTTTATATTCTCTATCTTAACCTACGATCATGTCAATCCCTCTTCTAGTGAACCTTTCCATTCATGTGTATACCAACAAATCACATTGTTTCTCTATGTGCTGCAGCTCTCTCTGAGAATACACCATGTTTCGCCTTTTGCTCCCCGAAACAACAGTTCGTTGACTATGCATTTTGAAAGAAGATAGACATCGGTGCTTAATTATAAAAATAATTGGTGGCAATAAATTAAATTATAAAAATGATGTTGAAGATTTAGACAATCTGAAAAATGTGCATGACGATGGATGGTATGGAAGGACAAAGGGGGTGTTTGGTTGGGCATTCCCAAAGCCCCTTGGACCCCCAAAGCCCATTGGGGGAAAATTTTAGTGTTTGGCAAATATTTTGAAAGCCCCTTTGCCCAAATATGAGCATTCGGAATGCTCAATGCCCAATGCTGGGGAGGGGCAGCATTGGGCATTCAGCATTTGGGAAATGCCACGCCTACTGTTCATCATTTTTCTTCGTCGTCTTCTTCTTCTTCTTTCCGGCCACCGAGCTTCTCCGGCAGCCACCGCCGCTGCCGCCTGAGGGTCGCGCATCGCCGGTGACCACCGTCTGGGAGTGCCGCGACGCGCAACCCAAGCGGCGCGGACCTCAGGCATCGTCGCCTGAGGTCGCCTGAGGTCCGCGCAACCTCAGGCCGCCAGATCTGGCGGTCCAGAGGCCAGATCTAGCCGTCCGGCGGCCAGATCTGGCCTCTACGACCTCAGGCGCCTCAGGTTGCGCCTCCAGGCGGCGACGACGTCGCCTGAAGTCGCGCCGCCTGGGTCCGCGCAACCTCAGGCCGCTAGATCTGGTTGTCCGGAGGCCAGATCTGGCCTCTGTGCCTCCAGGCGCCTGAGGTCGCGGCAACGGCATCGCCGGCTGCCGGATTTGATTTTCAGATTTTTAAAAAAAAATAAAATTAAAAGCAAAAGCTCATTTGGAATAAATTTTGCCAAACGGTATTTTCGCACAAGCAACTTTTCAATGTGTAATTTGCCAAACGGCCGAGCATTCCCGAAAACCCCTTTATCCTAAAGATATTTGCATTTGGCCAAAGACATTCCCCAAAAGCCGAACCAAACGGGCCCAAAGACCCCGAGGGAAAGCAACTGGAGGAGAATTTGACCGTTCCCGCCGACGAAGGATCAAGACCGTTGAATGCGTTGACCGGAAATGCAAACAATTTTTTAATGCTCCATATATAGAGCTAGTGGCCCTTGTGCCCTCTAGGTCATCGTCAGAAGAATATAAAACAAGGGTCTCCCAAGTTGGAGTGAACCCGTCACGTGGCTCTTTCCCTTTAATTCATTGTGGACACGAAAATGTGAAATGAAAGTTCGAAAGCGCAAGATTTGAGCTGATGATTAATGGCCAGGGCGGGAAGATCCATGTTCAAGCCCCACAATGATTAAAACAAAAATTACGTTTCTATATGAAAATGATTAGGATTTAGTGGGCCGGGTTCAAGAAGGGAATTGCTTCTCTAGGCTTGCCCATTTTGCTCTTGGTAAAAGTTTTACAAAAATTATTAAACCTATTGCATGGATACTAATTTTGTCATAAAACCTTTTGATTATGTCAATTTAGTTCTAAACTTTTTGACCTACTACCAATTTTTTCCTTCTGGTTAATTTTAATCGAATTTGCTGACGTGGAGGTTGGTTAACTTACATAGTATGGCTATCACTAACATGAATAACTTTTAATAATATTATAATATTTTTTTATTTTTTAATTATTTTTCCTTTTTTTTTCTTTTCTTATTCCTTTTGCCAGTGACTGGTCACAAGCAGTGGCCGAGTGAGTTGATTTTGCCTGAGTGGGGATTGTTGTCGCCCACCAAAGGAGAGACTTGGCCGAGGTGAGCCACAAAGAGGGCTCCCCTTGCCAAATCCAATGAGGTCAGATCTCACCTAGGCTAAGATAGCCTTGCTAGATTGGGCGAGATCAGCCCTTGCCCAGGCTAGGGCGGTCTCGCCAACTCCCCTTGCCAAATATGTTGAGGTCGGCCCTCGCCTAGATTAGGCCAACCTCATCGGGTGTCACTTAGGTGAAGGTAATGCTTGGCAAGGCCACCTTGGCCCAAGTGAGGACTGGCCTCGCTAGATTTGGCAAGGGGAGCCATAAATAGGGCTTGCCCAATCTTGCCTTACCTTTGGTGAGCAATGGCAACCCTCACCTAGGTCATACCGGCCTACTTGGTGATGGCCGATGGCCAATGGTTGGCAAAAGAAAGAAGAAAGGAAAAAGTAAAAGATAATTAAAAAAATAAAAAAGTTATTAAAAATTGTCCACGACAATACCAGCCGTGTCGTGTAAGCTGGCCAACGTTCACATCAACAATGATAAATAAATAAATATATATATATATATATATATATATATATATTTCTATATGAAGATGATTTGGCTTGAGTAGGCCGGGCTCAAGAAGGAAATCACTTTTTTAGGCTTGCCCATTTCGCCAAATATGGCGAGGTTAGCCCTCACCTAGGCAAAGGTAACGCTTGATGTGTTCGCCCTAGCCTGGGCTGGTGCTCCCCTTGCCCAATTAGGTGAGGCCAGCCCTCGCCCAAGCCAGGTGGCCTTGTTGGGTCTCGTACGAGTGAAGGCAACACTTAACAAGGCCACCCTCACTTAGGTAAGGACTGGCATCACCTGATGTGGGGAGGGGAGCCCTTGCCAAGCAAGGCCAGCACGCCGGCCATGGCTGGCAGTTGGCAAAAGAAAGAAAAAAGCAAAAACTAGTAAAAATTAAAATATTTTAAAAAATTGTCTACAGTCAGCAATTTCTGGTCAAAATTAGCCGAAATGATTAAATTAACACTATATCAAAAGTTTTATGATTAAATCAACATCAATGTAATAAGTTTATGATTTTTCTAACACATTTCCCTTTCGTCCTTTGAAACGACTAGGACGCAGTGTGGCCCGTTGGACCACTTGCCCAATAACCAAGCGTAGGCACAAACACGATATGAGGGAACTGAAGAGCCGATCCTCGAAACATGTCAACTAAGGGACATGAAGGCGAATTGTGAATGCGAAAATACGGCAGGCTCTAACGATCCACACCAGTCTCTCTCATTCCCCGAAAGCAAGGTTCGACTAACTCCCCTCAGACATGCGATCCCGTCCTCACGCTACACTCTCCAGACCTGGCCCTCTCCTCTCTCTCCCTCTTCGTCGATCCTCCACACCAAGATTTCCACGAGCACGTGTGGACTGGCGCTCTCTCTCTCTCTGCCTCTCTGTCTCTTTTTGCCTCTCTCTCTCTCTGTCTCTCTGTCTGTCTCTCTCTGTCTCTCTCTCTCTCTCTCTCTCTCGTGTGTATGATCTTTCTAGGAATTGGGCTTGAACGGGCGTCGTTTCGAGAGGGGGAGCTAGACAAAGTGGGTATGGGATTTGCCCTGTTCGGATGGCAATTCGAGTCATAAGATCTTGGCCTTGAGCGGACGCTTCCAGCTTGAAATGGTCATGTCCCGTCCCCTATTTTTGGGGATTTTCCCTTGCGAGCTCGCCCGCGGTCGGAACCCATTAACGAGGGGAACTAGAAAGAAAGGATGGAAAGCGCTCTTCAGAGCTTCAGTTCACCGACTTCATTAATGACCATTCATTGAGGAAGTCGAGATCCCTAGGCATTCCATCGCGTGGTGCCACATTTTGTGTAGGAATTGCGAGAGAATAAGCTCGGGTGCGAAATTGTAAGCCCTAGTCGCACATCTTTCTTTCCTTGTTTGAAATGGCCTAAGAGACAACGAACTAGAAAATTAAGGGGTAGTAATAGACGAGATGAATGTGAAGATAGATTATTCGCAGCCTCATAAGTTAAGCATCGGTAGGAGGGGAAAATGAATTTGTTTGTAATTAGTTGATTTGGTTCACTCCTTAGCTCCGGTACAATTGAAGAGAAATGGCATAGGAAAAATTTGCCAATTGTTGGTAATCAGCGGTTTGAATGACGTTTATGTCGGCACCTGGTGCACGTAGTGCCAAATCTAAGTAGCGATCCGGGCCATTCTGAATAGCTACAAAGTTTCGAAGACTTTTTCTGAGTCAAGCGAATGCAATGAAGTCTGCAGCTGTTAAGGAAGAAGATCTAGAAGTTCTCTGCTTTCTCTTGCTCTTACTTCATGCAAGTTGTCGACAATAATACTACTTTTCTAGTGTTGGAAAAGTAAGTTAAAAAAAAAAAAACATTCGACAGACTAGGGGTGAGCATGGTCCAGGTTGGTCTGGGCCACCCCCTAACTCTAGGACCAACCCATATAGTATTGGTCCTCAATTTTTAGGACTAAGGACCGACCCTATTGAGCCTAGGACCAAGGACCGGACTGACCCAATGGGTTCGGTCCGGTTCCAGAGTCAACCTAGGATTGTTCGATAATTTTTTTCGTCTTATTTTTTATACTCCTTAAAAAAGAAAATCTATAAATTCAAATTACACATTCATCGACAATGCAGCATTGTGCAATTAAACTATAAATACCAATACATATTTAGCAAATTTAAGATGACACAATAATAGAAATTTCGTACCTGCTAACCGCTCATCGAGATATGGGACAAGATGGAAAGTTCTTGTAACATCTATCTTTAATATTCATAACACTATATGCAAAAGCGTTTTCCTGCATTTGATCATGTAGAGTCCACTCAGCCAAAAAATGAGCTTCACACTACTTGACTAACAAATCATTGTAGCAACTGCAGTACTACTCTACTCTTCAAAAACTTCTACTATTTAACACAAATTAAAAAGCAAAGTGCAGCTGAAATTCATTAGTAAAATACAATTAAACCATAAAAAGTTCAAAATACTTAATATAAACCATGAATGTATAACTTCACATCTTGTTAATTCACTTGAACTTCTAAACACCTGAAAACAAAACAAATGACACATAATTAATACTCAACAAAAGTTTTAAATTGAAATTACTATTAGTACTATTTATAGAACATCTCAATATAATATAATATAACAGACATTTTACTTATGTTTGAATATAGAAAAGAATTATAAATAATATAATATAATATACATGGTTGATCTAGGGTCGGACCAACCTAAAACTCTTAGGACCGAAGACTCGCACAGTGTTGGTCTTGGAATTTCAGGACCAAGGACTGACCTAGTCCCCTTGAGAACCGGACCAGAACCGACAGGGTTGGGCCGGTCTAGAGTCGGTTCAGGGTTGACCCTAGACCGCTGCTCACCCCTATGACAGACTATTGAACAACCCAAGCAACAATATGAAAGCTTAAATTCCATTTTGCTTTCGATTGGTCTAAGTAAGATTTACATCTCTGCTAAGTTAGATCTAGCAAAAACCAACTATATGACATAAAATAGTAAATTCAGAAAAGCCTATATAAATGAAGATATACAGCATAAACGTCTAAGCAAACCATTCCTGGCCGTTCATGGGGTAAACCATGATCTAGCAAGCATTTCCCAGATGGGAAAGCTTTAGTTGTGAAGAGACAATGCTGAAACCTACGATTTTAATTCAGAAAAACATCAAACTAGAACTTGCAATTAAGGACCGCCAAGTGCGATTTTTACACGATTTCGCATAAAAATAGCACATTGAAATCAAGATAACAACAATAGCTCAAATGACGGATCCGACATGCCTTTGTCGGATGCCTCTCCTAAATTCATGCTCTGGCTTAGTCATTGCAGAGGAATCACTGAATGCAACAGCACGATATTAGCAGTGAGCCAACGAAGGGATAGATCTTTGCAACTTTCTTTATGGTTATGAGACCTTTCAATTGCTAAGTAAAACTTGATAAACCAAGACATCAGTTATCATCAGATCAAATGTTAACTTCAGTAGCTGCACCAAGTGCTTTAAATCACAATCGAACATGTAAAAAGGCAAGAAAACTTTTGTACCTGCAGATCCCTGGACAGCTGAAGCAAAGCTGATGATACAGAGCATAACCAGTTGGACAATGATCACTTGCATCACCACCCCTATATCTCATTCAACACCAAATCCCAATCTTTAAAACCCCTACTCCTTCAACAAGGATCAATAACCAATAAAACCCAAATATAGTATAAAAAAATAAAAATAAAAAATCAACTCTACAAAAAGAGAAGATTGCTAAATCATCAGACTTGATAACACTTGAAGCAAGATCGACGAGGAAGGGAATCAGATGAGCAAGCCAGAGACCCCCGCGTAAAGTGAGAGCAAAGCAAAGCAACGCAACAAATTTTCTTTTCCCTTCCCTTTGGTGGAGGAAACACCAAAAAGGCAAGAAGAGAGATTAATCAATCTTTCTACGAATAAACAACATGCTCTGTAACCCGCAGAGGTTCTGACCACCATAAACGCCTTGCCTTTGGTACCCAGCTGCTAGACCGAGCTACGCGTGGGTACGACATGGACAGTCTGGAGGAGAAATTCAGCCTGATGGAGTTAAGGCAATACCAAGCCCAAATGGAGGATCGGGTTTGGGAAGACTGGGTCACAGACCTGGGTCGATTCCATCGGATATGGGGATAAATCCCTACCCGGTTCCCCAACCTTGATACTTGCCCTATGCATTTCCGGTGAACAGCGGCCGTCCCGAACCTAGCGACCTGCTCTACACGTCGCCGGTGTACGAGCCCAAATTGCGTCTCATCAACCTCCATCTTGTTGGACCTAATAACTACAGCGCTTGGGCAATGGATTTCTGTCGAGCTCTTATCACCAAAGACAATGAGGGATTTCTTGACAGATCAATTCCATACATGACCGATGATCACATGCAGCGACACTAGAGGAGATGTAATGAACTAGTATGTACCTAGATTGGAAATTGCCTCTCGGCGGAAGTTGCAGCTGGGCTCCCACCGACGAAGGACTCAAAAACCATCTGGGAAAGCATCTGTGAAATGTATGGGAGGCTTATTCGGGTGAAATTGTTCAATATAACCCGGGCACTCTCTGAATTGAAGCAAGGGAACCTCTTGGTTACCACTTGCTTCAATTGGCTCTTGACTTTGTGGAACGAGCTCGAGGCGGCCCAAGAGCAGCTCGAGAAACCTAAGACAACGCTCCATCAGTATCGGACAATGAGGGAAAGAGAGAAAGTAATGTGTTTTTTGCTAAGCTTGAACTCACCCTTTAGATCACAGATCTTGATGATGGAGCCAACGTCGTCGCTCGGCTGGATCTACCAGCTAGCCGTCTAAGAGGAGAGCTAAAGGCTGGTGACAGCCGAGCACATGAAGACAAGCGATGGTGTCGCTCTTGCAGCCCTCACAGCAGGATCCAGCTCCTTGCTTGGAGTCCATGGAGGATTTGCAAGCGCTAGAGGTCTTGGTACAAGAGGTTCTAGCTTGCTACTCGGCGGCCATGGAGGACTTGCAAGCATCGGGAGTGTTGGACAAGCGACGGTTGTGAGAAAAGAAGGAGGCAATCCTAAGCGGATGGATGACCACGATCTAAAGGGGCCATCCAATGGTCCAAACTTGCCCATCAGTTTACTTGGATCCAACAGTGGTTATCAAGCGAGATTTGAAGAACATTATGGGCCTGTTTGGTTCGGCTTTGGTGAGATGCCATTGGGAGAATGCAAATATCTTTGAGGTAAAAGGGTTTTCTGAAATGTTACACTGGTTGGTAAATTGTAGCATTGAAATGTTACTTGACATAAATACCGTTTGGCAAAACTCACACTTGTAATGGGTTTTTGCTTCTTTTTTTTTTTTTGATCTGAAGGTTAAATTCGGCGGCCGGCTAAACACTGGCCAACCGCTGGACAGCCAGATTTAGCTGTCTGGTTGCCTAAGGTCAAAACCTCAGGTGACGCACGTCGTCGTCTACAGTCACAAAGGCCAGATCTGGCCACTGGACGACCAGCTCTAGCCTCCGGATGGCCAGTTCTGGCCTCTGGACGGCCTGGTTGGCTCGAGCCGAAGGCGTCGAAGTGTAGAAGCAAGGAGTCGATGCGGTGCTGCTCACGCTCGTCGAAGGGGATGGATCTACCGCAAAAGAGGAAGGTGTCGACGGTGGAGGCAGAAGCGGCAGCGGGGCTAGTGGAGAACTTGAAGTCGGCGGCCAAATCTGGCCTCTGGACCGCCAGATCTGGCCTTCGGACGGCTAGATCTGGCAGCATGAGGCCCGGTTCGTGCGAGTCGAAGGAGTCAACGCGATGGTGCTCGCGCTCGTTGAAGGGGATGGATCTGTCGTAGAAGAGGAAGGCGTCGACGGCAAAGGTGGAGGCAGCGTTGACGACGGAGGCGGAGGGGGAGGTAGCGTCAACAGTGGAGGTGGAGGTAGCGTCGACAATAGAGGTGGCAGTGGGGTCAGCGGAGAACTCGAAGTCATGGGGAAGAAGATGAATGACGCGTGAACAGTAAAACTTGTATTGGGAGAATGTCGAATGCTCAATGCAGCTCATGCATTGGGCTTTCAGCATTAGGGATGCTGGTATTTGCCCAATTAACTTTCAAAAGTAACTCCCAAACACAAAATATTTTCCCCAATGGGCTTTAGGGGCCCAAAGCCCCTTGGGGAAGCTGAACCAAACAGGCCCTATGTCTCATCCAACATGCCCGAATCCAACGCTTATTATTTAGCCATGACAGCACCCACACGTAGGACATCCAATGGACCACGAAATGTCACGTCATCACATAAACCAGGTAGGCAAAATTCAAAATATAAAGAAAAATATTGTGAATATTGTAACCATTCGCATCATACAATTGAAACATGTTGGAAATTATATGGCAAGCCGGGTGATAAAGAAAAAAAGGGAAAAGAATTTTTTGCTTGTTAGGTTTCAGCACCGAAGACTGATGGGATGCACAACCAATTACCCAAGATCAATACGAGAATATCATGAGGGCTCTGGATTAATTAACCACAAATGACAAAGCTGCAAGTTTTCATATACTCTCCTTTCCAAGATGAACTCAATATACGTTGATGCGTGGATAATCGATTCAGGTGCCAGTGACCACATAATTTGCAATGAAAAATTATTTTCTCATATTCAGAAAAGTCCACACTTATATTATGCCCGTCTTCCAATTGGAAATATCACTCATGTCACCAAAATTGGGACTGTTCATCTTAGTTCCAATATTGTCCTAAAAAATGTCCTTCACATTCCAGAATTTGAGCTTTCAATCTTTTATCTATCTCAAAAACTTGCGAAGATAATTTCTGTCGTGCCTTATTCAATTCAAATAACTACTTCTTTCAAGACCTTTCGATTGGTGAACTGATGGGCTTAGGTAGTGTTGCTCAAGGACTTTATTTTTGGACCAGTTTCCTAATAGATTTCGATTTATTGAATGAATGCACTTCTTGTAATGTTGTTATCAGTAATAAGAATCTAATTTCTCATCAACGTTTGGGTCATAGTGCACAATTCCCTTATCCAAAATGTCCTATGTGCCCTCTAGCTAAAAAGTCTTGAAGACACTTTCCAACTAGCACATCTCAAACCACCGGTGCTTTCTCCTTACTTCATATTGATATCTAGGGTCCCTACCACACACCACATCGTGATGGATTGTGATTCTTTCTCACTATTGTCGATGATTATTCTCGCGCCACTTGGGTTTTTCTTATGCAATCCAAGGGTCAAACCTTTTCAAATATGTCAAAGTTCCTCTCTCTCATTAAAAATCAATTCATCAAATCTATTAAACGAATTAGCATGGATAATGGATATGAGTTCTTTACTATAGAGTGTGTGTCTTTTTTGTCATATGAGGGAATAATTCATGAAAGTTCTTACACCTACACTCCCCAACAAAATGGGTTTGTTGAGTGCAAGCATTAGCACCTCTTAGAAGTTGCTTGTGCTATTAAATATCAAGCTTTAATTCCTGAAAACTTTTAGGAAGATTGTGTGGTCATGACAGCCTGTTTAATTAATTGCATGCCGACTTGGATCCACAACGGGCGAACTCCTTTCCAATTGCATTATGGAAGACAACCACGAATTGATCATCTTAGGGTATTTGGCTGCTTGTGTTATGCAACAATTGTGGGCCCTTGAGATAAAATGGATCCTCATGCCATTCCATGCGTTTTATGGGATATCCCCCTCTGCGGAAAGGTTATAGAGTCATGGAGATTTCTACAGGTATTTATTTGTGAGCAGAGATGTGTTTTTTTAGGAAGACATATTCCCGTTTCGAGAAAATGCACCTTCATCCTCTCCCTTAACTTCAAATCATCGTCCATTTCTATCAGAAAATGATCTATCTGTACAGCCTCAGTTTGTAATTGTTGCACCAGAACACCCTGTGCCAGTCACAATGGACTCATCACATCAGGCAGGTGGATCAACTATTCTTTCAGATGAGAGAGATCGTTCATCTAGATCTTCAGTGATTTGTTCGCCACAACAATCACAGGCTTCTTCAAATGAGCCCTCACCTGCTAGTCCTTAAGAAACAAGAGTGGAGCAACCCCGATGTGTTGGTAGACATACCTGACCACCCACTTGGACAAAGGACTACATATGGCCTAGACTAGATTGTCCAGGTACACAATATCTTGTGTCTTCATATCTTTCATTTAGTCAGTTGTCACTAGAACACATGTGCTGCATTAATTGAATTTATGAAGAACATGAACTGTCTTCTTATTATGAGGCAACACGTGACCCTAAATGGTGAGATGCTATGGAGGCTGAACTAATGGCTCTTACTAAAAATCATACATGGGACATTATTACACCGCCTCCACATCGAAAGCCTATTGGCTGCAAATGGGTTTACAAGATTAAATTCAAGGAAGATGGTTCTATTGAAAGATAGAAGGCCGAGTTAGTTGCAAAGGGATTCACGCAATGAGAATGTTTCGATTATCATGAAACCTTCTCTCTTGTAGCTAAAGAAGTTTTGTTCGTTCTTTTCTAACCGTTCTTGCCTTTCACAATTGGCAATTACATCAAATGGATATCCATAATGTCTTCTTACATGGGGACTTGGATGAAGAAATCTATATGGAGCTTCCACAGGGTTTACACAAAGAGGGGGAGTCTCATGTGTGTCGTCTTCATAAATCCCTATATGGACTTCAACATGCCTCCAGACAGTGGTGCGCCAAGTTCACCATTGCATTAATCAGCGCATGATTTTAGCACTCCAAGCATGATCATGCCTTATTCACATGAACTAAAGGTACTTCATCAATTTACTTGTTAATATATGTTGATGACATCCTTATCATGGGGAACAGTGAGTTGGCTATTACCAAGTTCAAGAAATATCTGCATTCTGTTTTTCACATCAAGGATTTAGGGCCTCCTATATATTTCCTCGGGATTGAGATAGCTCAATCTGATAAAGGAGTCAACCTTAGCCAATGAAAGTTCATTTTGGAGATAGTTTCAGAAGCAGGGTTATCAATATGCAAACCGGCCGTTATACCAATTGAACGGAATGCAAAATTGACGACACATGAATATGATGTGAGCTGTTCTTCATCAATTACTAATTCGTTCCTTAAGGACCCATCGAGATATCAACGTCTTGTTGGAAAATTGATCTACCTTACCATGACAAGACTCGCTATATGTTACGTAGTGCAAATACTCAACTAGTTCATGCACAAGCTGAAGCAGTCTCATATGAATGCAACACTGAAGTTGTGAAGTACTTGAAGGGATGTCCAGGACATGGTATTTTTCTATCTCGTGATTGCAATATGAAAATGACAACTTATTGTGATACAAATTATGTTACTTTTCCAATGACAAGAAGATCAATTACTAATTTTTGTATCAAATTGGGGAAATCACTTATCTTATGGAAAATAAAGAAGAGTCGACTGTATCACTATCATCAACTGAGTCATAATATAGGGCCATGGTAAAGACTGTTTGTGAAATAGTCTGGATACGTGGATTACTCTCAGACCTTGAAGTACAAGTAGATGGACCCAACAAATTATTCTGTGAGAATGATGTTGCACTTAAATTAGCAGCAAATCCAGTTTTTCATGGGAGGACCAAGCATATAGAGGTTGATTGTCATTTTACTCAAGACAAGATTCGGGAAAAGATTATCACAACAAGAGGAATTAGAACTGTGGAGCAACCTGCATACATATTTACCAAGCCATTATGCCAAAAACGACAAAACTCATGCATGGAATTAGTTGGAAATTTAATGGTTACCTCGTTCAAACATGAGAAATTAAGACCAAGACTTTAATGATACAAGTATGGGGCCAACACCTTTTCTTGGGGTATTGAAGACAGATGATTCAAAAAGGGAAGTGTGTAATTAGAAGCAAGTGAAGGGAATGTTCTCTCTTTTAAAGTTCGAAGACTTACCCTTCAGTAGGGTAAATATTTACAAGTGAATTGATGGAGTTGCTTAATTAACCAATGGTAAAATCATGAGGTCTATGGTTAGAGAGGTTGTTGTTCCAATTAAATGAGTTCATGTGGCCCTTAAGTAAGTAATAGGGCACAAATGGTCCAATGAGAAGGTTTTATGTTGCCTAAGGTGAATAGCTAGGGTCTATGTGGCTAAATATAGTTAGCCACAAGAGGAGATAATTTGGAAATGCCTCTTCTCCATTAGCCAAGTAAGTGCATGAGTCACCCATTTTATTTATGAACTAAAGTTGAATTTGATGAGGTATGGTTTGACATAAAGCATGACATCAGTGCTTGACTAAGCTTAATGCCTAATTTAGAGCATTAATACAATTTTGGTACATTAAGAAATAAACATATCGATCAAGGGAATTCAAACGCTAATTTTCATAATAGATTATTTAACAAAATATTAAGTGAATCAATATGTAAATGAGGAAAAACTAGTGCTCACTTTAAACATTGGCAATACGAAAGATATTTTAAATCCACTAAAACATTTAGCAAAAATTACCAAATGAAATGGAAGTACTTAACACAATAAAACTCTAACTCATCCTTGAAACGATACATAAACTCAGTAAATTTTCTAATCTATCGTTCGTTCAATAAAAATTCCTTCACGTAACATTAATCATATCTAACTTCTTTTATATTAATCAACGTAGGAAATTTTCTAACTGTCACAATATGAGTGCAACTACTGGCAAAATTTGTGAATAAGTTTTGGAAACCATTAGTTTTTTTTAAGCGGTTAGATGGTGTCCATGCCAATTTTTGTGTGCCTCAAGTGATCCACCTCTCCGAATAATCTTTAAGAGCACACTCTTTCATTTCACTTCGATGATTTAGAATCTTATTTTTAAAGTGCTCCCAATACGTTTTGAATACATAATCATAAGAAGAGGAGCAAACTCTTTTGCCATTTAGCCAGTACCTTGTTGGTATAGGATATACATATCCTGGGGTAAATTTTTTAATGCACAGTTTTGTTGGGGCTTGAGAAATTTTCTCCCATTGACATCTTTTATTCCAAGCCCTCCCAAACTAATTGTTTTGCTTTTCCACTTGCTTTCTCCCCCCCTATTCCTATTCTTCATGGCTTTGCAAGGCTGCCAAGTAAAACTGTAAATTTATTATGTTAAATGCATTTAAATGATAAGCATAAGCCTGTGGATTTCATCTATTGTGACCTTATTTTATGGATGATGCAGCGAGAATAGTCAATGACACTAGAGGCTTGCCCCTGGTCTCATGCCCAATTCCTGCAACCTCTCTGCATAGTGTGTTGTGTTGTATTGAAATGAAGTAGCAATAAAAGAAAAAAATATATGGGCTTAACCACTTCACCATAAGGAAAGTCACAAGTATATATGGATTTATTATTCTCATATTTTTCTAGATAAAGATGATGTAGCGAGCATGATTTCACCAATCAAGATTGAAGAAGAAAGTCCTAAGTTAAAATAACTCTTATTCAATTAGCCATAAGCAAGATGAATTCCTAAGTCAACGTCAAATCTCTCCTCAATTTGCAATTTAAGGATTCTCTTTTTACCTTTTATTTTATTTTATTTTAAAATTTTGCAACTCTTGCATTTAGAACTTTGTGAATACTTGAAACCTTTCTAACTATACAATTATTGACATAGAGATTCATATATAATTTTATAGCGCTCCAATGTCTTGCCAGGTTTTTGACCAAAACAAAAATGTCTTGCAAGGTCACTTTGGAATGCCGCCAAATCAATGCTAGCTTAGCCGAATCAACATTTCTGCCTCTTGAGCCGAGTCATGTATCATCACCATCTAAAAAAAATCACCATCAAATCTTTCCAGGTATTTATAATGCATTTGATATGAGTTTTCAACAAGAATCAAAATTACAAAAACATGTTTGGTGTAGTTTTCTAAAAGCAATCTTTGCATAGAACAAAGTAATTTTTTGTCGTTGTTAGTTCTAATGTTCAAATTTTCAAATATGGCAACCAAATTTTCGACCAAAGAAATTTGAAAATGAAAACAAGAAATTAAAAATTTATATTTCTATTTTACGTGAAAGATTTCTATTTAAAATAAATTCTGTCTTGAATCAAATTGAAGTTCCTTACTTTTGCCTTTGAACTACACAAAAGTGAGGTGCCCGTTTCGCCAATAGCTTTATTCAACTAAAGGTTAGCCAATGAACTTGCCTCGATAGCTTTGTTGACACCCTATTTTTGTTAAATAAAAAATAAAAAAAATAAAAAATAGTAAAACAAATAAGAATCAAAATCAAAACGGGTGGCCTGGTTTTTCCTAGCCCATTTTTCTTTTAGCCAAGCTTTCGGCCCGCTACGCTGCCAGCCCACTCTCCCTCTCTTTACCCAGCTCATTACTTCTTTTGGGCCCGAATTTCTTTCTTTTTCTTTAGCCCATTTCCTTCATTTCATCCTGGCCCATCTGAATTAGCAAAAAGCCCGGCCCCCGGTGGTTGTCTTATTTGGGAGAAGGAGGGGGTGTGCTCCCGCGGCCAAGATGAAGAACAGAGAAGGGACGCTCGGCCGAGAAACGGAAATGAGAGAAAGGACGCGAGATATAGAGAGAGGAAGAGGGAGATTACCTCGTTTTTGAGTGAGAGATTTCTCGGAAAAGATCATCGCCGGAGCTCATTGTCGAGCCTTGGAGTTCCGATTGAAGCTTGATTCGCGAGCCGTTTTGAACGTTTCCGGAGTCAGAAGTTGCGTAGGAATTGTGTTTCATCTACTGCGATGGAGTGAACCAAGCCTAAGCTCCTCTTCCGTCGCCGATCGCTTTTTTCCGTTTGTCCGCCAGGTGAGCTCCTTCATATGCTCTGTACGTGCTCTGTTTCAGTCGGGAACGGGACATTAGGTTCGAATGATGAGTTTGCGAGAAAATATTGATCGAATACGGTTTATTTGATGTAGGATAATATGATTTAGGCGCCTGCACATCATGTTTTTATCAAAAGGCGTATCGAAGTCGAATCGGAAACTCGTTTCCTGAATCGCATCCTAACTGTTCGATAAAATTTATATACGAAGAACCGAAATTGCTTTTGTGGAAACCGATAATTAGAGCCTCATCCATGCTTGATTTGTTCTTATAATTGTTGAATCGTCACTGAATCTTTGTTTTTCATGCGATTTGTGGCATATTATTCACTGTCCGAGTCGGCCATGTGTGCGCCTCCCCTCCACTGGAAAGCTTTTCGTCACCTGTGATGCCCGCCATTTGAGGCTGCTCCAGCTAGTCCGTTTCAACTTTCATGGGCATTTGAGTGTTCTCTAGCTTAGAATTGATAAGAGCTTCAGGACGTGCAATTTCGCAGCTTGAGGATTCTTCGTTGGAGGAGGTCCGACGACATAAAAACTGTCGGCTAGCTGACAGCTGGCTGTGGTTTAGCGTCCGTCACAATAGGTCATCTCAACAACGGCCTAGGCGCCGGCAAGAGCTCATCTGAATATTGGTGCTGGTTCTTATGAAGAGAAGGGGAAGAAGAAGACCAAAAATAGAAAACAGAAAACAAAATCGAAAATTAAAAAATCAATCAAAAGAAAAGTAATAAAAAAAATTGGATATAATCTGAATCAGTTCAGATCCGGTTCGTCGGATTGGGTCACATGGTTGGGTTGAATCGAAGGCGCGTTGAAGGTTTGTAGGCCGATTTCAATAAAATTGAATTGGGCCTTAAAGCGGCCCAGTTTCGAACCTAACCCAAACCATTAGGGTTTGAGTCAGCGAGTCAGGCCGGGTTCCTTCCTTCAGTCCGAAGCCCATTTCCTAAAAAAAAACAAAAATGAAAAATTGGAAAAACGTGGGGGGAAATCATCTTAATTGATTCCAGTCGACTTTTAGCGGCTTGAATCAACCTTAGAATTTTCTTTTCAAATAGACTTCTCTTAGTCTTGAATAAACTTGAAAATCCCTAAAAGAATTTTGAAACCCAATTGAATAGGCTTTTAGAATTTTACGATGGAGATTTGTTTTATTTTGTTTTCTCTTTAAAGATGATGCTAGGACGCTGCTTGTACATTTCAATTTGATTGTACTTGATTGTGCAATCTCTATATATTGGTTGTTATTTTCCTTTTATAATGGTTAGGATTTCAATAGAAACATCGCATGAATGCTTAGTGGAGTAGTCTTAAAATTGATGAAAAGATTGTATGAAAAACACTTTAGTTGACAATATAAATAACTTTAGGTATAAAGGGCACTATTTGTACAACTAGTGTAATCAAGTGCCCAATCTTAGATCTTTGGTTCCGTAAAAATTTAGATGACACTCATATTTTTCAATTGGTTTCTAGCCAATCTTAATTATTTAATGACGACTCCTTATATAAAATTTTAATAGGGTTAATCTGAACTTAAAATGAAAGAATGTAACATCACGTGATGTATGAACTTGAGAGAGCCCACGCTCTTGATCGTTAAACCTTTTCTTGGATAGCTAAAAAGATAATGTGTTCGAGCCGTCTTTTCAATGAACCACTAGGATTCTTTTCAGCAAATATCTCTAAATCTATTCCTAAGGGCGGTCCCTCGAGCATAGGTCGTGACTAGCTTTCCCCAGCTTGAGTAGAGAAGCAACTAAATTTGGTGTAGACTCCAATTTGATCGTGGTGTCAAAGAATGAAATGAACTCTTTGGTAAGAAAGAGGGACAAGTCACTAAAGTAATGGTTCGATTGCCAAGATTGAACCTAATGATCCATGGCCCAAGAGCCTGACCTTGCTTGCCCATTGGTACGGGTCTAGTCTATATCACCATAAATAAAGATTTTTACACTCAACTAATCCAACTACCATAAAGTGAGGAGAAAAAGATATGCTTGCTTGCTGTTTTTCGAGAATTTTTTTTTTTTTAACATTTAACAAATTTGACTTTTACTGCTGTTTTTATTATTATTGAGTAGATGATAACTTATGAATTGTGATGGAATAAGGTTCGGTTAAAACAATTTACCAGAGACAAAAAAATAAAATAACAAAAGTACAAAGTATGTCCTCATGCTAAGTGCATCAATGGCATGATTCAAACATGAAATTAGAATATCGATGTTGCTAAGTTTTTATCTGACGTGAGTTCTGGACTGAAGGTCCTGGAAGTCGGATCATGTAGGGTGCATTTAGTTAAGCTTTGCAAATGAGTTTTGGGTGTAATGCAAATATTGAAACTCAAAGCTATTTAGAGAAATGCAAATTGTGTTTGGTTAAAACCTCTTTATAAATAGACTTTGAATTGAATGTATATTTGGCAAAAAAACTTTTACAATGGCTTTAGGTATATATATATATATAAACCCTTTAGCGGCCATAGACAAACTAGATTTGGCGCTAGCGATTGTTGGTTGAGTTGGGTGACCTCTAGCGAGGGTGGTGCAACCTAGTCAGAAGTCGTCAGAGGTTGCATGACCACATGTGGCCCTTGCTTTGGTCTCAAAAGATCCCGCGACGACTGTTGTAACCCAAGTGACTGCCGCCCTCGTCTTCATGCAACCCTCGTGGAGGGTCGCTTGAGGTCGTGCGACCTTCGGCGGCCCTCGGTTGGGTTGCGTGCCCTCGATGAAGGTCCCCGGTCTCATCCAACCTCAACTGATGGCCGTTGGTGCCACATCTGGCTCACTGAAGGCCATCGCCTTTCACTGAACCGGTGAAGGTTCTCTCCTTTCCTAACAAATAAAATAAAATAAAATAACCGGGGACAAAATCAAAAAATTTAATAAATTGGTAATGATAGTTTTGAGAGGAAAAAATTAGTTTCGGCATTTGGCCATGTTGAAAGCCCCCTACTAGCATCGAGCTTTTCATTATTTCCAATGCCAGCATTTGGCTGAAAGCTCATTTAAAATAGTTGTCAGCGTTTTCCCAATGGGTTTTGGAGGCTGAAAATTCATTGAGAATGTTGAAGCAAATGCACCCGTAATCAATCTTACGTTAAGGTCCACGATCTACTTGGTCGAGCACCAATCGTACAGAACACAAACAAGGAAGTTTCGAGGGAAAATTGTCCAAAAAGTTTAAACCAATTGCACTTTTGTTAATTTAGTCATAAACGTTTTAATTTTGCTAATTCAGTTCTAAATATCTTCAAATTTTGCCAATTGAGTTATTCGATTAATTTTGGCCGAAAAATGCCGATGTAGACTTTATGGTGCCACAAAGGATCGCAGGCACTGACGTAGATAATTTTAAATAATATTTTAATATTTTTTGAATTATTATTTTTTCTGATTTTTTTTCTTTCTTTTCCTTTTAGCTTTTTTCTTTCTTTTTGCTGGTGGCCGACCACTGCTTGAGGCCCGGTCGAGCAAGGGCAACCCCTGAGAGGGCAACCCTAAATACCACATCATCCAGTAGAGAGCCCCCCTAAACAACACACAAAGTTCCTTTGTCTTACCCTTTTAGTTATCTTAGCCTAATTTAGTTTAGCTATAGCTTCAGATTCTTGTTATATATTCCATTCTAGTGAGTGTATATATCCAAGATAGTGTTGTTGATTAGATTCCAGTACTGTTCTATTGTTCATTAATTAGCTTCCAACGTTATGTCCTCATATCTATTTAGGAGTAGTATCCACTAGGTGTTGTTTCCACTATCTAGCATTGTCGATTAAGTTCTGATGTTATGTTCTCAAGCCTAATTAAGAGCAGCACCTTCTTGGTATTGTTTTCAATGTCCAATGTTGTTGAATCAACTTCGATATTATACAAACCATTTTGATTTTAATGGGCTTTCATTAGTATGTCATAATGAGTTTGGATCAAATTGTTGATTATATTTCGACATTAGTTATCATTAATTTTAAGCTTGTATTAAGTGATTCCATTAAATCGATGAAGTACCAGTACATATGTTTTCATTGTTCTAATATTTTTCTAAAAAATTTAGATGCTAGATAGAGATGATGAAGCTAACACGATTTCACCAATCAAGATTGAAGGAGAAATTCTTAGGTTAACATAAATCTTAGTCAATTAGCCTTTAGCTAGATAGTTTCCTAGGTCAACATTAAATCTCGCCTTAGTTTACAATTTCAAGGATTCTCTCGTTAAAATTTTTTTTTTAATAAATTATTTCCCATATTCTTGCAATTAGAACTTCGTGAATACCTGAAACCTTTCAAAATATGCAGATATTGACACAGAGAATCATGTATAATTTTGTAGTGCTTCAATGTCTTACAAGGTCACTTTAGAATGTGCCAAATGAGTGCCAACATTGTCAAATCAACCTTTTCGCCTCTTGATTCTAAACATGTATCATTACACTGTTGCGACCTACTGAGGGAGAGAATATGTTTAGAGATACTTGCTTATGAGATGAGTCGAATGGTTCATACAAATGATGATCTCGGTTGGACCATCATTTGCTAACATCGCAAACGACTCATCAATCACAAACGTGGACTCTCTCAAGTCCATACCTCGCATGACATTAGATATTTGATTTTTATTTAACTAATCATATGTGAATTTCTATATAATAAGTCGCCATTAGCCTATTAAGGTCGGTTAAAAATCAAGTAAGATATGGGAGAATATCTCATTTTTCGCACAACCAGAGATCTTGGAAACGGGGACTTGATTACACTAGTTTTAAAACTAATGGTCTTTCGGTACCTAAACTTGATTACATGCCAACTAAAATACTAGGGAGCCTACCAAAGAATTTTTAGGTTCATCCTAACAATTCTAAAAATGAACATAACGCTCAAAATATTAAAGTGCACAATCAAGTGCAATCGAAGTAAACACATAGACAACTTGATATTGTCTCTAAATAAAGGCATATGAAAAGCTCTAAAGGTTTATTCAATTTTGGATTTCAATTTTTTAAGGATTTTTCATTTTTTAATGGAGAACTACCTAACTTTTTAAGCTTTTGCCAAGGATTTCTAAATTTTCTAATTTTTCTGAATTTTATGATTTTTTTTATGAATTTTATGATTATGAAATTTTTAATTATTAAAAAGGGACTTCGGACTGGGTCAGGGAACTGGCCCGGGTATGGGTCTAACCCAGACCCTAGGGTCGGGGACGGAGCTTGCAATTCGGATCGGCCCCTGGGCCTAATCCAAATATGGGTCAATCTGCTGGGCTTGAACTATTGCTGTAATTCAAGCCCAATTTCTCTTTAGTGACATTCAGCCCAAGTCCAACTAAACCTAAATCAGGCCCAACTTCTATTTCATCTAAACCATCCCCAATTCACCATAAGCCTAACCCCGAATCTGTACTTATTTCATTCAATCGGCCCAACCTTCAGCTCGTCTCCTAATCTGACCCGACCCAGTTTAATTATCCGAATTTGATCCGGTCAAAATTAGAGTTGACCAACTTTTTATTTATTTTTTTCATTTTCTATTTTGTTATTTCTTTTCGTTTTTTCCACCTGCGTTGTCTTCTTCAAGCTACGCCTTCTTCCCTACAACCGGTTGACGGAAGCTTCTCCATGGACGAACTCAACACTCACCACAAGAACACACTTCGAAATCTCAACCGATCCGACGTCAGCGGCCAACCTCACCAACTGTCACAAGGTCATCACCGCCGGTCATCTCTCGGGCCATCATCAACCTGTTCGGCGCCATTCACACGCACTTCAAACTAAATCTATTCTAGAGAACCAACACATATATGCACATCGAAGCAAAGCAATAAGGAAGTAGCTGTAGCGGCCCTTAACCGCAGGCATTCTCTGGCAAAGGGAATGGTATTTCTGGCAAGGTTTTCCTCCATGGGCGACTCAGAAAAAGCGATGGATATGCCGCGAAATCGAAGGAAAGCATGGAGAAAAGCACGACATCAGACGAAGTTCAACAATCTCAGAACAATCAAACGTTAAACTATAAAACTTCTAAGCATCGATTTGATGGAATGGATTTCGGTGTTTCATTCAAGCATTTTGTCGAACAGTTGATGTGCAAGTCGAAGTATGGGATCCACATTACCCATTTCAAATCAACCTCAATTTCAGACAAGTAACTCGCGATTTCGCCAGTGAACACTAATGTAAGAGTTTTTCTAATTGTGTACTACATTAATTGATATTGTAATTTACCGTTTAACGTTTATCGTTTTATGGGGTTTGGTCTAAGATGAGATAGAAGGTTTCTTAATTAGTCTAATATGGGCTGGCTAGTGCGGGCCGAGTTGAGCCTGGCCCGTAATGAGGGGGGCTGGCTGGAAACTCTATAAATAGTGCTCAAGTCTCTCCTCTAACCCTAATTCTCACCTGTATCCTCACCTAAGGGGCGTTTACCTAACGCTGCACGTGAGGGGGCCGCCTCATTGAGCTAGTGATACGGAGGGCAATAGAGGAGAAGGACTTGCGCGTGGAACATTGTGTTTCCGCTTCCGCTTCAAGAACAATGGATCCCAAAACAGGTACATCAATTCTTTCTACTCAATCATGCATGTTCTTGTTCTAGTTATGGAGATCTTGCGGTTTGCGCAATTTGCGTCTAACATGTGGTATCAGAGCCTCCATAATCCTAGAACACGAACGCAAAGGATTTTGCCCTAATTTGTTCGGATTAGCCCTAATTAGTACGGATCTTGCCCCAATTTGTGATTTTCGAGACCTTTAGTTCAATAAAAATTCAATTAAATTATATATTCGGATTGGGCTCGACGAGACGAAGAAAACCGTGGGCGGCGCGTCGACGGAGGAGGCCGCACGCGCCCCCACGCGTAGCCACGCGCCTCCTGCGCGTCGAACACGCGCTGCGCATGTGCTCCACGCACCGCGCACTCAGGCGACGCGTGCGGGCGCGTGGAGGCTCCGATTCGCGAGTGGCCGGCGGTGATGGACTCGTATGATTATTTCCTATGTCATGGTATATTTATTTTATATGTTTGATGATTTTATGGATGTGAAAATAGATAAAAAGCCCTAAATACGTGAATTTTTAGTGTATTTTCGCGTATTTTTCTTGTATTTTCTGTGTTTTTGAAAATACAGGTGCCGGGATACAGGTATGTTATCACATGAACTTTATAAGTGTTATTCATTAATAATATACGATAAAGCTTATTTTTATTAATGAATGAAGCAATGTAATTAGCATGATATGTGATTTTAGTGATTACTGCCCATGTCACTAAAGTTAAAATCACATATATATATGGTTTATGTGAGATGAAAATTTTATATCCCTGGAATGAGAGAGTTTCAAGGATTCAATTGAGTTGTGACCGCCAAAGTGGCACACTTGATTGGATTTGAGAAATTTTGATCTCGTATACTTGATTGGGATGTCTCCTGGTCTAATGCATAGTTATACTCCCAAAGGAGGTGATTGTGTGTTAGTTCATGGAGGGATACATGATAGTGTGGTGGAGGAGTGACCGATCCTAATGGTTCATATGCCCAAAGGTGATGAATTTACGAAGATTGGAATATATTATCATAACCCTTATCATGTGGGGAGTGTACAATTGCTTGTCATGTATTCTGCCCAAAGGTGATTATATGATTTTGCATGTAACTCTCTGGATGTGTACTTGTGCGTCAAGTTACACAATGCTCACATGATGCTAATTATATATACTGCTTGTCTTTCAGTCACCTTTTCTGTAAATGGTAACTCCGTCACCATTGAGGTTCTTGCTGGTTCGAATTTTAAGAGATGGAGAGAGGATTTTCTGTTTGCTATGGAGATGGCAGATGTTCATATGGCTCTTACTACTGATCGGCCGGCAAATTTGACTGCCGAGGGTACAGAGGCTCAAAAAGCAAATTTTGCTGCATGGGAAAAGAGCAATAGAATTTGCTTGCTATCCACGAAGCGTTCCATTTAGGAACACTTGAAAAGTGGTTTGCCTGCAGACTGCAATGCTAGGCAAATGATGGAAGCTTTGATGGCTAGAAACCGTGTGTCGCCTAATGCTGAGATAGGGACACATATGCAAACACTTTTTACTATGAAGTATGATGGTTCTAGTGGAGTTAAAGATTATGTTCTGAGGATGGTTGATTTGCAAACAAAGCTTCAGGCTCTCAATGTGGAAATTCCTACTGCTTGCATTGTCCATCAAGCTCTAAATACTCTTCCTCCTGATTTTGGGATTATTAAGACCAATTATAGTTCCCAAGATGAAACCTGGTCTGTTAATGACCTGATTGCAAGGTTGGTGGCAGAGGAAGAAAAATTGAAGAAAGATAAAGGACATATTGCTCTTTATGCTTCTAGTTCTGCTAGTGACAAGGGTAAGAAGGTGAAAACTTATACCCATAAAGGCAATTCAGAAGTTGCTGGTCCTTCCAACAACAAAGGAAATTCTGAAGGTGCAGGTCCTACTAACACACTGGGTCCTAAGAGAGAGTTCACCAAGAAGGATGGTGTTATTTGCTACTTTTGTAGGGAGAGAGGACACGTGAAGAGACGTTATAGCAAGTTTAAGGCTTGGTTGTCTAAGAGAAATAAGAGTGGGCCTAAAGGTAATGATTCTTTGGCATTTGTTTATGAATCAAATCTATCTGAAGTTTCGACCAATTCTTGGTGGCTAGATAGTGGTGCAACTAATCATGTTGCATTTACCATTCAGGGGTTCATAAACCGAAGGACGCCAAATCATGATGAATCAAAGCTCACTGTTGGAAACAACATTGGAGTTGATGTAGAGTTCGTGGGAGATGTTGTTTTAATTTTAGACTCTGGTTTTCGGATGGTATTAAGAAACACTTTTCACATACCTTCTTTTAGGCGGAATTTAGTTTTTGTGTCTTGTTTGGATATGTGTGGATACTCTTTTGAAATAAAGAGTAATACTATTTCTATGTTTTATGATTCAAATAAGATTGGGTGTTGCAATTTATCCGATGGATTATATCGATTGAGTTTATCTCCGAACGACATGTACGTTGCTTATTCAGCTGAAAAGGTTGTTTCCAAAAGACTTCTATCTAAGGAACAGTCTTATGCATTGTGGCATAAACGTCTTGGTCACATCTCTAAAGATAGAGTAGAAAGGCTAATAAAGGCTGATATCTTGCCTACTCTTAAAGATGATCAAGAAACTTGCGTAGACTGTTGCAGAGGTAAGATGACTAAGATAAAGAAGAAATCTGCTGTACGAAGTTTAGACTTGTTAGAGGTTATTCACACTGATATTAGTGGACCATACACAGCTACTTTGTGCAGAAATTTTTATTTCATCACATTCATTGACGACTATTCTCGATATGGATACTTATACTTGATTAAAGAAAAGTCCGAATCTCTTGATAAATTCAAGATTTTTCGTACTGAAGTGGAGAAACAGTTGGGAAAATTTATTAAGATTGTCAGATCTGATCGTGGTGGTGAGTATTTTGGTAGGCACGGTGATGCTGGACAACTTAAAGGGCCGTTTGCAAAATACTTAGAGGATTCTGGGATTATAAGTCAGTTTACTATGCCCGGTAGTCCTGAACAAAATGGTGTAGCTGAAAGGCGGAATCGTACTCTTATGGACATGATGAGAAGTATGATTAGTAGGACAAATTTACCTAATTTTCTGTGGGGAGAAGCTTTGAAAACAGCTCTTTATATTCTAAATCGTGTTCCTACTAAAGCGGTTCCATTGACTCCTTTTGAGTTGTGGACTGGACGTAAACCTAGCTTGAATCATCTTAGAGTTTGGGGATGTCCAGCAGAAGTGAAGTTATATAATCCAACATTGAGTAAGCTGGATTTCAAAACTACTCGGTGTTACTTCGTATCTTACCCAGATCACTCAAAGGGGTATCGATTTTATAACCCTAATGGAGGTACAAGAATTGTGGAATCTCAGGCTGCAAAATTTCTAGAATTTGATGTAGCCGAAAAGAGTAGCTGCTCACAAGCTATCGAAAATGATAGTATGGTGGGAATTACTGGATCACTATCTCATCCTGTGCAAACAATTATGGAGCCTCCTATGCCACAAATTGAGCCTGTTGTGGTCCAGGATCCTATTGTTGAGATAGTTCCTGAAGAAATTCCACAAGCTCCTCAGATTCAAAATGAGGATCAAGTAGCTCCAGTCAGAAGATCAACTAGGGAAAGACGTTCAGCTATACCACCAGACTATCTAGTCTATCTGGGAGAGCATGATTATGACATAGGCTATGTTGTTGATCCCGTGACTTATACTGAAGTCATCTCATGTCCTCAATCAGATTTATGGTTAGATGCGATGAAAGATGAGATGCAATCCATGAAACACAATAGTATTTGGGAGCTTGTTGAATTGCCTAAAGGTTGTAAACCTATTGGCTGCAAATGGGTATTCAAGACTAAAAGGGATTCCAAAGGAAAGATTGAAAAGTTTAAAGCCAGACTAGTAGCTAAGGGTTTCACTCAAAGAGAAGGAATAGATTATGAAGCAACATTTTCTCCAATTTCTTCTAAAGATTCCTTTAGAGTGATCTTAGCATTAGTAGCTTATTACAATATGGAGTTACACCAGATGGATGTTAAAACTGCTTTTCTAAATGGAGACCTTGATGAGGAGGTTTATATGGTGCAGCCTGAAGGTTTTGTAGCAGATGACTCAGGTCAGCTTGTTTGTAGATTGAAAAAGTCTATTTATGGCCTTAAGCAAGCTTCTAGACAGTGGTATTTCAAGTTTCATAGTGTTGTTACTTCATTTGGATTTATTGAGAACAAAGTAGATCAGTGCATATACACTAAGGTCAGTGGGAGGAAATATATTTTTCTCATACTTTATGTAGATGATATCTTGCTTGCAAGTAGTGACATTGGTTTACTGCATGAGACAAAGCGGATGTTATCGAAAAATTTTGACATGAAAAACCTTGGTGAGGTGTCTTTTGTTCTTGGCATTGAGATCCATAGGGATCGCTCATGCCGTTCATTGGGTTTATCTCAGAGGGCGTATATTGATCGCGTTTTAGAAAGATTCAATATGCAGGATTGCAAACCAGGAATTGCTCCTGTTGTTAAGGGTGATAAATTGAGTCTTTCACAATGCCCTAATTCAGATTTTGAGAAAGCTCAAATGAAGGATGTACCTTATGCTAGTGTGCTTGGAAGCATCATGTATGCTCAAGTTTGCACTAGGCCAGATATTGCTTTTGCAACAGGGCTTCTAGGCAGATATCAGTCTAATCCAGGACGCGATCACTGGGTTGCTGCTAAGAAGGTTTTAAGGTACTTAAAGAGAACAAAAGATTATATGCTGATTTATAGATATGTTCCAGACTTGCAACTAGTCGGGTATTCAGATGCAGATTTTGCTGGTTGTCAAGATGATAAAAAATCAACGACTGGATACATATTTATGTTGGCAGGAGGTGCAGTGTCATGGAAGAGCGAGAAACAGAAATCCATATCTTCTTCAACCATGCAAGCGGAGTTTGTAGCATGTTTTTCAGCTGCTACTCAAGCTATTTGGCTCCGAAACCTCATTAGAGAGTTATCAGTTTATGATTTTGTGGATAGACCCATACAGTTATATTGTGACGATAACTCTGCAGTGTTGTTTATTAATAACAACAGAAGTTTAAAGGGGTCTAAACACATGGAGGTCAAGTTTTTGACTATAAAAGAATCGGTACAGAATGGTAACGTTGCAGTAGATTATATTCATACAGATGATATGGTTGCAGATCCACTAACTAAAGGCCTACGCCCATGTGTTTTTGATCGACATGTCATTAGTATGGGCCTAGGAGCGTCTAGGGATGCTGTTAATTAGTGGGAGCTGTGTTTTATTCTTCTTTGAATAAAGTTTACATCTGTTTTGTTATAATTTAGTAACAGTTTGATACATATATGTCAACTTTTGCATTCAATAAAATGTTTTTGAATGGATTGTTAATATGTTGATATATATTGTTAAAAGTCTCAGGGTATTGTTTAAACCTTGAGTGAAGGCTAGGGGCATCCGGGCATCCGGTTATTAGCCTTGTGCATATGTCTTGTGATACATAAAAAAAGGTTAACCATAAGGACAAGACATATGTGGGTTCATTGGAATCATAAAGCATTCTCTTGTGGCACAAGTTTTTGTGTCGCCTAAGGTAAGAGAATGGTGACTGACAAATGGGATCTCTCTATAAGAGATGTTATCCATTTGCCACACTACCATATTAAATCCATATCAATAAAGTTGAGAGCACTCGTGACCGTGGAAGGCTCTGTGTGTATACATGCAGTTACCGCCATGATTCGGTGTTTGAGACTTTATGGGATAGGATTGACTATTAAGAATTATCTCTGGACCAATGTGCGCACATAAGGTACGATTTCAATTAATATAGTCCAAGTGGGAGAATGTAAGAGTTTTTCTAATTGTGGACTACATTAATTGATATTGTAATTTACCGTTTAACGATTATCGTTTTACGGGGTTTGGTCTAAGATGAGATAGAAGGTTTCTTAATTAGTCTAATATGTGCTGGCTAGTGTGGGCCGAGTTGAGCCTGGCCCATAATGAGGGGGACTGGCTGGAAACTCTATAAATAGTGCTCAAGTCTCTCCTCTAACCCTAATTCTCACCTGTATCCTCACCTAAGGGGCGTTTACCTAATGCTGCACGTGAGGGGGCCGCCTCATTGAGCCAGTGATACGGAGGGCAATAGAGGAGAAGGACTTGCGCGTGGAACATTGTGTTTCCGCTTCCGCTTCAAGAACAATGGATCCCAAAATAGGTACGTCAATTCTTTCTACTCAATCATGCATGTTCTTGTTCTAGTTATGGAGATCTTGGGGTTTGCGCAATTTGCGTCTAACAACTAAGTCTCAAATTTGGGCGAAACGGAGCAAGGTTAGAGCATTTGAAGTGAGGAGCTAACCTGATCAAGAATGGAGTCGCCGTTACCGTGCGTTCGCCAACGAGGCTTAAGAAGACGATCGGTGTCCTTCCTTTTCATCTGAGGAACGAGTTTAATGCACGCAAGCCTTCGCTTAGCCACGGACGGAGATGGTGGCCCATGGTCGCGAAACATGTTCTCTCGCCAGTCGAGGACCAGAACAGAAGGAAATCAGCAGATTTTTGACAATTTTCCAAAAAAAAAAAAAAACTTCGGTTTCCCTTTTCAACTCTGCTCCTCTCTCTCTCTCTCTCTCTCTCTCTGGTTCTCATTCTGCGAACATCCTCCTTCTCTCCTTCTCTCCCTGGTTCAGCCTCTCTTTTTCTCCCTCGCCTCCTTTCTTTCTCGGCCTGACCCAGCACACCTCAAGCGAACGTCCTCTCCCCTCACCAAACAGAATCTTTTCTTCTGTCACCAGCGCCTCACCGTGCTCTTCTCACAAGCCACGCGCGCGTCCCTTTTTGCTTCTGTCATCGCATCTACATCACAGTCTCGTCAACGTGAACGTGTGCGAAGGAGAAGAACATAACGAAAGGGGCCGGGCCTTTAGAGAACAAAAATGGACTCAGAATCAGGAAAGAATAAATGAAGGAAAGGGGCTGAAGGAAAAGAAATGAATTTGGACCTAGAAGAAGTAAAAAGAATGGCGCTAGAAGGAGGGCTATGCGCATGGGCTTGGCAGGCCCAAAACTTGTTGAAGAGAATGAGCTGGATCCGAATTTTATTACTATTTTTATCATTCTTTATTACTATTATTTTTTATTTTTTTTTACTATTGCAAAAATGGACGGACGCCTAAAAATTCGGGTGTCAACATACACCTTTTTTTTCTGAAAAGAAAATATCACTATCAAATCTTTCAAGGCATTTAGGGTGCATTTGGTTCACAAAAATATTTTAATGACAATTGTATTATGTTTTCATCTTCTGTTTTCTTGAAAATATGTTTGGTGAGATAATATGTTTAGATAAGAATGAAACTTGTACAAAATAATGTAATTTTTGGTCATTTTCAGTTTTAAGGTTCAAATTATGAAAACGTGGCAACCAAAATTCCTACAAAAAAAAATGGAAACAAGAAATTGAAAATTTTCCATTTTACATTTATATTTTGCATGAAAAACCTTTTTCTTTAGAAAGACTTTGCCTTGAATCGAATGTAAATTTCTTGCTTGTGTTTTTGAGCCAGAGCAAAGTGAGCCACCCGTTTATGTAGATAGCTTAATATAGCTAGGCTTGCAAATTAGCTAGCCTAAATAGCTTTTCTAAGCTTAAGAAACAAGTGCCTTAACGTGGTAAAGACTTAGGTAGCACGAACACACGATACGACACGATACGACATGATGCGTCAACATGTTATTTCTTAAAAATTGAAAATTCCGACATGTTGGAACACGTTATATATTAAATGAATATTTTTTATTTTTTATTAATTTAATTCAAATTCAGTATATTTATTTTTTGAAATTATTTTTTTAATATCATTTACTTATTTTTCTAATTAAAAAAATCCCCACATCTACCTCACTCTCTTCTTTCCCTCATCCATTCCCCCCCCCCCCCCCCACCCCCCCAACCCCCAAATATATTTTTCTTTCCCTCCCACCATCGTCCATTCCCCCCACCCCTAAATTTTTTTTTTCTTTCCCTCCCCACCATCGTCCATTTCCCCCCACTTGTCCCTGTCACTTTCCCTCCCCCCAAAATATGTGATAGCCCATCATACTCCCATTTTTTAATTATTTTGTAGTCAAAAACCCTAGCTCCTTTACTCCTCCTCCTCGCCGCTCACCGCACGACCCTTCCTCTTCTCCTCCTCTCGACCCTTCTCCTTCCTCACCGCTTGCCGCACGACCCCCTTCCTCACCGCACGATCCCCTTCCTTGGCACTCACCGCTACTCACCGCACGACCCCCTTCCTCGTTGCTCGTCGCTCGCCGCACAACCGCCTTCCTCTCCTCTTCCTCTCGCCTTCGATCCTTTCTCCCTCGCGGCTACAGCCTTGTCAGATCCATGGCAGGCGGCCCTCGCCTCAGTTTATGCTCAGCCGTCTCTCACCGTCGCTCGCGGTCTGCTCCCTCGCTGTCACTTCCACCCTCCAGGACATGCGTGTCGAAACGTGTCGAGCAAAGGTTGACCACGTGTCGGAAAATCCGACACATGTTGACCGCGTGTCTGACCGTGTCCAATCGTGTTGACATGTCCAACATGCTCCTACACATGTTGGACACGATACGGAAGCACGAACAATGTGTCCGTGCTACCTAGGTAAAGACTCCATTGATGTCTAAAATCGGAAATTAGAAAATTTCTAAAGTTTGAAATTAGAAAATTTCTATTTTACATCTACATTTTGTGTGAGAGCTTTTTCTTAAGAAAGATTCTGCCTCAAATTGAATGGAAGTTCCTTGCTTATGTTTTTGGGCTAAACAAAAATGAGGTGCTCATTTTTGCTAGTAGCTTTATTCAGCTAAAGGCTTGTAGGTTAACTTGCCTGAAAAGCTTTCTTGAGCCTGAGAAAGAAGTGGCTTAACTTGGTGAAGACTCCATTGGTGTCTAGAATCAAAAATTAGAAAATTTCCATTTTACATCTACATTTTGTGTGAAAGCTTTTTCTTTAGAAAGATTCCACTTTGAATTGAATGGAAGTTCCTTGCTTGTATTTTTGGCAAGACAAAAGTGAGGTGCCAGTTTTTGCCGATAGGTTTATTCGGCTAAAGGCTTGCAAGTCAAGTTCCTTGAATAGCTTTCTTGAGCTTGAGAAAGAAGTGGCTTAACTTGATAAAAACTGCATTGGTGTCTAAAACTGGAAATTTAAAACTTTCCATTTTAAATCTTTAGAAAGTTTCTACCTTGAGTTGAATGAAAGTTTTTTGCTTTTATTTTTGGGCTAGACAAAAGTGAGGAGCTAGTTTTTGCCGATAGGTTTATTCGGCTAAAGGCTTGTAAATTAACTTGCTTGAGTAGCTTTGCTGAGCCCAAGAAAGAAATTGCCTAACTTGGTAAAGACTCCATTGGTGTGTAAAATCGGAAATTGGATAATTTCCATCTTACATCTATATTTTGCGTAAGCTTTTTCTTTAGAAAGACTCCATCTTGAATGGAATAGAAGCTCCTTGCTTGTGCTTTTCAGCCAGACAAAAGTGAGCTGCTTGTTTTTGCTAATAGTTTTATACGGCTAAAGGCTTGCAAATTAATTTGTCTAAATGGCTTTTCCCGAGTCTGAGAAAGAAGTGTCTTAACTTGGTAAAGACTCCACTGGTGTCAAGGAACAAAATGACCTTTATTGTAAAAAAGAGAGATTGAGTCACCTCAAAGTAATGGTTCGATCACTAAAGATTGAACCTAATGATCTGTGGTCCCAAAGCTAGAGCCTATTCACTAATTTGTATAGGGCTAGTTTATATTCCATGCAATAATCTCCTTTACGTTTAGGTAATCCAACCATTATAAAGTGAATAAAAAATTATACGCTTTACTTGCTCTTGGTGTAGGGGCTTACCTTTACACTAGGCAATGTATTTCTATAAAAAGGAGGAATGAACCTCGCTTAGGGAAACTAAAACTCTTTGATAATTGGATATCTTACCCTTGTTTGCATCCTCCATTTACTTTGTTGTTGAAAGACTGTGTCGCGACCTAAATTTTGGGTGCACCACCTAAGTTTAGGCTAATGGACTACTAAGTCTTTAAACTTAGCTTGGGCTCTCGCAAACTCATACCAATTCGCGACTTAAGGTTCAAATATTTAACATGCAAATGATTATTATCTAGGAGTCGCCACTAATCGGTTTATGGTAGGTCGATTAAACACCTGAGTAAAATAATGAGAGAATTATTTTACTCCTACGAACCAGAGACTAAGGTACGGGGATTTGGTTACACTAGATTTCTCTAATGCTCTTTCAATACCATTTCTTTTTAATTTTCAAAATATTTTTGCAGGCAGCTTGAATTTATTTTAACTTAAATCACTATTATGCAAAAAGGTGATCACACAAATGCTCAAACATTTAATAAATAAATTGCATCACCCAAAGCAAACAATTTTTTTTGGGTTTTCTTGAAAATTAGAATGACTTAATCTTATTAATATGCAAATTCTAATTAAATGGGCCTATTATGCAACCTAGTTATTATGTACCTCATGACCTAACTTCACTGATGAACAAATTCTGATTACATGGTCCTATTATGCAAGCTAGTTAACATGCACCTAGTATTTTTGCATTTTTTTTATTGAAATTCAGAATTTATGAAAACCCTAATTAATCTATCTAAAAAGGGATAATCTTCCAATTTATTCTAGGGATTAATTTGACTTAAACCCTATCATTTCTTAGAAAATTATTTTTTGGAAAAATGAGATAATTAAAAATGTGCGAACACTATCTAAAACCCTAAAGAATTTATTTAGGTTCAACCCTAACTTATTTCTAAAAATGCAATCCTAGAAATGTAATCCTAAGAAAATTCTAATTTACTAAACCTAAATGTCTGATTTACTAAACCTATATGCTCATGTAGAATTTTGATTTTTTTGATTTTTTTAATTTTTTAAAAGATAAGTAATTATTAAATAAATATTAAATCTAAACTATCAGCAAAATAAAGAATTAAAATAATCGAAAAAATAACATGTTGTCTTACAGGTCAAATTAACGATTATCTTAATCCTAATTATCCGAAATCTTACGGATCAAATTAATAATTATAATGATTTAACAATTGAAATTCTACTGAAAGCCCAAAAATTAATATAATAAAAAAAATAATCTGTTGTCTCTCGGATTAAATTAATAATTACAATAATTCCGGACAAAATCCCTATGGATAATGCCTACAAAACTCATAAAATGGAAACCACCTTATAATAATAATGAAACTTAAAAAAAAATAACATAAAATAAAAATAAACTAAACTACCTAAAGGGGGAAAACGACGATGGATGCCACCGGGCGGTCGCTGACCAGTGTCAGGACTCCAGCGAGAGCTGGTCGACGGCGACGGTAGGGTGCGTCGCAAGCGGTGGTGCCGAGGCGACAGCAAGCGGCGCGGCGTGCAGCGACCAGCAAAGGGGAACAGAGGCGTTGCGGGCTGTTCGCGGAGGTGCAGCGGCGAGGGGGCTGACGGTGTTCAGGTGTTCGCGTTGGGCGCGCAAGCAGAGGCTGGCGAGCGCGACGGGGCCGAGCGGGATGCTGAGGCGGTGGCGAGCAACGGGCCGGACTCAGCGACAGGTGGGTCGCAGGTTGCAGAGGCGCGGCGGCGTCGGGCTCCGAGCGGTGGTGCAGCTATAGGCGGAGCAGAGGGGGTCGGTGCAGGTTGCTGTAGCGGGCGGTCAAGGCAGAGCGGCGAAGGCGTCGGGTGCTGCTCGGGGACAGCGAGTGGAGGCTTGGCTTGCACAAATCGCGGCTGGAGCAGAGGACGTCGGGCGCTGAGTCGCGGGCGTTGGCGAACGCAGCGACGAGTGAGCTGGCGGAGGTGTCGAGTTGCCGCAGCTACAGCAGGGACGACAAGCAGCGGTGCTGGTGCGGTGGCCAGCTGGAGGAGTGAGCGGCTTTGCCGCGCGGCGTCCAGCGCAGGGGGTGACTGGCGAATTGCTGGTGAAGCGACAGCGGACAGCGAAGAGAGTGCTGCACGAAGGAGAAGAACAGTGCACTGTTCTGTTTTCTTTTTCTTTTTTTTTTTTACTCTCTCACCTCTCACGTCACTTCTCTCTCTCTCTCTTTTCTCTGTTCTGCAGCTGACTTTTCTCTTTTCTTGTCAAAGAAAGAAAAAAGAAAATGCTTTCTCTTTGACCAAGACAGACGAGGCCTTCTTGCAAAAATTCATTCTTTTCTTCGAATTTTCTCTCTCCGAAATTTTTTTTTTTTTGGTAAAAGTCTCTCTCCGAAACTTTTTGCTCTCATTTTTTCGAAAATCCACCCCCGTTATGAAAAATGAGCCTCTCTTTGATAGTGATTCGAAACGGTCTCTTTACATAGTATTTCCCGAATTACCATTTTTTGTCACATTAAATTAAATCTATATGATTTGGCAATCGGTTCAATTCTTACCCATTTTTCACTTGATTTCAAAATTGTTGCTGTATTTAACAAAATCCGGACATCCATCAGAATTCCATATTTCCTTGCATAATTCAATCAAATTAATTTCTCCCATTTCATTTTTTCTTTTTATTTGTTCGAAATGCAATTTTATTTTTTCAAAATTAGGTGTCAACAGACCGCAACAAGGAGAGCATCCCAATGGTGCTGCAGCCAAGTGAAATACAAGGAAATTCGAATCCTGCAAACCACCACCAAATACATATTCATGTTCCAACCCAGAAAAATTTATGGTATAAGCGATGTGGTGTTATAATTTCTTTGTTTCCTTTATCTAGTTTGGCGGCATATGTAGTTGGAACTAAATAAATTTCCAACGACGAACTAAAACTGCAAAGGCAATGTGTGGCCATCAAATACAGTTGATTGATTCAAGGAACCAGTAAGCAAAAGCAAAACGTATTCCTCAAATATCCTAAGTTTGGTATGACTTGGCTGCACCAGTTCCCTCGTAGTCCCTCGTAGTTATGGATGATGATGCGACTGCTTTTTGTCAATCCTAGTTTCGTCACTAACAAGGACTCGATGACCAATTCATTAAAATTAACTATCAGAAAATTTCCTCTTATCAGAAAGTTTTGTCCGAACGATCACATTGCGAGGACTAATTATTTTCTATGTCTACTTAAAATGCAAATCGGATTTGCAGTTGGTTGTCCAACAAAGCAATTTCATCAAGAGAAGACGGCCAAATAAATGGGTTTTGAATATTTAATTATTATCATTAAGAGACTACATAAGACTTGTCCTTTAAAGACTTGATTCTCGAGGTAATCAATTCATTGTAGTCATCTCCAAAAAGGAAAGCATGGTGTTGTTCTAAGCCAAAAATAACTTGTCAATAAAAATGGTTGTTACTATTATAAGTGATGAAACTTTTAACACTTCTAGTGTCCTTATACCTATTTTTGGACTAGACAAAGTGAGATGCTCGTTTTTGTCGATAGCTTTGTCAAGCTAAAAGCTAGCAAAATAACTTGCTTGAATAACTTTCCCAAGCTCGAGAAAGAAGTAACTTAACTTGGTAAAGACTCCTCTGGTGTCAAGGAATAGAATGAACTATATCATAAGAAAGAGAAACAGAGTCACCTTCATGTAATAGTTCGATCACTAGGTACTGAACCTAATAATGTGTGGCCCCAGAGCCTCAGCCTACTTACCAACTTGTAAAGGTCTAGTCTTTATTTCAAGTGATAATCCTTTTTACATTTAAGTAATTCAACCGCTTCGATCCAAAAGAAAAAAAAAGGTAATCCACTCGCTATAAAGCTAATAAAAAATTATATGCTTTACTTGCTCTAGGTGTAGGTTTACATTAGGTGAGGTACTTGTATAAAAGGAAAGAATGAACTCGGCCTAGGAAGACTAAAACTTAATTGAATATCTTACCCATTTTTGCATCCTCCGTTTACTTTGTTATTAAAAGATTTCAACGAGGAGAGCAACCCAATGGCGCCGCATCGAAGTGAAATACAAGGAAATTCGAATCTTGCAAAGCCACCACCAGGTACATGTTCATGTTCCAAACCAGAAAGATTAATGGTATAAGTGATAGGGTCTTACAATTTCTTTGTTTCCTTTATCTAGTTTGGCGGCATATTTAATTGGAACTAATTACGGATGCCGAAATTATGTAATTTCCACGAACTAAAAATGCAAAAGCAATGTGTGTTTACCAAATACTGCTAATTGATTCATTTTTTCGGGTCCGTGGTATGACTATCCCTTTCAAGTAAACAGTGAACACACAAAATGTATTACTCAAAGTCAATCTCCTAATCTGGGATGACTTGGCTCCACAAGTTCCCTTATAGTTGTCGATGCTGATACCACTGCCTTGTGTCATCCTAGTTTCATTACTTACAAGCACTCAATGACCAGTTCATTAAGGTTAATTACGAGAAAATTTCCTATTATCAAGAGAGTTTTGTCTAAACAATTACCTCATGAGGACTAATCATTTTCTATGTCTACTTAACACACACATTGTCTGACCAAAAAAAAAACACACACACATTGAATTTGCCGCTGATTGTCCTACAATGCAATTTCATGAAGAGCAAAGGGCAAAATAAATGGGTTCTAAATAGTTAATTACCTATCATTAAGAGACTACATGAGACTAAGCCTTTGAAGACATGATCCTCGCCTATTCGGTGTAGTCATCTCCAAAAAAAGAAATATGTAATGTTGTTTTGAGCCAAAAATAACTCATCGAAGTGCAAATTTAACATTAAAGAAGAAAATTCACTCTCGAGCACCTTGTCCAAGATACATGGAATGCTGGAGTGTTCTTGCCACAAATAATATGGCTCTTGTAGGAAAAATTAGATCAATTTTTTTCCCAACCGTTATGTATTTCCAATAAAGTTTAATCTATCTAATTTATTTAAGGAAAAAAAATCCATTCAATGTATCGGTGTCATCAGAGTAATCATGTTACGAACTTGTATCACGTATCAATGTAACTAATAAATTAACTGTATTAGTTGATGAAATCGATGTGATTAAGTCAATTCATTTATTTTTATTTATGTATAGTTATGTTAGAATTGTTATATCAAGTTGCGAAGATACGTAAATATTTGTATAAACTTAATTTATGAAGGATAACGCATTTAAGATCAATGGCAACAACAAATAAACACATCGTCCAATTTAAGAAAGTTAGAAGGTCCCACGAAATAAATTCATGACATAATACCTATCCTAAAAAAAATATGATCTCTATTGAGTTTAACGTTAATATTTTTTTGTTTAAAAGTCTACCATCTAAGTTTAATATAGAAAATTTCATGGGCTAAATGACATCATAAGTGCCAAAATTTTTGTATGACGCTCATTTTAATGCTAAAATTTTTAACTAGCTCACTTAAGTACCAAATTAAAGAAAAATGATTACTTAGGATGTGTATGATAAACATTTTATTTCTGTCCATAACTATTTTCTATTCTTGGGAATAGATTTAGAACAGAAATTCTTTTAATAATGCAATTTTTTTTTTTAAATTCTGGAACAAATTTTTAGTCTAGAAATAGGTTTGGAAAAAAAAATGAGAAGTGAAATTTTTTCACTTTTCTATTTCTGTAATAGAAATGATAAATAAAACCTTTTCTTATTGCTCCTCCTCGTCACTAGCCACCTACCTGCCCCTCGACGGCCAACAGTCGTCGGTCGTCGATCGCCGCCATCCGCCAACCTCCATTGCCGTCTTAGAAGGAGAAATTTTATATTGTTATCAAACGAATTTCTACTCTTAAAATAAAAATTTTATATTGTTATCAAACACATATTTTTGGTCAAAAACTTGTCCGGAGAATAAAAATAAAAATCTATTTCTGGAATAAAAAGTGAATTTTGGAAAATAATGGTTATCATTCGCACCCTTAATTGTCTAGCGAGAATTTTAGACTAAACGTATTACGTGGCACTTATAATTAAAAATATTAAAATGAGTTGGCATTTTTTTATTTAAAGAAATCCAATCCACGTGGACATGCAAAATGACATGGCTCAATCTAACGTGGCTTGGTAGGACATAAATGATGTCACTCAATCCAACCAATCAAAAACAATATCGCACCAAGGAAGGTTTTGGGGTTCAATCATCTTCAACATTATACCGTCGCACTGTCACATCACTCTGCTTGTCACCATCGCTCACCGTCTCTATCACTCACATGCATGGCCACCATCGATCACCGCGTCACCTCGGCCATTCTCCCAAAGGCATCATCAAACCAAGCATGAGGAGAGACATGGGCAGCCACTATTAATCCACACCAATTAGGGGTGGGTATGATTTCAGGGTATAGCCTAAAATTGAATAATTGAATCGGTGGGAACCAGTCAGATTTTTAGATTTTAGAGTATGCATGGTAGATTCACATTTCAATAAATGAGGAACTTATTTTGACGTTCCAAGTGAAATGTAGAACTGCTTATCCTCTATTTACAAGTACTCTTTTGCTACGTAAACCTGAATTGATTTGTTGAAGCCAAAGCAAAGCTATGGACTATCAATGATTGGATATAGCCTTCGAGTCCTTGTTTGGTTGTTGCGCACTTAAAAAGTCTTAAAAGCTAGTTAACTTCTGTCCTTTTTTCATGTTAAAATCATAGAAAAATGACAAATTAGGCTTAAATAAAAATAAAACCAAAAAAATGAAATTGGTCGGTTCCCTAGTAGACCCTATAACTGATAGGGCAGGTTTTAGGTTTCAAAAAATTAGAAACCTATTCTGACGGGTAGCTTCTAGGTTCCAAGGGGAATCAAGAACCACCCAATCCTAACACCGGTCACCAATATCTCGGGCCAGCCAGAGCCTGACACCACCTGCTATTCACCACCCTTGCTGGTCGCTGGTGAAGCCGCAATCAGTTCGTCCCGTGTTTGCTCTGTTTTCTGGTGAAGAAGGCTTGAAGAGTTTGGGGGTCGCCTGAGGCTCGTTCATTAGCGTCAACCACTAGTGACGGCTTTCCTCACTGTTTTCAAGCCGCTGGAGCCACTGCCGACCATCGTCATTTGTCATCTCGGAGCAACAGAGGAGCAGCTCTGTTCTGCCTTGTTTGACACTTAAGAGAATTAATTTGAAATCTATAACGAGAAAATTTCAGGGATTTTAGGAGGCAAGATCGTGAAAGAGATCACGGCCAGCCAGGAGGAGAAATCAATGGGATATTTTTACTTGAAAATATGGCAGACGAGAAGCAAGATAGGTAAGAGATTGAGCGGGGGGTTGGAATGAGAGAAATTAAGGGAAATAATCAAGAATTTAATGCTGATGGAGTGACCTGGCCATGAAATCTTTAGGGTGAAGAGTAAACTTAGGAAAGGAATAGATGGGATTTGCAGCAATATGGAAAGAATATTCATTCACTCGGCCAAATTTGGGCGTTCACACGCAGAAATACAACCGAGAAAAGTTGAATGAAGCAAATGGAGATTTGATGGCAAATCACGACAAGAGGATGGCCAAATCCTGGGATTTGAGTGCATGAACGAAGGAAATTTTTGCCCAATAAAAAGATAGGATTTTTCACATCTCGAGGGGGACTTTTGGCTGGAGTGGAGGCCAACACGAGAAACAGAAACAGAAAGAGGAAGAGACGTAAAAGGACCATCATCTTTTTGCTGGGCAGTTCACGATTAGCACCGCAACACATAAATGCTTTGCAAGTTCGTGACCATGGAGGATCTGCAGAGGGAAGAGATTAAAGATTGTCACACAACATTTTTCGTGTCTAAAATCAGAATTTGGAAAATTTCCATTTTACATCTATATTTTGTGTGAAACCTTTTTCTTTAGAAAGATTCTATCTTGAATCGAATTGAAGTTTCTTGCTTGTGTTTTTTGGGCTAAACAAAAGTGAGGCACTCGTTTTTCTGAAAGCTTTTTTTGGCTAAAAACTTATAAATGCACTTGCTTGAATAACTTTCCTGAGCTCGAGGAAAAAGTGGCTTCACTTGATTAAATAATCCATTGGTGTCAAGGGATGAAATGAACTCTATTGTAAAAAGAGAGACATAATCACCTTAATGTAATGATTCAACCACTAGGTGATCTGCAGCCCTAAAGCCTGAGCTTGTTGCCATCTTGTATAGGTTTAGTATATAATCCCAGTGATAATTCATTTTACACTCGAGTAATCCAACCACTTTAATGTGAAAAAAAAAAAAAAAGAATATGCTTTACTTGCTCTTGGTGTAGGGGCTTACCTTTACACTAGGGGAGGTACTTCTATAAAAAGGAAAGAATGAACTCCGCTTATGGATACTAAAATTCTTTGGCAATTGAATATCTTTCCCATTTTTGCATCCTCCTTTTACTTTGCTATTGAAAGACTGCGACGAGAGAGTGGCCCAATGTCACCGGAACCAAGGGAAATACAGGGAAATTTGAACTCTGCTGGGCCACCACCAGGTACATACCTCTTCAAGTTCCAGCCCAGAAAAATTTATGGCATGGGCAATGTGGTCTTATAATTTCTTTGTTTCCTTTATCTAGTTTGGCGGCTCATTCAAATGGAACTAATTACGGAGGCCGAAAAATTTTGATTCCCACCAACTAAAAATGCACGTAAACTTTTAATTTTTTTTTTTTAGATTCTAGAGTGACTATTCATCTATTTCGTCCCCCCCCCCAAAAAATTGGACGAACTTGCGTTAACTCCGGTTTTCTTCCTTCTATTATCCAAGATGTTTGTGTGGACGTGGACTCCAACAAGAAACTAATCCTTCAGAAATACAAACTTCTCTTGATGAAGCAGAGCGATGGACGCCGTTGCCAAGTGGGCCGTTGCTTTCTCTGTTGATTAGACAGGATTTATCTAAGTCGTTCATAATAAGTTGATATATGTTGCGTAATTCTCTTTCTACCAAATAAATAAATAAATGAATCGCGGGAATAGGCACTCAAGTAAATGATTTTTTTTACCAATATGATCCTCAAATGATTAAAAAAAAGTCATGGCACTCAAATGATAAAAAAAATATCATAGCCCTTAAGTGAGTACCGTATGAAAATTATAACACGCTGATGTTCTTATTCTCTCCTTTTGATATAAAGAGGTTTACTTAGACATTGATTCAAGAGGCACAACATCTGGTGAAGCTTCTCAGGGCGGTCATGGACCAACTGAAGGTGTGCCACTTCGAAGTCTTAGTTCTCATTTTTCATAAATCTTGTGTTGGCTGAATTTTATTTTGCTCCAAAGCATTACAAATTCATAGCATATAAATGTTAAAATATGAATTCAAATATAATCATCATAATTTTCAAAATTCAAATAATATCTTGAATTATCACTAAGAAAGCCCAATTTGTTTATTTATTTATTTATTTATACTATGAAAGAGTAAAAGATCATGCTCATCAATTATGAATGATATTGTGGATAAGACCAATGGCAACGAGAAAACTCATTCGCGACACTATACCTATCTCGAAAAAAAAAAATTCCGAATATCTATTCACTGTAATGTTTAATTTTTTGTTTAGAAGTTTACTATCTAAGTTTAATACAAAAAATTCCACGCAATGAATGAGCTTGCTATGAGTCATCGATAGATGACCTATAGCATACAATGGGTAATTAATTTTTCCAGGGTTATGTATGTTCATTTATCTTTTGGGTAACAAAGAGATTCTCGTGGACTTCATTTCAAAAGACACATCAAGTGATAAAGCTTCTTAAGATGTTTGCAAAACAACTAAAGGTTCGTCAATTTTAACTTTTAATTTTTCCTTTTCCATAAATCTTATGTTTCTTGCATTTTTACTCTCTTTTTTTAATTCGGAATATTTTAAATTCACGGCGTACAAATGCTGACAAAAAAAGTTAAAATATGATCTTTCCATAATTTTAAAATCATAATAATATCTTTAATTTTAATTGAGAAATCCCCCTCCTCCAAAAACAAAAGAAAGAGGGAAAGAAAGAACGAACGAACTGACTTCCAAAGAGTAAACGAAGGCGCCCGTGGAAACAGGCCTGTTGAGTAACGACCGCCTCTTGATTTGGATTGGAATTTCATCGGAACTTTTTGCACTTGCACGTGACCTTAAAAACAAGAAGTGCGAAAGACTGAGGACTTTTAAATTTCAATATTTGCAGTCATGCCACAAGTGGAGGTCAGTGAGGATTATCGATCATTGTTTGAAGCCGCAGTAAAAGGTGATTGGAAAGGTGCCGAGGAAATCCTCAATCATGATCCCGAAGCAATCACGGCCACAATTTTGACCTCAGAAACTGGTCCAGCTACTGTGAGCGATATTGCGGTTACGACCGGACAAGATCAATTTATGGAAAACCTGGTTAAGCGCGCTGCGAAAAATAAAGCTACCATTTTAAAGGGTGCCCTCTACCATGCTGCTCGGACGGGAAGTATAAGAAGGGTAAAGGAATTAGTAGGTGATCCTGACAAAGTTGCCGAATCAGGTGTAGGAGAATCAGGTGTAGAATTTGCCTTGTCAATTGCTACTGAAAAAGCTCCTAAGCAAAAGGAGGTTATCTGGTACCTAGCCAGACGTATGAAATCTCTCCCAAAGTATAATACCGTGCTCAACCTTATTAAGGCTGGCCATTTGGGTAGGATTTTACACTCACTCATCTTATCTGATTTCCTCCACTGTCTACTTGAATTAATATTTTTGTTCTTGTGTCCCAAAAGACATACTCTTGTATTTAGTTAACAAATACCCCGACTTGACGAAATTTGACGAGAGCGAAAACCGTGGCCTGTTAAAAGACTTAGTACAAGTGAAGTCTTACTACCACAGTGGTGCTCAACTCAATTTTTGGGGAAAGTGTATTTACCGATGTAGGTACTTTTTGCGCTTCTTTTGTTAGATATGCACAATTAGAGCAACTCTATCCTCATAGTGTTCGTTCTATCTATTCCCTTTTTAGGTATCCCTTCCTCGGTTGATCCATCATCTCACAACGTCAAAGACACCAAGATAGCTCGAGGTATTTTTGTTAATCTACTGATGGATGGACTAATACGGCAAAAAGCATATCATTCAAATCTTACTCATAAAAAGTTAAGGGATAGGGACTACATTAGTGTATACAATTAATATCTAAATCATAATGTGCATAACAAGTTAATTTCTAATTTAACAACAAGTAACGCTATTTACACCCCCATTTTAGCTAAAACACTCATTTTTTTCCAACAAACTAATCAAAATAACCCCCTCCAAATTATTGTTTCTTTATATATTATACTAACCTGCAAAACTGCCTAAATTTTTATCATCTCACTAATCTTATCAATTTCACAATATAAATGTCAGTTTACATCCAAAAGGATATTTTAATATCATTTATCCTATTATTATCTTGTCTAAACAAGATTGTTAATTTTAATTTATGATATCATATTTTAATCACAAAAGTTATATAGAAGGTTAGAAAATTCTAGTTCTGATGGCTTATGGATACACTATTAATTGCATATTCTTATCAAATAGTTTGAGGGAAACTTTATTTCAAAGTTGAAAATTAAAATTTAATCTAATTATCTAGCCGATTTTGACATTGTGAGTGGTTCTCTGGAATAAGTTTGTAGGTTTATAAAGCAAAAATAAACATCGTTGATTTTTACTTTTTTTTCTTTGGGCTTTTTAGACTATAATATGAATTGCAAGATAGGGGTTAAAATTTTATTTACGCTTTCTTTACTTTAAAACTCACACCAGATTTTTTCAAAGGAAAGTTTTGAGCATGTTTTAAAATTTGGACACACTTGATATGAGGTTGAATCTATGATCGTTATAGTTACTTTCTTCATAATTGGACTAGAACGACAAGAAGTTTCTTTTCTTTTCTTTTCTTTTTCCTTTATGTTCTTATCCTTGGCTAATATTTAGATATGATCTAAATATAAATATGTTTGACATGTGATCATATGTTTGACATGTGATCATGCTTCTAACAATTTAACCCTTTTGAAAATATAATACCATAAATTAAAATTGACAACATTTTGTAGGCAAAGTTAGAATAAGATGCATGATAAAGTGATATTTTGTTGGGTAATAATGGAGCATTAGAATAAGATGCGTGATAAAGTGATATTTTGTTAGGTAATAATGGAGCATTTCTATTGTGAAATTGATGAAAGTGATAATAATAATAATAATAATAATAATAATAATAATAATAATAATAATAATAATAATAATAATAATAATAATAATAATAATAATAATAATAATAATAATAATAATAATAATAATAATAATAATAATAATAATAATAATAATAATAATAATAATAATAATAATAATAATAATAATAATAATAATAATAATAATAATAATAATAATAATAATAATAATAATAATAATAATAATAATAATAATAATAATAATAATAATAATAATAATAATAATAATAATAATAATAATAATAAAAGAAACAATACTTTGAAGAGAGAAATGAGGGTATTTCGGTAGAGGGTATTTCAGTAAGTTACCTGGAAAAAAGGAGTCTCTTAGCCAAAATGGAGATAGGAAATAGGGCCGCACTTAGCATTTGTGTAATTAGTTTGAGAAGTCTTACTTAATGTTGGATTGCCAAGTAGAAATCTTGAGAATTGTAAATTTGAATGTCAAGTCAAGGAGGCTGATTGATCCAAGTTTTCTAATATTGAGCATTATTAAATTTAATTACATGTGCAATTTTCATTTCACAAATGTGATATGTATCTTTTTGTTCGTCATCAATTCCTAATTTGCTGACGTGATGCTTCTCTCCTCTTAATGGTGGTAGAACCAGCAATTCCTTGGTTCAACATATTAAACTGGAATCTCTACACAAAACCATGTATACAAATTGGCATAGTATCTTCAGACCAAAAAAAAAAAAAAAAACAAATGCGGTGGTATCTACAGAAAAATGACCTTATTTATCCATGGTTAGAGATCTCTATTTTATATTGTAAATTGATGTGCTCGATGTATCCCTTTAGGATCATAGTTTTTAATATGGATTGATTCTCGATTCATATATTACATATGATTGGATTTCATTCAATTTAAAGTCCAATCGACATGTATTCAATAGGAGAATCTGTAAAAATAGTTAGGTTGAAAATTGATCTATCGATAAATGGCTGAATCTATCCATTTTTCCGAACTCTTTTTTTTTTCCATGACATTGTGTGTGTTCATCCATAAATCCATTTGTTCTTTGATACATGCATTTTGATTTTCAAGCCATATGAAGTTTGCTTCTCCAATTAATGCGTTAAATTCATCATTCTCTTCTCAACTACTAAACACATGCACATGCGCATACATAAGATCACGACCTAAATGCGAAAGCCTCTATAACCTTTTGAATTTTCATCGCAGGCAAAATTGCTCATCTAGTGTTACGTGTAACACCTTTTATCAAAAGGATTGGAGAATTGAAGTTACGGCACGAATGCTGGCTTGAGTTAGCAATTCTAGTTTTTAAAGAGAAAAAGGATCCTACGAAAACTCCTGAAATGCTCCAATTGACTTCAGACATTGTCCTTGAAGCTGCATCTAATGGAATATCTGAAATTGTCAAGTTATGTCTTAAGCAATATCCGGAACTGATGTGGGATATAGGATTCACAAATAAACTGATTGAAGAAGTTGTGAGGGGACGGCATGTTGAGTTGTTTAGACTAATGAATGCACACGACACAATTCCAAACTTGAGGTACGACATTCGCAGGAACCGCGACCTGATGGAGGCAGTAGTAGGATGGTCAACAGGATATGCACCGGCAGATGTTTCTGGGTCAGCTTTTCTTATGCAAAGGGAACTTCAATGGTTTGAGGTCGGTTCACTATATTTGTTTGCCACTCTTTAATTTATTCACATTCATGTTAATAGACGTTCTTAATTTTCTGAAGGTACTGGAAAATAGGAGCTCTCCTAAAATTGAAAGTCTAAAATTCAAGGTCAGTTCACCTTATTTGTTTTGCCACCCTTTTGTGCTATTTAATTTACATTTGTGTTGATAAATGAAGGTGAAGAAAGATGAGAGCGATCCTTCTTCTCAAAGTCTGAAATTTGAGAAAACAAACGAAAGGAGAGGGAAAACATATTGGGAAGTCTTTGTAGAACAGCGCAAAGGTTTGCTCCAAGAGGCAGGACAATGGATGAAGGATACATCATCATCTTGTAGCTTTGTAGCGATTCTCATCACTGCAGTAGCTTTTGCTGCAGCTTTTACTGTTCCTGGAGGCAACGATGACAATACAGGGCTCCCGATCTTTTTGAAGAAGACCTCATTCATGGTATTCATGATTGCGGACGCTCTAGCTCTCTTCTCCTCTATCACTGCCACCTTGATGTTCTTGGCTATCCTAACTACGCGCTATGCCCCAAAAGATTTCCTCCGCTCACTACCAAGAAAAATGATATTAGGCCTCACCTTTCTCTTTCTCTCTTTGGCCTTCATGCTCGTGGCTTTTGGCTCTGCTCTTATGATCATCCTAAGCGAACGATGGAAGTGGATTTACATCCCCATTACTTTGTTGGATGCCGTCCCTATCGTATTGTTCGCAATCCTACAGCTTCCCTTGTATGTTGAAATGGTTAAATCCACCTATTGCCCTCGCCTCTATCGTCCCGTGAATATTTGGAAATGATTTCTGCTATTATTATGGAACAAGGACATCTATGATGTGATCTTTGTTTGCACTTGTTATTGTGTATGAAATGCAAATATTATGGTGTTTACTCATGTTTTAAGACTATTGAGGTATGACATTAGCCATATTTATGCGTAAGTTTAATGTATGTTATCAAGCGCACGCCTTATCGCTATGGGTTATTTGGTTTTTTTACCCTCAAACAGTGAACAATTACTTCATTGCTTGTGGTATTAACTACTAAGGTGAACCCAATTCTTCAAAGAATTGGCAACATGGCCATCAATATTTAAATTGATAGGGTTCTTCCATAGAAATTCTCTATCCTACAGAAGATGGCCGCCCAAGTAGTGGCCCACCACAAGGAAATTCTCATATGGCAAGCCGAGCAAGCAACTATTTTAGTTCAATGGAAGCTGAGCCTTCAAAATCAGTCTTCACCCACTGCCCACACTTTCGCCGCATCCTCTCATCCAAATCTTTGGCTTTGACCTCTGCCATCTCAGTCGCATTGGCCATCGATGCCTCCTGCACTTCCGTTATCATCATGCTCCGCTTCTTCTCCGTCGCATCACCCCTTCCCAACTTCTCACCCAGCAACAGTGCACGGTGCTTGTTAGCAGCAGCACCAACTCCATCAGAAACATCGCCATCAAAATCCCGCACTCCCGCCTCACCATGACTTTAGCCTCTTTCAGTTCTCTCTGTGATCACAGCAGCAAAAGGCTTAGATGTTTCTTTGGTGAATCGCGCTAGTACAGCAAGCACCTGGCCGGACAGAGGAACAACGTACCTGGATGCAATTGACATGTGGAGACATTTCAATGTCGTGACAAGATGACCAAATAAGGTATACTCTCATAGCAAACGACCTAGAATCTCAAAGGTCACATCTCAACGAACAATAATGGTGCGTACGATAACATTTTTATTCTCAAAAATAATTTTTATTCAGAAATAATTTTTTATATTTTTATTCCCTGAACGAATTTTTGAACATTTGAAGATATTTTGTAATTGCACAAAATTTTTATTCTCGGAACATAAACATATTTGGTACAACCCCAAATTTTTTTGCGACTTAGAATTTCTTTTAATTTATTAATAATTTTAAACATTTTTTCTCTTTTTTCTTTTAACTTTTTGTCCTTTTTCTTTTTCCTCTAGCTGGTCATCGGCGAGATGCTCTCGATCCTCGCCTAGCCACCGCGAGGTTGGCATCGCTCGGCTGGGCAACATCAACCTCGTGGTGGCTAGGCGAGGCTCAAGGGGACCTCGTCAGGGGCAAAACGAGGCTCCCGTGAGGTCGCCGGGTCTTGTCTGGCTTATCGCCGGCCATCGCCAAGGCCGGCAATAGGCTAGGAGTAGAAGAGGAAGAAGAGAAAAAGAAAGAAAAGAAAAGAGAAAATGCTTGTTTTTTGATTTGTTCTTAGGAACAAAGAGACTTTTTTTTACTTATTTTCTTTTTGTATTTGCTCCAAATCTACTCTTGAGAATAAAAATCGACACAAACGGATTTCTATTCTCGAGAATAAAGAAATAAAGAAATAAAGACGTTACTAAATGCACTCTAAATTATATTCAAAATCTATTACTAAACTAAAATGAGGCATTGCTTGAATGATTTATTACCCCTAATTGAGATAGCCACTTCGAATTCAAATTAGGTTACATGAAGTAACTCCTACAATAATTTAGAATGGTCTTTTGTATAAGATAGATTAAAGATGCAGATTGGATCGAGTCTGATAAGTGGAATTTAGTTCAAGATATCATGTCACATTATGATTATTATTATTATGTAGTGTGAATATATTCCTATATATGTACGGATTGGACCGAGTCTAATAAATAGTTGGTCCCCTGCGGTAAATACTTGGGACTAGACATCTAGCTGTACAACTTTAAGTATTTAATAATCCACATGTGACTATGGAGATATTATGTGTGCTCTAGCCCTACCATATCCCTCATGTATTTAATTCTCTGCGTCATTGTGTCCACTAGACAATTCCAATTTATAGGCCTGCAAAAAAAGTTACGGGGAAAAAATTAAGGATTGTCATTTAAAAAAATTCTAAATCGATATATCAATGTCATATTTACTACGACCTAATTTTCGTATTACGAAAAATCTTGAGTTGGTACGCTAATGTGACAAATCTACTGAATTTTTATGATAAAATTAGGGAATTGAGCATATTTTTAAAATGTGAGGAATTTTTTAGGTAAAATTAGTAGGTTTGCCAATCTAAGTTCATTTTCTTTATATTGCAAGCTAATCATCCGATGGCTTTCGACCCTCGCCGTTTAAAACACGTTACACAGAGTAGAGAACTCAAGCCTTATAAACTAGTTTAGGACTCCTCCCCTAAGCGATGCGGGACATGAGATGTGTTTAGCTTCTTGGGTTGCCGGTTAGCGTAGCCTCCCCTATCATCCCAGCCACGCCCTTAGGGTCGCCACAATATTAGAGGGAAGCTGTTGACACAAAAAAGTGCCTAGATTCCCGACTGACGACTGGGACTTGGAGAGGGCGAGCAAGACATGATAAAAGTAAAATTTTGTTGGGAGCTTTTAGTCTGCAAATATAGACAATCAACGACTAAAAAAGTTTTGCAAACGGTAAAAACAAAAGGAAATTATTAATTCCTCAAATACGAGTGTCGATGAATGAAGCTTGGTTTTATCAGCAAGAAGGCCACGACCGAAACAAATCACTACGAGCTAGGAACCAGGTGATTGTCCAATTAATGGGACCAATAGTTTCAGACACAGTTCGCTTGAGCAGGCCTGTTTCGCTATCGAGAAATGGAACTGACATGATCATGATGTAGTGGAGCCGAAGATCTCGGAAGCTTACGACCATAAAAGCCGGGAAAAATGGGCCGTTTTAAACATTAGGAAGTCGAGCCCCAAGTTACAAAAATTATTGGCCATTGCTAGCCGTGAAAAGTGCAGAAGTGCTATTGATTATCGAGTAGCGGGCTTGTCTAGTAACCGTATATAAATACATGCTGCTGAATTTTAGGAGCCATATTGCTTTCTTTTATAATTGCCGGAAATAACTATACGTATTAGGATTCTAGTTAGAGTAAAGGCACCCTCAATCAAGTAATGACTATAAATTATTTAATTTTATCTTCGTGTTATCTTTACATTTCAATACTTTGTTTACTTAGTGGGCTGCGATTGCCTCAAGTCTTCATACCTCTAATTTTCTTAGCGCATCCTTTATCGATTTTCGTATCGATTTACATTTTGAAAGGTTTTTTTGTCAGTAACTTTTCGACGAAATAGAAATGAATGATAGTAAATTTATTACAAATATATATTGATTTAAATTTTTTTACAATAAAAAAATTAATTTTTAATAAATTTTGTTGCGCACCAGTTTAGAATTCTTTGTGGTAATCTTTACCAAAAAAAAAAAATTCTTCGTGGTAATCCAAAAACTAAAAACTAAACTAATGCCAACTAATGGAAAAATTTTACGCGTTTAAGCATCTACCCAAACCCGTTGTCAATTTCGGTGCACTTTGAAATGGAAACTTTGTATTGACGAACTAATATATTAAATTAAATTACAATGTCAGGGCCCAGAAAAATAATATATTAAATTAAATTAAATAATACCGGCTAAAGTAACCGAAGGCAACATGCCGCATGTGCCTTTGAAAAGGACCACGGAGTTCAGGAGTTCGGTGTGGATAGGACAAGATCGCTATATATATATACACAAAAATCAATTATTTATTTTTGGAAAAATAAAAGAAAAAGGTGAAAAAGGAGAGAGCGTCATCAGTGGTACCTCGACACGGTCTAATTCTAATGATTATCGGTCCGTCCCTACGCACTCGCCTGCTTACACGTTGTCTTCACTTTCGCCTGCTGTAGCTCCAATTCAAATGGCTTTTATGCTTCCCTTATTTTTCAAAAAGTACCGTAAAGCAATCCTAAATTATAGACATTATAACATCAATACCCAAATTTATATGTCACAAAAAATCTCAAATTTACATAGTGTGCCAAAAAATTCTCAATTTTTGTCACGTTGGTATAAGTTTAAGATTAAAATGGGGGAAAACGTCCCAAACCATATTTTAAATGAATGTTAGTTCAATCTTGAAATTTTCAATTTTAACAATTCGGTTATAAACCTTTGTGTGAAATTCTAACAAATTCTTGTTGGCCAATTTTCGCCAAAAATCGTGAAGATAGCGATGTGCTACATAGGATTAACACCAACAATTGGATTGCATGTTAGTGCTAGGACTAAATTAAAATTTCACACAAAAAGTTAGGATTGAATTAATATCCATACAATATGTTTATTACAAATTGAATAATTTTTCTCAAATTTTTTTTTTTGGGATATTAGCATAGCGGAGGGCATAATTTATTATTTTTTTGACATGGTAAAAATTGTAGGTATTCGTATCACAATAAATATTAAATATTTGGTGATATTAATTTTTTTTTTATCATCGAGTCATTTTAGCGGGGAGCAAGGACAATCCTACCTACGAAGTGCATGGTGACACGTACCCAAATAGAACAATAATTGTAAAAGCGATGTTGATCGTGGTGACCATAACAAAAACTTGTTACATATGGTTTAAAGATTAAATTAGTGAAATAGTGTTGTGATCACCGAATGTTTTAGAAGTTTCGCATAATTATATGGCGTCAATTATTATTATTGTAAAGCGGAAAAGGTGGATTTACATCTATAAATTTCGGAATTTACATATTAAAAAAAAACGAATGTTGTAATTAGTAGTGGAGGCTACTTAAGTAGAGTTTTTTTTTTTTTTCCATTGTTTGAATTATTGGTCACTTTCATTTCTTTATTGACCAATATAAAGGATTGAAGGATGTAGACATAATCACACATATCTAAATTTAAAATTATAATAAAAAAATCCATATTTTGAACCATCAGTTTTAACTCCTCGTCTTCACCAAAATCATTGATACTTAACTTGAATTCTTGATCGCTCGCCCTTTCGAAGAAGAGAGATGCAACATAAAGAAATGATTGTCAAATTTACTAGTACGAAAGATTAGATCATATACATACACACACATACACACACATAAACAATAACCGCCTTAATGTTATCCTTTAAGGTAGAAAGGGAAATTGGTAACATTTTGAAAAAAAAAATATTAAATAAGAAACTTCCTTCACTTCACGATCATTTCTAATAAAACACATTAATCTCACCGATTCTCTAGGACTTATTCTCGATTTATTGTTTAAAAAAAAAAAAAAACAAAGCCTTCTCAATTCGTCACTTATTAGAAAATGACATATATATATGCTTTAAAAGTGCTGAGAGAAAGGGCTCTCACATTATCATATATATTTTTGCAATTTCTCTCTCTTTTTTCTTTTTCTTTTGAGGGTGATGACAGAGATTTTTACTGTAACAAAAGACAAGCGTGATATCTCACTTTGGTGCTGGCTCCGCCTCCATATACACCCTCCCCTCCTCCTTCACTCATTTCATGTAATTCTGCTCACTTATCAAGCTCGCAAACGCTCAGCATCATTCACACACACACACAACACACAGATGGGGAAAGAGATAGTGAGCGCAGAGGAGGAGGAGATGCAGAGATGGCTGAGTGAGTCCTCCTCCTCCTCCTTGTCGATGCATCAGCAGCCGAAGCTGCCCCTGCTGTCGCTGAACCACGTCTCGTTCGCGTGCAGGTCGGTGGCCGAGTCCGTGAGGTTCTACGAGCGTGTCCTGGGCTTCGTCCTCATCAATCGCCCTTCCTCCTTCAACTTCGAAGGCGCCTGGTAAATCCTTTCATGCCCTTCTTGGTTTTTCGCTTTGCCCCCCTTTGCTTCCCTCGTTGGAATCGCTGGGAATCAATGCTTTGAAACTTGTATGACGTCGGTCGGACCGGGGTGTACGCGTTGTGGTACTGGCCCCGGTCTTAGATGTGGGCATTTCTTTGTACGTGGTCTGGTCGGTCCGGTCCGACAGGAAATGTAAGTGTGGTTAGAGCATGTAGATCTCTCGGCTCGTCCCTAACTTATTTGGAGATGTTTGGTAGGGGTTGAAAGAGTGATTCTCGCATCGCGAACTACCCATTTTACATGAATCTTTTCATGCCATTTCACTCAAATCAACAAGAAGCTTTTGAAATGAGGCCCAGCTTGGAGTGAGAAACATGTTTTCTCTAAATTCCAATCTTTATTAACGATGAAAACCTTTTATCATGTCATCTTTGAAACCAAATTGTGCTTTTTTTTTCTTTTCTTTTCTTTTGGGTTATAGTTTTGAGGGCTTTTAAAGAAAGAGTTACTACTTAAAAAAACCCTTAACTGGTACATATGTGACAAATTTACTTCAAATTATTTTTTTGACTATGAAAATCCCAAACTGGTACACCTGCGACAAATTTACCCCAATTGATCATAAAAAACCCTAAACTGGTACATTTATGACAAATTTATCCCAAACTAATTTATTCAACGGCAAAAAACCCCAAGCTAATAAATTTATGACAAATATACAATCCATTAAATTGGATTAATATCACAAAAAAATCACAAAAATTATAAATTGTGACAAACGGAACATAAAATCCCAAATTGGTATACCAATCAACTATTATGTATCATTTAACTTAATAATTTGATAGTAAAATTTAAGAAAAACTAAGAGAGGTTAAATTGATCATAAGCGTACCAGTTTAGGGTAAATTTGTTAAAAGTATATTAGTTTGGAGTTTTTGGTGATAAAAAAATATATATAGTTTAGGGTAATTTTATCACAAGTATATCGGTTTGGGGTTTTTCAAAATATTAGCCTTTAAAGAAATTTACTCCAACATAGTCTCCATCATCAAACCCTTTGGACCTACATAAGTCTTTTGAGATATTAAAGCATTTTAGCCTTAACTTTGCTTGATTCGTGCTTAGAACAGCTTGTTTTGCCCTTTTATATTGTTAGCAGCCTTTCTGAAGTGACTTCGTTTAGTGTGGAAAAGAAGCAAAGGAGTAAACACGAGGTGATGTGGGTTTCCCCTTTTGGGGTGCGTTTATATATATATATATATATTTTGGGTCAATTTCCTCTTTTCTAATTTAGGAAAGGCCCCAAGTGCGCTGGCGAGACAATCATTACAGATATTTAAAATTTTCTAAAGTAATTTTTTTTGGGATAATTAAATGCTTAGCAATTGTTTCGGGAAAAAAAAATAAATCAAAAACCCAATAACAAAATCCTGCTTCTAAAGCAGATAGGTTGATTATCCAAAATTTGGGATAACCAGATTGTGTCCAGTTCCCACCAACTATTTTGACTTGACACTCTTACCTTGATTAGTTAAATAAGAACAAGTCTCCAATCCATCATCACCTGATAGCTTCTTCGAGGCAGTTCTGTTTAGGTGGATGTTTAGTTCTTTTGGAACCTAAATGTATAGTAGTAGTCTTTGTGAATCTTGTTGATTTTTTCCGCTTTTGCGAAATTGTCGAATTCAATAAAGATGTTCGATACGCGAGTTGATGGTGCGGACCGGATTTGATAACAGAATCGGCCCTTCTCGTTTTCAGGCTGTTCAACTATGGAATTGGCATCCATTTGCTTGAAGTGGAGGATGTTCCTGCTAAGAAAGGGGCGATAAATCCCAAGGACAACCGCATCCCCTTCCAGTGCTCCGACATGAAGCTCGTGATGAAGAAGTCGGAAGAGATGAACATTGAGTACGTGACTGCAGTCGTCGAAGAAGGCGGCATCAAGGTCGATCAGCTGTTCTTCCACGACCTGGACGGTCACATGATCGAGATACGCACTGCAACAACTTGCCGGTTCTTCCCGTCCTCTTGCCCACTCAAACTCCCTAAAACCAAAAAGGACCCGTCGCGATCCACATTGTATGGTAAGTTCGAGAATCGGAGTTTGGACATACAATGCGCCATGGAAGTCACGAATCATGGACAACTTGGTGAAGAACATGTTCAACATCTCGATATGAGCCGAATCTAGGATTCGACGTTGAAGCGAATTTTGCCGAGAAATTCAAAGGACATCTTTCGTGTATAGAATTTGTCAAGTCTCTCTCTCACAGGTTGCAAAATGAGTGTAAAGATTTGAAGAATTAAGGAGATTAAGGAGATGTTCCAAGGTCTGGAAAAAGCACAAGCAAATTCAATCTTTGTTTATTTAAGTAGCGTCCATTATGTATCCTCTTCTTGGCTCAGCTGTAAAGGCTTTTGCACCTAGGGTTGTTGATTCCATTGTTGTAGCTTCAAAATATAAGTAAAATTCATCTAATGTTGTATTGTGATAACCTCCGATTGAACTCATAAACATTAGTGCTCCTTTGGGGAAAGTTTTGGTGCCAAACTCACTAGTCGCAAAACTAAATAAAACGACTGACCTACCCGAGCTATAATCAGCCAAAGTTACCTTGCTTTAAAAACTGAGTTCACAAATAATTCAAAAGATCTTAGAAGAGCAGAGATGCATCATTACAAGGCAATGGAAGGACAGGGATCACGAACTCTTCGAATAAGTTACAGACTGGGTCTTTCAAAGTTGTCCAAGCCTAAAGCCAATTTCAAGCTAGTGGGCAATTCAACTCAACAAGACATCTCAAGAAAGGGTCAAAGAGGCCATAACATACATGAAAATGGAGCTCAGCAACATGCTACACCCGCAAGTTGCCGCTCCTAGTCTTCGAAGCCATTAGGGAGTCTTTCAGATGCTTCTTTCCAAATTACTATATCATCTATCTGGTTCCTTGCTCTGCATATTTTATTCTCTCGCTCATAAGAATAAAGCACGAGGGCCAACTTTATAACAACTGTGGAATATCTACTACTTAAATATGGGCATCTAAATGCAATGCATAACTCAAACAAGATTAGAAAGGGAAAAAGAAGTCCAAAATCTGATGACCAAGAAGATAAATAATGCAATACAATCTTCCTACTATCTTCTTCCTGCAAAATTCGAGGCATCCTCAAATCGACATTCTCATTCTCGGCTCCCAGATATTGATGTTTTGGATTTGTCGAGGATATCCTGTGGCACCACAACCCTGAACACCGCATAGTGATGATTCAAGCTTTTTTCCCCCTGTAGCCGGTGAACACTGCCCAACGCTCTGGCACTCAGATTTGGAAAAGCGTAAAACACACGCCTGATTCTCTGATGCACAAGTGCCATCGCACACCTTAAACAAGACAAGACGTAGCAGAAAAGTTCAATATCAGGAATTTCATCACTCTATTTCAAAAAATCTACAACTCTTTAACGCCTGTTACGCCAAATGAATTGCAACTCCCCATGTTATTTTCTCCAGATCTCAAATGTGAAAAATATCTAATCTACAAAGAGGACAGGAATGCAAAGTGCATGTGCAAAGAATCAGTACTGTCCAAACAGAATCTCGGATATTATGGGCAAAGGGTAACGAGCCCAATAGGCTGCACAAGCACCAAACCAGACAGTTGCAGCTGATTTGTTTAACTTACATTGTGCATGGTTCCCAAACAAGGTAGATGTCATTGCCAGTGCATAAATACGGTCTAATAGAGAGATCACCATTTCCATGAGCAGCATCATTTTTTCCATCATTGTCGACCTGAATTCCCACAATGAATGTTGGTTAGATGCAGTTTCACATGTTCCTCAGATTGCAGAAATGTGATTGCCATTAAGCAATTCAGAGAACTATCTGACTTTCGATATCAAACCGTTTCTTCAATTATGACAACAATGAATCTTGAAGACCAGCCAGACAAGTGAGATTACACCTCTCCAGTTCCCCGAAACATGTCACGCCCATCTTCATTTGCACGCATCCATGAAGCACAAATATTTTTTTTCATCAAGGAGAGCTCTGACTTGTTATCTATCTTGAGCAATGTCGCATCCGCTCATTCGTTTTACTTTAAGGTGTTATCCCTGGCACAAGTGGAATGGGTGGCTTGGGCATTTTAGTTTTCTCCACCAATATCGCTTGGGTAGTCAGGACTGTCCCAGCAATGGATACTCTGTTTTGTCACACGCACCTTGAAACCTCGCATGGATCTATCACTTCAACAATGAGAAGATCTTCACATTTTCCCATCATTGCATTGTAACTGATTTCCCAATTACATGTTCAGGTTGACTCTACTACGGTATCACCATCTGCTCCTTGCATTAGTTGCAATGGCTTTCGCAGGAGCAAGGAGTGCCTGCAATTGCAATCTATAATTGACCACCTATAAGAACAGAGAAACCTCCAAAACAACAGCAAAATGCTAGAAACGATCCTCTACTTGATGCATTCCGCTTAGAATGGCCAAGTGATTATCGAAGACACAAGGCAGGTTATCAATCAAAAGAAAAACTAGAACATGGTTTTCTCAAGACCCCATAAGAGGTTGTTAAAATATAATTTCCTCAAGCCTACATGGCTTGAGCCCAAGTCCACAGAGGCCTGAGGTCGAAATCAGGACACGGCGCATCCTCCAAAAAAGGCACAAAGATCACTGTGCACACCTATATTGATGACTGCCGGGGGATGCTTATTGGAGATATCATACTTTTGCTAAGACATAGAATCAACCTGCTCCTCTTAATCTTTCCATGTTGCTCCTCAACACAGGTATACACTCGAAAGATGTACATAAAGCTACAACACCACCAGGCTCCATTCCCTCATTCATATCAGCAAATGTGGGCTACTTTTCATCCTCTATTCTTAAGTTTCCGATCTTTCAAGTTCCACCACATCCCACCTTAATTGAATGCACATTGCTTACTATGGAATAGAGATATATAAGATATTTATCCAGAATGACAAAACTAAGTCGCTTTCGTAAAACTTTCTAATGGACTCGCAAGCGCTACAGAATCTTGATTTCGATGAATAAATGCAATTATCTTATCTCTGAGGAAATTAGGGGATCTCAAGTTTCACGGGCTTTGTAGATCTTTAGTTTCTTCAAACAAGGTGCTGAAATCAAAAGATTTTGGGATTTTGCAAACCTTAATTACAGCAACCCCACCAGGGAGATTGGCAATTCTTTCTGCATGCTTTTTGCGAATGGTATGCACTGCCGGTTTCAGCTAAATCCTTCTTAATCTGCAAAATCCTTGCCTAGATTTCGGCTTTAGTAGAAGGATCAGTAACAATGACAGTTGAGCTTCTACTAATGGTTACCTTTCTAACAATGCCAAGCTGATCAAAGGTCAATAAGCGAGAGTTAGACTAAAGTCTCCAGAGACAAGGACAACTCTCGCACCACTCTCCATAAACAATAACATAAAAAGAATAACAAAAATCCACCAGAACAGTACTGATATTCTCACAAATCCTAACATATATTATTGACAAGAAATTTCATAGTCCTTGTCTGGACAGTGAACAGCATTTCCAACTTTTTACCCGTTTCTCCATAAAAACTATACACTAGTATTTCCACTCAGATTCTGAACAGTGAACAGCTCCCAATTCTTCAAAATCTCAAACCAAAGGGCATAATTCGTAAGAGGCCATCAAGAAATTGAGCAAAAAGAGAAGAAAAAGAGGAACCGTTCCGCCTGCCACTGCTTGTGTCTGTACAGTCGACTTCGCCCAGTAACAGCCGTCCTCTTATGCTCCCATTCTAGCAGTCCTCTCTCGTTTGTCAAATTGGTTCCACATTAGGGCAGATCTCTGTTTTTTACCCTAAAACTATGGCCAGCCCTCACCATCCATGTCCCGTGCCGTGCCATCGGCAGTCATGGTACTATTGTCAGCTCAGCACTCACCCTGCTCTCCCCTCACAGCAACCACTCAGCCACTGGCCGTTGTACGGGTAAGGGCCGTGTCTCCCCATATCTGTTTTCGAGGAATTCCTCTAAGTTCATCTCCCATCTTTGCAGCCCTCGTCATCGTTGCAATGCTGGTGGCCGGCATAGCCAGCTTGGCAAAGGATGGCCACAAGCAGCCCGGCGAAGGCGACTGAACAGTGAACATAGGCGAGCAGTGGCGAGAGGGGACACGAACGGTCGCCGGGAGAGCAGGGCAGCGGCGAGGGTGGAAACTGGAGAGAGAGAGGACGGGATGTACGGAGAAAGTCTTACGGGGTTTTGCTCATTTATAAAAGACAATCGTTCTAATCACAGCCGTTAATTTCTCATGATCTCACGATAGAGAATATCGATCCACGTCTAATCAATCTAACCGTATAGATCCACTTTGATCTAACGGTGATAGCTATTGGCCCTCGGCTCTTAAATTTAATGTAAGAGATTGGACATGGTTGAAGTCGTCAATTCCCCTCCAAGAAATTCCACGTCGATTCACCTTGTCCATTTAATGGTTCCAAAGAACTTCTTTTAAAAATAAAATAAATAAATAGTAAATAAAAGAACTTCTTTTAAATATATGATGTTGGATTTCTATTTGTGACGCATTGCCGTAAATCAAATAGCGAAAGTCGCAAAAATCATCCTTATTATTACTCGACATTTGGTTTTGGCCATGTCAAAATATTTCATTACAATTTATTCGACCAGTTAGTCTCTCTATGCAACAATTTTTTATTCAAAAGTGGACGAAATATGCTCGATCAACACCAAGTATCGACACATGATACTTATGCCTATGAGCTTCTAAACACAATTACCCTTATAATCCTCGTGCTTTTAGGAATTTTTGAGTTTGATACCTATATATTGTTCCAGCAATAATTTTAGTCCCCTTATCAATTTTATTTTTAAATGTCCTCATAGCATTGATTATAAAAATTTTCGGTACAATTTTCATATTTTTATTTCATATGAAATACATTGTATATATGTGTATAAGGGTTTTATAATTAATATTAATGGCTTTGTTATTCACATTTGATCTCATTTTCAAGATATATCACACATATAAGTGCGAATCACGATAATTTTTGCTGTTACACGAAGTACGAGCTTAGAAAAGTTTACAATTGTGACCGAATAAATTCACATGACCAACCTCGAAGGATGAAGTGATCATAACGAATTTTTATAATCAAGTATCCATAAATTGGATCTTTTTCGGCCGAGGGTCGAGGTCGAGTCGCGACAGCAAAATATGATGTGTGAAGAAATACGAAGTATCTTCACGTCAAGCAGAAAGTGAAGTAGAGCACAGGAGTCCCAAAGCAACCTAAGAAAAAGTCTGACAAAAGCCATCGGGGGGAAGAAAATTTGCTCAAAGTAGGGAGCAAAAGCACTGTTTAATACTGTTCATATACTGTTTGGCATCACATCAAAGTCTATAACGCCGCCAGGCGTTACATCAAACCAGTCTGCAAAGCATCGTGCAAAGTCTATACTTCCCCCAGGCATTACATCAAATCTGTAAAGCATCCGAAAAAGGTACCCTACATCCTTAGGTCATGACAAAGTCTATAATTCCCCCCAGCATGCGTTGTATAAGACAAACTTCCGTCGTCTGAAATCCAAAAAAGAGTTGGCTAAAAGAGTCGGCTAAAAGAGTCGATTCCTGTACGCACACTCGGATAACTTTCCAAATCTCTTCTCTCTTTCTTCTCCCGTGACATGTGTACAATTCGAGAAGGGTCCTCAATAATTTTATAAAGAATTGCAAATTTTCAGACTTGCCCGTGTCCCCCTCCCACGGTACATGGAAAAAAACGTAAATATGAGCTAATTTCATTGATTAACTTTCCATTCAAAATTTTGTCCTCCCCATTTTCCGTACCTTTTAAAAATATGAGCTAATTTCATTGATCCTTCTTTGATCGCCAACACAGCAGTTACTTTCCGCTGGATACATGGAATTCGACCTTCCTATACGGATCTAATATGCGTGATGAGTCGATATTTTTTTGTTTCTTTTCTTCCTATACGGATCAGCTTGGAATGGTCAAAGGCGGGGAAGAGAGAGAGAGAGAGCCGAGGGTTCTGCCCTCATGTCCGGTCAAAGGAGAGAGAGGACGAGATCGAGATGAAGAAGAACAGTGGAGAGAAAGACAGACTGCAGAAGAGAGAGAGAGAAGGAGAGTCATGAATGTCGGGGCAGTGCGGGGGGACGCGTCTTGTCCGCACCGGGATTCCTCATCCGTACGCTTCCCCCCTCCCGCACCGCCGTCCGATGATCTCTTCGTCTCGAGCCTTGGCGAAACCGACGGCGGCAATCGACATGGGACGGTTCGGTGGGGGCAAGAAAAAGGGGGAAAAGCACGTTGAAATTCGATCGTCTCTGATTGGGGCGAACCGAGAAAGCATGATGGTTTCCGAAAGACCATCTCGGCTTTGGGTGAAAATGGTGGAAGGGGGAATTCTTCCTTGTGGACCCGAGTTCATTGAATCATGTGGAATATATCAACGATTTCATCTCATGGGTTTTCACAAGTAGAAACTGGGGAATAGAGTGAATGGCCATTATAGAGTTGATGATTCTAAATTTGAAATTCAAAATTGGATTTGGCAAAATGTATTTAAAAAAATAATAAGTTTTAGTTTTTGATAATTAGTGTTGTGATAATGATTGGAATGTACATTGTCGCAACCTGCAATGATTATGGAAATTGGAGAATTTGCGTTTAGATGGGGTACCAAGGTATTTGAATATATTTATTCATGCAATGCATTTCTTACGAGCTTTTGAATGGTAATGTACACATTAGAATGTATGTCCCATTTGTTTCAGCTAGTAGTCTGCAAGCCCCTTTATGCTCAACTGGTCCAATTTGGCATAAAGGCACATTCGGGTAGATTTAGGAAAGAGCATTTCATTTTCAAGGTTAGCCTCACTCAAGAGGCTTGAACTTGGTTTTCCCTTCTCAAAAATTCCGCGTATTGGTTTTTTAAGAGGTAAGCCCGAGCAACAAATTAAACCCAACGGGAGGGCTCGATTTAGGTCAAGCCAATGATTACATCCACAACTGGCAATCCGACTCCAAAAAGGCCAGTTCCTTTTTGGCCGTGAGAGGGGACACGAATAGTCGCTACGAGAGCAGGGCAGCGGCAAGGGTGGAAACTGGAGAGAGAGAGAGAGAGGAGGGGATGTACGGAGATAGTCATACCAGACTAAAATAAGGTTTTGCTCATTTATAAAAGAAAAATCGCTCTAATCGCAACCGTTGATTTCTCATGATCTAATGGTACAGAATGTCGATCCTAGTCTAATCAATCCAATCGTATAGATTCACTTGATCTAACGGTGATAGCTATTGGCCCTCGTCTCTTATATTTAATGTGGGAGATTAGGTCAATGTAATGGTTGAAGTCGTCAATTTTCCTCCAATAAATTCGGCAAGATCGAATCACCTTGTCCATTTAATGGTTCTAAAGAACTTCTTTTGGATATATGACATTGGATTTCTACTTGTGACGCATTGCCGTAAATCAAATAGCGGAAGTTGCAAAAATCATCCTCATTATTACCCAACATTTGGTTTTGGTCATGTAAAAATATTTCATTACAATTTATTCCGCAAGTTAGTCTCCTTATGGCAACAATTTTTTATTCAAAAGTGATGAAATATGCTTGATGAACACCAATTATCGACACGTGGTACTTATGCCTACGAGCTTCTAAACACAATTACACTTACAATCCTCGTACTTTTGGGAATTTTTGAGTTTGATACCTATATTTTGTTATGGCAGTAATTTTAGTCCCCTTATCAATTTCATTTTTAAATGTCCTCATAGCATTGATTATAACAATTTTACATGCCATTTTCATACTTTCATTTCACATGAAATTTCAGTGATGTCGGCTATCATTTAAATACATTATAATATTAATGGCTTTGTTATTCACATTTGACCTACTTTCAAGATATATCACACATATAAATGCGAATTACGACAATTCTCGCTGTTACATGAAGTACGAGTTTAAGAGAATTCATGATTGTGATCGGATAAATTCACATGATTAACCTCAAGGATGAAGTGATGATATCTTTTGAAATATATACGGTGAGGGAGTTTTTCATAGTAAAGTATCCTAAATTGGATCTTTTTCGGCCGAGGGTTGAGGTCGAGTCGCGAGAGCAAATATGACGTGTGAAGGAATCTGAAGTATCTTCACGTGAAGAAGAAAGTGAAGAAGAGCAGAGGAGTCGAAAGCATTAAAGCAACCTAAGAAAAAGTCTGACAAGCCACGGGAAGGAGAAGAATATTTCGCCTCTTTCAATGTTTTTAGATCTGTTATTTCCGATGCATTAGCGGCCGGTTGTACTGTTTGATACTGTTCGTACACTGTTTGGCATTACATCAAACCAGTCTGCAAAGCATCCTAAAGGTGCTCTACACTATTAGGTCATGACAAAGTCTATAATGCCCCTAGCATGCGTTGTATAAAATAAGGGTTGGCTATAAAAGAGTCGATTCCTGTACGCACTCTCCGATAACTTTCCAAATCTCTTTTCTCTCTTTCTTCTCCCGTGACACGTGTACAATTCAAGAAGGGTCCTCAATAATTTTATAAAGAATTGCAAATTTTCAGACTTGCCCGTGTACATGGAAAAAAACGTAAAATATGAGCTAATTTCATTGATTAACTTTCCATCAAAAAATTTTGTCCTCCCCATTTTCCGTACTTTTTAAAAATAAGCATAAATTCCATATTCAGTTAACTTAGTTCTAATGTGAATAGAGTTATTTAGCCATTCCAATTATTCTATTCTTAGAACAAAAATTCTGAAATTAAGATTTGGAGAATACTTACATTAACTAAAAGTATATGATGATTTCATTAATCGAGGATGAATATATTCTCACCTTATGAGGTAAAATTAAAAATGTCAATGTATTTCTTTTGTGAGAATAACACATTAGCGCAATTCAAGCTCAAATTATGTTAAAATGATTTTTTGAGTTGGCAATATAAATAAAAGTTAAGAAAGAAAAGTAGTTAAGAGAATGATTTTCCTCATGTTGTTCATAAAGTACGGATAATGACTACGAATACAAATATTATGGATATTTTTATCACATATATTGTCATTGTAAAAATATATATATATATATATATATATATTATGGATATTTTTATCACATATATCGTCATTGTAAAAGTGTATATATATATATATATTTTCGGTACACAATTGGAGAAAGGAAATACAAATCCATTTACCGTATAAGTTAGGTGTTAAAAATAAAAATTGATTGTTTTGATTATGTAAAATCTATTTGTGTCAAGAAAATTTCACATTGGCATTGTACAGGATAAAAGTCCATTGAAATATAATTTATATTATGTACATTGTTGATGTAAAAGTCTTTTTTTATACAAGCCGTCTCAGAATAGGAACACAAACCTTAAATCTACATGCTAAACATAAAAATCGTAATATTTGTCATTATTTTTGCACCGCCGGCACGCTGAACAAAAATATATGGAAATATGTTTTTTGCAAAAAGGGAAGGGTGGAAGAAAAGAAAAAATAAATAGGAATTTCCATAAAATTTGGAAATGCGGACGTCATTCGGGAAAAGAGCAGGGTACATCGTCTTTACAGCTGTAACTCTGGCTCCATCCCCAGGTCGACTATAAGACAAGAGGACCAATGGGAGCAGAAAGCAACTCCGACTTCAGTCCCTTGAAATTACTTCTCCGCTTTAGAGTTTTACCTGCTCGCGGCACGCCTAGGAAACCTCCATGGATCAAGAATTAGCGCCAGGTACGTTTTGTTCTTTCCTTTATTTGTTCCGATTTCATCCCAAAGGGTGATGGAAATATTGGAAAAGTGTCGCTTTTTGGGGGTTAATTTCTAAGTAATATAAAATGGCAACATTTTTATTTATTTATTACTTAACAAGTATCTCGACACTTTATAAAGAAAACCCTCGTAAAAAAGACGAGTATGAAAGGAGAATAATTTGTGCCGAATTTGAGGGCATGTTTGGTCTGAGAAAACTTTCCAATTTCCTATTTTGCTTTCCACAAGCTTTCAATGAAAATACGTTCGGTAGAAATTTTGGTTGTTGTGTTTTCAACATCTAAACTTTAAAACTCAAAATGACCAAGATTGACAGTATATTTACGAGGTTAAACATCTACACTCGACATGTTTCTATAACTTTTATTCCTGTTAAAAGCTCTTACTTTTCACCCTCCAAACGTCTTTTCAAGAAAATGGAAGTTGAAATAAGAAGCGATTGTCACTAAAACATTTTTGTAAACCGTATGTACACTAAATATCTTGGTGGATTTTGTTTTTAGAAAAATGGTGTAATAATACATGAGCCGACTCAAGAGGCAAAAATGTTGATTCAACTAAGCTGGAACTCATACAATCATAGTTGTGCTCTTAACCTGAGTCCAGGGTACCTAAAATCATGCGATGGAGTCAAGTACGTATCCTAAAAAGACATTGTTTAGAATTTTCTGGTGTGACCAACGGAAAATGACTCCTAAATAATTTGGAAAGTCCAACTAAATCATCGGAAATTTTTTTCTTTTTGAAAAAGAGCTTACATCCAAATTATTGGGGGACACAAAATTCTCTGTCCCGGTAATTTTAATGAAGTGATATAAATTGTCACCATAGAACGGTATGAGGACTAGACTTATAACCAAAGTATAGGGGCTAAAAGTGAGATTTCCCAACCTATTGAGACCGAATAAAATGTAATTAATTTTTCTAAAGTTATTTATGTAAATTTCTCTTTTGGTAACATAGAGGTTCACATAGACTTGAGTTAAGAGGACATGGCAACTGATCAAGCTTGCCAAGATAGTTGCAAAACAACCAGAGGTTTTTCACTTTGAATTATTAAATTTTGTTTTTCATAAATCTTGTGTTTTAGGCATTTTAACTTTTTCAATCCCAAATACTTCAAGTTTCAGAGCATACATATGCTGACATATAAATTGAAATATAAAATTTAAATAAATTTTAAAATCTGAATAATATCTTGAACTATCATTGAGAAAGCCCAAAAAAAAGATATATATATATATATATATATATATATATTTTTTTTTTTTACTTCCAAAAAGTAAAAGAATGTGCTCATCATTTACTTAACGATATCAAGGATAAGATCAATGGTAATGGGACAAAAACTTATAGATTTACATGGCACATGATTTATTCCCCTCCAAAGAAATTATCTTGGAAATACATATGCCGGAAATACCTTATCAATTATAAAATTTGTTGAAAAAAGTGTTTTAACAATGTTGCAATTTATGTCAACACAAAAGCACCTGAGAAATAAATGAGAAACGATTACTTAGATACTCGAGTGATGGTATTTGTATTTACGACAAGAGAAGAGCCGGTAGTAATAATCCATTATAATAAGAGATTCCAAGTTATAGTGGTTTATACACTCAACTGTTTCTCACGTCTAATTTATACCCGAACTCCAAGTATTGATGAATAACTCGCTTAAATATAAAGCTTTTTGCGCACATCACCGGGTTCTGAGCTTCCCAAGCGACCCATACGAAACGCTTCACTGTGCGGCGTCCAAAGTTTGTCTTCGTGTGGCGTCCAAGGGAGAAGAGAGTCACTTCATCGTGCGATGAGAGCACGAAGGAACCCACTAGCGGCTACACAGACACTATCTCAAATTTGACAAAACTAAAAAAAAAAACCTATTTAAGATGATGCCGATGCCACATAGACGCATTATCTCAAATTTGAATTGATCAATGATCACATAAACTATCGCCAAATACCCTAAAAAAAAAAAAATCCCAATTTTAACTCCAAACTTAATTCTATTCTAAACTCCTTTTCGTCTCATTAAAAAACCTCAACGTCTCAATGTTTAATCCAGCCTCGATTCTAACCTAAACTCTCTGTTTTTCCTCATAAAAAGTCCTAATTTTAGATACAGTCCCAATTGTACTATGAACTTTTTTTTTTCTCATAAAAAAACCACCAATTTATATTTGAGTCTTATATCTGCGCCTCTATTAACCCTCTGTCCAAAATCACCTTTAGTGATGTAGCTTTTCAACGTCATTATGCTACTTCTTTTTTTGTTCCAAGTATGATATCCAAAAAAGATGTCTTTTGGAGATGAATTTCCATGTTAACATAAATGACGTCCCATGAGATCTGAAATTTGTGTAAAAGATAGAGCAATCAGAACTGACTTCATTAGTTGCTCTTAGTTTTAAAATAGTCGTCTTTTTGTCTCGCTTCCAAAAATTCGTTTTTGCACTCAGTCTCATGCTCGATGGTCTTTTATGATAGAGTTTACGCTTGAGATACTCGGCTTGTGATGCTCAAGCAGTTCGTGTTTGAGTTTTCAATCTTTTGATTGTCAAGATAAATTTTGGATAGATGGTTAACGGAGTAAATTTGCGACTCCGGCAAAATTTTGTGTTTTTTGTGAGAAAAAAAAGTTTAATTGAGATTTTTTATGTGATAAAAAAATTAAAGTATGATTAGAACTAAAATTAAGGTTGAGGAATTTTTATTACTCGCAACATTTTGCGCTAACTCTGGTTTTCCTCCCTCCATTATCCAAGATGTTTGTGTGGACGTGGACTCCGACAAAGAAATTAATCCTTTGGAAATACCAACTTCTCTTGCTGAAGCAGTGCAAAGTGCGCCATTGCCAAGTGAGCCGTTCCTTTTTCTGTTGATTAAATAGGATTTATGCAAGTCCTTTATAATAAGCTGATATTTGTTGCACAATTCTTATTTGACCAAAATAAATAAATCAATTAGTCGCCAGAGTAGGCACTTGAGTAAATGATTTTTCATTGACATGGCACTCAAATGATTAAAAAAAAATAGTCAAAGCGTTCAATTGAGTACCCTATGCAAGTTGTAATACTTGCGATATCTTTATACTCTCTTTTTGGATTCAGAAAGCAGGACAACTAATAAAGCTTCCCAAGGCGCTCGCAGACCAACTAGAGGTGTGTCATTTTGCACTTTTAGTCCTCATCTTTCATAAAATCTTGTGTTGGATGCATTTTGACTTATTTTGCTCCGAAACATTTTAAATTTCACGACATGCAAGTGTTGACAAATGAATTCAAATATAATCTCATCATAATTTTCAGTTTGAATAATATCTTGAATTATAAGTAAGAAAGCCCAAAGTTCTTTTATTAAGAAAGAGTAAAATATTGTGATCATTAATTATGAATGATAATGCGGATAAGACCAATGGCAACGAGAGAACTAATTAATTGTACAATACCTATCTAATAAAAACTCAGGATATCTGTTTAGTGTGACATTTAATTTTTTTGTTTAAAAGTTTACTATCTAAATTTAATACAAAAAAAAAATCCATGGAATGAATGAGCTTGATAGTAATCTTGAATAGATGATCTTTAACATACGTTGTGTAATTAATTTTTCCAAGGTTATTTATGTTAATTTCTCTTTTTGGTAACAAAGAGATTCACGTAGACTCGAGTTCGAAAGACATGACAACTAATAAAGCTTCCCACAATGGTTGCAAAACGACTAGAGGTCTGTCACTTTCAACGTTTAATTTTTCCTTTCTCATAAATCTTGTGTTTCTTGCATTTGACTTTTTTAATTCAAAGCATTTTAAACTTCACAGCATACAAATGTTGACATAACAATTCGAACATAATCTTTTTATAATTTTTAAAATCATAATAATATCTTGAATACTAATTGAGAAAGCCCGCCAAAATTTTTTTGACTTCCAAAGAGTAAATGAAGGCGCTCATGAAAACACGTACGTTGAATAACGACCACCCCTTGATTTGCATCGGCATTTCATCGGAATTTGGAGTAGCTGTACACTTGGCCTTAAAAACGAGGAATGCGAAAGACTGAGGACTTCTAGTGTTCCATATTTGCAGCCAAGACAACACCGGTGGTCATAGAAAAGTATCGACGATTGTTTAAAGCCGCAGTAAGAGGTGATTGGAAAGCTGTCAAGACAATCCTCAATGATCGTCCCGAAGCAATGACGGCCAAACTTATGACTGGAAAAGGTAGTTTTACTGTGCTCGATATTGCGGTTGTGGCCGAACAAGATCAATTGGTCGAGAACCTGGTCAAGCACATCCATTCAGAGTATAAAGCTCCCTTTTTACCTGGTGCCCTCTACCATGCTGCTCGGAAAGGAAGAATAACGAGGGTCCGGGAATTAGTAGATAAACTTAAAGAAATTGATGAACGAAATGCTTTTAACCGTGCCCTGTCGATTGCTACTACAAGTGCTCCTAGGCAAAAGGAGGTTATCCAGTACCTGGCCGGGCAAACAAATTCCAGCCCAAATATTAAAACAGTCTTGAACCTCATTAAGGCCGGCCATTTGGGTAAAATTTCACTCTCACTCATATTATTAGATCCCCTTAATTGTTTCCTTGAATTAACTTTTTTGTTCTTGTGTCGCAAAAGACATACTATTGGATTTAGCTCGCAAAAACCCCAGCTTAGCAACATGCATAGATACCAACAGGTTAATAAAGTTTGCGCTGATGGATCCTTACTACCGTAGTGGAGCTAAACTCAATTTTTGGGAAAAATATATTTACCAATGTAGGTACTTATTGCACTTCTTTTGTTAGGTATGTACAATTAGAGCAAATCTATCGACATAGTAGTCATTCTATCTATTCCCTTTTCAGGTATCCCTCGCTTGGTTGATGCATCATCTAAGAACGCCAAAGACATGAAGATGACTCGAGGTATTTCTGTTAATCTGCCTGATGGATGGATAACACAACACAAAGCATATTATTCAGAGATCTCATTCACAAAAAAATTAAAAGGATGGGGACTACATCTATGTGTACAGTTAATATCTAAACCATAATGTGTGGCAAATTAATATCTAATTTTACATTTGTATAGTTTCAATAGTCTTACTCAATGTCAAATTGCCCAGTATAATTATTGAGAATTGTAAATTTAGATATAAGGTGATGGAGGTTGATTGATCCAAGTTGTTTTTTTTTAACATCCTTGAGCATTATGAAATTTAATTACATGTGCAATTTTCATTTCATGAGTCTGATATTATCTTTTGTTTACCATCGATTCCTAATTTCTAACATGATTTTTCTCTCCTCTTAATGATGGTAGCAACAGCAATTCATCGATTGAAGATTTCACTTTGGAAACTTGTCGCAAAACTGGGTACGTGATTTGGCATAGTGTGTTCAGACCATATATATATATAATGCTGTGATATCTAAAAAGGACCTTATTTCATCAATGGTAGAGATCTCTGTTCTATCGTCGATCCGTTGTTGGATCGACCCATTTTTAAAAACTCTTTTTTTTTTTTTTTCTCATGACATTGTATGCGTTTGTTTATAGATCCATCTGTTCTCAAATGCATGCATTTTGATATTCAAGCCATGTAAAATTTGCTTCCTCGATTAACACATTATATTTATCATTCTCTTCTCCACTAGTATGTACATAAGATCACGGCACAAATGCGAAAGCCTCTATAACCCTTTTATTCTTTATCGCAGGCAAAATTGCTTATCTGATATTATGTGCAGCACCTTTTATCAGAAGGATTGGAGAATTGAAGTTGAGGCATGAATGCTGGCTTGAGTTAGCAAAATTAGTTTTTAAAAAGAAGAAGGCTAGTATGGAAACTCGTGAAATGCTCAAATTGACTAGAGACATTTTCCTTGAAGCTGCATCTAGAGGAATCTCTGAAATTGTCAAGTTATGCCTTATGCATTATCCAGAATTGATGTGGGATAAAGAATTGACAAAAAATCTTATAGAAGAAGTTGTGAGGGCACGTCATGTTGAGTTGTTTAGACTAATAAATGGATACAACACAATTCCAAATTTAACGTATAACTTTCAGAGGGACTGCGACCTAATGGCAGCACTAGTAGAATGGTCACCAGAATGTGTACCCGCAGACGTTTCTGGATCTGCTTTTCTTATGCAAAGGGAACTTCAATGGTTTGAGGTCAGTTCACCAAATTTGCTTGCCGCTCTTTAAATCAATTACATTCACATTAAAAGATGTCCTTTATTTTCTGAAGGTACTGGAAGATAGGTGCTCTCCTTCAATTAAAAGTCTGAAATTTAAGGTAGGTTCGCCTTATTTACTTTTCTACCCTTATGTGCTCTTTAATTTACATTTGCTTTTATAGATGAAGATGAAGAAAGAGAAGAGCGACCCTAAAAGTCTGGAATTGGAACTAACAAAGGAAAGGAGAGGAAAAACACACTGGAAAATTTTTGTAGAACAACGCAAAGATTTGCTCAAAGAGGCAGGACAATGGATGAAGGATACATCATCATCTTGTAGCCTTGTAGCCACTCTCATCATTACAGTAGCTTTTGCTGCGGCTTTTACTGTACCTGGAGGCAACAACGATAAGGGGATCCCAATCTTTCTAACGAAGGGCTCATTTATGGTATTCGCGGTTGCGGACGCTTTGGCTCTCTTCTCCTCTATCACCGCTGCCTTGATGTTTTTGACTATCCTAACTTCACGGTATGCTGCAGAAGATTTCCTCCACTCACTACCAAGAAAAATGATATTAGGCCTCACTTTTCTCTTCCTCTCTTTGGTCTTTATGCTCGTGGCTTTTGGCTCAGCTCTTACGATCGTCCTAAGCAAACGATGGAAGTGGATTGACATCCCCATTACTTTGTTGGCCGCCTTCCCTGTCATATTATTCGTAATTCTACAACTTCCCTTGTATGTTGAAATGGTTGAATCCACCTGTTGGCCTCGTCTCTATCGTCCAATGAAGATTTGGAAATGATTTGTGCTATTATTACTGAACAAGGACATCTTTCATGTGATCTTTGTTTGCACTTGTCATTGTGTTTGAAATGTGAATATTATGGTGTTTATTCATGTTTTAAGACTATTGAGTTATGGCATTAGCATATTTATACCAAAGTCTAATGTCTGCTGTCAAGTGGACACCTTATCTTTATGGGTTTTATGGTATATTCCCCTAAACAGCGAGCAATTACTTCATTGCTCATTGTTGTATTAACTATTAAGGGTGAACCCAATTCTTCAAAGAACTGACTAGCCATCGATATTCAAAAGGGTTCATCAATTCAAATAAAGCAATGATCCACACAAATTCTCTATATTACAGAAGATGGCCACCCAAATAGTGGCACAACACAAGGAAATTCTCATATAGCAAGCCGGGCAAACAACCATTTCAGTTCAATGGAAGCTCAACCTTCAAAACCAGTCTCCACCCACTGCCCACACTTCCACCGCATCCTCTCATCCAAGTCTTTGGCTTTGACCTCCGCCATCTTAGCCGTGTGGGCCATCGGTCCCTCCTGCACTTCTGTGATCCTCATGCGCCGCTTCTCCTCCACCGCATCACCCCTTCTCCTAACTGCTCACCCAGCAACTGTGCATAGCGCATGTCAACTCCATCAGAAAGATAGCCGTCAAAATCCCGCCATCCAGCCTCACCGGGACTTATAGCCTCTTTCTGGTGTCTTTGTGATCGCAGCAGCGGAAGGCTTGACGTTTCTTTGGTGAATAGCACCAGGACGCCAAGCACCTGGCTGGACCGCGAAGCGTGGAGGGTCAACGTACTTGGATGCAATCGACATGTAGAGACGTTATGGCCAAACATCAAAGAACACATTGCCTATGAGCTAACAGATAATTCTGCATGTCTCTCGAGACCATAAGTCCAGTGAAAGTAAGCAAGAGCAGAGTTTGTTTTGAATTCACCTTGTGATGTCACAATTGAAGTTCCAGAGACATACCCATTCTTCCTAAGCAACCTCAGAATTACTGATCTTATGCTGCTTTCAGGCCAACATATACGACTGACACATTTAGACTTAATCAAAGAACACGAGATTAGAAACCAAAGGAACCATTTGAGCAAGAGAGGAGTTTCCTAACCCGAAGGTTTCCATCACACATTTATAGATGAGAAATGATTGGACGACAATCTTTAATCTACTGTGAGAATAAAAATTTATTTTGAATCACAAAAAATCAAATAACAAATAATTATAAATTGTTATGAGATCCAATTTTTCAAGAATTTTTGCTCATAATAAGTAGTTATTTTCACAGTAGCCCATAGTGGTGTGAGGCAAACTGAAATTGGACACTTTTGGTGATATGTTGCAGGCCTTGAAGTTCCTATGCAAACATGCTTAAACCACTGGCCGTGGTGGCTCCACTAGATAAGAGCTCCATTGATTCTTGCCCAAAGGTGAGGGGTTCAAAACCCAGTGGAGGCATTTGGTGTCTTATGTGGGATGTTGGGGTGGTGGATTCTCCGCTAGCATCCCCCCAGGTTTACCTTGCCGGTTGTCGGCTGTACAATGTTTCCGGGTCATAAAAATAAAAAAAAACTACGGGCAGTACCAAGGGCTATCTTCAACCTAGCCTAGGGCCCCAATCTAGTCGGCAGCTTCCCTGTCAACTCTTAAAAGCATGGGAAAATAGGCATTGATTTCGCACCAGAAAAATTATGCAAAAAAAGTCATAAATTTATTGTATTTATTGTATTTATTCTAATTCGGTCATAAAGTCTTTGATCTAGCCACTTTTGATCATAAGACACTAACATGGTGGTCTAGGTGAGGGTAGCTTTCTCTGGGCATCGCCCGTGGTTGGCCATCGCTAGAGATTGGCCGGCCACTAGCGAAAGGAAAGAAAAAAAAAACAGAAAAATAAAGGAAAAAAATTAAAAATTGAAAAAATTCAGTAAACTCGAAAATATCATAATGGATTTCGAATCCAATGTGATGTTAAATAACTTAGCAAAATAATTATTGTAAAAGGTTGTAATAAACATAAATTATAGCTTTACACCAAAAAAAAAAAAATAGTAATAAATTATAGCTCGTGCGTTGTTGTTCATTCTCTTTTTGCCTGGACTTTCACGTACTCTTTGTTTTTTCTCTTAACATCTTGAAATGACTCTAATAGGTTTAATTAATCCCAGTTCGGGGGGCAAAAAAAAAAAGAGGAAATCTAGTCTAGTTGTGCATGCAATCTTGTGTCCAATAGTCATGTACATTGACACAGTTTGATGGTGTTACTACACTTGCCGAAAACAAGTCGACTTTATATGTAAACATCATAATCATGCGTTTATATAATGACTTAAATTTTTCGAACAATCGACTATAATCTCACAAAATCCTTCTTGGCATCAGAACAGGAGGCATTGAATGTCATCCCAAATCCTGACATCGACATGCGTCGGCCTTTTTTGTGCTTCTACTGCGTGCGCTCACTTGAGAAATTTCATGATACGGACATATGCACAAACACGAAAGAGAGAGTCGCAATACATTATTATTCTTCATGTAACTTTAAAATTCGATCGAGTGCATTACAGATCCCCAGTTGAACTTCAAATCACAGGCAAAAAGATCACCCCAGCTCGAAAAAGAAGATGTGCTTGGAATGAAGCAAAAAGCCCATTTCAATGGCCTCGACGATGGGGAAAAAAATTCAAGCTATTACCTAATCTTTGATAGCCCCACGCCCACGAGAAAAAGTAGAACTTTGTCCGTCCTTGGTGCTTTGACAAAACCCATTCACTGACCATTAAAGTCATGATCAGCACGAGCTGCGAAAATTGAGCAATTGCATTATTAACTCTCCTAGATCCAATGGAGATTACCAAAACCCAACCTCAATCACATCTTTCTTCATGATTTGTGGCACATTGATGTGTCCCCATAAAAACATTAACTTAGACATGATTAATAGCCGCCACCAGCAACCAAATAAGATCAAATTTGCCAGATACATATATGAAATTGAACAGATCGATTAACAACATCTATTCTGATATCTAGTCCTTTGTATTGAGTTAGCATGGATGTTTTTTCTTTTCCAAGCAACATGATTCATGTTCCATAAAGAATTATATCCAAGTAAATTGAATAACTAGTGATAAACTCAAGAGATGACAATAAATAAATTAAAAATACAACTTTAGAAGTTTAGCTGATGAGTTTCGCCCGTGTAATCCACACGATAACAAATATTCAAGCAAGATGTCCTTCGGTTTGATAAATTTTAGGGTCATTTTCAATTGAATGACTATTCTAGATTGCTCTCTGGTACTCCTTTTCTTCAACTCTTCTTTTTCGAATCCAATCCATCCTTCTTTGCCATATCAGGCGACTAAATCTCAGGACGCTTCTCCAAATCCTTGAGGATCAAACTCTTAGGGATTAGTGACCGTTAGGATCACAAAAGAACAAATTTTGATCGTTCATCGAAAACCTTTGAACAATTTATGAGCTACCTTATTTTGTGTTGGAGGTACAACGCTTTCAAAATGGTGGATTGTCTCTCAAGAGACGATAGAAGCCCCCCTTACATGCTAAATTAGTTTTGAGGCATCAACATAAGTCTACCTCCATTATCCAATCAGAGAAAGGCCATTAACATCACAATTTTGTTTTGTCTTAACCTACGATCACGTCAATCCCTCTCAGTTCATGTTTATACCAACTAATCACATAGTTTCTCTAGGTATTCCGGCTCTCTGTGTGTATACACCAGGTTTCACCTTTTGCTGCCTGAAACAACAGCTCGTTGACTTTGCATTTTGAAAGAAGATAAACATCGGAGCTTAAATATAAAACATGGCGGCAATAAATTAAATTAGAAAGATGATATTGAAGATTCAGACAATCTGAAAAATATGCATGACGATGGATGGTAAGAAAGGACACAGACCCCGAGGGAAAGCAACAGGGGGAGAATTTGACCGTTCCCGACGACGAAAGATCAAGACCGTTGAATGCGTTGACCAGAAACGCAAACGATTCTCTTATGCCCCATGAAGAGCAACTGGTTCTTGTTCCCCCTAGGCCATCGTCAGAAGATTCTAAAACAAGGATCTCCCAAGTTGGAGTCTGTTGGAGAAATCCTCTTAAAGTATTTTGAAGCTGACAAAATGTTTCCATCAGTCTAGTCTGAAGGTTTGCAGTCTCTGGTATTTAAAGTCTGAAGACCTCCAGACAGCCAGACTCAAGACTCAAAGTCTATCCTCATTGACAATCTCTAATCCGTTGAAGTAAGGTTACCCAGAACTGGATGTTTTGTTAAGGGCTTGACCTTATCAACTGGATAAGATCTCGTGGCTGGAATAGACACAACGGAATCCTTTGATTGATCGAGAATGACTCGAAGATTAAGGAATCGATGATTGCCTAAATATTCTTGGAAGGTTCTACGTATGGAAACTGAGATCCTGATTGTATGGGCGAACAGGATTGATGGGCTATCGACACGTTCCTTTAATAGCCCGAATGATCTTCCTAATTGATTCTGTCCAACGGGTAGATTGGAGGAATTCCTTTGGTAAGTGCCAATGGGTATGATGGCATAAAGGAGTATATAAGGAAGACGTTCTAAGTTGTTGAGGTGTGTGCGATAGAAGAATTTCAAAGTCTGAAGCTCCTTGTTGTTTAGACAATTCCTTTGAGCGAATACTTGTATATAAAAGAGAGTCTATATTTGTGAGAAACCTTGAGGAGGTGTGATAGAACATCTACACTGTGGAATCAAGGAAAAGCTGAGCTGTAACTTCTCTTTTGTTCATAGTGAAATCCAGCCGGTGGGCTGTCAGTGCGGAAGAGTGGACGTAGGCTTGGAATAAGCCGAACTACTATAAACCCTGTGTTCAATCTTCTCTCCCTTATTCTCTTTACTTTGATCGTAAATCATTTTGTGAACTCCTTTCTATCGACTGCCTAGAATCACTTCCGTATCTCGATAAATTACCTGTACACCTATTCACCCCCATCTAGGTACTTATACTAGCTATCTCAATTGGTATCAGAGCTCGTGTACTCACTGTGTCACGCCCCGGACTTCGAGCGTGCCAACATCCCACCATGGTCATTCAAATGCGACGTTCCCAGGTTAAGTCGCCGACCCAATCAAATCTTTAACGCACATGCGGAAGCATATTATAAAACCCCTGACAATAAAATACGGGATAGAAAAGCAGGAAACAAAATCACAACATAACACTTTCATAATTCAACAGAATTACAAACAGAGGTCTATGGCCAACAGTCTACAAAAGACTGGCTCAAAAAAAAAGAATTGTCCTACGACCTACAAATCAGACACGTTCTCCAATCCTTATGACTTCACCTCTGCAACTCCTCAAGGCCAACCAAAGCTATCTGGTCGCTCCGTTCACCAGGGACTTGAAATTTTAATCCCACAACCGGGATGAGACGATGTATCAGCAAGTTCAACCCCCTAAACCCCTATTAGAAATAAAATACGCCCCGGGTGGCTTAGCCACATCACACAGAAGACTTACCTCGCATTAGCCTTCATCTGCAGGTTAACACAATTTATATAATTCAACTACGTGCAATTATGATAACCAAACAACCATGGCACAATCACATCATCAGAACAATTCAACCACTTGGATCGTCTCAGCGATCAATCGACTTGACCGATTACATGTCATTCTAGCAAATCAATCATTGCTCTCAATCACGGCCCTATAGGAAGGTTTAACAATCAGTGGCAATCACGGCCCCACTCGGCACAACCTTTAATTAAGTGCTCCATCACGGCCTCACGGGGCACGACCTCTCATAGGTGGTCCATCACGGCCTCACTGGGCACGACCTCTAATAGGTGGTCAATCACGGCCCCATTAGGCACGACCTCTCATAGGTGGTTCATCACGGCCCTACTAGGCACGATCTCTCATAGGTGGTCTATCACGGCCTCACTGGGCACGACCTCCAATAGGTGGTTAATCACGGCCTCATTAGGCACGACCTCTAATAGATGGTTAATCACGGCCAATCTCCCATCAATTTCAACACTTGAATTTTATAAAGAATCCCTATCTATCGCAATCACACTCAATTTGCCATAATTAATCATCAAACTCAAATTCTACATGCATAGTGGCGATCAGCACGAAATTCTAAAAGAACCAGGTCCCGACAAAATTTTCGAAATTTAATAAATAATTAAATTTATTCCGAAAATTAATTAAGTAATAATATCCATATTTTCGTCATCCACACCCAATTTATAATATCCAACCATCAATTTCAAAATTCGAACGCATAGCAGCGATCGGCACGAAATTCTGAGCAATCGGGGTCAAAAATAATTTTTCCGTTTTTTTTATAATAATATTTTAATAATTTCGGAATATAATATAATATTATAAATTCCAGAATTTCGAAACAATTAAATAATTCAAAAATAAAACCCTATTATGTCCCATCAAGGTTTATTATTAAATAAACTCTCTTAGCCTTTAATTAAACACACTTTAAATTAAACAAACCTTTTAATCCAAATCACAATTAAATAAACTAAAATATCCACCTAAACTTGCTTAACTTAAACTAAGCACACTTAGAGCATAATTAATCGTCTAATCAAGATTTACTGAGCTAAACTCACCGGATTAGCGAGCCGAGCGGACCAAAACGACGAGGACGATGCAAGGATCGACTTTCCTCAAGACGGGCCGAGCATCCGGGCTCGGGAAGGCGGCCAAAATGGGCCAAATAGGTGCTGTCATACCCATTTTTCCAGCCCTCTGCTTTGGGGCCGAGAATGGCGGATCCGGCGTCGGTTGGGCGGAGGAATGGGGCGGTAGCTCGACGGTGGCTCGCACGGGCGAGGCGACGGCCAGGCGGGACCTCACGGCGGCGGGGACGAGCTCCGGCAGCTCCTGCACGAGCTGAACAGCAGCTCGGGACGACGAGCTGGGCGAGAAGGAGGCTTGTGCGGGCGAAGGTGCGGTCGAGGCAGCGGTGCGAATCGGCGAGCGGGCGAGCGATGACCGCGACAGCTCCGACGACGGCGATGAGAGGCGGCGACAGCAGATCTGACTTCGCTATTTTGCTAGGCTTTTGAAGCAGCCAAGAGAGATGGAGAAGAGAGGGAAACGGTCGCACGGTAGGGAGAGGGAGGAAGACGGAAGGCAAGCGACGGCGACGGCGGCAAGCGGCTCCGGCGACGAGCGAGCCGGCGGGCGAGCAGGCGATCGAGCGGAGAGGGGAGGTCGGCCGGTCGCTGGTTTTCCTCTCCCATCCGGTTCTCAAGGAAGAAGAAGAAGATTGATGGGAGAGCCTCACTTTTTGAGAGCCAATCAACACTTACCACTTGTCAATTTCTTCTCCACTTTGGCCCCACCACCGTGACCTAGGGTGATGTCATCTTCCACTAATTTCAAATCCTCCACAACTATCTTCACTAGGTCTAATTTCATTTTCGGCCGGGGCATAAAACTTCGTACAACAATTTCTTCAATTCCACTCGATTCTCTTCCAATTGAGTCCAATTAAAATCCACAAAATTATCCTATGATCCTAATAAGATGTGTGACATAACTGGGCTTCCAACTTCTAAATTTAATCCCAATTTTTACGGTTGAATTCAATCTGGTGCGATTTCAGCACACCTAACCTACTGGGTAGTTTTTAGGGAAATTTCTTGCATCCGACCTGAGGGTGATCAGTCCCCAAGTTTGACGCGTTAAAATCCCTTAATTACTTCGTCCAATAGGCTAGTCCTCTCATGAGTGGCCAACTCAGAGAGACGAACTATATGCACAGATGAAATGCCCGCCTCAATCAGCTGAAAATAGAATTAGAAAAATTGGGATGTCACACACCGTGTTTGAAGTGTTTTACTTCAGAGTAAAAGATCCATGGCTAGTATGTTGGCTCCAGGGCTGGTAGAAGGGTAAAGCAACACTAGACCACCTTACTTTGATGGAAAGGACTACAACATATGGAAGAACAAAATGGATGAGAAAGGAAAAGTCATACGAAACAAGGCTAGACTTGTGGCCAAGGGATACACACAAGAAGAAGGGATCGACTATGACGAGACTTATGCACCGGTAGCAAGGTTAGAAGCAATTTGTTTATTACTTGCATTTGCCTGTCATAAAAATTTCAAGTTATTTCAAATGGACGTCAAAAGTGCTTTCCTAAACGGTTTCATCCGTGAGGATGTCTATGTGGATCAACCACCAGGGTTTGAAGACCCAAAGAAACTAGACTCAGTATTCAGACTAAAAAAGGCCTTGTATGGCTTAAAGCAAGCACCTCGAGCTTGGTACCACAGATTAAGTAAGTTTTTAATTCGAAATGGATTTGTCAAAGGTAAAGTAGACACTACTTTTTTTATTAAAAGAGAAAGCAAAAGCTTTTTACTTGTTCAAATCTATGTGGATGATATTATTTTTGGATCTTCTAATGAAAGTTTGTGCAAGAAATTCTCTAAGACTATGCAGGATAAATTTGAAATGAGCATGATGGGTGAGTTAACTTTCTTTCTCGGGCTCCAAGTGAAACAACTGGAGGAAGGAACTTTCATTCATCAAGAAAAGTATGCAAATGATCTTGTTAAAAAGTTTGGACTGGACAATTGCAAAAAGGCTGACATACCAATGTCAAGTTCCTTGAAGATAGACAAAGATGAAGAAGGAAAGAAAGTCGATCAAAAGCTGTACAGGAGTATCATCGGATCACTTCTTTATCTTACTGCTTCTAGACCTGACATTCTGTTTAGTGTTTGCATTTGTGCCAGATTTCAATCAGACCCAAAAGAATCTCATTTGAATGCTGCGAAGCGTATTATCAAGTATATTTCATCAACATCAAGCTTTGGTCTCTGGTATCCAAAAAGGGGAGACTTTACTCTTCTTGGATATTCAGACACAGACCTTGCTAGATGTAGAGTCGATAGAAAGAGCACCTCGGGTACTTGTCAACTACTTGGAGGCAGGACAGTGTCTTGGTTTTCAATAAAGCAAAGTACAGTAGCTCTCTCTACAGCAGAAGCAGAGTATATAGCTCTCGGAAGTTGTTGTTCACAAATTCTGTGGATAAAACAACAGCTAAGAGACTTTGGAATTGAAGACTCATGCACGAAGATTAATTGCGACAACACCAGCGCTATAAATCTCACCAAAAATCCTATTCTCCACTCAAGAACAAAGCACATAGAGATTCGACATCACTTTATTAGAGACCATGTTCAAAATGGAGATGTTTCAATTCAATTTGTTGATTCAAAGAATCAACTGGCGGATATATTCACAAAGCCTTTGGAGAAAAATCAATTTGAATCTATCCGTTCCAGACTCAACATTTTGAGGTATGAGGAAATCAAAGTCTAAAAACTTTCAGACTCAGACATATAAGACTTTAAGATAGTCTTGGTACGACCGTCAAACTGTAAGTTAGTCTCTCTTTCTCTCTCTCTTTCGAATCTTATCTTGAAGAGATACGATCGTTAGACTGTGTTAAATTGTTGCTATATCTAATCGACAAAATTACTGCATCGTTTCATTTTCAAAAAGGAAGTTATTTTTGAAATGACTATTTTCACGGAAAAAGACATTTATTTTGAAAATGCATCTTTTTATTTTCCTTTGTGGCGTTTCGTTTATCTCTCCTTTTTACCAATCGTGTACTGTTGATTGCTCTTCACTTTATTCTAAAAAACCCTAGAAAGCATCGATCCTCCATTCACGTTTTCTTCCCTTGTTTAATCTTCGAAAAAGTTGTCATCTTTCTTGGGAAAGTCAAGCAAGGAATCTTCCAAAAACTAAGAAAGATGTCGTCTTCAAGAAAGTCTTCGAGAATCGCAAGTAGGGGACCACGGCGAATGAGTGAGGGGCCTACGCACTTCGATCTCATTGAAGAAGATGTGGCTCCAGAACAACAATCGAGCCCACAACATTCTAAGCAGCGTCACTCTCCTCCATCTAGCCCTCAAGGCGTTGATCATTAACAAGAGGAAGAAATCATCGAGGATGCAGACCTTGTAAGAGTTCAAAAGCCCGCTTCTATTTATAAGCTGTATCGTGCCTTAAAAACAACACGTACTCCCTTGAAATATGTCAATGATTTTATTAAAGAGAAAGGGTATGGAAATGAATATATCTTTTTGCGAAGAATGGAAAGTTTGGGAATTGCTCGTAAATGGCTGGCTGAGGAAACTCTTGCGAATATCCCAAGTGATCCTCGTGATTGGGGACCGAATCCTGTAGATGGGAATGATGATGACAAATTGTATAGTCAATTTTAACCAAGAATGGGTATTGCGGTTGAAAGTCGAGGAAAAAGAGGAGATTTGTTCAGATCGAAGGAACAAAAGAATTTGTACTCGAAATTGCTGAAGCGTGGGGTAATAAACCCTAGGAGTGTGGATTTTGATTTTCTAGATGCTGTAAATGTGAACTTGAGGGAAAAGTTCGGTTATCTTCAACTTGAAAAGTTCTGCTCCGACACTACAGAGGCCTATGCTGAACTAACCGCATATTTCTATTCAAATCTTAGCTTTTTAGATGCGAATAAATTTTCCTTCAGTGTCAAAGATCAAGACTATGTTGTGGATATGAATATTCTGGCAGATGTGTTGGGAGTCGAGAGGGGAAGATATCAATCGATCAAAGTTTCTATTGCTGGTGCTACATTGGAACTTATCAAGGACAGGAGAACAGAGGAAAAGATTTCCTACTTAAGGATGAGTGCATTCAACATCTTGCTTCACAAGATTATGATCAATTGCCTTCGACCAAAATCAACTTCCAAAACTGATGTTTCAAGTTTAGAGGCAAAGCTGATGTATGCCATTATCACTGGGAAAAGGTTTTCTCTTCCTCACACTGTTATGTTTCACATGTATAGAGCGATGATGAATGATAGAGGTCAACTTCCTTACCCAAGTCTTGTGACGAAGTTATTCAGACATCTGAATATTCAGCCTCCGCAAATCTTTTGTGTTTGATCGTGCGATCATATGGTGGTAGGACTGAAAATGGTAACCAAGATGCGTCTGAAGGAATTGAACAAGGCGTTGGAGAAATTCAAGGAGAAGACTCCTCTCAAAGCTCATCAACCCTCTTCTTCATCAAAGTGGAAAGGAAAAGAGCCCTTGGTTGCTTCAAAACCAAAAAGAAGAGCTCTTATTGTTGAAGATGAAGATGATGATGAAAATCTCACCATCTCTACAATGGCTTTGAAGAACTTAAGTCGTCCTGTTCCAGGGAAAGAATCGGAACAAATGGCGAAAGAAACAGAGATGAAGGAAGCATAGGAGAAGGAAGCAGAGGAGAAGAAAGAAGAAGAAAGAGAAGCTGAGAAGGAAAGAGTTGAGACAGAAGAAGAAAGAGGAGAAGAAGGAGAACCTGATGAACACTCTTCTCCACCTGTAGGCATGGAAACAGGGGGAGATTAAGAGAAAAAAGGGAAATCCTCATATCCTGACGTAAGTGAAGGAGTCAGTCGCTCACCTGCAGACTCAGAGGACGTTTATGCCTCTCAATTTCCAGAAGAAGGTCATGAAATTTCATCGCCAAACCTGCGAGATTATGCTGATCTACCATCGTCTGCATTTACTCCATCAGATCGAGCTGAAGCAAGTACTCAGACTGATAATGCAACAGATTTTTGCAGAATCATGGATATTCTCTTGGAGATGCGAGGTCAAATTTATGCCTTGGGATGCGAGGTTCAAAACTTGCAAACTGCGGGTCAAGTTTCTTCATGTTCATTGAATGATAAAATCCAAACCCTCACTGTTCAAAATCAGGCCAATGCCAAGGGTGAGGAGATCGCACAGCTGAAGGAAGACTTGAAAAGGCTGGAAGGCATCGTTCAGTCTATGTGAGATTTCCAGCTTGTCCGCGTTCCCAAACAATTTTGACTTTATTCCATTTTCATCTCAACCTTTTAAATGATGACAAAAAGGGGGAGAGATGCAAGATTTGAACAATTTAACTTTTAATCGTGTTGGACTGGTTGTGTTACTGGTTGTTGGATTTTGTGGATTGTTTTGATCTGTTTGACTTTGTTTTTGTGTCTGGATGAAAACTGAACTAGACTTGAACTTGACTGCTTTTATTAACTATCGTTGGTATCTTATGGGTGGCTTTATCACTTATTAGACTAACCTATTTTCTGTGGTTGCAGATTCTAGTGTTATTCACTTAGTCATTTATCTCTATAAGATATGCATATGTGTTTGAGAAATGTTTTGCAGGTCAAAGTTGTCCAAATCTGCAAGAAAGTTTTGTCACCATCAAAAAGGGGGAGATTGTTAGAGAAATTCTCTTGAAGTATTTTGAAGCTGACAAAACGTTTCCATCAGTCTAGTCTGAAGGTTTGCAGTCTTTGCTATTTAAAGTCTGAAGACCTCCGGACAGCCAGACTCAAGACTCAAAGTCTATCCTCATTGACAGTCTCTAATCCGTTGAAGTAAGGTTACTCAGAACTTGATGTTTGTTAAGGGCTTGACCTTATCAACTGGATAAGATCTCGTGGCTGGAATAGACACAACGGAATCCTTTGATTGATCAAGAATGACTCGAAGATTAAGGAATCGATGATTGCCTAAATATTTTTGGAAGGTTCTACTTATGGAAACCGAGATCCTGATTGTATGGGCGAACATGATTGATAGGCTATCGACACGTTCCTTTAATAGCCCGAATGATCTTCCTAATTGATTCCGTTCAACGGGTAGATTGGAGGAATTCCTTTGGTAAGTGCCAACGGGTATGATGGCATAAAGGAGTATATAAGGAAGACGTTCTAAGTTGTTGAGGTGTGTGCGATAGAAGAATTTCAAAGTCTGAAGCTTCTTGTTGTTTAGACAATTCTTTTGAGCGAATACTTGCATACAAAAGAGAGTCTATATTTGTGAGAAACCTTTAGGAGGTGTGATAGAACATCTACACTGTGAAATCAAGGAAAAGCTGAGCTGTAACTTCTCTTTTGTTCATAGTGAAATCCAGCCGGTGGGCTGTCAGTGCGAAAGAGTGGACATATGCTTGGAATAAGCCGAACCACTATAAACCATGTGTTCAATCTTCTCTCCCTTACTCTCTTTACTTTGATCGTAAATCATTTTGTGAACTCCTTTCTATCGGCTGCCTAGAATCGCTTCCGTATCTCGATAAATTGTCTGTACGCCTATTCACCCCCCTCTAGGTGCTTATACTAGCTATCTCAGAGTCAACCCATCTCGTGGCTCTTCTCCAATCTTCATTGTGTGCACGAAAATATATGTTTCTATATGAAAATGATTTGGCTTGAGTGGGCCAAGCTCAAGAAGGAAATTGCTTCTCTAAACTTGCCCATTTTGCCAAATATGGCAAGGCCAGCCTCACCTAGGCGAAGGTAACACCCATCGTGGTCACCTTAGCCTGGGCAAGTGCTCCATTTGCCAAAACAGGCGAGGCTAGCTCTCACCCAGGCCAATGCGAACTTGTTGAGCGTCGTACGAGTGAAGGCGGCACACGGCGAGGCCACCTTGGCCTTGGCGAGGGCCAGCCTGGCTAGATGTGGGAAGGGAAGCCCTTACCCAGGCGAGGCTAGCTCGCTGGCCATAGCCAATGGCTGGTAAAAGAAAGAAGAAAGCAAAAAATAGAAAAAAAAAATTAGAATAATTGAAAATTTTGTTCATGTCAACAATATCCGGTCAAAATTAGTCAGATTGACCAAAATGTTTTTAAGTCAAAAGTTTTAAAACTAAATTGACATCAAGACAATAATTTTATGATTTTTTTTTTACACGTTTCCTTTTTGCCATTTGAAATGACCAAGACGAAGCATGGCTCATTGGACCAATTCCCCCAAAATCGAGCGTAGCCATGAACATAATATGAGGGGATTGATGAGCCAATCCTTGAAGCTTGTTGAATAAGGGCATGGACGCAAATTGTGAATATGACGATACGGCGGGCTCTCACAATGCATGTCGGTCTCTCGTTTCTTGAAAGTAGGGTTTGACCAATCCCCTTGAACATGCAACCACATCCTCATGCTATGCTATCCAGACCTTGTTGGCCATCAAACGATATCCCAAGATCAACATAGCTAGAAACTCGAACATATTGAAGGAGAAGATGGAGATTTGCGTACCTGATTTGTAATCCATCATTTTTTTTTTATGCAGAATGACGACAATTCGACGCTCAGGTTCTTTTCCTCTATAGCTCTCGGATCCTAGCTTGATGAGACTGCTACTCATGGTTTCCTTATGTGAGGTAAAGTGTGTTCATAAAAGTAGGAGGGTTGGAGGAGGGACCTTAGCGCTATTTATAAAGTTTTCAACTAGGCCCTCTCATCACGAGTCGAGCCCAACTAAGCCTACATAAGCCAGGCTCATATTCAACTATTAAGAAACCTTAGCCTTACTTTATTGGACCAACCTTGTAAAATGATAAATTATAATCTCAATTAATGTAGCCCATATAAGGAAAATTCTTACATTCTCTCACTCGGGCTATATTAATTGAGACTGTACTGTATGTGCGCACCTTTATGTTAGTTTAAAGATAATTCTTAATAGTCAATCCTATTTCATAAAGTCTTAAATACTGAATCATGACAGTAATTACATGTACACATACATAACTTTCCATGGTCACGAGTGCTTTCAACTTGATTGATATGAATTTAATATTGTTGTGTGACAAATGGATAATACCTTATTTGTCATTTTCTTTGTCAGTTACTATTATCTTATTTTAAGTGTCACAAGAACCAAATGTGCCAATAGAGAATATTCTAATGAACCCACATGTGTTTTATCTTTATAGTTAACCTCTCTTTATGTGTAATCAATACATATGCTCAAGGTTAATAGCCGAATGCCCCGAACCTTCCCTCAAGATTTACACAATATGTTGATATTTCAATTACATGTAATCAACTCAATATGGTGACAACACAATCATGAACACTTTATTGAATGTGTAACACATATAAGCTTTTATTAGAGCAAAACCAAAACAACTCCCACTGAATAGCAGCATCCAATAATGCCTCCTCAACTCATGTTTATGACATGTCGTTTAAGGACATAAGGGTGAAAGTTTTTAATTAGTGGGTCTATAACCATATCATTTATGGAAATATGCTCTACTGTAATCTCACCATTCTGTATTATTTCTTTATGGTAAAAAATTTGACCACCATATGTCTAGACCCCTCGAGACATGTTATTATTGATATATGACACTGAAGAGTTATTGTCTCAATACAACCGCATGGGTCCATACACAAAATCATATATTGTCAACTCTTTAATGAGGTTCAAGAGCCAAATATCCTGAGTAACAGCTGAAAAACATGCTACAAACTTCGTTTATACGTTAGAGGATGACATAGATATTTATTTTTCACTTTACCATAATACTGCACTTCCTACTAACACAAATATATATCTAGTTGTTGACTTCTTGTCATTCTAATAGCTAGCAAAGTCTGCATTCGAATACCTTACTAGTTTCAAATCCTAGACATACTTGTCAACATATAGTTTTCTTGTCCTTTTAAGTGCCTCAAAATTTCTTGACAACAATTCAATGATCATGTTCTAGATTTGACTAATATTTTTCTAGAAGTCTGTTGCAAACGCAATATCTGGCCTAGTATGGACTTGAACATACATGATACTTCTAAGTGTACTAACATAAGGCACATCCTTCATTTGGGTTTTCTCAAAATCTGACCGAGGCCATTGTGAAAGATTTAATTTGTCACCCTTAAGATCAAGAGCAACTCTTGACTTGTAATGTTGCATCTTGAATCTTTCCAAAATACAATCAACATATGCAATTTGAGATAAATCTAATATACAGCGAGAATGATCCCTATGAATCTTAATGTTAAGGACAAAAGACACCTTACCAAGGTCTTTCATATCGAAATTCTTCGATAGCGTTTACTTTGTCTCATGCAATAATCCAATATCGCTACTTGCAAGCAAGATGTCGTCTACATAAAATATGAGAAAAATAGATTTCCTCCCATTGACCTTATAGTATATACATTGATCTGCTTTATTCTCAATGAAACTAAACAAATTGACAATATTATGAAACTTCAAGTATCATTGTCTACAAACTTGCTTAAGGCCATAAATAAGGCTTTTCAGTTTACACACAAGTTTACCCAAATCATCTACTACAAAACTTCCGGGCTGCATCATATAAACTTCTTTATCAAAGTATCCATTGAGAAATGCAGCTTTAACATTCATCTAGTGTGATTCCTTATAAAAAAATGAGCTACTAATGCTATGTTTACTCCGAAAGAATCTTTAGAAAAGATTTAAGGAAAAAGTAGATTCATAGTCTACTCCTCTTCGAGTGAAACCCTTGACTACTAGTTTTGAGTTTAAACTTCTCAATACTTCCTTTGCAGCCTTTTTTAAGTCTTGTACACCCATTCCATTTACAACAGATGGGCTTGTGACCTTCAGGTAATTCAACAGGCTTTCAAATACTATCATATTTCGTATATTGCATCTCGTTTTTCATAGCATCTAACCACATATCTGATTGAGAACAAGAAACAACACTTACATAATATCATAGTCATGCTCTCATGGACAGACTATATATAGTCTAATGGTATAATTGATTATTTTTTCCTAACAGATCCCTTAAGTGGAACTATAATTACTTTATTCTGCACTTGAGAGGCTTGACAAACTTTATTAGGAATTAGAAGCAAGTGAAGGGAATGTTCTCTCTTTTGATGTTTGAAGACTTACCCTTTAGTAGGGTAAATATTTACAAGTGAATTGATGGAGTTGCTTAATTAACCAATGGTAAAATCATGAGGTCTATGGTTAAAGAGGTTGTTCCAATTAAATGGGTTCATGTGGCCCTTAAGTAAGTAATAGGGTGCAAATGGTCCAATGAGAAGGTTTTATGTTGCCTAAGGTGAATAGCTAGGGAGTATGTGGCTAAATATAGTTAGCCATAAGAGGAGATAATTTGGAAATGCCTCCTCTCCATTAGCCAAGTAAGTGCATGAGTCACCCATTTTATTTATATGAACTAAAGTTGAATTTGATGAGGTGTGGTATGACATAAAGCATGAGATCAAAGCTTGACCAAGCTTAATGCCTAATTTAGAGCATAAATACAATTTTGGCACATTAAAAAATAAACATATCGATCAAGGGAATTCAAAGGCTAATTTTCCATAATAGATTATTTAACAAAATATTAAGTGAACCAATATGTAAACGAGGAAAGACTAGTGTTTACTTTAAACATTGGGAATACGAAAAATATTTAAATCCACTAAAACATTTAGTGAAAATTACCGAATGAAATGGAAGTGCTTAACTCAATAAAACTCTAACTCATCCTTTAAATGATACATAAACTCAGTAAATTTTCTAATATATCATTCGTTCGATTAAAATTCCTACACATAACGTTAATCGTATCCGACTTCTTTTATATTCATCAACGTAGGAAATTTTCCAGATGTCACAAGATGAATGCAAGGACTGGCAAAATTTGTGAATAAGTTTTGGAAACCATTAGTTTTTTTTTAAGCGATTAGATGGTATCGATGCCAATTTTTGTGTGCCTCAAGTGATCCACCTCTCCGAATAATCTTAAGAGCGCACTCTTTCATTTCAGTTCTGTGATTTGGAATCTTATTTTTAAAGTGCTCCCAATAAGTTTTTAATACAGAATCATAAGAAGAGGAGCAAAGTCTTTTGCCATTTAGCCAATACCTTGTTGGTATAGGATATAGATATCCGGGGTAAATTTTTTAATGCACAGTTTTGTTGGGGCTCGAGAAATTTGCTCCCATTGACGTCTTCTTTTATTCCAATTCCTCCCAAGATAATTGTTTTGATTTTCTACCTGCTTTCTCCTCCCCTATTCCTATTCTTCATGGCTTTGACAAGGTTGCCAAGTAAAAGTGTAAATTTATTATGTTAAATGCATTTAAATGATAAGCATAAGCCTATGGATTTCATCTATCGTGACCCTATTTTATGGATGATGCGGCGAGAATAGTCAATGACACTAGAGGCTTGCCCCTGGTCTCATGCCCAATTCCCGCAACCTCTTTGCATAGTGTGTTGTGTTGTATTGAAATGAAGTAGCAATAAAAGAAAATAATATTTGGACTTAACTGCTTCACCATAAGGAAGGTCACAAGTATATATGGATTTATTATTCTCATATTTTCTTGATAAAGATGATGTAGCGAGCATAATTTCACCAATCAAGATTGAAGGAGCAAGTCCTAAGTTAACATGACTCTTATTCAATTAGGCATAAGTAAGATGAATTCCGAAGTCAACGTCAAATCTCGCCTCAATTTGCAATTTAAGGATTCTCTTTTTACCTTTTTTTTTAATTTTATTTTAAAATTTCGCAACTCTTGCATTTAGAATTTTGTGAATACTTGAAACCTTTCTAACTATGTAAGTATTGACATAGAGATTCATATATAATTTTATAGCGCTCCAATGTCTTACCAAGTTTTTGACTAAAAATAAAATGTTTTACAAGGTCAGTTTGGAATGCCGCCAAATCAATGCTAGTTTAGCCGAATCAACATTCCTGCCTTTTGAGCCAAGTCATGTATCATCACCATATAAAAAAAATCACCATCAAATCTTTCTAGGTATTTAGAATGCATTTACTTCATGAAAATATCACCTTCCATTTTCTTGAAAATATGATCGATGAGTGAAAGATATGAGTTTTCAACGGGAATCAAAATTACAAAAATATGTTTGGTGTAGTTTTCTAAAAGCAATCATTGCATAGAACAAAGTATATTTTTGTTGTTGTCAGTTCTAAGGTTCAAATTTTCAAATATGCCAACCAAATTTTCTACCAAAGAAATTTGAAAATGAAAACAAAAAATTAAAATTTCATATTTATATTTCACTTGAAAGCTTTCTATTTAAAATAAATTCTGTCTTGAATCAAATTGAAATTCCTTACTTTTGCTTTTGAACTACACAAAAGTGAGGTGTCCGTTTTGCCAATAGCTTTATTCGACTAAAGGTTAGTCAATGAACTTGCCTCAATAGCTTTGTTGACACCTTATTTTTGTTAAATAAAAAATAGTAAGACAAGTAAGTATCAAAATCAAAATCGGGTGGCCTGGTTTTACCTAGCCCATTTTTCTTTTAGCCAAACTCTCGGCCCGCTACGCGTCCAGCCCACTCTCCCTCTCTTTACCCAGCTCATTACTTCTTTTGGGCCCGAATTTCTTTCTTTTTCTTTAGCTCATTTCCTTCATTTCATTCTAGCCCATCTGAATTAGCAAAAAGCCCGGCCCCCGATGGTTGTCTTCCCTCCCGCGCCCGTTCCTGTCTGTGAGCAGAATACGTGAGCGAAGAGACAGAGACGGACGGTGTCCGAGGGAGAGGCGTTCGTGAGCGAGTGCGTGAGAACAGGTGGGTGACCGAAGCAAGCCTCGGAGTTTCTAGAAGGTGTACAGCTGGCCGGGAATTCTGTTACACAACAGAAAAAAAGGATTATTTGGGAGAAGGAGGGGTGTGCTCGCTCGGCCAAGATGAAGAAACAGAAAAGGGACGCTCGGCCGAGAAACGGAAAAGGAGAGAAAAGACGCGAGAGATAGAGAGAGAGAAAGAGGGAGATTATCTCGTTTTCGAGTGAGAGATTTCTCAGAAAAGATCATCGCCGGAGCTCATTGTTGAGCCTTGGAGTTCCGATTGAAGCTCGATTCGCGAGCCGTTTCGAACGGTTCCGGAGTCAGAAGTTGCGTAGGGATTGTGTTTCATCTATCGCGAAGGAGTGGACCAAGCCTAAGCTCCTCTTCCGTCGCCGATCGCTTTTTTTCCGTTTGTCCGCCAGGTGAGCTCCTTCATATGCTCCGTACGTGCCCTGTTTCAGTTGAGAACGGGACATTAGGTTCGAATGATGAGTTTGCCAGAAAATATTGATCGAATACGGTTTCATTTGCTGTAGAATAATATGATTTAGGCGTCTGTACGTCATGTTTTGATCGAAAGTCGTATCGGAGTCGAATAAGAAGCTCGTTTCCTAAATCGCATGCTAACTGTTCGATAAAATTTATATACGAAGAACCGAAATTGCTTTTGTGGAAATCGACAGTTAGTCTCGTTTATGCTTGATTTGTTCTTATAACTGTTGAATCGTCACTGAATCGTTGTTTTTCATGTGATTTGTGGCATATTATTCACTGTCCGAGTCAGCCATGTGTGCGCCTTCCCTCTGCTGGAAAGCTATTCGTCGCCGGTGATGCCCGCCTTTTGAGGCCGCTCCAGCTAGTCTGTTTCATGTGCATTTGGGTGTTCTTTAGCCTAGAATTGATAAGAGCTTTAGGACGTGCAATTTCGCAGCATGAGGATTCTTCGTCAGAGGAGGTCCGACGACATAAAAACCATTGGCAAGCTAGTGGCTGGCGGTGGTTTAGCGTCCATCACAATAGGTGATCGATGGGGAGTGTTCAGCCGCGGCCTGGGCACCGGCAAGAGCTCATCTTATTATTGGTGCTGGTTCTTTCGAAGAGAAGGTGAAGAAGAAGACCAAAAATAGAAAACAGGGAAAAAAAATCAAAAATAAAAAAATCAATCAATAGAAAAGTAATAAAAAAAATTTGGATATAATCTGAATCAGTTCGGATCCAGTTAGTTGGTTTGGGTCATATGATTTGGTTGAATCGAAGGCGGATTGAAAGTTTGTAGGCCGATTTCAATAAAATTGAACTAGGCCTTAAGCCGGCCCAGTTTCGAACCTAACCTGGACCATTAGGGTCTGAGTCAACGAGTCAGGCCGGTTTCCTTCCTTCAGTCCGAAGCCCATCTCCTTTAAAAAAAAATGAAAAATTGGAAAAACATTGAGGAAAATCATCTTAATTGATTCCAGTCGACTTTTAGTGGCTTGAATCAACCTTAGAATTTTCTTTTCAAATGGACTTCTCTTAGTCTTGAATAAACTTGAAAATCCCTAAAAAAAAAAAAAAATTGAAACCCAATTGAATAAGCTTTTAGAATTTTACAATTGGGATTTGTTTTATTTTGTTTTCTCTTTAGAGACGATGCTAGGACGCTGCTTGTACATTTCAATTTGATTATACTTGATTGCGCAATCTCTATACATTGGTTGTTATTTTCCTTTTATCATGGTTAGGATTTCAATAAAAACATCGCGCGAATGCTTAGTGGAGTAGTCTTAAAATTGATGAAAAGATTGTATGAAAAACACTTTAGTTGACAATATAAATAACTTTAGGTATAAAGGGCACTATTTGTATAGCTAGTGTAATCAAGTGCTCAATCCTAGATCTCTAGTTCTGTAGAAATTAGACGACACTCCTACTTATCAATTGGTTTCTAGCCAATCTTAATTGGTTAATGACAACCCCTTATATAAAATTTTGATAGGGTTAATTTGAACTTAAAATGAAAGAATGTAACATCACACGAGGTATGAACTTGAGAGAGCTTACGCTCTTGATTGATTAACCTTTTCTTGGATAGCTGAAAAGATAATGTGTTCGAGCTATCTTTTCAATGAACCACTAGGATTCTTTTCAGCAAATACCTCTAAATCTATTCCTAAGGGTGGTCCCTCGAGCATAGGTCGTGACTAGCTTTCCCCAACTCGAGTAGAGAAGCAACTTAACTTGGTGTAGACTCCAATTTGATCGTGGTGTCAAAGGACGAAAGAACTCTTTGGTAAGAAAGAGGGACTGGTCACTAAAGTAATGGTTCAATCACCAGGATTGAACCTAATGTTCTATGGCCCTAGAGCTTGACCTTGCTTGCCCATTGGTACGGGTCTAGTCTATATTACCATAAATAAAGATTTTTACACTCAACTAATCCAACTACCATAAAGTGAGGAGAAAAAGATATGATTGCTCGCTGTCTTTTGAGAATTTTTTTTTTTTTTTACATTTAACAAATTTGATTTTTACTGCTGTTTTTATTATTATTGAGTAGATGATAACTTGCGAATTGTCATAGAATAAGGTTCGATTAAAACAATTTACCAGAGACAAAAAAAAATAACAAAAGTACAAAGTATGTCCTCATGCTAAGTGCATCGATGGCATGATTCAGACATGAAATTAGAATATTGATGTTGCTAAGTTTTTCTCCGACGCGAGTTCCGGACCGAAGGTCCTGGAAGTTGGGTCATGTAGGGTGCATTTAGTTCAGCTTTGCAAATGAGTTTTGGGTGTAATGCAAATGTTGAAACTCAAAGCTATTTAGAGAAATGCAAATTGTGTTTGGTTAAAACCTCTTTATAAATATACTTTGAATTGAATGTATATTTAGCAAAAAAACTTTTACAATGGCTTTAGTTATATGTATAGAAAAATGAACCAAACCATTTGCCGGCCGTAGACGAACTAGATTTGGCGCAAGCAATCATTGGTTGAGTCGGGTGACCTCCAATAAGGGTGGTGCAACCTAGTCGAAAGCTGTCAGAGGTTACACAACCGCAGGTGGCCCTCGCTTGGGTCTCACGAGGATCCTGTGACAACTGCTGTGACCCAGGCGACCGTCGCCCTCATCTTCACACGACCTTCATCAAGGGTTGCTTGAGGTCATGCAACCTCCGGCAGCCCTTGGTTTGGTTGCGTGACCCTTGGTTGGGTTGCGTGACCCTTGACAAAGGTCCTCGATCTCGAGCGACCTCAACCGATGGCCGCTAGTGCCACATCTGGCTCACTGAAGGCCATCGCCTTTCGTGAGGGACTAGCATTGGGCTTTTCAATTTTTCCAATGCCAGCATTTGGCCGAAAAGCTCATTTAAAATGGTTGCCAGCATTTTCCCAAGGGACTTTAGGGGCCAAAAGTTCATTAGGAATGCTGAACCAAACGCACCCATAATCAATCTGATATCAAGGTCCACGATCTGCTTGGCCGAGCGCCAATTGTACAAAACACAAACAATGAAGTTCCGGGGGAAAATTGTCCAAAAATTTTTAAACCAATTACACTTTTGCTAATTCAGTCATAAATCTTTTAATTTTGTTAATTCAGTTCTAAATATTTTCAAATTTTGCCAATTGAGTTCATTCAACTAATTTTGGTCGAAAAATGCCAATGTAGACTTTGTGATGCCACAAAGGACCGTAGGCACTGATGTGAATAATTTTAAATAATATTTTGATATTTTTTGAATTATTATTATTTTTTCTGATTTTCTTTTCTTTTTTTTTTCTTTTCCTTTTGCTGGTGGCCAGCCACTGCTTGAGGCTTGGTTGAGCGAGGGCGACCCCTGAGAGGGCAACCCTTGCCCAAGCGTGGCTCGACGAGGGTCGGCCTCGCCTAGGCCAAGGCGGCTTCATTGGGCATCGGCTAGGCGATGGCGACACTAGGTATCGTATTATTGCCCTAGCCTGGGCAAGGGTCAGCCTTGCCAGATTTGGCGAAGGGAGCCCTCGCTAAGTTTCCCCTCAACCCAGGCAAGTGTCAACCTCGCCCAAACCCAGATCTAGCGGGGCCGCCCTAGCCTTGGCGAGGCCGACCCTCGCTGGGTCGTGCCTGGGTCAGGTCGACCCTCGCCAAGGCCAACCCTTGATTGGTTGGGCCACATCTTTGGCGGGCAAGGCTAGCTAGTTGGCCACTGGCAAAAAGAAAATAAAAAAGTCAAAAAGAAAAGAAAAAAAAGAAAAACAATAAAAATTCAAAAAATATTAAAATATTATTAAAAATTATCCATGTTAGTGCCATCGGTCTTACATGACATCGTTAGTGTTCACGTTAGTATTTTCAGACTAAAATTGGCCGAATAGGCTCAATTGGCAAGAAGTGAAAATGTTTAGGACCGATTGGCAAATAGGCTTATGACTTTTTGGATAATTTTTCCGAAGTTTCGGGGTGGTGCTTTGGAAACCTTCTTACGCTAAGGTCAATGATGAAAGAAAAAGGTTGGAAGTTGACGAAATACACAATCTTTAGTTTATGACTGCACTCACCTTACAGGAATGAAACCACGTTATCTTTTTGGCTGAAGATGTAGATTCATCCCAATGATTTCCGAGTAACTTTTAATCTGTGAGATGATAATGAGCCGTCGTGTCTAATGTCCGAGGCATAGGAGAAAATTCTTCTAAACAGGGATGGATTAGGAGTTTTTATTAAAGGTAACAAAGTTAACATTCATGCAGTGTAAATCTACTCAATTTTATTCTATGAATTTAGCACTTTGCGTAGTCTATGATGATTGCGTAGTCCGTGATTCATGGCCCTCTGACCGAGTTGATGACTGGCTGAGCACTTCTAAAGTATTTGTAACAGGATGACATTATTTCCACCCCTATATGACTAAATCCACCTTCCCTAACCAATCAATTGCAATTTAAAATGGTGGCTTTTTCTACTTCTATGTAGATTTAGTTGTCATAATTAAGAATTTCACATTTTTTGTTTTTTTTTTTAAATTTAATTGTGGGAACTATGTTTTGCACTTTTATATTGGATTTCACTTCCCTAAAAAATTCGTTTTGGCAAAAAGAAAAATTTTCAAGAAACCTAATTCTCTTTTACGTTGTCCAACAAATTTATGAATCAACTGTCAAGTATAGTGTAGAAAAATTTTAACATAGATTTTTTTTTTTTACACGATCGCTTGTTTATAACTTTACACTTGTTTATAACTTTACACTTGTGTTGTGCATATCACCATCAAACATTTTCTTATCAATTGTCATATTTTGGGACCATAGGATGAAACAAAAAAAAAAAAAAAGACTATCTTCAGAGATTTACCAAAATAAAATCACCATTACATTCTACAATGTGAAACTTTTAAAAGGTAAAATTTCATTATATCAATTGCATAAAATAAGATTTTTTTTTAAATTTTCATTTTGGATTGACAAAAATTAATATCATCAATGAAGTGCATCAACAAAATATCAAGATTCCTCATTATAGATAACTTTTTTATATCAATGTTTTTAGTGTATTCCTAAGTATTCCTATAACTTCTTTACATTCTTGGTGTAAAGACATCTCACCAATAGTAGAGAAAAAAAGACAATTTTTTTTTTGGTGAAAGCAAATTATTTAATGTAGTAAATTAAGACACTTGAAACATATTTTTTTGAAACTTTTTTCGACAAAACTTATTTTTATGGAAGTAAAATCTAAATATAAAAAAGGAATGTAGTGCCTTTAATATTAGTGGGATGCCTACAATAAACAACATAAAACATGTGAAGTGTTTAATTATGACAATCAGATCTCAAATAGAAATAGAACTAAATAAATAAAAAAGAAGATGAGGTCACCACTTTAAATTGCAATTAAACGATTGAGGGCAATTTTTTTTTTTAAATAAAAATGAAGTTGGCTTAGTAAGGCGGAAATTAGGGGTGATCCAGTTCAGGGTGGGTAGGGTCTAGACTTGGACTCCGTATTCGACCCTGTTATAATAAGTTCCCTTTTTTTGGACATTGTACCCGACTCTATTTGTATTGGACCTTGTACTCGACTCATCCTGTTTTTCCAATCCGGTTCCAGGGTCAACCATGTTTCCATTGGAACCTGTTTTGCAATCTCCCGATATCCCATACGACTTCGAATTTTATATTAATACGCGAAAAAATAACGTAATCATTCTAATTTGTATTGAAACATTAAGCACTTGTAATAAATAAATACATGAACTTTTTGACTAAACGAAAAATTAAGGATCCATGGGGCTAATTATGATAAATAAAATATAAGGCAAAGAATTAGCAACAAACATGGGTCTAATATTAATCTTATTCTCACAACTACTATATGAAGCTATTCATTTATGCAAGCATAAATCCTCTTACAAAAGAGAAATCAGGCGAGTCAATCCATGTGGTACACAAGAATTTGGTGGTGATGAACATTGTTCGTCCGTTGGACGGTGTGAGAGGGAGCTGATGAGGGAGGGAAACAAGTGAGGAAGAGGAATGACGAAGGAGGAGTGCCGTGTGTGTTTGAGAGAACCAATATGAAGAATGCTGTGTGATTGTGGAAGTAAGAATAGAAATAAGGAGAAAAAATAGGGTTTTGGACCTATACTTACAAAACCGGTTCCAAAACTAGTCCAGGAACCAGTTCCTAGGTGGGTAATCAATCGAATACAGTTTCCAGACCGGTTTCAATGGGAACCGGTTCCCGACTTTGTTTTCTAGGTGGGTTGGTCCAGTTCCCAGGTATACCCAGTCTGGTTGCACACCCCTAGCGGAAATAGCACCCCCTCTTGGAAAAAGAGAAGTTAATGCTTCAAATATATTGCTGGGAAAATAATATTAAGTTTTCATTTATTTCGCGAAAAGTAAATAATTTATAATGCATTTTTCTAAAAAACGATTGTTTCTATTGCTTAAAAAAATTTTAAAAAAATATTTTCATCATCTATAAATTGATAATTTTTAAAAAAATACATTTGAATTATTTATTTGTTATGAAATAAATGAAGTGCAAAAGGCGAAACATATTTTCAAAAGGACCGCATTGACTTTGTCTTTTGAGGAGAAAAATCAATCATCTTCATAACCGTTGCATGTTTGTCCTGCAGTTGGAGGGGAAGGAACATAACATGCACGTGCTCGCTCCGTCGCTATTTAACCAGTACGAGCCCTTTCATTGCTACATCAATCCTACTCGTTTCTAAGAAATGGTGAATCACGCTGTTCATTCTTTTGGTTCCAACACACGCTGCCCACGAAAACAATTTTTTTCTCTGTTTCTTTTTTTTTTTTTTTTTGGTTTTACATGAAAATCCGACAGTCCAAAACGTTGCAAGTCATTGAAAACGAAAGATGGAAACCGCACCAGCTTTTGCACGAGAACCCCACCAAAATAAAATTCTTTGTTAACTTTAAAAATATTAAATAAAAACCTGAAATACTATTATTTTAAATAATGGCTCAAATTGCTATTATTTTCTTAAATAAGGATCTGAAGTTGATATTATTTCAAATAAAGGCCGAAATGTCATCATTTTCCTAAATAAGGGTTTGAACTTAATCTTGTTTTAAATAAAAGCATGTAATAGCCATATCAGTCTCAAATAAGAGCATGAAGTCACTGTTCTATGAAGGACAATTTCGTTTTATAATTTTTTATAATTTTTTTTCTTTTTTTCCATTAAAAAAATGAATAAAAAAACAAACTTAAAAAAGAAAACACACATGGATGGGAGGGCTCTCTCTCGCTTGTGGTTGCCGCCTCATCATCGGTGGGGTGGTCGATGCCTAGGCGAGGGTTGCCATCCTCTCCCATCTTTGGCGAGGGTCACTAGCAACCTCGCCGGCTATTGCTGCCACCCCATCCATAATATGTTTACTCTTTTGACCAAAAAAAAAAAAAAACGTTTATCTTTTTTTATAACCTAATTAAATTAAAATGTAAATTAAAAATTTGTTTAGATGAAAATACTTTTGATAAGCTGGAATATTATGCTAGCCGACAAGCCATAGAGAGTAAGCTCTTATTTGAAATTGCTATGACTATTTCAGGCCCTTATATGAGAAAATGAGAGCACTTTAGGATCTAGTTTGAAATAAGTTTCACTTCAAGCCCTTATTTGAGAAAACAATGGCACTTCAGGCCCATATTTAGAATTTTCCCTAATTTTAAGGGAGATACTTGTATATTTCGTGGGAATGAACTAATTTTAAGGGGACAAACGATCCGTTTATTTGAAGAAAAACTATTTTTGGTATCATTTCACCAGAATTACTTTCACAATGAAATATCTTTCTCCTATTAAAAGGGACAATGGTTCTACACCAACTCCGGACAAAAGATATCTTATGAAATGAGGAATCTAGCGCCTTTAAATAACACTATACAAATTTTGACAAAGCTAGAATTTAATCGACAATAAGGTCCAAAAGTTATAAGATCAATCTCAAACAATGTTGGAATTTAATTGACGGCACAAGTTAATGATGGTAAGATACAACATCAAAATTTAGCCAACAACGAGGTATTAGGATAAAGAAACACGCCATAATCTAATCAATGATAGGAATCTGAAATTTATGACTAAGAAATTAAAGTTCAGTATAGGAAAAATAAGATAAAATGGTAATAGTTTTTGATTGATTTGTCCGGGGCTTTCTAGCTGGATAATTGGTAGTATTTATAATAATGAAAATGTAATAACCACTCAGCAATTGCATCTTCTCCAGTAACCGCCATCGACTCTGCCCATTCTCTTTTTATTCTCATAGACCCATTCCGCCCATGCTTTACATAATCGTCTTCATCGTGTTTTGAGAATTGTGCAATTATTGGTGACTATTCCATGACTAGGCCTCTGAACAGCAACTATTGTTTTCCACAACATGCGTCTTCGATGCTAACCATCTTGGCTCTTTTAGTAATATTTAAAACTTCATTAATGAGAAATTCCCGTCAGTGTTCGTACAAGCGGCTACCAATCGTGCGTCGTCGTATATTAACAACTGGATACGTGGCATTTGTTTATTTTATTGTCAACCATCATGCGTTTTCTTCTATGTCCATTGATGGTCATATAATACATATATATACATACCAGATTCACGATACAATATCTAATTCGAGAACAACCCATGACAGGAGGTCCAAGATATGCAAAATGGATAAGATATATGGCAAGGAAAAATAAAACCTTTTTGATAAACATATGGTCCAAAATATGAAAATTAGAAGGTCTCATAAAATTAATTCTACAATATCTATTTTGAAAAGAACTCGTGACTTTCGTTAAGTTTAATGTTAAGGTTTTAGATTCTATTTGACTCCGCCGTGAATTGTGCACGCTTTGCATCACTTAATCATCACCACGTGTCATGTGCTTCATTTAAACTCTGCCCATTGGAAACTTGAGATCAATGACCACACCGGATGTTCCGTGGATGGCCTGTGCGGGTCATTTGCATTGTCATGCCTAATCAATGAGCTTACTAGGCATTCTATCAATTGAGTCTTATGAGTTAAGTTCATGTTAGGATGCAAGTGTGAGTGAGTTGTGTTAAATAATTCTTATATTAGAAAATTAGTGTGGTGTAAAATGGTTAATATATATCTTAGTTGGTTCATAATTTATTAACTTGAGTTTAATTAGATATATTGATGGGCTCAAACTTGAGCTCTTTCTTGGTTATCTCATTTGGTGCAGGTATTGGACTTCTATTATGCGCTCTCAATAAATGGTATCAAAGCGGATTATAGATTAATGGGCCTCCAATCTAATCAAGATGAGATATCTTGATGCAAAAGAATACTTAGATTAAGAGGAAGTAGACCTAAAAACACTAAGTTCCCATATGCATGATGAGGATATTGTTAGGAAGCATGTGTGAGTGAGTTGTGTTAAAAAAATCCCACATCAAAGAATTGATATAGTGTGGAGTTGTTATTATATCCAAGTTGACACAAAATTCATTCTTTTAAATTTTTGAGTGAAGATAGATCTAATTAGATATGTTTTTTTTTTAATTGACGGGTTTAGACTTAAACTCTTTTTGGAGATTTTCCCAGATGAAAGTATTGATTTTTTATTGTGTGCTTCCAACAATTTGGCCATGAAATTCGTTACTATGGTCCATGTATTAATGTTAACAATACAGTTGGACAGTGAGTGTCCTAATTATTGATGGGACGAGATGAAGGTAGGGATCTTTTATTGCGGTTATCGAATTTGGCCATTAAATTCGATACTGATGGTCTAAGTATAAATGTTAACAATTCAGTTGGACAGTTGGTGTCATAATTATTGATGGGATGCCTAACTTACTGCTGGGGAAGAAACGAGAGGCTAAAGGTAAAAAGAATTTGTGATTTTTCTTTTCTTTTCTTTTTTGAAGGGAGAGGAGGATGGAGACTCGTGGAGGGTGATTCCAATTTTAGGAAGTGACGAGCATCAGGCGGTGGGTGGGGTGGGGGAAGAAAGCAAAGAGGATGAAATAAATGGGTGGGGCCCATTTAGCCCTAGCTAAAAAAGAAATACCAAATGCTAAATAAATTTATTAATGAATAGGTAAGGCTAAAAATAAATAAATAGGTGGGTTAAAATATATTTTGACTTTAATCTCTCGTTAGTCATTTGTTTCATCGATAACTTTTGTTAAAGTTAGAAAATGTCTTTCTAATTTTTTATGAATAAATTTATTAATGTTATTAGTGTAGATTTATTATAAGCTTATTTATTTATTTATGAATTTGAATAGTATATATAAAAACATTCATTTAATATATAGCGTGTCCCAACGTGTCGAAATTCTCTTTTTTTGAGAAATGACATGTCGACGTGTCGTGTCGTGTCGCGTATTGCATGTTCGTGCCGATGTTACTTAGCGCACGGTACACGGAAAAAACATTCCATCTTTATTATATGAAATGAGCTGATTTCATTGATTAACTTTCCATCCAAAATTTTTGTCCTTCCCATTTTCCTTACTTTTTAAAAATAAGCATAAATTCCATGTTCAGGTGACTAGGTCCACTGTGAATCAGGTTACTCAGTCAATCATTCTATTCTTAGAAAAATTCTGATATTAAGATTTTTAGGATACTTACATTAATTAAAAGTAAATGACAATTTTATTAATTGAGGATGAAAATAATCTCACCTTACGAGGTAAAATTAAATATGTCAATGTATTTCTTATGGGAGAATAACACTTTAGCGCAATCCAAGCTCAAATTATGTTAGAATGATTTTTTGACAATAAAAATGAAAGTTAAGAAAAAATTGGTGAAGAGAATGATTTCCCCATGTTGTTTATAAAGTATGGATCAAATGGCTGCAAATACAAATATTATGGATATCTATATTACATATATTGTCATTGTAAAAGTACATTTTTTTCTTTTGCCTATACAATCTCAGGATGGAAATACAAATCTATTTACTGTATAAAGTTACACGTTAAAAGTAAAAATTGATTGTTTTTATTACCTAAAATCTACTCGTGCCAAGAAAATTTCATACTACCATTGTACAAGATAAAAGCCCATTGAAATAGGATTTATATTATGCACACTGTCGATGTAATAGTCTTTTTTAATACAAGCAATGTCAGAATGGATACACAAACCTGTTTATGGAATAAATACACATGTTAAATATAAAAATCGCAATATTTATCATTCTATAAAACCCGCTTATGTAAAGTAAGAAATTTTTACACGGCGGGTGCACTTAGCAAAAATATATGGAAATATGTTGTTTGCAAAGAAGGGAATGGTGGAAGAAAAGAAAAAAAATAAATAGGAATTCTATAAAATTTCTGACGTCATAAAATTTGGAGATGTGGACGTCATTCGGGAAAAGAGAAGGGTAACGTCGTCTTTTACGCTGGAACTTTGGCTCCATCCCCAGGTCGATTATAAAAGGAGAAGACCCATGCGAGCAGAAAACAACTTCGACTTCAACCCCTTGAAATTACTTCTCCGCTTTAGAGTTTTTCCTGCTCGCAGCACGGCAAGGAAACCTCCATGGATATCCAAGACAGTTCGATTCCGAAACCATCGCCAGGTATGTTCTGTTCTTTCCTTTCTTTGTTCTGATTTCATCCCAAAAGGTGATGGAAAAATTGGAAAAGTGTCGCTTTTTTTGGGGTTAATTTGGGCCGAACCTGAGAACTGTTTGGTCTGAGAAAATTTCCCAATTTCCTGTCTTTCTTTCCACAAGTTTTCAATGAAAATACGCTTGGTAGAAATTTGGTTGTCGTGTTTTCAACATCTGAACTTTAAAACTCAGAACGACCAAAATTGGCATTATTTTTACAAGGTTTGCTTTAAACAACTACACCAAACATGTTTTTATAACTTTCATTCTTGTTGAAAGCTCTTACTTTTCACCCTCCAAACATCTTTTCAAGAAAATGGCAGTTGAAATAAGAAGCGATTGTCACTAAAACATTTTTGTAATCCGTATGTACACTAAATATCTTGGTGGATTTTGTTTTTAGAAAAATGATGTAATAATACATGAGCCGACTCAAGAGGCAAAAATGTCGATTCAACTAAGCTGGAACTCATACAATTATAGTTGTGCTCTTAACCTGAGTCCAGGGTACCTAAAATCATGCGATGGAGTCAAGTACGTATCCTAAAAAGACATTGCTTAGACTTTTCTGGTGTGACCAACGGAAAATGACTCCTAAATAATTTGGAAAGTCCAACTAAATCATCGGAAAAATTTTTCTTTTTGAAAAAGAGCTTACATCCAAATTATTGGGGGATGCAAAATTCTTTGTCTTGGTAATTTTAACGAAGTGATTTAAATTGTCACCATAGAACAGTATGAGGACTGGACTTATAACCAAAGTATAGGGGCTAAAAGTGAGATTTCCCAACCTACTGAGACCGAACAAATATAATTCCTCTAGACCAAAAATGCAAAAGTTAATATAGCTCATCAAGGAACTGTAAGCACACACACAATGTCATACAAAGCAATTTCATCAGGGTAAAACAAACGGGTTCTACATAGTTTACTTATTTTTAAGAGACTGCACGAGACTAATCCCTTTAACACATAATCCCCAAACCAGTCAATTCACTACAATCATCTCCCAAAAAGAAATATGTAATGTCGTTTTGAGTGAAAAATAACTTGTCAATAAAAAAAAATAACTTGCCAATAAAAGTGGTTGTCACTGTCATGACGAAGTTTAAGATAACATTAGAAAAGAAAATTCACTAATAAACGCATGGTGAAAGATACATGCATGGCCGAACGTTCTTGCCACAAAAGCAACAAAAATAACATGGGTTTTCTAAGAAAAATTAGATCAATTCTTTTTTCCAACCATTATGTCTATCCAATAAAGTTAAACAATATACTCATTTAAGAAAAAAAATCCACGCAATGCATTTGTATGAATGTTGTAAACTTGTATCTTGTATAGTTGGTGACTTATATATTAATTTTATTAATCGATAAAATTGATATGATTAATTTAATTCATAATTTTTTTATTTATGTATAGTTCTGTTATAGTTATCATGTGGAATTATGAAGATACATAAATTTTGTATAAAATTAATTTATGAACAATATAGCTCATAAGATTAATGGCACCGAGATCTTGAAAATAAGTCATCATCTCTATTAATTTCAACATTAAATTTAAAAAAAAAGTTTACCATCTAAGTTTAATATAGAAAATTCCAGGCACCAAATGAGCCTGATACTACTTATGTATACATGATCCAAAGCGTACAAAATGTAATTAATTTTTCTAAAGTTATTTATGTGAATTTCTCTTTTGGAAACATAGAGGTTCACATAGACTTGAGTTCAGAGGACATGGCAACTGATCAAGCTTGCCAACACAGTTGCAAAACAACCAAAGGTTTGTCACTTTGAACTTTTAATTTTTGTTTTTCATAAATCTTGATTTTCAAGCATCTTAACTTTTTCAATCCCAAATACTTCTGGTCTCAGAGCATACATATGCTGACATATAAATTGAAATATAACCTTTTTATAATTTTTAAAATCTGGATAATATCTTGAATTATAATTGAGAAAGACCAATTGTTTTTTTTTTAATTCCGAAAAGTGAAAGAATGTGCTCATAATTTACTTAACAATATCATAGATAATATCAATCGCAATGAGACAAAAACTTACAAAATTGCATTGTCCACTATATGAAAGCTAGAACGTCCCTCCCACTAATTGATGATACAATTTCTATCTCGAAAAGAAAGTCGTGATCTTTGTTAAGTTTAACGTTAATTTTTTTTTTTGTCTAAAAGTTTAACGTCTAAGTTCAATGAAAAAAAAAATTCATGCAATGATTGAGCTAGTATGCATGATATAAAGCATACGAAGTGGAATTAAATTTTCTAAGGTTGATTATATTCGTTTCTCTTTATGGTAACAAAGAAGTTCACGTAGAAGAGAGCTCATAAGGCATGGCGAAGCTTCTCAAGATGGCTGCAAAACAATCAGAGATTTGTCACTTTGAACTTTCAATTTTCGTTTTTCATAAATCTTGTGTTTCATGGATTTTGACTTTTGTTAGTCCAAGTCACTTTGAATTTCATCCAATATGGAACCTAGAAGGTCCCACAAAACTAATTCCTAATTTGATACCTATCTTAAAAAAAAAAGAGTTTATATTCATTAATTAATTAGGTTATTTATATTCATTGAATTTTTGGTAACAAAGAGTTTCATGAAAAAGGGACTACAGAAGGCATGGCAACTTATAAAGCTTCCCAAGTTGGTCGCAAAAAACCTAGAGGTTTGTCTCTTTTTGAGCTTTTAATTTTAGTTTTTCATAAACCTTTTGTTTAATGCATTTTGACTTTTGTTAGTCCAAATCACTTTGAATTTCACAGCATACAAATGCTAACATATAAACTTACAGATAATCTTTTCATTTTTTTTTTTTAAAATTTGAACAATATCTATAATTGAGAAACCCCAAAAAGAAATACTCTTTTACTTCCAAAGAGTAACAAAACGTGCTTACAATGTATGAATGATATCGCGGATTAGATCAATGGCAACTACTAATTAAAACTCAGTAAAAACGCATTGTCTGATGTATGAAACTTAGAAGGTCTCACCAAACTAATTCATGATTCAATACCTATTTATAAAAACTCATGATCTTTGTTAATTTTTCTTGTGTAGAAATTTACCATATAAGTTTTGTGCAGAAAATTCCACTGCAATGAATGAGCCTGATACCAGTCATCTATGCAAGATCTAAAGCATACAAAGTGTGATTAAATTTTCCAAGTTTAACTGTATTCATTTTCAAACACAGCAATCAAAACTTTTACCAAACATACTTTTATTGACAAATTTGGAAATGAAAATATTGGAAAATTTCCATTATATATTAGATGAAAACTTTTGGGTGGCGCTATTTCCATACCTTATCCGACTAAATGCACCCCATTTTCTTTAAAAAGACAAAGTTGCCCTTAATTATTCAATTGCAATTTTAAGTGGTAGCCCTCAATTTATTTACTTTCCTTCTTTTGTGAGCTTTTCTATTTCTATGTAGGATCTAGTTGCCATAGCTAAGAACATCACATGTTTTGTTTTTCTTTATTGTGGATATCCCTTATATATTAAATGCATTATGTTTTCTCTTTATTTTTAGATTTTACTTCCTTAGAAATTAATGTTGTCGAAAAGAGAAATTTCAAAGAAACCTTGTTATTTTCTACATTAAGCAAATTTATGGAATTGAAGTTTCTTACTTGTGCTTTCAGGCTCGACAAAATTGAGGCGCTCGTTTTTGCAGATGGCATTATTCGGCTAAAGCCTTGCAAATTAACTTGCCTAAATAGCTTGCCTAAGCCCGAGAAAGAAATGGCTTAATTTGGTAAAGACTCCATCGGTGTCAAGGGACATAATGAACTTTATCATAAGAAAGAGGGACATAGTAACCTTAAACCAATGGTTTAATCACTGGGAAATGAACCTAATGATCTGAGCCTGCATACCAACTTGTATAGGTTTTGTTTATATTCCCAGTGATAATCATTTTCACCCAAGTAATCCAGCCACTATAACGTAAAAACAAAATAAAAACAAGTTATGCTTTACTTGCATACCTTTACATTAGGTGAGGTACTTCTATAAAAAGAAGGAATGAACTCCACTTAGGGGGACCAAAATTCTTTGATAATTGGATATCTTACCCATTTTTGCATCCTCCATTTATTTTGTTGTTGAAAGACTGCAATGAGGAGAGCAACCCAATGGCGCCGCAACCAAGTGAAATACAAGGAGATTCGAATCTCACTGAACCACCACTAGGTACATATTTATGTTCCAACCCAAAAAAAAGTTGTGGTATAAGCGATGTGGTCTTATAATTTCTTTGTTTCCTTTATTTAGTTTGGCGGCATATGTAATTATAACTAAATACAGGGACCAAAAAAAAAAAAATTCCGACAACGAACTAAAATGCAAAAGCAATGTGTGACCATCAAATACAGTTGATTGATTCAAGAAAACAGTAAGCAAAAGCAAAACGTATTGCTCATAGTCAAATCTCCTAAATTTGGTATGACTTGGCCGCACAAGTTCCCTCGTAGTTTTGGATGATGATGCGACTGCTTTTTGTCAATCCTAGTTTCGTCACTCATAAAAACTCAATGATCAGTTCATTAAAATAAACTACCAGAAAATTCTGTTAAAAAAAAAAAAAAACTACCAGAAAATTTCCTCTTATCGGAAAGTTTTGTCCGAGCAATCACCTTGCGAGGACTAATTATTTTCCATTTCTACTTGAAATGCGAATCGGATTGGCAATTGGTTGTCCAACAAAGCAATTTTGTCAAGAGCGCATGGCAAAACAAACGGGTTTTGAATATTTAATTACTTATCATTAAGAGACTACATGAGACTTGTCTATTAAAGACATGATTCTCGAGCTAATCAATTCACTATAGTAATCTCCAGAAAGGAAATCATGTTGTTGATCTAAGCCAAAAATAACTCTTCAATAAAAATGGTTGTCACTATTATGAGTGATGAAACTTTTGATACTTCTACTGTCCTTATACCTGTTTTTGGACCAGACAAAGTGAGATGCCCGTTTTTGCCGATAGATTTATTCAGCTAAAAGCTTACAAATAACTTGCCCAAATAACTTTCCCGAGCTCGAGAAAGAATTTGCTTAACTTGGAAAAGACTCCTTTGGTCTCAAGGGATAGAATAAACTATATTATAAAAAAGAGAGACGGAGTTACCTTAAAGTAATAGTTCGATCATTAGATATTGAACCTAATTATGTGTGGCCCTAGAGCCTGAGCTTACTTGCCAACTTGTAAAGGTCTAGTCTTTATTTCTAGTGATAATCTTTTTTACACTCAAAAAAAAAAAAAATCCTTTTTTTACTCAAGTAATCCAACCGCTTCGATAAAAAAGAAAAAAAGTAAGCCACTGGCTATAAAGTGAATAAAGAATTATATGCTTTACTTGCTCTAGGTGTAGGTTTATATAAGGGAAGATACTTGTATAAAAGGAAGGAATGAACTCGGCCTAGGAAGACTAAAACTCTTTGATAATTGAATATCTTACCCATTTTTGCATCCTCTGTTTACTTTGCTGTTGGAAGATTGCAACAAGGAGAGAAACCCAATGGCGTCGGAAGAAAGTGAAACACAAGGAAATTCGGATCCTGCATAACCACCACCAGGTACAGACATGTTCATGTCCCAACCCAGAAAATTTTATGGTATGAGCGATTTGGTCTTATAATTTCTTTGTTTCCTTTATCTAGTTTGGTGGCATATTCAATTGGAACTAATTACAGAGGCCGACAAATTTTAATTCCCACGAACTAAAAATGCAAAAACAATGTGTGGCCACGAAATATTGCTAGTTGATTCATTTTCTCAAGCCCATGGCATGATTATTCGTTTCAAGCAAACAGTAAATACGCAAAATGTCCCCATTTAAAAATTCTAGATTCTAGAGTGACTATTAAGCTTTTTCGCCCTGCTAAATTGAAGGAACATATAAGTTTCAAAAAGACGATTTGTGTTAACTCTGGTTTTCTTCCTTCTATTATCCAAGATGTTTGTGTGGATGTGGACTCCAACAAAGAAACCAATCCTTCAGAAATACAAAATTCTCTTGATGAAGCAGTGCAGGGTACGCCGTTGCCAAGGGAGCCATTCCTTTCTCTATTGATTAAATAGGATTTATCTAAGTCATTCATAATAAGTTGATACATGTTGAACAAGTCTCACTCTACCAAAATCAATAAATTAATGAATTGTGGCACTCCAATAAACAAATTTTCACTGATATGACACTTGAGTGATGGAAAAAAAGGGTTATGACGCTCATATAAATTTTTTAACACTTGTCGTATCCTTATCCTCTCCTGTTGTTATTAAAGACATTCTCTTAAATGTAAATCCAGAAGGGACGGCAACTGAAAAAGCTTTTCCAAGGCAGTCGCAAACCAACTAAAGTTGTTTCGCTTCGAACTTCTAATTGTTATTTTTCATTAATCTTGTGTTGGAGGATGCATTTTGGTTTATTTTACTCCGAAACTTTTTAAATTTTACAGCATACAAATGCTGAAATATGAATTCAAATTTAATCTTCTCATAATTTTTAAAATTTGAATAATATCTTGAATTAATACAAAGAAACCCCCCCCCCCCCCCCCCCCCAAAAAAAAAGCCTCGAAAGAGTAAAATATCAAGCTCATTAGTTATTAATGATATAGCGGATACTATAAATGGCAATGGCAATGAAAAATAACAACTCACTAAAAACACATTGTCCAAGATATGACAGTTTGAAGGTCCCAGAAAACTAATTGATGAAATAATACTTATCTCGAAAAAAAAAAAACTCAGGACCTTCCTTCAGTTTAACGTGTAATTTTTCTTGTTTAAAAGTTCGCTATCTAAGTTTAATACAGAAAATTTCATGCAATGAATGAGCTTGATCAGTCTGGAATAGATGATCTATAGTATACAAGGCGTAATTAATTTTTTTTTTTAAGGTTATTTGTGTTCATTTCTCTTTTTGGTTACAAAGAGATTCACCTAGACTGGAGTTCAAAAGACACAGTGACTGATAAGGCATCCCAAGACGGTTACAAAACACCTAGGGGTTTGTCACTTTGAACCTTTAATTTTTCCTTTTTCATAAATATTGTGTTTCTTGGATTTTGACTTTGTGTAATACAAAACATTTTAAACTTCACGGGGTCCAAATGCTGACATAAAAATTCAAATATAATATTTTCGTAGTTTTTAAAATCATAAGAATATCTTGAATTGTAATTGACAAAGCCCAACCAAAAAATAAACTTTGACTTCCAAGCAGTAAAGAAAGACACTCAAAGGAACAGCAATGTTGAGTAAAGGACTGCCCCTTGTTTTGCATCATCGTAAAAGCAGGAACTTTTAAAGACTGAGGACTTTTAATGTGCAATATTTGCAGTCGAGCCGACACCGGTGGTTGATGAAAATTATCGACAATTGTTTGAAGCCACATTAAAAGGTGATTGGAAAGCGATAGAGAGAATCCTCAATGAAGATCCCGAAGCAGTGATGGCCAGTCTTATGACCATAGAAGATCGTGACTTTACTGTGCTCAATATTGCGGCTGTGACTGGACAAGATGAATTGGTGGAGAAACTGCTAAAGCGCATCCCTCGGGAACTTAAAGCTCGCGGCTTAGATCAAGCCTTCTGCGTTGCCGCCCAGAAAGGAAGAATAAGGAGGGCAAAGGAATCAATAGAACAACTTGAAAAAGTCCGTGAGGAATCTACGGTACACGATGCCCTGTTGTCTGCTACGAGAAGTATTCCTAAGCAAAAGGAGGTTATCTGGTACCTGGCCGAGCGTATAACATACCCCCCTTGTAATGATATCATGATGAACCTTATTAAGGCCGGCCATTTGGGTAGGATTTCACACTCACCTTTCTTATCTCAATTAATTCACTGTTCACTTTAATTTACTTTTTTGTTCGTGTCCCAAAAGACATACTCTTGTATTTAGCTCACCAATACCGGGACTTAGCGACGTCGGTTGATACAAAAAACAATGGCCTGTTGGAAGTCTTTGTGCATGTGAAGTCCTACTACCGTAGTGGAGCAAAACTCAATTTTTGGGAAAAATGTATTTACCAATGTAGGTACTTCTTGCGCTTCTTTTGCTTTTGTTACATTTGTACAATTCAAACAACTCATCCACACAGGGTTCACTCTATCTGTTCACTTTTTAGGTGTCTCTTGCTTGGTTGATACACCATTTGACAACACCAAAGACATGAAGATGGCTCGAGGTATCTCTGTTAAATCTGATTGATGGATGGACTAACATGACAAAAAGCATATCTTGTTGAGTAGGTCACTCCCAATTGGAGAGGCCAATGCAATTATGTATATCTGTAGTAGAATATGTATAGTAGTGAGTGTGTAAAAGAAAAAGAAAAAAAAAAGGAGAAAAAGGAAAAGAAAAAAAATATCAAAAGAGATGGGGAGATAAATCAACGTGATTTTCCACATCTAGAAAATCAAGGGAGATTGGAAAGAAATCAAAGTGATATTCTCATATATACAAAATCACGAGAGATTAGGAGATAAATCTACGTGATTTTGTATCGTATAATTCCTATTTGGGATTGTATTTGCTCCTATGAATAGGAGTCCTCCTCAACGGAGAAGAAGGGACACAGAAAGAATATCAGAGAGCGTAGCGGAAGAAACAGTTTTCTTCTTCCAAGAAAAAAAGTTATCTTTGAGTGAGTTATCCAGTTTGTGAGGGGTTCAGATCCACAAATTGAAGAACATAGAGAGATCCACCTTCGGGTGAAGTTGTATCCCATTATTTATTATAGTGGAAGTTTGAAGTGGACTACGGTCCCGTGGTTTTTCCCTTCGCCTTGGAGGGTTTTCCACGTTAAAATTCTGGTGTTATTTATTATTCGTCTTTACTGCTTTCAGTTAGTATTTTATCCTATTTAATCTTCACAGAAGTAGTAGCGGGAAAAAAATTTTCTGGAACTTCTCCACAAATATTTTTCCCAACAAGTGGTATCAGAGCTTGGTTGCTCTATTTATTATTTCTCTGTGCAGAATTAAATGGAGGAAAATTTTGGCAACATGATAAAATTGACTGCATTCAATTATGCAATCTGGAAACCAAAGATGGAGGATCTGCTATACATTAAAGATCTTTGGAGGCCAATTGTGATACCAACAGAGGTACCAGTACCAGCGTCCGAGGAGTCAGATCCTGTAGCGGAAGCCAAATTCGCATCATCTTCTAGTGGCAAACCAACGACAATGTCTGATAGCGAATGGATGGTGCTTAATCGGAAGTGTGCCGCTCAAATCCGACAATGGATTGATAAGAGTATTTTTCAAAATTTTGCTAATGAAAATGATGCTGGTGTTCTTTGGCAAAAATTAGAGAAGATGTACGCAAGAACAACGGCGCAAAATAAAGCGAATCACATGCGGCGGCTCGTGAATATGAAATACAAAGACGGGAGCAGTGTCTCGGAACACATGAGCGAGTTCCAAGGTATAGTAGACCAACTCAATTCTATGAAGATGACATTAGATGATGAATTGCAGGCATTACTGCTGCTTAGCTCTTTGCCAAATAGCTGGGACACACTTGTTGTGTCAGTCAGCAACTCGGCTCCTGACGGCAAGCTTACCATGGACGTGGTAAAAGACAGAATGTTGAATGAAGAATCCTGGCGAAAAGAGAGTGGAGTCAACCCTGTGTCCGAGGCTCTTGTCATTAATCGATAAGAAAATCAAGAACAGAGAGGGAGAAGCAAAAGCCGAAACTTTCGGAATCAGCAACGAGGAAGGTCCCAATCCAACTTCAGACGAGACAAGAAGTGCCATCATTGTGGTAAACTAGGACACTTCATCCGAGAATGCAGAAAGCTAAAGGCGGAAAAATCAAAAAGTCATAACGTCAACAAAGCTAACGAGAACCAGACGAATGACACTGCAAATATTGCGGATGAGGTGATCATTATTCAAAGTGATGATTCCATTAATCTTGCATCCCAAGATTCGACATGGATAGTTGATTCTGGCGCATCCTACCATGTCACGGCTCGTCAAGATCTTTTTACTTCTTACACCACTGGTGATTTTGGACTCGTAAAGATGGGAAACGAAGGTACGTCCAAAATTATTGGTATGGGTAATATTTATTTGGAGACTAATGTTGGATGTAGGCTACTACTCAAAGATGTGAGACATGTTCCGGACATACGCCACAATCTTATATCCGCCGGCAAGCTTGATGACGAAGGCTACATCAATTTCTTTAGTGATGGAAAATGGAAGCTCAGCAAAGGTAATTTGGTGATAGCCAAAGGAGAAAAGACTAACTCTCTCTATATCACACATTTCAAGCCATATAGAGGAAAGGTGAATGTAACCGAAAAAGGAGTTACCATCGAGTTATGGCATAAGCGACTCGGACACATGAGTGAGAAAGGACTTAAAATTCTCACTAGAAAGCAACTTCTACCCGGAATAAAAGGTACACCGTTGAATACTTGTGTCGACTGCATTATGGGAAAACAACATAGAGTAGCATTTCACAATTCCCCACCATCTAGAAAAGCTGAAATTTTAGATCTAATACATACTGATGTATGCACAATGCAAACTAGGACACTTGGAGGTGCGCTTTATTTTGTAACATTTATTGATGACCACTCTAGAAAGGTGTGGGCATTTGCCTTGAAAACTAAAGATCAAGTGCAGGAAATCTTCAAGCAATTTCATATGAAGGTTGAAAGAGAAACAGGCAAGCGATTGAAGTGTGTACGCTCTGACAACGGTGGCGAATACCGAGGACCTTTTGAAGATTATTGCAAAAACCTTGGGATCAAACTAGAAAGATCCGTACCTAAAACACCTCAACACAACGGTGTCGCAGAGCGGATAAATAGAACCATATGTGAAAGAATAAGATGTATGCTCTCCAACGCAAAGCTGCCAAACCACTTTTGGGGTGAGGCAATGAGAACGGCGGTTGATTTAATCAACCTATCACCTTCAGCTCCACTTAACGGTGATGTACCACAAAGTGTCTGGACTGGTAAGGATATTTCTTATGGCCACTTGAAGGTGTTCGGCTGTAGAGCATTTGTTCACATTCCAAGGGATGAGAGATCAAAGCTTGATGGAAAATCAAAGCAATGTATTTTTTTGGGGTACGCACATGAAGAATTTGGTTATAGACTCTGGGATCCCGTTAACCGGAAAATAGTCAGAAGTAGAGACGTGGTATTTCTTGAAGATCAGACGATTGAGGACTTCGAGAAGCACGAGAAATCTCCATCAACAGATGAATACCAAGTTGATCTTGGCCCAGTCGCTCCTCCTATCAACAAGCAAGCGGAATCTAGGATTGAAGGTATGACTACTTCAACTGAACTTGAACCAATTGTTGAACAGGTCCCATCAGAACCTCAATTGAGGAGATCAACTCGTGAACGACAATCTAGTCGTAGATATTCTCCTAATGAGTATGTGATGCTCATGATGGGGGAGAACCAGAGAACTACCAAGAAGCTATATACCACGAGCATAAAGAGGAGTGGTTAAAAGCTATGCAGGAGGAGATGAAATCCTTAGACGAAAATCATACTTATGATTTAGTCAAGTTGCCGCAAGGAAGAAAAGCTCTCAAAAACAAGTGGGTGTTTAGATTAAAGATTGAAGAAGGTAACTCACAGCCACGATACAAAGCAAGGTTGGTTGTGAAGGGATTCGCTCAGAACAAAGATATCGACTTCGATGAGGTATTTTCTCTTGTAGTTAAAATGTCCTCTATTCGAGTTGTTCTTGGCTTGGCAACAAGCTTGAACTTGGAGATCGAGCAACTTGATGTGAAGACCGCGTTTTTACATGGAGATCTAAATGAGGAGATCTACATGGATCAGCCAGAAGGTTTCAAAATCAAAGGCAAAGAAAATCTTGTGTGTAGATTGAGGAAGAGTCTTTATGGGCTCAAGCAGGCACCAAGACAGTGGTACAGAAAATTCGATTCCTTCATGGAAGAAAACGGGTTCAACAAAACCACCGCTGATCACTGCGTTTTCATCAAGAAATTTACTGATGGTAATTTCCTCATTCTTTTGCTTTACGTTGATGACATGCTAATTGTTGGCCAGGATAAAAGCAAGATCAACAACTTAAAGAAGAAATTGAGCAAGTACTTTGCGATGAAGGATTTGGGACCCGCAAAACAAATTCTTGGGATGGAAATCTTGAGAGGCAGGCAGAATCGTAAACTCTGGTTATCTCAAGAACGGTATGTTAATAAAGTTCTTGAAAGATTTAATATGAATAAATCCAAAGCAGTTTGTTCTCCACTTGCAAATCATTTTAAACTTAGCTTAGAGCAGTGCCCAAAAGGTGAGACAGAAAAGAAAGAAATGGAAAAAGTCCCTTATGCATCAGCGGTTGGCAGTCTAATGTACGCGATGGTATGTACGAGGCCTGATATCGCATATGCAGTTGGTGTGGTAAGTAGATTTCTATCTAATCCTGGTAAGGAACATTGGGCAGCAGTCAAATGGATATTTAGGTATCTTCGTGGTACATCTAATAACTGCATATGTTTTGGTGATGGTAAAACTGTGTTAGAAGGTTTTTCGGATTCAGACATGGCAGGGGACGTGGACTCAAGAAAGTCTACATCGGGATATCTAATGACTTTTGTAGGGGGAGCAGTTTCATGGCAATCTCGACTACAAAAATGCGTTGCTCTATCTAGTGCTGAAGCAAAGTATATTGCGATAACGGAAGCATGTAAAGAACTCTTGTGGATGAAGAAGTTTCTACAAGAAGTGGGCCACAACCAAGAGGAGTATATCTTGTATTTAGATAGTCAAAGCGCAATATACCTCAGCAAAAATGCAACTTTCCACTCCCGATCCAAACACATTGACATCAGATATCATTGGATACGTGATGTGTTGGAAGAAAAAGCCCTACAGCTAAAGAAGATACACACTGACAACAATGGCTTAGATATGATGACAAAATCCCTATCTACAGTGAAGATGCAAGCCTGTCGAACTTTTGCAGGTTTGACACCTTCTCCAAATTGCTCGTGAGGGGGAGATTTGTTGAGTAGGTCACTCCCAATTGGAGAGGCCAATGCAATTATGTATATCTGTAGTAGAATATGTATAGTAGTGAGTGTGTAAAAGAAAAAGAAAAAAAAAGGGAGAAAAAGGAAAAGAAAAAAATATCAAAAGAGATGGGGAGATAAATCAACGTAATTTTCCACATCTAGAAAATCAAGGGAGATTGGAAAAGAAATCAAAGTGATATTCTCATATATACAAAATCACGAGAGATTAGGAGATAAATCTACGTGATTTTGTATCGTATAATTCCTATTTGGGATTGTATTTGCTCCTATGAATAGGAGTCCTCCTCAACGGAGAAGAAGGGACACAGAAAGAATATCAGAGAGCGTAGCGGAAGAAACAGTTTTCTTCTTCCAAGAAAAAAAGTTATCTTTGAGTGAGTTATCCAGTTTGTGAGGGGTTCAGATCCACAAATTGAAGAACATAGAGAGATCCACCTTCGGGTGAAGTTGTATCCCATTATTTATTATAGTGGAAGTTTGAAGTGGACTACGGTCCCGTGGTTTTTCCCTTCGCCTTGGAGGGTTTTCCACGTTAAAATTCTGGTGTTATTTATTATTCGTCTTTACTGCTTTCAGTTAGTATTTTATCCTATTTAATCTTCACAGAAGTAGTAGTGGGAAAAATTTTTTCTGGAACTTCTCCACAAATATTTTTCCCAACATATCATTCACAGATCTTCTTCACAAAAAAAAAGTTAGGAGATAGGGTATACAATTAATATCTAAATCATGATGTGTGGTACAACTTAATATCTAATTTAACATTTATAAAGTTAGTTTGAGTTACTTAGGCAAGTCAAATTGTCAAGTAGAATTATCGAGAATAGATTTGGATCTCAGATTTTTGAGTTTGATTGATCCAATTTGTTTTTCTCACATATTCAAGCATTAATAAATTTAATTACATGCGCTGATATGTATCTTTTTGTTCATCATCAATCTATAATTTGCTAACATGATTTTTCTTTCCTCTTAATGGTGGTGACACCAGCGACTCACCGGTTCAAGACATTACTCTGGAATGTTGCCACAAAACCAGGTACACTAACTGCCATGGTATCTTTAGACAAAAAACATGCCATGGTATCTATAGAAAAAGGACCTTATTTCATCCATGGGTAGAGATATCTATCTTAAATTGTAAATTGATATTATTGACATATCTAGTTGAGATCATAGTTATCAATATGAATCGGCTCTTGATTTGTATACTACGATATGATTAGATTCCATTCAATTCAAAGTCTAATTGACATGTATCCCATCAAGAGAACATGTAAAACTAATCAGTTTGAAAACTTATCTATTGATCTGTCGTTGAATCTACCCATTTTTCAAAACTCTTTTTTTTTTTTTAATCTCATGATATTTTGTATGTTCATCAATGGATCCATCTGTTCTTTGATACATGCATTTTAATTTTCAAGCCATATGAAGTTTTTTTCCTCGATTAATATCTTGAATTCATCATTCTCTTCTCAACTACTATATACGTAAGAACACGGCACAAATGTGAAAGCCTCCATATCCTTTAATTCTTTATTGCTGGCAAAATTGCTTATTTGATGTTTGTGCAGCACCTTTTATCAAAAGGATTGGAGAATTGAAAGTGAGCCACGAATGCTTGCTTGAGTTAGCAAAACTAACTTTAAACGAGAGGAAGGCTCCTATGAAAGCACCTGAAATACTCAAATTGACTTCGACCATTGTCCTTGACGCTGCATCTAGCGGAATCTCTGAAATAGTCAAGTTATGTCTTGAGCATTCTCCGGAGTTGATGTGGAATAAACAATTCACAAAAGAAATGATGAAAGAAATTGTGAAGGGAAGGCATGTTGAGTTATTTATACTAATGAATGGATACAACACAATCCCAAATTTGAGGTACGATATTCAGAGGAACTGCGACCTGATGGCGGCAGTAGTAGAATGGTCCCCAGGATACGTACCAGCAGATGTTTCTGGAGCAGCTTTTCTTATGCAAAGGGAACTTCAATGGTTTGAGGTTGGTTTACCATATTTGCTTGCCACTCTTTAATTTACTTACAATCACATTGATAGGTGTCCTTTATTTTATGAAGGTGCTGGAAGATAAGAGTCCTCCTTTGATAAAAAGTCTAAAATTTGAGGTCAGTTCACCTTATTTGTTTTGCTACCCTTTTCGCTCTTTAATTTACATTTGCGTTGGTCGATGAAGGTAAAAGAAGATAAGAGCAGTCCTTCTAAAAGTCTAGAATTGAAAGAAACAAAAGAAAGGAGCGGGAAGACATACTGGGGAGTTTTTGTAGAACAGCGAAAAGATTTGGTCAAAGAGGCAGGGCAATGGATGAAGGAGATGTCATCATCTTGTAGCGTCATATCAACCCTCATCTTTACGATAGCTTTTGCTGCAGCTTTAACAGTACTTGGAAGCAACGATGGGGGTAACCCGGTCTTTCTAAGAAGGGACTCGTTCTTGGTATTTACTGTTGCAAACGCTTTATCTCTCTTCTCCTCTGTCACCGCCACCTCGATGTTCTTGGCTATCCTAACCTCACGCTATGCCGCAGAAGATTTTCTTCATTCACTACCAAGAAAAATGATACTGGGCCTCACTTTTCTCTTCCTCTCTTTCGTCTTCATACTCATGGCTTTTGGCTCTGCTCTTGTGATTGACCTAAGAGAACGATGGAAGTGGATTTACATCCCCATTACTTTGTTGGTGGTCATCCCTGCCATATTGTCTGCACTCCTACAGCTTCCCTTGTATGTTGAAATGGTTGAATCCACCTATTGGCCTCGCCTCTTCCGTCCTGTGAAGATTTGGAAATGACTTGTGCTATCACTATTGAACAAGGACATATGGTGATGCGATATTTTTTTGCACTTGTTAATCATGGTGTTTACTCATGTTTTAAGACTATTGAGGCACGGCATTAGCCATACTTGTACCAAAGTTTAATCTATATTGTCAAGTGCACACCTTAACTCTATGGGTCAATTGGTATTTTCTCCCAAGCAGTGAGTGATTAATTCATTGCTAATTGTTGTATCAAGGTGAACCCAATTCTTCAAAGAATTGGCAAGATGGCCATCAACAGTCAATAGGGTTCATCCATTCAAATAAAGCAATGATCCACACAAATTCTCTATACTACACAAGATAGCCACCCAGGTAATGGCCTAACACAAGGAACTTCATATGCAGCAACACCGAGCAAAGAACTATTTCAGTTTAATGGAAGCACAAACTTCGAAATCAGTCTTCACCCACTGCCGACACTTGCACCTCATCCTCTCATCCAACTGTATGGCTTTGACATCCGCCATCTTGCCGCATTGCCATCGATTACTCCTGCACTTTCATGATCCTCATGCTCCGCTTCTTCTCCATCGCATCATCCCTTCCTAACTGCTCACCCGGCAATTGCGCACGGTGCACTTCAGCACCAACACCAATTCCATAAAAAACATAGCCATCAAACTTTAGCCTCTTTCAGGTCTCTCTGCGATCACAGCAGCGAGGTTGACGTTTCTTTGGTGAATAGCGCCAGGACGCCAGGCACCTGGCGGGACAGTGATGTGAGGAGGATTGAGGTACCTGAATGAAACGGACATGCGGAGACTTTTCAATATTGTGACAAGATGACCAAGTTAGATGCCTCACGGCAAACGACTTAGAATCTCAAAGGTCACGTCTCAACGGCCAAACATTAAAAAATAATAAATTGCCTATGAGGCAAACATATACTTTTGCACGTCTCTCGAGACCATAAGTCAAGTGAAGTTAGCAAGAACAGAGTTTGTTTTAGATTCACCTTGTGACTTTAAGATTGACGTTCCAAAGAATAGGATACAGAATCTTCCCAAGAAACCTCATAATTAGTGATCTTATGCTGCTTTAAACCAGCATTTACGACCGACACATTTAGAATTAATCAAAGTATACGAGATCAGAAATCAAAGGAACTATTTCAACAAGAGAGGAGTTTCCTAACCCGAAGGTTCCCATAGAGATGCGCCTGTTTTTCTTATGTATATCGGTGCAAGCCAAACCGAAATCTGACACTTTGGGCGAAAAATCATGTTCCAATAACGTGTTGCTGGCCTTGAAGTCCCCATGCATCACACAGGTGCTCGAGTCCCCATGCAAATAGGCTAAACCACGAGCAACACGAAGTGCTACCTTCATCCTAGCGCTCCATTCTGGTCGGGCAGCTTCCTCGCCAACTCCTGAAAGCATGGGAAAATGGACATTGGCTTTACACCTTGTGAGCAGAATGAAGAGCGAGACAATAGTATGTAACCCTAGAGAAGTTGCGTATTCATCTACACTCACCATGCAAATCAGATTCCACAAAGCCATTCGGAAAAAAGTTTGCAAACAAGGCAGTGGACACGTTCCTCTGGACATATACCGATCAGCTTGACAAGATTCCTGCGATGGCATATCGACTTCAGCTAAAAATTCCCGGCCGCCCTGTTAATCCTAATTCTTCAGAACTTTCACAGCTACTTTGGTCCCATCTTCAAGAACGGCAACATGTACACGCCCAAACCCACCTTCGCCGAGTATTCTCAACTCGTGGAAAAGATCGGTGGCTCTTTCCGGCCAAACAATTAAAAAAAAAAAAAAATTTCTGATACTAAAGTCTGGGACATCTACTAGGACTCAATTTTTTTTTTATAAAGGCACGAAATTGAAAAACCGGGTCTGTGTTTCATTACCCAAATTCAACCAGCAACTGAGCATGAAACGACAGCAACAAAGGCAGATAGGACAATGCTAGATTAATAGTAGCCACACCACCGCTTAGCCTATGTGATTATGCTGCAAGATAATTTGACACAACCCATTTGATTCTGAATTTAGCAATCACGTTTAATGGGGTCGATTTGGGTACCAACTGAAATTTGTACTTTCTTTGAGGGAAAAAAAAAGTTGGCGTAGAATCAAAAGACAAACTAAAGTTGATGTATTTTTATGAGACAAAAGAAAATATAGCGCAGAATTGAGACTCAAGCCAATGTTTGTGCATTTTATGGGACAATTTGTATATAAACTTTATCTTCATTTATATAAGCAGCAGATTACTCATCTACTTGAAGGTGAATCATATAATTTGGCCCAATTTTTTTTTTTTTTAAAGACGGGTTATATCTAAAAGGAGATTCATCTAGCGTCTTAGCTCATTAGGTTGGGCTATATGGTCCGTGGCATTAAAGGAAAGAAACTTGTTTACATCATTATTATATTATGACGTCAATATGTAAAGTGATGATGTGGTGGTGATGAGGAGAGATGCTCACGTGCTCAACATATCAGTGCAAGCTTCAATTGATCATGCATATTAAACTGGAGGGTTGCAAATCAATCCTCTAATTTATGAAAGGAGTCTCGGAATTACTCGGTGAAATTCACATAAAAAATCTCCATGCACATACTGAAAATTATGGTTTGGAAAAAATTGCTTTGTCCACTTAAACTATTAGGAACTCATAGTAGAAACCTAATCCATTCACTTGAAAGATTGCCAAGAAAGAGCTAAATTACTCAAAAATTTAAGCTTATGAATTATGAGCCAACTGAGATAACTCTTAATGAGGAGGGCTCACCTATTCGGAAACTGGGCTGGTTACCATAATTCTTCCTTGAGAAACTCACCAAACATTAGAACAGGTTGGGGGCCCACCAACAAAAGTCTGATACCTCATATAAGGAGATTGCCATTCACTTAAAAGTCTAAGTGAATAAGTTATAAGTCAATTGAAATATATTAACTACTATACATACCAATTATTTAATGTATGAATTTTCTAACACAACTCACATATGTTATTTAACACAAACTATGGTCAAAGAAGATAAGATGATTAAAAATAGTTGATTTTGATGGGTGGAAATATATTGTGATCCAGGAGCATTCCAAAATGTCTTCGTGACTCTTTCAGGTGATATTGTAGATTATGGGATTCTTTTCATGTAATGTTGGAAAGAAAAATCCTCTTTCTTTTGAAAAATGCTAGATATCTAAATTTTATTTCTTTATTAACTAGTAAAATTGACAATATCATATTGGATTTCGAAATAAATAATCCCTTGAATATCTGGCTCCATTTGCTTTGAGATCCAATGTGATGTTAAATAATATAGCAAAAGAGTTCTTGCACAAGCTTATATTAAACATAAATTATAGCTAGAGCGGTGTTGTTCATTCTCTCTTTGCCAGGACTTTCACGTTTTCTTTGTTTTTAATTTGACACCTTGAAATCACTCTAATAGATTTAATTGATCCCAGTTCACCAAAAAAAAAAAAAGGGAAGAAGGAAATCTAATGTGTGTGTGTGTTTGTGCATATAATTTTATGTCCAATTGAGTCATGGACATTGATACATGGTTTGCTGGTGTTACAGCACGTGCCAAAAACAAGTCGACTTTATATAAAAATCAAAATCACTTTCGTTATATTACAATTTGAATTTTTAGAACACTCCATAGTAGTCCCACGGAATTTTTTTTGACATCAGAACAGGTCCTGACCATCATCATGAATCCCTAAGGTCGACCAACGCTGGCCTTCTTTGTGCTTCTAGTGCATGCGTTCACCTGAGAAATTTCCTGGTACGACATGGGCAGAAACACAAAAGAGAGAGTCGCAATACATTTTTTCTTCATACAACTTTAAAATTCGATCGAGTGCATTACGGATCCGTAGCTGAACTTCAAATCACAGGTCAAACGATATCCCAGCCCATTTCGATGACCTCGACCATTCTATTATAAGTAGAGCCCACCCTGGGGAAAAATTCAAGCTATTACCTAATCTTTGATAGCCCCACGCTCACGAGAAAAAGTAGAACTTTGTCTGTCCTTGGTGCTTTGACAAAAAATGAGCGATTGCATGATTAACTCTACTGGATCCAATGGAGATTGCTCTTCGAGTCCGCCAAAACCCTACCCAAATCGCATCTTTCATCATAAGTTGAAGCACATTGATTAGTCCCCATATAAATGTTAACTTTGACGTGATTGATAGCTGTTGCTAGCAACCAGATAAGATCAAATTTGCCCGATATGTATATGAAATCGAACAGATCAATTAACAACATATATCCGATATCTCATCCTTTGTATTAAGATAGTACGGATGTTTTTTTCTTTTTTAGGCAACATGATTCATGTTCCAAAATGAATTATATTTAAGTAAATTAAACAGCTAGTGATAAACTCAAGACATGAAAAAAAAAAAAAAAACCTTTGTAATTTAACTGATGAATTTCGTCCATGTAATCTACGCGATAACAAATATTCAAGCAAAATGTAATTCGGTTTGGCAAATATTAGGGTAATTTTCAAATGAATGACTATTCTAGATTGCTCTCTGGTATTCCTTTCCTTCAACCCTCAAATCCAGTTCATCCTTCTTTGCCATATCAAGTGATTAAATCTATGGACACTTCTCCAAATACTCAAGGATCAAACTCTTGAGGATTCTTTTGAACTATTTATGAGCTAACTTATTTTGTGTTGGAGGTACGACGCTTTTAGAATGCTGTATCGTCTCTCAGGAGACAATAGAAGCCCCCCTTACATTCTAAATTAGTTTTGAGGTATCAATATAAATATACTTTCATCATCCAATCAGAGAAGGCCATTCGCATCACAATTTTATATTCTCTATCTTAACCTACGATCATGTCAATCCCTCTTCCAGTGAACCTCTCCATTCATGTTTATACCAACAAATCACATTGTTTCTCTATGTGCTGCAGCTCTCTCTGCGAATACACCAGGTTTCACCTTTTGCTCCCCGAAACAACAGTTCGTTGACTATGCATTTTGAAAGAAGATAGACATCGTTGCTTAATTATAAAAATAATTGGTGGCAATAAATTAAATTATAAAAATGATGTTGAAGATTTAGACAATCTGAAAAATGTGCATGACGATGGATGGTATGAAAGGACAAAGACCCCGAGGGAAAGAAACCGGAGGAGAATTTGACCGTTCCCGCCGACGAAGGATCAAGACCGTTGAATGCGTTGACCGGAAACGCAAACGATTTTTTAATGCTCCATAAAGAGCTAGTGGCCCTTGTGCCCTCTAGGCCATCGTCAGAAGAATATAAAACAAGGGTCTCCCAAGTTGGAGTGAACCCGTCACGTGGCTCTTTCCCTTTAATTCATTGTGCACACGAAAATGTGAAATAAAAGTTCGAAAGCGCAAGATTTGAGCTGATGATTAATGGGCAGGGCGGGAAGATCCATGTTCAAGCCCCACAATGATTAAAAAAAAAATTACGTTTCTATATGAAAATGATTAGGATTTAGTGGGCCGGGTTCAAGAAGGGAATTGCTTCTCTAGGCTTGCCCATTTTGCTCTTGGTAAAAGTTTTACAAAAATTATTAAACTTATTGCATTGATACTGATTTAATCATAAACCTTTTGATTATGTCAATTTAGTTCTAAACTTTTTGATCTACTACCAATTTTGTCCTTCTGGTTAATTTTAATTGGATTTGCTGATGTGGAGGTCGATTAACTTACATAGTATGGCTGTCACTAACATGAATAATTTTTTATAACATTGTAATATATATATATATATATATATATATTAATTATTTGTCCTTTCTTTTTTTCTTTTCTTATTCCTTTTGCTAGTGACCGGTCACAAGCAATGGCAGGGTGAGTTGACCTTGCCTGGGTGAGGATTGTTGTTGCCCACCAAAGGAGAGACTTGGCCGAGGCGAGCCGCAATGAGGGCTCCCCTCACCAAATCTAGTGAGGTCAGACCTCGCCTAGGCTAGGACAGCCTTGCTGGATTGGGTGAGGTTGGCCCTTGCCTAGGCCAGGGCGGTCTTGCCGGCTCCACTCGCCAAATATGTTGAGGTCGGCCCTCACTTAGGTTAGGTAACCTCATCGGGTGTCACTTAGGTGAAGGTAATGCTCAGCAAGGCCACCTTGGCCCAAGCGAGGACTAGCCTTGCCAGATTTGTCAAGGGGAGCCCTAGATAGGGCTTTCCCAATCTTGCCTTATCTTTGGCGAGCGATGGCAACCCTTGCCTAGGCCATGCTGGCCCACTTGGTGATGGCCAATGGCCAATGGCTAGCAAAAGAAAGAAGAAAGGAAAATTTAAAAAATTTAAAAATTTAAAAAAAATTAAAAATTATTAAAATTATTAAAAATGATCTATGACAGTACCAGCTGTGTTGTGTAAGCATTCACATCAACAATGATAATATATATATATATATATATATATATATATATATATATATTCTATATGAAGATGATTTGGCTTGAGCAGGCCGGGCTCAAGAAGGAAATCACTTCTTTAGGCTTGCCCATTTCGCCAAATATGACGAGGGTAGCCCTCACCTAGGCAAAGGTAATGCTTGACGTGGTCACCCTAGCTTGGGCGAGTGCTTCCCTTTCCCGATTAGGTGAGGCTGGCCCTCGCCCAAGCCAGGTGGCCTTGTCGGGTCTCGTATGAGTGAAGGCAACACTCGACAAGGCCACCCATTCTTAGGTGAGGATTGGCCTCACCTGATGTGGGGAGGGGAGCCCTTGCCAAGCAAGGCCAGCTCATCGGCCATGGTCGGCAGTTGGCAAAAGAAAGAAGAAAGCAAAAACCAGTAAAAATTAAAATATTTTGAAAAATTATTTACATCAGTAATTTCTAATCAAAATTAGCTAAAATGATTAAATTAACACTATATCAAAAGTTTTATGATTAAATTGACATCAATGTAATAAGTTTATGATTTTTCTAACATGTTTCCCTTTCATCCTTTGAAACAACCAAGACGCAGTGTGGCCTGTTGGACCACTTGCCCAATAACCGAGCGTAGGCACAAACACGATATGAGGGAACTGATGAGCCGATCCTCGAAACATGTCAACTAAGGGATATGAAGGCGAATTGTGAATGCGAAAATACGGCAGGCTCTAACGATCCACGCCAGTCTCTCTCATTCCCCAAAAGCAGGGCTCGAATAACCCCCCTTAGACATGCGATCCCGTCCTCACGCTACGCTCTCCAGACCTGGCCCTCTCCTCTCTCTCCCTCTTCTTTTTTTTTTTTTTTGGTCGATCCATCTCTCCCTCTTCGTCGATCCCTCTCTCCCTCTTCGTCGATCGTCCACACGAAGATTTCCACGAGCACATGTGGACATGACAGAAACGACGTGGTGCGTGGCTCTCTCTCTCTCTCATGTCCGATCTTTCTAGGAATCGGGCCTGAACGGGCATCGTTTCGAGAGGGGGGCCTAGACAAAGTGGGTATGGGATTTGCCTAGTTCGGATGGCAATACGAGTCATAAGATCTTGGCCTCGAGCGGGTGCTTCGAGCTTGAAATGGTCATGTCCCATCCCCTATTTTTGGAGATTTTCCTTGCGGGGTTGCCCGCGGTCAGAACACATTAACGAGGGGAACTAGAAAGAAAGGATGGAAAGCGCTCTTCAGAGCTTCAGTTCGCCAACCCCATTAATGACCATTCATTGAGGAAGTCGAGATCTCTAAGCATTCCATCGCGTGGTGCCACATTTTGTGTAGGAATTGTGAGAGAATGAGCTCAGGTGTGACATTGTAGACCTTGGTTGCACATCTTTCTTTCCTTGTTTGAAACGGCCCAAGAGACAACGGACTAGAAAATTAAGGGGTAATAATATACCAGATGAATGTGAAGATAGATTATTTGTAGCCTCTCATAAGTTGAGCATAGGTAGGAGGGGAAAATGAATTTGTTTGTAATTAGTTGATTTGGGGGAGAATTATCAAAAAAGTCCTAAATCTATTGTAATTGTGCCAATTCAGTCCTAAACTTTTTTTTTGGCCAATTTAGTCCTAAACCTTTTATAATTTTGCCAATTCAGTTCATCTGGCCAAAATTGGCCGGCTGTCGCTGACATGGACGCCGGCTGTCCGACGAACACTAACATGGTATTTTTAAAATATATTTTTATTTTTTTCGAAAATTTAAATATTTATTTTGAATTTTTTTCTTTTTTTCTCCGTCTTCTCCTTCCCCTGGCTGGCCAACGCCGGCCGAAGGTGAGGGCCGGCGAGGGCGAGGCCTTGCTAGATCCGGTGAGCTTAGCCCTCGCCAAATATGGCGAGGCCTCACCCAGCCAAGGTGAGGTTGGTGACGGCAGCCTTGCTAGCCATTGGTGAGGTCGACCCTTTCCTTGGCTGGGCGAGGCGGCAGATGAACTCCCAAAGCTCGAGCCACTGCAGGAGGTCTTTGTGGCGCGAGAAGTCAAGGACCTCACTAGGGGTGAAATGGACTCAGCCTTGCCCAGCCGGCGAGGGTCCACCTTCCCAATGGCTGGCAAGGCTCCTTGCTAGATTTGGCGACAGCAGCCTCGCCGACCACTGGTGAGGTCGACCCTCGCCTTGGCTGGGCAAGGCGGCGGACAAACTCCTAGAGCCTGAGCCGCTATAGGAGGTCCTTGCGACGCGAGAAGTCAAGGGCCTTGCCGGGGGTGAAAGGGACTCACCTAGCCGGCGAGGGTCGACCTCGCTAGTGGTCGACGCCAGTTGGCCAGGGGAAGGAGAAGATGGAGAAAAAAAAGAATTGAAAAATTCAGAAAATATTTTAAAATTTAAAAAAAATTTAAAAATGCCACGTTAGCGTTCGCCGGATAGCCGGTGTCCACGTCAATGCCGGCCGGCCAATTTTGGGTGGATGGACTGAATTGTCACAATTATAAAAGGTTTAGGACTAAATTGGTCCAAAAAAAAGTTTAGCACTGAAATGGTACAATTATAATAGGTTGAGGACTTTTTTGATAATTCTCCCGTTGATTTGGAGCTGTTCACTCCTTAGCTCCAGTACAATTGAAGAGAAAAATGGCGTAGGAAAAATTTGCCAATTGCATAAACGTCTATGCAAACCATGCCTGGCCGTTCATGGGGTAAACCATCATCTAGCAAGCATTTCCCAGATGGGAAAGCTTTAGCTGTGGAGACAATGCTAAAACCTACGATTTTAATTCGGGAAAACATCGAACTAGAACTTGCAATTAAGGACCTCCAAGTGCGATTTTTACACAATTCCGCATAAAAATTGCACATTGAAATCAAGAGAAGAACAATAGCTCAAATGACAAATCTGACATGCCTCTGTCGGATACCTCTCCTAAATTCATGCTCTGGCTTAGTCATTGCAGACAAATCACTGAATGCAAGCCAAAATATGGGAAAATGATGATGTTTCAATTGTTATAGCAAAGGGTAAGTCTCAATTAATTGAAGAACTTTAGTGAGAAAAAGATCGAATTAGTGAAAGGCAAGAACTTTTGGGGGGACCATCAAGAAGGGTCGATTCATGGAGTTCTGCCAAATCCAACGTGAACTCGAGGCAAAGTAGGCCTTATTTCACTATCTTGGTTTCAATGTATTCATGCACATATAATACACGTGGATGCTTTGTGATGCTTTTGGTTTGCCTTTGTTAAGGCTGAAAAGGAATGTCCTTTAAACGTATGACCCTAGGAAGTACAAAGGCTTAATTCTCTCTCCTCCCCCACCAAAACCCCACCATACACTCCAAGCATCAAATTGCATTCTTGTGGCTCTAATAAGTTATGGCCCAAAGCCAGCGTGGGTTGTGAACACAATCTTGGGTCCAATTGAGTCATGCTCACTAAAATTTTGGATGTGCTAGAAATGTGTTGATCTCAAATTTCGTTTTGAATCAAAGGAGCTATCCCTCGGGATCGGATTTTTTTTTATTTTTGGTTGAACCCTTGGGATCAAGTTAAGATGCAATAATTCATCATGTATCCCTAAGGTTGTCGTTTGTTGGCCTTCTTTGATTAGATATCAGCACAACAACATAAGAGAGACTTGTGATACCATACTCATATAACTTAAACTTGATCAAGTTTTCTAGGAAGTACATTGCAATTCATAACTGAATTTCAAATCACGGGCCAGATGGTTTAACCTCTCCACAAAATCTATCTGATTTTCCCCAGCCCAAGAAAGAAGTTGGAATTAAGCTGAAAGGCCCATCTCACTAACCTGGACCAGTCTATGATAAGTTGTGTTTTTTTTTTTTTTTTAATGGTTGGAACCAGTCTATAATAAGTTGATCCGACCATGGGTTTATAATAATTGGGAAACTCAAGCTATTATTTAATCTTGATAGCCCCACTCATTTGAGAAAAGCAGAACTTCGTCTGTGTGCAGGGGCTTAGACTAAACCTATCCATTGACCGTGAAAATCATGCCTATGAACACAAGCTAGATGCAATGGAGTTTGATCTTGGAGTCTATCAAACCCAACCTCAACCACATCTTTCATCACAAGTTGAAACACAATGATGGTCACCATATAAACATACATTTAAACAAAATTGATAATAGGGGTATGACACATGAATGATCAGCTAGGGTTGGAAATCTGATCACTGATTTGACAAGCATCTCTGCTTTTGCCCCTACAAAAATGGAAGATGTAAAAAAAGATCAATCAGTATGGCCAAAATCAAATGTGAATTGAGGCTTGAAGGGTTTCTGTCAGTTTCTTTGGCAATATTTGAGACGCCATTTTGCTTAGGAGAGTGGATTAGAGTTTGATGTGCCCCTCCTTAATTTGTTATTCACATTTTTAACGGTCAGGCAATCTTGCAACAGATAAGAGGGAATATGTTAGTCACGAACTCACTTAGGAGTTGAATAATCAGAAGCGATACAACATTACCCTTCATTGGTTTGCTAATGATTGAATAGACCTAAAGTACGAGAAGGACACAAAGTCCTACATCTTTCGTTTTGTTAGGTCAATTATTCTCCTGCTTTTGCAGTTGCAGGAGAAGCAAAATTTTTTATTAGCATTTACACATGGCAACTAGTTGCCGTTTTCGAGGATCGAACCTCGGACGCCTCTGGATCATTTAATTCCCCATACCACCAAGCCGTGGCACTGGTAGTGTTCATGGAGTGCTTATTTTTCCATTTAACCGAACTGGCTCCCAAACGACACATCCTTTCACACCAAGTTAGGTGAATTTGATATGGGTCACTCCTATGTACTTGCTTGGCCAATATTGATTTGCCTAAATTAACCATTAAGTTTGGTTCTTGAATTCCAATGCTTCTTGTCAATAGGGGGAATATGTCAAAAATGAATTTATAAAGGGGAGAGTACTAAAAATGATACCAAATTATCCTTCCCTAGAGTTTGTATCTGATAACTCCTAGGTATATTTGAATGTTGATGATTGCCTTTTTTTTCTTAACATAGTTTAGCGTCTCTTTTGATTGGCCCTTCCTGTTTGTGGCCATGTGTGCACGATTGATGATTGTTGCTTCATCTTCAACACCTTCCTTCTGTAGAATTTTTCTTCTGTCTTTGATCATTGGGCAAAGTCATGTACTTCAAGCTTCCATGGAATCTGAGATGGACAATTAAAACCTCATATTTTTTTATGGCAATCATTTCTTGGGAGAGTATGCATCTGGAAAAAGAAGTGAGGTTTTCAGGTTCTAAAATCATCATTTGGAATAAGGGGGCTAGAGATCGCCTCAACTATATGAATTTTCTCTCTATTGACATAGCTAATTTAAAGGAAGAGAAGAAATTTCTTCCCTGTGCTTCTTGGCTTGTCGAAGCTAAAAATCCTATTAATGAACCGCAACATCTAGTTGCTCAGGCACTTTGTGCGAAGAAGATATTGCTCCGGCTTGAGAAGGAGTTGGGTAGGTGCGAGGTGGAGTGCATAGAGCTTTAGGGATGGCTTGCAAAATGGGGAGGCTGAGAGCAGCATAGAGAAGGTTACCCTACCCTAAGTTACTATGGTATGCATGCTTTGAGTTTAACCGTATGCTTGTGCTTATAATGTCCTATCTTTTGTCTCTTGTAAATAGAAGGGAGAAGACGTCATTTCCAAAATTATATTCAGGGAGTAAGACATACCCTTTTTGCAACAGGGTGATATTTTCTGTTTGCCCTTGCTTTCTTTGACGAGTTCAAATGCCCCTTGTCACGCTAAGTTAAAGGGGATGATATTTTGAGACACAAAGTGAGCAAGTCAAAAAAATAAACATGCTTAGATGAGGAAGCCCAGCTCTCAGTATATATATTTTTTTTGGGGGGGGGGGGGGGGGGGGGGAAGAAGCATGAGGAAGCCCAGCTCTTAGTATTTTCCTTAGATGATATTTTCTTTTCATGGTTGGATAGCATTATCGGACTGGTTTGGTGTCCTCAAAATATTTTTAACTTTATTTAGTAATAAGTGGATTTACATTTTGGAAGAGTGATTTCAAAAGTTAGTTCCTCAAGTGGAATTGATGTTAAAAATAAAATAAGCCAGACTTAAGAAAGATAAACAAGTTCCCATGTAGGGGAATATGCAAGGAAAAAAAAAAAAGGTTCTACTCGAGCGAACATGCACCCATCTCTCCTAACGGTCCTTCGTCGATAGCGCCCATGAAGAAATCTTCATACTAGTCACTAGTCATGCCTTCTTGTGCTCTCAGCTTTGTGAATTTTAGATCATCTATGCCTCCCTATCCATTAGAGACAATGCTCTGATGATGGTCATAGAAGCCTTGGGAAACTGAGTAGTTAACATAATATTCGAATTTACCACTCGGTTGACCCAAGGTGTCCATGATTGCCTTTCCTCCATGTGTCTCCTTATTGTGTTCAAGGAACATGGTACGGGTGCTAGGTACCACGAGGAGGTCATCCTTGCCATAACATAGTCATTGAGAGTGGAACATTAATACCCCAGTATCCAAAAGATCACGAACCTTGTCTTTCAGGATAGTACAGTTGTCTAGTGAGTGTCCCAGTTCCCCTGAATGATAGTCACAATAATTGGATGGATCATAATCAGGGAAGTACTCAGGAACAGGATGCCTCAGCTCCTTAGCGATCATTCCTTGCTCTAGGAGGATGGAGAAAATATTGGTCATCGATTTAGTTAGTGACGAATATGGTCTCATGTTGCTTGAGGACTGGGGTAGCCGGGCTCCTTGCTAGGTTGTGTCAGTGGGGTATTCTTCATTCATTTTGTCTGCCGACTCCTCCTTGTGACTAGACAGGAATACACAGGTGGCTCGAGTGAAATTTTTTGTCAAGTGGTGTACTATCTCGCTTAGTTCATCGACTTGATGTTGATGCTGGCTAAACAAGAAGTTATCACATGTTTCTTCGAGTTGTTCCTCCTCAATGGCACATATGAAAAAGTCTCCAAACATAGTGATCATGCCATATGGCCCTTCTTTTTTTGTGAGTGCTGGCTAAGTTATGTTATCTTGACCCCTAGCTAGTTAAATGGGAAACTTCGAGCTTTCATGGCTGAGTCATTTTGGAGCACCAATCATTTCTTCCTCCTCATGCATCATCTTTGCAAGGCCTGGGAAGGTTTCTTCGAGGCAAAGGTATACAAGACCGACTTTCTTCTTTGCCTTTCCCTCCAAGCATTATTCTTTTCCTTTGTAATATCCTAAACCGATAGTGTGGGGTCTCCTCAGGGCTTTGATAGGCTGACGAATGCCTTGGCTTCCCTTGCCGAGTCCTTGACCGAGGGTAAAACCATATCCAGCCATGATTTTCCTACCATGATTGCAGCGCTTGACATTTCGGGGACAAGGGGTGGAGTCCCTTGAGTTCTTTGAATGATTGATAGTTGGATTTATTCTTACCACTAGGCTCAACATAAGGAATGACCGTCTCGTAGTAGATACAATGGTCCTCTTCTCTGCGAACCATGACCAGTTTTCCTTCAACCACGAACTTTACATTTTGGTGGAGACTTGAGGATACTGCTCCAACGACATGGATCTATGGGTGACCTAAAAGGAAGTTGAATGCAGTGGGAATATCCATTACTTGGAACAAAATTTTGAATGTGGTTGGACCTATTTGAACGTCTAGCTCAATTTCACCTATCGTTTCCTTCTTTGTCCCATCGAATGCTCAAACGGAAGTCTTGGCTGCCTGGATCCGAGATGTCTCTATTTTAAGATAACGGAGTGTCACTAGTGGACATATGTTAAGAGCAGATCAATTGTCAATTAGTACTAGAAAGACGTGGGAGGTGTTGCACTTGACTGATATGTAGAGGACCTTGGTATGTCCTCTACCCTCCTTAGGGATCTCTTCATCGGAAAATGCCATTTGATCTTTTAGAAGGATGGTGCCGACAAACTCCTCGAGTTTGTCATGCTTAATAGTTTTAGGGACATGTACTTCACTTAATACATTCATCAGGGATTTCTAGTGCTTGACAAACGTCTGAAGTAATTCCAGTAGAGAGATCTGTGTTGTTGATTTCCGCAATTGTTCCACCACATTGTATTCACTAGCTTTGATTACGGCCGAAAATCCCTTGGCTTCTTCATTGGTGCGGGCTTGGCGGATTGTGTACTGGCTTGAGCATAGGTTTGGCTAGGCCTTGTGATTAAGCCAATGTCAAGGTCGTAGGACCAAGGAATTGCATTGTTGCTTTCATATTTATAAGGTTGGGGGATCTTAGTAACTATATGTGCCTTTGTCGTCAACGCTTGGGCTATGGCTCATTTTCCCTCAAAGATGCCTTCAGGTGGGGTGGAATCTATCTTTTCCTTTTTTGTGTTTAGTGTGGCAAACTCTTTATCCCAATCGATGACAACTTGTGATATAGTAGAGACTACGCCAATATGGCCAACATGTACAATTATTCCAGCCTCCATCAGTCTTGATACTCTTTCTTTTGTTGTTGCTAAGGGTGGTACTTCATTGCTTGAATAATACCTAGCTTTTACTAGCCCTTGATAGATGTCGATGGTGTGTTATTTGACGCTTCTAATCCACTGACTTCATAATTGAATACCGCGTTTATTTTTTAGGTGAGATCAGGGAGTTGATTGCTCTGGACATTTGGTTTGGTGCTTTGGAATGAGAAAGCTTTTAGTGTCCAACAGGTTCTAGATTCAATTCTTAAGGGCGAAGTACTCATCAGTCAATTGTCTTACTTCACCCATGTGGTAGTCGCATATCTTTGACGGATCGTAGTTGGAAAAGCTTTTGGCATTGGCTCGTTTTGACTCAATCGAAAGGAGGTTTTTCTTTTAGAGGATTGCTAGTACCTGCGATGGAGATTCAAGAAGTAGAGTAAATTGTCTCCTATTGCTTTAGCGCTGGGATGGTTGATGGCCGGTGGTCTGTTGCTACCCTGCACTTATTTGAATTGTCAAAAGATGATTGGTGCAAGTCGTGTTGACATCCACCAAGGGTTCTTTATCTTTCTTCATGTTGAGCCTCTTGCTCGCGGATGCGGGTTTAGTGAACCAACCATCCTTCAATCCTATCTCAATCTGCTCTCCTACTGGAATGAGTTGATTAAACGATTCAACAATCGTGGTCACCATTCGATTGAGGTACTCGCAGGGGAGAGTTTTGATAAACATTTTTCTTAGCTCGAAATCGGTTGGTTCAGTTTTGATTTGGGCGACTAGATTCCTCCATTTAATGGCATATTCTTTGAATGATTCATACTTTTTCTTCTTGGTACGCTCAAGATATTTACGAGAAGGGATAATGTCCATTATGAACTTATAGAGCTTGAGAAATGCCTCACTCACTTCGTTCCACGTTTCGAAGAGGTTCATGTTCTTCATGATGTACTACCTCAGAGCAGGGCCTACTAGACTTGATTGGAATAATTGGATCATCAAGGGTGCATTATTGATGTGTGGGCTATTCGAACCAAGTACATTTGCAAATGAGCCATTGGACAAGTCGTGCCATCATACTTTTCAAATTCAGGCATTTTGAATTTTTCCAGCATTTTGACTTTGGAATAAATGGAGAGATCCATCAGAGTAGGATCTTGGAGGCCTTGCAGTTGTTTCAGCCTCTCCTCAAGCTTCTCGAGGCGTTTGTCATGTTCAGTTTTGGACAAACTGTTTGGAATAGCTCTCTTAATCACAGTTTGGTGCGGATCATCCTCCAATTCGGGCATGTTATTGTTGATATCTCTGATGGATGATTGTGGTAACAATACTTCGATTAAGGCTGGGGCGGGAGTAACTTTGCCCTGGATGGAGTTTATTTGCTTTGAGAATTGTTGAAGCACGTTAAAGACTTGCTTCATTTTGCTTTCCACAACCGTAACATTGCTTGGTCCATTCTCTTTGGTCATTCTTACTTTTGCTTTTGAGCGAGTTTGGATCGGCAAACATTGACATTCCGTGATTACCTAGTAATGAATAAACAAGCATGTGTAAACATAAGGCATAAATAAGGAGTCAGTCCATGATGACGACCTAATCTTACCTTTTTTGTTTATTCATGAAAAGTTTGTACATGGAGAGGATTTCCTAAGCATGGATTGGAAAAAAGAGACATCTAACATGTTAGCATGAACTAAAAAGATATCCAATTTGAAAGACGATAAAAGCATGAATTGAAAACAAATTTTCAAAAAAACTTCTATCCTTTTTTTGAAACAACAAGAAATTTCTTGCAGAAAAAAAAAATTTACAACATGCTTGAGGAAACAAAGGCATCAATTGGAGGTATTTTTTTTTTGCAAAAGTTTTTTTTCTTAAAAAAAAAACTCTATGATAATTACTTCCAAATTTAAATGACCGTAGTATTAAATCCTAGACTAATCATGGACCGCTCAATATATACAAGAAGGTAAGTAAATTGCAAAGTGCACAAATAAAAAAACTTACTTTATGTGAGAAAATTGATGGCAATTACACAGACATGTACATGATATGTGCAACTCGATGTCTAACCGAGAAGGTTTATGGAAATTAAGAGGGTGTCTATCCATCATAGTCTCGCGTTTGCACCATACCCTCTTAACCTCGGCTCTACCTAAAGAAATTAGGGGAAAAGAAATGCAACCTCTACATCGCAGTCTCGCATTCAAGACCGTATCTTTCTTAACACCATCCTAAATATCCTATGGTGGCCTCGGGTTGTGTATGCCACGTGAAGTACTTAAAACATTAAAACATGCATAACAGTTTTTATTTTTTTAATCACAAAATATTTTATTAAAAAAAAAACTTTAAGGTACTAACCTACATAAAAGAAAAAGTCGAAATTAGTGAAGTGTTTAAACAAGTTAAAAAAACAGCTTAAGTCCACAAAAAAAGTCCCCACTGGAGTCGCTAAGTTATTGCGACCTCTTTTTCGCCACTCGATCGTGCGAGGGCGCCCGCGGAGGCTAATGGCTCGACTAGGTCTATTAAGCTTAGCTCAGGCTCTCCCAAACCCACCAATTCATGACTTAATGGTTTGATTTTTTTAAACTATAAATTAATTTTAAAAAGGAATCGCCACTAATCAATTTGGGGTGGTTCGATTAGAAACCCAAACAAAATATTGGGAGAAATATTTACTCTTGTGCAATTTGAGAAACTAGAATCGATTTGATTACACTAGTTAATCACTAATGTCATTGTGACACTTAATCTTATTTAAACTCTAAGGCTTTTTTGAATTTTCAAAGGATTTTCGATGCATTTATGGAGGAAAAACATATATTTTGAATATAAAAGGCATTTTTTTGGATTTTTAATCTTTTTTGAAAATATAAATCATTTTTTTGGCTTTTCCTGATTTTTTAGAAAATTATGAGATATTTTTTTATTTTTTTAATTTCTGAAAAATAAATTATTTTTTAAAAAAAAACGACTTGGGTCGGATTTCAGGGTTGGGACCAACCCGGGTCGCCGGCGGCTGGCCCGGATGGGCCTGAAACACAGGCCCATACCGAGCCTCACTCCATTTTTTTAAAACAAAACACTCAGCTCACAAGCCCACGTTTTAAACTAGCCGAGACCCAACTTTGGCATTTCCAACCCAAATCATCAAAAACCCTACCTGGCTTAAAACCACACTTGACCCGGTTCACGACCTGGACGAGCAAAACCCTAGCCCGAGGTGTCCTGTGTCGGACCCAGCTCACGACCCGGTGTTGTGCCCCTCTCCTTGCGGTGACGGAGATAGCGAACGTAAGCGGCGTCAATCGCCTCAGCTCGGTTGAGGGCATACACCGATGTTGCCTCAGCTAACCTAAGTTGAGCATCTGGCCTTCGCTTGGCCGACAACGTCGAGACAATGGCCACGATGCAGGGATTGCCGATTGCTTGATCCCCAAGACCCATAACCTCCGCGGATGACCACGGCAGCCTCAACGAACCGACCACCTCGACCAGTCGTTGCACGAACAGACTAGCACGGACGAATGACGGCTCAGACGATAGCTAGATGGAGGTTAGATAGGGGTCAAGAGGGAGCTTACGGTCTGGCTTGAGGACGGCACAATGGTGGGTGACGCTATGGTGGCGACGGGCAGTCGAGATGGGCTACGCCTTCCTACAAAAACTCAAATCTCTTTCTCTCAGCTCTGATTCCTCACCCTTGAACCTCGATTCCTCCCTCTTGAGCCTCGATTTCTCCCACTTAGCCCCTCTCCTCCGGCTTCTGGGTCTCTCTCTCGCTAGCCGACCTCAGATCTCTGGCTTGCTCACTCTTGGTCCTCCCCTGTTGTCTCTTGGGGGAAGTGCTTGGAGTTTGTTGCCAGTGATCCCACTCAACGTGTGATTTTTGACCTTCCCCCAACGCCCTATTTATAGGCGAGGGAGGCCGATCAATGGAGGTCGGGTTGGCGGTCTTTGGTATGCCAACCGGCCTCCCTTCATCGGCTGAACCAACATCGGCTCCTACCTCTTCCACGGAGGCTTGCTCAGCATTGATGGCGCGTCTTCTTAGCCACCGGCCTACTCTCCTCTCTCTGCCCTAGCTCCTCTTTTGCGCGTCGGCATCCTCTGCGCGTGTGAGTTGTAGAGGTGAAGGGGAAGAAGAAGCAAGAAGCAAGAAGAAGGAGAGAGGGGGCTTGGGACGGAGGTGAGGAAAAAGAGGGTTGGGCCTTAAGTCCACACGAAAAAAAAAAAAAAAAAAAAAAAAAAAAAAAAAAAAAAAAAAAAAAAAGGTGGCTAGGGTTAGGCCCAGCCACAAGCCCCTCTTTTTTTGTTTTTCTTTCCTTTTTAATATATTTAATAAATTATCCGAAAAAGTGAAAAAATAAAATAAAATAGGAAAATAAAGCTTAATGGATGTAAAAAAAAATTAGGAACTAACTGATGCAAAAAATATTTTTGTTAGGGTCAAATTGATCCCTAATTTTTATGTGAATTAATTCTAAGTATTTAATCAAAATTTAGGTGTCAACAGTAGTTTGGATATTTTCAAAATTACTTTGAGATGTTTCTCCAACAATCTTCACTTTTTTTATGATGACAAAACTATCTTGCAAATAGGAAGAAATAATCATTTAGGTTTGCAATAAATGTAAATAGGATCTCCATAAGATATTAACTTGAAATTTGTAGATATCATCTAGTCGATCTTATTTAGAATTGAAGTGCATAACTAAAGAACTTCTAGATAAAAACATCATCAAAGACATTATGAGGTTTGTAGATAATATCAATGGCAAGCTCCACTTGTTTTGATGACCTCCTAAATGATATGTAGAGTTATTTTGTCAAATATTTCACTTCGTATCCACTCTCCCCCTTTTTATCATAAGTGAAAAGAAATAAAGGAATTTAAAATTTCATAGATTCACTAACGAGCAAGTCATGCCACTACATTAAACAAATTAGGATACAGTTAGAAATTAGAAAATTACCATTTTATATCCATATTTTGCATGAAAGTTTTTCTTTAGAAATATTTTTCCTTAAATTGAATTGAAATTTCTTGCTTTTGTTTTTGGGCCAGACATAAGTGAGGTGCCATTTTTGCTATTAGTTTTATTTGGCTAAAGGCTTAAAAATTAACTTGCCTAATTATCTGTCTTGAGCTCGAGAAAAAAGTGGCTTAACTTGGTAAAGATTTCATTTGTGTCTAAAATCAAAAATTGAAAAATTACCATTTTATTTCTACATTTCGTGTGAAAGCTTTTTCTTTTGAAAGATTCTAGCTTGAATCAAATGAAAGTTCTGTGCTTGTACTTTCAGGCAAGAGAAAAGTGAGGAGCCTATTTTTGCGGATAGCTTTATTCAGCCAAAGCCTTGCAAATTAACTTACTTGAATAGTTTTTCTAAGCCCGAGAAAGAAGTGGCTTAATTTGATTGATACTCCATTGGTGTTAAGGGACGAAGTGAAATCTATTGTAAAAAAGAGGGAATGAATCACCCTTATATAATACCTAGCTATTTGATTACCATTTCCACTTGAATTCTGCTGCTATGTGAATCCTTAACCACAACGGCTATATTAACTAAATCAATGAACATTATCAACATGTACATTGTTGCTACAGCACCGGTGACTTGATATTGACAGCATTGTCATCGACATCAAGATTAGTTGATCTTTTAGGTCCATTGGTACTATTTACGAAAAATCCATAGTAGGACGTAATGCAATCTTTTGTCCATTGGATCACACCATAGATATTACTTGGTCCTTTCTAACAAACATCTGTACATACCAGGGTGAACATTATACTAAGGATAGTTTGGCTATTATCAAAATTACTTAGAGATGTTTCTCCAGAAATCTTCCATTTTTTGATGATGACAAAACTATCCTGCAAATATGAAGAAATAATCATTTAGGTCTATGGTAAATGTAAATAGGATCTCCAAAAGATATTAAGTTGAAATTCGGAGATATCATCTAGTCGATCTTATTTAGAATTAAAGTGCATAATCGAAGAAATTCTAGATAAAAACATCATCAAAGGCATTATGAGGTTTGTAAATAATATCAATGGAAAGCTCCTCTTGTTTTGATGATCTCCTAAATGATATGTAGAGTTATCTTATCAGATATTTCACATCATATCCACTCTCCCCCTTTTTGTCATCAATGGAAAGACATAAAGGAACTCAAAATTTCATAGATTCATTTACGAGCAAGTCATGCCACTACATTAAACAAATTAGGGCACGGTCAAAAATTAGAAGATTGCCATTTTATATCCATATTCTGCATGAAAGTTTTTCTTTAGAAATATTTTTCCTTAAATTGAATTGAAATTTCTTGCTTGTGTTTTTGGGCTAGACATAAGTGAGGCGCTGTTTTTGCTAGTAGTTTTATTTGGCTAAAGGCTTAAAAATTAACTTGCCTAAATATCTATCTTGAGCTAAAGAAAAAAGTGGCTTAACTTGGTAAAGACTTCATTTGTGTCTAAAATCGAAAATTGAAAAATTACCATTTTATATCTACATTTCATGTGAAAGCTAATTCTTTTGAGAGAAAATGGCTTGAATCTAATGAAAGTTCCTTGCTTGTACTTTCGGGCAAGAGAAAAGTGAGGTGCCTATTTTTTCCGATAGCTTTATTCGGCCAAAGGCTTGCAAATTAACTTGCTTGAATAGTTTTTCTAAGCCAGAGAAAGAAGTGGCTTAACTTGATTGATACTCCATTGGTGTCAAGGGACAAAATGAACTCTATCGTAAAAAATAGGGATTGAGTCACCATAATATAATACCTAGCTATTCAATTACCGTTTCCACTTGAATTTTGCTGCTATGTGAATCTTTAGCCATAGCAGCTGTATTAACTGAATCAATGAATATTATCAACATGTACATTGTTGCTACAGCACCAGTGACTTGATATTAACAGCATTGTCATCGACATCAACATTAGCTGATCTTTTAAGTCCATTGGTATTGTTTACAAAAAAAATCCGTAGTATGACGTAATGCAATCTTCTGTCCATTGGATCACACCGTAGATATTGATTGGTCCTTTCTAACAAACATATGTACATACTATGGTAAACATTATACTAAGGATAGTTTGGATATTATCAAAATTACTTAGAGATGTTTCTCCAACAATCTTCCCTTTTTTGATGATGACAAAACTATCTTGCAAATAGGAAGAAATAATCATTTAAGTTTGTAGTAAATATAAATAGGATCTCCAAAAGATATTTAGTTGAAATTTGGAGATATCATCTAGTCGATCTTATTTAGAATTAAAGTGCATAACTAAAGAACTTCTAGATAAAAACATCATCAAAGGCATTATGAGGTTTGTAGATAATATCAATGGAAAGCTCATCTTGTTTTGATGATTACCTAAATGATATGTAGAGTTATTTTATCATATATTTCACATCATATCCACTCTCCCCCTTTTTGTCATCAATGGAAAGACATAAAGGAATTCAAAATTTCACAGATTCATTTACGAGCAAGTCATGGCACTACATTAAACAAATTACGACGCGGCCAGAAATTAGAAAATTACCATTTTATATTCCATATTCTGCATGAAAGATTTTCTTTAGAAATATTTTTCTTAAATTGAATTAAAATTTCTTGCTTGTGTTTTTGGGCCCGACATAAGTGAGAAGCTGTTTTTGCTAGTAGTTTTATTTGGCTAAAGGCTTAAAAATTAACTTGCCTAAATATCTATCTTGAGCTAAAGAAAAAAGTGGGCAAAAGAACGCTTCAAGTGCCTTAACTTTGCACAAAGGGACACTTAAGTGCCATAACTTACGAAAGGTACACTTAAGTGCCAAAATCGGAGTAAAATGGATCACTTGAGTGCCAATCCGGCCAAAATCCGGCCAAAACGCTGACGTGTCAATTTTCCGGCGAAGTGAGTGCGAAACGGCGTCATTTTAATGTTGACGTGGCCAAAAATTTAATATAAAAAATAATTTAAAACTAAATTTATTTAAATATTAAAAAAAAATATTAAAATATTAAAAAATGTTAAAATTTTTAAAAAATTTAAAAATTTAAAAAAATTATAAAAAATTTAAAAATTATAAAAAAAATTATAAAAAATTTAAAAAATTTTGAAAAAATATAAAAAATTATAGAAAATTTTAAAAATTTTAGAAAATTTTAAAAATTTTGTAAAAATTTTGTAAAAATTTATAAAATTCTATAAAAAATTATAAAATTCTATTAAAAATTATAAATATTTAAAAAATTAAAAAATTAAAAAGAAATTAAAAGTTAAAAATAAAAAAATTCAAAAATTTTAGAAAATTTTAAAAAAATTTCGAAAATTTTTAAAAATATTAGAAAATTTTAAAAATTTTAAAAAAATTTTGAATTTTTTTTTAAGAAAAGGAGGCGGGCCCGGCCAACCCTCCCCCACCTTCCGGCGATGGCAGGGAGGCGGTGGCAACGAGGGCTCCGCCCTCAGCCGTTGGCTGCCTTTCTCCTCCTCCTCCTACATTTTTTAAAAAATAAAAATAAATTATATTATTGTTTTGTTTTAAATTTAATTTAATTAATTTTTCTATTATATTAAAATTCAACTTATACCAAAAGAACGTTGTTTTGGCCGATTTAAGTGCTCTAATCTGGCCAACACCCAAAACGACGTTAATTTGGTTCTGACATGGTAAAAAATTTAATATATAAATTAATTAATTTTAATATAAAAATAAATTTATTTTTAAATTTTAAAAATTAAAAAAATTTGCAAAATTAAAAAAGTTACAAAAAATAATTTAAAAAAAGGGAGGCGGTGAGGGCTGAAATTTTTTGTAACTTTTTTAAGTTTTTGTAAATTTCGTAAATTTTTTAAATTTTTTGTAACTTTCTAAAATTTTTTGTAAATTTTTTGATTTTTTTTTTTAAATTTTTTTTAAATTTTATGTAAATTTTGTAAATTTTTTATAAATTTTGTAAATTTTTTGTAACTTTCTAAAAAATTTTGCAAATTTTAAATTTTTGTAAATTTTAATTTTTTTAAAATTTTTTAAAATTTTTTTAATTTTTTAAAATTTTTTTAATTTTTTTTAATTTTTTTTAATTTTTTTTAATTTTTAAAATTTTTTCTAAATTTTGTAAATTTTATGTAAATTTTGTAAATTTTTTTTGTAAATTTTAAATTTTTTTTGTAACTTTCTAAATTTTTTCGTAAATTTTGTAAATTTTTCGTAAATTTTGTAAAATTTTTGTAAATTTTTTGTAAATTTTGTAATTTTTTTGTAATTTTTTTAATTTTTTTAAATTTTTTTTTAATTTTTTAAAGTTTCTATATTTTTAAATTTTTTAAAAATGTTTTAAATAAATTTATTGTAAATTTAATTTAAATAATTTTTATATTATTATAAAATTCAAATGATGTCAAAACGACGTCGTTTTGGCCGTATTCGAGCTGACTCAGCTCTCCGGCAAAACACATCAGCGAGAAATATTAATATTTTAATGCCACGTATGATTTCCGGCCAACTTCGCCGGAGATGGCACTCAGGTGTCCCACTTTTCTTAAAATGTGGCACTTAAGTGTACCTTTCGTAAGTTATGGCACTTAAGTGTCCCTTTGGCCAAAGTTATGGCACTCCAGGGGTCCGCACGTCGAAAAAAGTGGCTTAACTTGGTAAAGACTTCATTCGTGTCTAAAATCAAAAATTGAAAAATTACCATTTTATATCTACATTTCATGTGAAAGCTAATTCTTTTGAGAGAAAATGGCTTGAATCTAATGAAAGTTCCTTGCTTGTACTTTCGGGCAAGAGAAAAGTGAGGTGCCTATTTTTTCCGATAGCTTTATTCGGCCAAAGGCTTGCAAATTAACTTGCTTGAATAGTTTTTCTAAGCCCGAGAAAGAAGTGGCTTAACTTGATTGATACTCCATTGGTGTCAAGGGACGAAATGAACTCTATCGTAAAAAAGAGGGACTGAGTCACCCGAATATTATACCTAGCTATTCAATTACCGTTTCCACCTGAATTTTGCTGCTTGTGAATCTTTAGCCATAACGGCTGTATTAACAGAATCAATGAATATTATCAACGTGTACATTGTTGCTTCAGCATCAGTGACTTGATATTGACAGCATTGTCATCGACATCAACATTTTTATGATCTTTTAAGTCCATTGGTATTTTTTACAAAAAATCCGTAGTATGACGTAATGCGATCTTCTGTCCATTGGATCACACCATAGATATTGATTGGTCCTTTCTAACAAACATATGTACATACCATGGTAAACATTATACTAAGGATAGTTTGGATATTATCAAAATTACTTAGAGATGTTTCTCCAACAATCTTCCCTTTTTTGATGATGACAAAACTATCCTGCAAATAGGAAGAAATAATCATTTAGGTTTGCAGTAAATATAAATAGGATCTCCAAAAGATATTAAGTTGAAATTCGGAGATATCATCTAGTCGATCTTATTTAGAATTAAAGTGCATAACTAAAGAACTTCTAGATAAAAACATCATCAAAGGCATTATGAGGTTTGTAGATAATATCAATGGAAAGCTCCTCTTGTTTTGATGATCTCCTAAATGATATGTAGAGTTATCTTATCAGATATTTCACATCATATCCACTCTCCCCCTTTTTGTCATCAGTGGAAAGACATAAAGGAATTCAAAATTTCATAGACTCATTTACGAGCAAGTCATGCCAATAAATTAAACAAATTACGACGCGACCAAAAATTAGAAAATTACCATTTTATATCCATATTCTGCATGAAAGTTTTTCTTTAGAAATATTTTTCCTTAAATTGAATTGAAATTTCTTGCTTGTGTTTTTGGGCTAGACATAAGTGAGGCGCTGTTTTTGCTAGTAGTTTTATTTGGCTAAAGGCTTAAAAATTAACTTGCCTAAATATCTATCTTGAGCTAAAGAAAAAAGTGGCTTAACTTGGTAAAGACTTCATTTGTGTCTAAAATCGAAAATTGAAAAATTACCATTTTATATCTACATTTCATGTGAAAGCTAATTCTTTTGAGAGAAAATGGCTTGAATCTAATGAAAGTTCCTTGCTTGTACTTTCGGGCAAGAGAAAAGTGAGGTGCCTATTTTTTCCGATAGCTTTATTCGGCCAAAGGCTTGCAAATTAACTTGCTTGAATAGTTTTTCTAAGCCAGAGAAAGAAGTGGCTTAACTTGATTGATACTCCATTGGTGTCAAGGGACGAAATGAACTCTATCGTAAAAAATAGGGATTGAGTCACCATAATATAATACCTAGCTATTCAATTACCGTTTCCACTTGAATTTTGCTGCTATGTGAATCTTTAGCCATAGCAGCTGTATTAACTGAATCAATGAATATTATCAACATGTACATTGTTGCTACAGCACCAGTGACTTGATATTAACAGCATTGTCATCGACATCAACATTAGCTGATCTTTTAAGTCCATTGGTATTGTTTACAAAAAAAATCCGTAGTATGACGTAATGCAATCTTCTGTCCATTGGATCACACCGTAGATATTGATTGGTCCTTTCTAACAAACATATGTACATACTATGGTAAACATTATACTAAGGATAGTTTGGATATTATCAAAATTACTTAGAGATGTTTCTCCAACAATCTTCCCTTTTTTGATGATGACAAAACTATCTTGCAAATAGGAAGAAATAATCATTTAGGTTTGTAGTAAATATAAATAGGATCTCCAAAAGATATTTAGTTGAAATTCGGAGATATCATCTAGTCGATCTTATTTAGAATTAAAGTGCATAATTGAAGAAATTCTAGATAAAAACATCATCAAAGGCATTATGAGGTTTGTAAATAATATCAATGGAAAGCTCCTCTTGTTTTGATGATCTCCTAAATGATATGTAGAGTTATTTTATCAGATATTTCACATCATATCCACTCTCCCCCTTTTTGTCATCAATGGAAAGACATAAAGGAATCCAAGACCAACCAATAATATTTTATTTCATTTTTTGTATTCCTTAAAAAAAACGATTGAGGACCAAATTAACCCAATGGATTTAATTTGGTTTCAGGGTCAACTCAAGACAAACCAATAATTTTTTATTTTATTTTTTGTACTCCTTAAAAGAGTAACCGAGGACCATACCAACCCAGAGGTCAGCCAAGAAAGACAAATGGTGAGGGTCAAGTGGGATGAGTATCGAACAGAATGAGCATCAAATGTCGAGTAGGAAGCAACAAGCCAAGCAAGCATTGAGCGGTGAGTGGCACGAGTGACCCAAAGGGCGCAAGGCAAGTGTCAAGTGTTGAGTGGAGAAGTTGTTTCTTTCAATTTTGGCAAATTGAAGACTAAGAGGACAAATAAGACAGAAGAGAACAAATGCTAGAGGATGATGCCATAAGAAATTGTTTATGCCTTTTTGGACGCTGTGAGGACTCCTCACAAAAACATTTTCTTATTTCATAAATTATGACTATTGACGCTGTAAAAGATATTAAAAATCTATGTTATTAAAGAACACTGTAAAATTACTTGAACTCCTCACTAAAGAGTTGTTTAATATTGTTGATGCTATTTATTTTAAGGTTTTCGCTATATAAAAAAATTATAAGTAACATATATATATAAAGTCAGGATTGGTCTGTGTTGGACCGACCTAGAACTCTTAGGACCAAAGACCAACCCGTACAGTGCTGGTCCAGGAATTCTAGGACCAATGATCGACCCAATCTCCCTGGGAACCAGATTAGGATCGGCAGAGTTGGTCCAGTCCAGGGTCCATCCAAGCTTGATCCTGAATTGATGCTCACCCCTAATTGAATGAACCTTTCTTCCCTTGATTCTACACATGTAATTGCACCATTTTTCATAAAAGCAAAATATCGCTATCAAATCTTTCAAGGCATTTAGGGTGCATTTGGTTCACAAAAATGTTTTAATGACAATTGTATTTTGTTTTCACCTTCCATTTTCTTAAAAATATGTTTGTTGAGTTACATTTTTAGATACAAATGAAACTTGTACAAAATAATGTAATTTTTGGTCGTTTTCAATTTTAAGGTTCAAATTGTGAAAACATGGCAACCAAAATTCCTACAAAATGTATTTTCATGGACAATTTTGGAAATGAAAATAGGAAACTGGAGTACTTCCATTTTACTTCTATAATTTGCGTGAAAGTATTTTAATTCTTCCTTGAATCGAGTGGAAATTTCTTGTTTGTGTTTTTGGGCCAAACAAAAATGAGGTATCCATTTTTGCTGATAGCTTTATAATGCTAAAGGCTTGTAAATTAGTTTTGCCTGAATGGCCTTCCCGAGCCTAATAAAGAAGTGGCGTAACTTGTTAAAGACTCCACTGGTGTGTAAAATCAGAAATTGAAAATTTTCCATTTTACATCTACATTTTATGCGAAAACTTTTTCTTTAGAAATATTTTGTCTTGAATCGGATGCAAGTTCCTTGCTTGTATTTTTAGGCTAGACAAAAGTGAGGTGCCCATTTTTTGCCGATAGCTCTATTTGGCTGAAGGCTTACAGATTAACCTGCTTGAATAGCTTTGAGCCCGAAAAAGAAGTGGAAGACTCCATTCGTGTCTAAAATCGGAAATTTGAAAATTTTCCACTTTACATTTATGTTTTGCAAGAAAGCTTTTTTTCTTCCGCCTTGAATTAAATTGAATTTTCCTGCTTGTGTTTTTGGCTAGACAAGAGTAAAGTACCTATTTCTGCCGATAACTTTATCCGGCTAAAGGCTTGCAAATTTATTTGCCTTGATAGCTTTCCTAGGCCCGAAAAAGCAGTGACTTAAGTTGGTAAAGACTCCATTGGTGTCTACAACCGAAAATTGAAAAATTTCCATTTTACACCTACATTTTGCATGAAAGCTTTTTCTCTAGAAAGATTTTGCCATGAATCAAATGGAGTTCCTTGCTTGTGTTTTTGGGCCAAACAAAAGTGAGGCGCCTATTCTTACCATAGCTTTATTCGGGTAAAGACTTGCAAGTTAATTTGCCTGAATAGTTTTCTTGAGCTTTGGAAAGAAATGGCTTAACTTGGTTAACTCGATTGGTGTCTAAAGGTTTTGCTAGCATAATAATCCTTGGGGTACTATGAGAATAACTACAAATTCTGGAAGAAGTGGGCCCCACAATAATTTATAATTATTGTGATTTGATTTTTTGTGGTACAGAATAGACTATTATTTTCACAGAGATTAAAGATTATCGAGACCAAATTTTCGGGTGTGAACTACCTAGGGTTTGGCTAATGGATTGTTAAGCCTAGACTTAACTCGGGCTCTCCCAAGCCCATACCAATTCGCGACTTAGGTTCAAGTTTTTAACATGCGATTGATTTTCAATTAGGAGCCGACACTAATCTATTTTTGATAGGTAGATTAGAAACCCAAGTAAACTAACGAGAGATTTACTTTACTTCTACAATTTACTTTACTTCTACGAACTAGAGATTTATAAGTTTGGGGACTTAATTACGCTAGATTTCTCTAACGTCCTTTCGGTACCTTTCTTTTTATTTTGAAAATGTTTGGCAAGCAGTTTGGCTTTATTTTAAATTTATTTCCCTAACATGTGAGATGATCATATAAGTGCTAAAACCACCAATTTAACATCCAAGAAAAATAATGAATAAATTGCTAGACTTATTTCATAGCAACGAAAGTATCTGCGTTGTTAGATCAGAATTCACATCAACAGTCCTAGATATAATTTCTAATTAACACACAACCACTCAATTTTTGTTTTCATTTCATTAATGAGAATCATACTTTATGTAATGCAATATAACTAAATGACATAATTCTAATGATAGGCAATTTCTAATTAAATGGACCTAACAAAAATACTAAATGACATACATCTCAATGAATCTAACCCTAATGACATGCATATGATATTTTTTCTTTTTCCTAAAAGAATGCATTTTATCCTAAATAATACTACTAATTAGACCTATGACATTTTTTTTTGTATTTTTTCATGAAATTCGAAATTTGGTGAAATGTGAAAATTACCTAATTAGATTAAGATCCTATTTAATTTATATTAAGAATTAGGTTGAGCCAAATCCTAATTTAAACTAAAACATTATCTTAACCTAAATAATCCTAAAATGCAATATATCTTAAAAATACCTAAACTTATAATAAATTAAAGAAAAATATTATCTAAAATTAAACTAAGTGCAATTTAACCCTAATATGCAATGACATGCAAAATATACCATAATTTTACATGACATATGCATGATGATTTTTTTGTTGTTTTTTGTTAATTTTTGAAATTAATAATTGCCAAATAATTAAACATACAATCCAAATTAAAATCTAGCAACCTAAATTGATCGACTTCAATTTTTTATTTTTTATTCTTTGTTTTAAATTTGAAATAAAATTCCTATTCTACATATGTAGAGCCTAAAACATGCAATATTCTAACTCAAACATATCTCAAGCTCAATAAGGCAATCAAGATGAGACAAAACGAGACAGCTCATTCAAAATCATCAAAAATATCACACATCGTTCAGATTAAGGGATAATATTCCGCTAATAAAATCGATAAATTGATCTTAAGCATTAAAGATCAAAATATCAATTTTATTCCCACTTGATTAATTATTTCATCTAAAACCTTATAGATAAAATAAAAAACTCTACCACCCGCAGTGGTGGCTCCACTGGTAGATCCTGGTGACGTCCATCGAGAAGACCCAGGATCGAAGAAGCGGGTCATTGGCGACATACCCGGGGTACGTGGGTGGTGGTTTTCTATGTGCCTCCTCAGGGTTTACTTCCCAGCTGTCGGCTGTGCGGAGATTCCTAGGTCACAAAAAAAAAATTAAAAAAAATAAAAAAAACCCTTGCGTGGTTGCGAATTAGGTGATATATTGAGATTTTCAATTATGCATAGAGAAATATTTCAAACAAAAAAAAAAAAGATATAAAAAGACACTAATAAAAAATAAAATAACATCAACTTGCCTAATAAAATAAAGCAAAAGTACCTAATTCGATTTTTTTCTTTTTTTTTAAACAAAAAAAATTTGGCTGCTGGTTTGGGGCTCCAGCGAGGGGGATCGCCGGCGACGGACTCCGGCGAGGGGAAAACGCCGGCGAGGAACTCCGGCGAGGGCGCGGCTGCTGGCGGAGCAAGTGGGTCGCGGAGTTGGGTCTTCGCGGGCAGAGGGGGCTGTGCGGCGAGGAGCTCCGGCGTCTGGATCTCGGCTCGGCAACAACGGCGACTTCACGAGCGAAGCAGGAGCAGCGAATCGGGCCTACTGGACGTCGGAGCAGAGGAGGATCGCGGGCCTGGCTACTGGATGCAGGCGCGAGATCTGCGGGTCGCGGATCTCGGGCGAGGCGGGACCGGGTCGCGACAACGGAGGGAGATCTGCTACAGGAGGCACTCGGGTTGCAGCTGCGGCGGAGGGCGGAGCAGCGGTGACAGAGGCGTTGCGGCGGTAGGGGGGCGAGCAGGGGCGATGTGGTCTCCGGTGGGCAATCTGCTGAGGCGTTCGTGGACGAACGGGAGAGGTAGCGTCTGCCGGCGCAGGCGGAGTCAGGCGCTGGGTCACGGGCTGCTGGACGGCGACGACAGCCAATCGTCGAGGAACGGCGAGGGGCTTCACGAGCTTGCAAGATCGACGGCGGAGGCGGCGTCGGATCTGGGCCGGCTGCTGTTCAGATCTGCGGGCGGCGAGCGGCGTCGAGGAAGACGGCGGCGCGGGGAAGGGCGGCTTGGCGGCGTTGCGACTCTGGGTGGCCGGTGGCTCGGCAGCCGGTGAGCGGGTACGGCACGGGCGGAAGGCGACGGCGACGGCGCCGGCGGAGACTCCCCCCCCCCCCCCCCGCGAGGAAGATGAACAGTCGCGTGGGGGGTTTTATTTTATTTTTATTTTTTATTTTTCACCTCACTCCCTTTTTCACCTTTTTGCTTTTTGTGTGCTTTTCTTACCCAACGGAAAGAGGAATCCCCCAAACAAATTGCACGCGAGGTATTATATAGGTCTAAAAAATGTATCTTTGCGGTATACAATTTTTCCTTTTATGTTCATGCATGATACCCTTAAATATATTGTTGAAATATACTCATCTTGCGCAAGCTTCCCCTTTTTTTATTTTTCACATATTCTATCCAAAAAATTCCTTTTTTTGCGCAAAACAGTGTATGTAAAAAATCTTAATAAAATTTTCCTAAACTATATGCCATGTGATTTTCTATTTTTTGGCAAAAATCAACCCCAAAAATTTAGGTGTCAACAAAGATTATTACGCAATCATTTCTCGTGTCTAAAACTAGAATTTGGAAAATTTCCATTTTACATCTATATCTTGTATGAAAGCTTTTTCTTTAGAAAGATTCTATCTTGAATCAAATTGAAGTTTTTTGTTTGTGTTTTTGGGCCAAACAAAAGTGAGGCACTTGTTTTTCCCGAAAGCTTTTTTTGGCTAAAAACTTGTAAATTCACTTGCTTGAATAACTTTCATGAGCTCGAGGAAGAAATGGCTTAACTTGATTAAATAATCCATTGGTGTTAAGGGACGAAATGAACTCTATTGCAAAAAGAGAGACTGAAATCACCTTAATGTAATGATTTGACCACTACACTAGGGTGAACCTTATGATCTGCAGCCCTAAAGCCTGAGCTTGTTGCCATCTTGTATAGGTTTAGTTTATAATCCCATTGATGACTCATTTTACACTCAAATAATCCAACCACTTTAATGTGAAAAAAGAAGAAGAATATGCTTTACTTGCTCTTGGTGTAGGGGCTTACCTTTAAAATAGGGGAGGTACTTCTATAAAAAGGAAAGAATGAACTCCGCTTATGGAGACTCAAATTCTTTGGCAATTGAATATCTTACCCATTTTTGCATCCTCTGTTTACTTTGCTATTGAAAGATTGCGACAAGAGAGCGGCCCAATGTCATCGGAACCAAGGGAAATACAGGGAAATTCGAACTCTGCAGGGCCACCACCAGGTACATACCTCTTCAAGTTCCAACACAGAAAAATTTATGGCATGGACAATGTGGTCTTATAATTTCTTTGTTTCCTTTATCTAGTTTGGCGGCTCATTCAAATGGAACTAATTACGGAGGCTGAAAATTTTTGATTCCCACGAACTAAAAATGCACGAAAGATTTTAATCTTTTTTTAGATTCTAGAGTGATTATTCATCTTTTCCGTCCCCCCCCCCCCCCAAACAGTTTCAGAAAGGCGTTTTGCGTTAACTCCGGTTTTCTTCCTTCTATTATCCAAGATGTTTGTGTGGACGTGGAGTCCAACAAAGAAACTAATCCTTTAGAAATACAAACTTCTCTTGATGAAGCAGAGTGAGGTTCGCCATTGCTTCTCTGTTGATTAGACAGGATTTATCTTAGTCGTTCATAATAAGTTGATATATGTTGTCCCCCTCCCCCCCCCCCCCCAAATTGAACGAATAGTTTCAGAAATGCGTTTTGCATCAACTTCGGTTTTCTTCCTTCTATTATCCAAGATGTTTGTGTGGACGTGGACTCCAACAAAGAAACTAATCCTTTAGAAATACAAACTTCTCTTGATGAAGCAGAGCGAGGTTCATCGTTGCTTCTCTGTTGATTAGACAGGATTTATCTTAGTCGTTCATAATAAGTTGATATATGTTGCCCCCCCCCCCCCCCAAAATTGAACGAACAGTTTCAGAAAGGCATTTTGCATTAACTTCGGTTTTCTTCCTTCTATTATCCAAGATGTTTGTGTGGACGTGGACTCCAACAAAGAAACTAATCCTTTAGAAATACAAACTTCTCTTGATGAAGTAGAGCAAGGTTCACCGTTGCTTCTCTGTTGATTAGACAGGATTTATCTCAATCATTCATAATAAGTTGATATATGTCCCCCCCCCCCCCCAAAAAAAAAAAAAATTGAACAAACAATTTCAGAAAGGCGTTTTGCATTAACTTCGGTTTTCTTTCTTCTACTAGCCAAGATGTTTGTGTGGACGTGGACTCCAACAAAGAAACTAATACTTCAGAAATACAAACTTCTCTTGATGAAGAAGAGCGAGGTTCGCCGTTGCTTCTTTGTTGATTAGACAGGATTTATCTTAGTCGTTCATAATAAGTTGATAGATGTTGCCCCCCCAACCCCCACCCCCAAATTGAACGAACAGTTTCAGAAAGGCGTTTTGCATTAACTCCAGTTTTCTTCCTTCTATTATCCAAGATGTTTGTGTGGACGTGGACTCCAACAAAGAAACTAATCCTTCAGAAATACAAACTTCTCTTGATGAAGCAGAGCGAGGTTCGCCGTTGCTTCTCTGTTGATTAGACAGGATTTATCTTAGTCATTCATAATAAGTTGATATATGTTCCCCCCCCCCCCCCCCAAATTGAACAAACAATTTCAGAAAGGTGTTTTGCGTTAACTCTGGTTTTCTTCCTTCTATTATCCAAGATGTTTGTGTGGACGTGGACTCCAACAAAGAAACTAATCCTTCAGAAATACAAATTTCTCTTGATGAAGTAGAGCGAGGTTCGCCGTTGCTTCTCTATTAATTAGACCGGATTTATCTTAGTCGTTCATAATAAGTTGATATATGTTGCGCAATTCTCTTTTCTACTAAAATAAATTAATTAATTAATCACGAGAATAGGCACTCGAGTAGATGATTTTTTACCAATATGACTCTCAAATGAAAAAAAAAATTCATGGCACTCAAATGATAAAAAAAAAGTTTTAGCTCTCAAGTGAGCACCGTATGAAAATTATAACACTGATAACATTCTTATTGTCTCTTTTTGATATAAAGAGGTTCACTTAGACGTTGATTCAGAAGGCACAACATCCAGTGAAGCTTCTCAAGGCGGTCATGGACCAACTAAAGGTGTGCAACTCCGAAGTCTTAGTTCTCATTTTTCATAAATCCTGTCTTGGCTGCAATTTATTTTGCTCCGAAACATTAAAAATTTATAGCATATAAATGTTGAAATATGAATTCAAATATAATCATCATAATTTTTAAAATTAGAATAATATCTTGAATTATAACTAAGAAAGCCCAATTTTTCTTACATTGAAAGAGTAAAAGATCCATGCCAAAAAAAAAAAAAAAAGAGAGTAAAAGATCATGCTCATCAATTGAATTATATTGTGGATAAGACCAATGGCAATGAGAAAACTCATTCGCAATACAATACCTATCCTCCCCCCCCCCCCCCCCAAAAAAAATGAATATATAGAAATTGAGATGATTAAGTTAATCGTTTATTTTTAATGATGTATAATTATGTTATAATTATCACGTTGAATTATGAAGATCCATAAAATTTTGTATAAACTTAATTTATGAATGACATTGCGGAAAAGATCAATGGCAACAAGAAATATAAACTCACTAGATACACTTTGTTCAATACATCAAAATTAGAAGAAACATGAAATTAATTCATGATAATATACCTATTTCGAAAAGAACCCATCATCTATATTAAGTTTAACGTTGATTTTATTTTATTTTTTGTTTACAAGTTTGCATCTAAGTTTAACACAAAAAATTTCATGCACTGAATGAGGTTTCCATAGACTTGAGTTCAATAGACATGGCAACTGACCAAGCTTGCCAAGACAGTCGCAAAACCAGACTTTTGTCCCTTTGAATTTTTAATTTTTGTTTTTCATAATTCTCGTGTTTCATGCATTTTAAATTTTTTAATCCCAAACATTTCAAGTTTCAGAGCATACAAATGTTGACATATACATTGAAAAAATAATATTTTCATAATTTTTTAAAATCTGAATAATATGTGAGTTTTTCTAGACCGTACAAACTGTAACTAATTTTTCCAAGGTTATTTCTCTTTTTGGTAATAAAGAGGTGCACGAAGGAGGAAGTTCAGAAGGCATGTCAGCTTTTGCAGAAGGCTATCGCTTGTGGATGAGGCAAAGTACTTCCAAGTTTGAATCTAAAGGTTTGTCAATTTAAACTTTTAATTTTCATTTTTCATATATATTATGTCTTACGCATTGACAGTATATAGTTCAAAACATTTTGAATTTCATTGTATACGATCATTAAAAAATTGAAATTTCACAAACAAGATGGATGCAAGCGTGAAATAAACTAGTGTAGATCCTGTCCAACCGCAAAACTTAAGTTGATAAGAGGATAGAAACTACACGTATATAAACGCCATATAAATCTCATAATTAAGTGCCATGGGATATTTAACATGCTAATATACTAATTCAAATATAATCTCCACACCATTTTTAAAATCAAAATAATATCTTGAATGGTAATTAAGATAGCTCAAGTGAAAAATATTTTTTCACTTGCAAAGAGTAAAGGAAGGTGAAAAAAGGTTCGTTGAGTAAACCACCGCCTCTTCGCTTGCATCTGCATTTTATTGGAACTTTGAGCAAGCACAATGGTTACACTTGACCTAAAATCCAAGGAGTGCAAAAGCCTTAATTTGCAATTTTTGCAGTCACGCCGCAAGCGGTGGTCAATAAAGACTATCGATTATGGTTTCAAGCCGCAGAGAAAGGTAATTGGAAAGAAATCGAGATGATCCTAAATAAAAGCCTCACAGCAATGACAACCGGCGTTGTGAAAATAGGAAGTGATGACTTAACTATGCTCGATGTTGCGATTATGGCCGCACAAGATCAGTTGGTCGAGAAGTTGGTCAAGCACTTCCCTCCAAAATGTGAAGATCTCGATCCTAAGAGAGTCCTCGTCTATGCTGCTCGGGGAGGAAGAGTAAGGATGGTAAAGGCATTAGTAGACAAATTTGATCCCGAACCTACAATTATTCACGAAGCCCTAAAGTCTGCTAATCACTATGCTCCTTATAATAAGGAGCTTATCTGGTACCTGGCCAGGAGGCTAAAATGTACCCCAGAGGACCAAATCATGCGCAGACTTATGTTTGGTGGCCATATGGGTACGATTTTACACTTTCTCGTCTTATCTCATTTCCTTTGTTGTTTACTTGAACTAACTTTTTTGTTGTTGTGTCCCGAAAGACATATGCCTATATTTAGCTCGCAAATACCCCGACTCATTGAAATTCAAAGGCGCCGGAGGCTTCATGTTTTTGCAACTCTTGCCATTAATGAATGGTAACTTCCGTAGTGGAGCTGGACTCAATTTTTGGCAAAATTTTATTTACAAATGTAGGTATTGGTTGCGCTCCTTTAGTTAGATATGTACAATTCGAGTAACTCTATTCACATGGTATTCACTATATCTGTTCTCATTTTCAGTTATCCCTCTATACTTGGTCGACACATCATTTGACGACTCCAAGAACACGAAGATAGCTCAAGGTACTTCTATTGATATGCTTAATGGATGGAATAACACGAAAAAAAAAAAAAAAGCATATCATTTAGGGATCTCATTGACAAAAAAAAGTTAGAAGATGTGGACCACATCTATGTATGCAAATTGATATTATGATCATGATGTATGTCACAAATTTAGATCTAATGTAACATTTAGAAAGTTAGTGGAGATATCTTACTCAATGTCAAATTGCCAAGTAGAATTATTGAGAGTTGTAGATTTTGGATTTGAGGAAATGACGGTTGATTGATCCAAGTTATTTTTTTAACATAATCAAGCATTATAAAACGGAAGCGATTTTCATTCCATGAGTCCAATATGTATTTTTTTGATTTGTCACCAATTCCTAATTTGCTGATATGATTCTTCTCTCCTCTTCGTGGTGGTAGTACTACTAGTACTTAACAGGATCAAGACATCACTCTGGAATTTTGCCACAATACCAGGTACACAAAACTGCCATGTTATATACAGAAAATGACATTATTCCATCCGTGGGTAGAGACCTCTAAATTTAAAGTGTATATTGATACTTCCAATGTATCCCCTTGAGATTATAGTTATTTATGTGGACCGGCTCTCAATTCGTATATCATGATATGGTTCATTCTAATCAACTGAATTTGAAGTTTAAACTTTATATATCCATAAGACGATTCTGTAATAATATTCAAGCAAAAATGGGCCTATCAATCCATTGCTGAATCTATCCATTTTTTTTTTAAAAAAAGAACTCTCTTTTTCTCATATTACGTTTTGTGTGTTCATCACATTTCCATCTCTTCTCCAATGCATGCATTTTGATTTTCAAGCCATATCAAGTTTGTTTTCTTGATTTATATCTGAAAGCCATTATTTTCTCTCAACTCCCCTACAAATACTTAAGAACATAGCACAAATGCGAAAGCTTCTACAACCTTTTAATTCTTCATCCTTGGTAAAATTGTTTATCTGCTGTTACGTGCAGCACCTTTCATCAAAAGGATTGGAGAATTGAAGTTTAAGCACAATTGCTCGCTTCACTTGGCAGAACTATTTCTTACCGAGATGCAGAAAAATTCTGATGCTAATGAAATAGTCGGGATTCTATTGACTTCAGATTTTGTCCTTGACGCTGCATCTCGTGGAATCTTTGAAATTGTGGATTTATGTCTAAAAAATTTTCCGGAGTTGTTCTGGAATAACGATTTTGTAGGAAAACTACAGAAAGAAATTTTTGCCGCACGGCACGTTGAGTTGTGTAGACTACTGAGAACACGCAACCCCGTACAATGTTTCGCTGACGACAATTCTTCGAAGCTCATCGCCCGAGGGGACGCTCTGATCAAATGGTCACCAAGATGTCAATCCCCAGATGTTTCTGGAGCAGCTTTTGTTCTGCAGAGGGAACTTCAGTGGTTTCAAGTCAGTTCTCCTTATTTGTTCGCCTCCTTTTTGTGTTCTTCAATTGACATTTACATTGATAGGCGTCCTTTATTTTTATGAAGTTATTGGGTCCTGGCGCCGCTCTTTATAAATGGCTGAGATTTCAAATGCATAAAAACACAATATGGGAAAATTTTGTTGAACAACGGAAAGAGTTGTTAAAGGAGGCAGAGAAATGGATGAAGGATACATCGTCATCTTGTAGTCTTGTGGCGACTCTCATCATTACGGTAGCTTTTGCTGCAGCTTTTACAGTACCAGGAGGCAACAATGATAGTATGGGGATCCCAATATTTCTTAACAAGGCCTCATTTATGGTATTTGCGGTTGCAGACGGTTTTGCTCTCTTGTCCTCTGTCGCTGCTACCTTGATGTTCTTGACTATCCTAACTTCACGCTATACAATCGAAGATTTCCTCCACTCACTACCGAGAAAAATGGTGATGGGCCTCACTTTTCTCATCCTTTCTTTGGTCTCTATGCTGGTGGCATTCGGCCCTGCTCTTACTATCATCTTGAGTGAACGATTAAAGTGGATTTATATCCCAATTACTTCGTTGGCTGTCTTCCCTGTTGTATTGTTTGCAATCCTACAGCTTCCATTGTCTATTGAAATGGTCGAAGCCACTTATTGGCCTCGTCTCTACCGTCCCATAAAGCTTTGGAAGTGATCTCTACTATTATTGGACAAGGACATGTGATGTAATCTTTCTTTGTACTTGCTACTGTGTGAAATGTGAATAACATGGAATGTACTGATGTTTTAAGACACTGGAAGCGTGGCCCAAAGGATAATGTATGCTGCCAAGTGTACACATTATCTCAATGTTTTATTTGTGTACTTCATTGCTCACCGTCGTATTAAGGTGAACCCAATTTTCAAAAAAATTGGCAACATGGCCATCAAATATTTCAATGGGGTTCATCCATTTGAATAAGGCAACGATCCACACAAAATGGCCACCCAAGTAGTGCCCCAATACAAGAAACTTTTGATGTAGCAACCCGAGCAAATAACTATTTGAGTTCAATGGAAGTTCAGACTTTGAAATCAGTCGTCATCCACTGTCCACACCTCCACCTCATCCTCTCATCCAACTCTTTGGTTTGACCTCCGCCATCTTAATGTGCAATTTTTGCAGTCATACCAAAAGCGGTGGTTGACGACAAATATCGACAATTTTTTAAAGCCAAGTTGAAAGGTGATTGGAAAACTACTGAGGAAAAGCTCAATAGAGACCACGCAGCAATGACGGCCAAAATTATGGCCATAGAAAGCAATCACTTTACTATGCTCGATATTGCGATTATGGCTGCACAAGATCCATTGGTCGAGAACCTGGTCAAGCACTTCCCTCCAAAATATAAAAATCTTAATCCCAACAGGGCCTTCTGCTATGCTGCCCGAGGAGGAATAATAAGGATGGTAAAGGCATTACTAGACAAAATTGACGCTGAACCTAAACTTATAGGCAATGCATTAGAGTTTGTTACTCTATTTGCTCCTTCCCATCTAATGATACTTTGTTCAGCATTACTCTGGCCGGCCATTTGGGTAGGATTTCACACTCACTCATCTCATTCCTTCACTATTTACTTGAATTAACATTTTTGTTCTCGTGTCCCAAAAGACTTGAGCTTGTATTTAGCTCACAAATTCCGTGGTCAATGACATCCGAAGGCGGCTGCTACAAAGTTTTTTATAATCTTAACATTGATACTTCGTTTTTTCCACAGTGGAGCTAGACTCAATTTTTGGGAAAAATCTATTTACAAATGTAAGTAGTTCTTGCACTTCTATTGTTAGATATAAATAAATAAATATATTAATTATTTCGGGCAATTCCATTTATATCGTGTTCAGTCTATCTATTCCAATCTTTAGGTATTCCTCTATGCTTGGTCGATCCATCAGTTGACTACTCCAAGGACACGAAGATGGCTCGACGTATTTTTATTGATTTGTTTAATGGATGGACTTACACAGAAGGAAAAAAAAAATGCATATCAATCAGGGATCTTATTGAAAAAATTGTTATAGGACAAGGACAACATCTATGTCTACAAATTAATGTCTTAATCATGATGTATGTCACAAATTAATATCTAATATAACATTTGAAAAGTACAAGGAGAAGTCTTACTCTATGTCAAATTGCCAAGTAAAATTATTGATAATTTTTTATTACGTAATTGAGGTTGATTGATTGAAGTTGTTTTCAGACGAATTCAAGCGTTATAAAACATTAGTGATTTTCATGTCACAAGTGTGATATTTATGTTTTTATTTGTCTTTGTTGACATGATTCTTGTCTCCTCTTTATAATGATAGCACTACTAGCACTTAACCGGTTCAAGATATCACTTTGGAATCTTGCCACAATATCAGGTACACAAAAGTGCCATGTTATATATATACAAAGAGAACCTCATTTCATCCATGGTTAGAAATCTCTAAATTTAAAGTGCATGCACATACTTTCAATATATCCCCTTGGAATCATAGTTAATAATATGGACCAACTCTTGATAGTATAATACCATACAATTTGATTCTAATCAATTCAGTTCAAATTTATGCATTGGGTGAATTGTAAAAATGTTCAATCAAAGACATATCAATTGATCCACCGCTGAGTCTACCCATTTCTCAAAAAAAAAAAAAAAAAAAGAACTCTGTTTTCTTACATCACATTGTGTGTTTTCATCGATAGATACATTTGTTCTCTGATGCATGCATTTTGATTTTCAAGCCATATCAAGTTTGTTTTCTTGATTTATAACTTAATCCATTATTTTCTCTCAACTCCTATATATACATAAGAACACGACACAAATGTGAAAGCCTCTTTAACCTTCTGATTCTTTCTCGTTGGGAGAATTGTTTATCTGATATTACATGCAGCACCTTTCATTAGAAGGAGTGGGGAATTGAAGTTAAGGCGCGATTGCTCGTTTGACTTTGTAAAACTAGCTCTTATGGAGATAAGGCTCGCAATCAAACTGCCAAAATACTCGAGCCTCTGTTGACATTAGGCATTGTCCTTAACTCTGCAACTCGCAGAATCTTTGAAATTGTGGATTTATGTCTTTAACATTTTCTGGAGTTGATGTGGGATAACAATTTCGCAAAAAAAAAAAAAAAAACTGATAAAAGAAGTTGTGAAGGGATGGCATGTTGCGTTGTTTAGACTAGTGAACGCACATAACCACATTGGACATTCGCCGATAATATCGCGACTGACATAGACGTAATGGAGGCTGTGACCAAATTGTAATCAACATGTGTATCCTCTAATGTTTCTGAAGCAGCTTTTCTTATGCAGAGGGAACTTGAGTGGTTTCAAATTAGTTCTCTTCATATGTTTGCCTCCCTTTTGTGCTTTTTAATTGACATTTACATTGATAGGCATCCTTTATGTTTCTGAAGGTAGTGGAAGCTGGCAGCTTTCCTTCTTTTAAATGGCTGAAATTTCTAGATAACAAAATAGCATACTGAAGAAGTTTTTGTAAAACAACGCAAAGAGTTGCTCGACGAGGCAAGGCAATGGTTGAAGGATACACCATCATCTTGTAGCCTCATTGCAACTCTCTTCATTACGGTAGCTTTCGCTATGGCTTTTACAGTACTTGGAGGCAACGATGGTAGTATGGGGATCCTAGTATTCCTTGAGGACTTGTTCATGGTATCTGTGGTTGCAGACATTCTCACTCTCTTCTCCTTTGTCATCTTGGCTATCCTAACTTCCAGCTACGCAATCGAAGATTTCCTTCTCTCAATACCAAGACAAATGACAATGGACCTCACTTTTCTCTTCCTCTCTTTTGCCTTTATGCGGATGGCGTTCAGATCTGCTCTTATGATCGTCTTGAGTGAACGATTGAAGTGGATTCACATCCCGATTACTTTGTTGGCTGTCTTCCCTATTGTATCGTTCACAATCCTATAACTTCCCTTGGATATTAAATGGTCGTATCCACCTATTTGCTTTGTCTCTAACGTCCCCTGAAGCTTTGGAAACGATCTTTATTATTATGAGACAAGGATATCCGTGGTGTGATCTTTGTTGTACTTGTTACTGTGTATGAAATGTTTTAAAACACTGGAAGTTTAACATTACCCATACTCAAAAGTATAAGTTATGCTGCCAAGTGCACTCCTTGTCTCAATGTTTTATTTGTACACTTCATTGCTCATCGTTGTATTAAGGTGAACCCAATTTTTCCAATAATTGGCAACAGAACCATTGATATTTCAATGGGGTTCATCCATTCAAATAAGGCAATCATCCACACAAATTCTCCGTACTGCACACGATTTGTCATGCTAGAAAGTCTTGCCAGGATTTCCTTCACGTGTAGAGGAAAAGCTTACGTCATGGCCATCAGTTCTCCGTCTTTTTGTTTGAGATTTTGCAGGAGATAGAATATACTCCTCTATGGTAGCTCCGTCTTTGTATCTCACATCAGGGAATAAGCGTCTGTCCCTGGCAGCAGACGATTCAATGGCCACCATCACAGCATGTCGCAAAAGGTACCAAAATGAAGAGCTCCCGCCAGTCTGTTCATCTACCCACCGTCGTGGATGTAGCCAAGAAATGGATGTCTCAACTTGCTCTGCCCCACCTGAGGAACAGCGTTGAAGACATGATTCATGTTTTATCCATCCAGTCATTTCAGCACAAGATTTGGTGGAACTACTACATTCAGCACCAACTTCTGTTTTTGGAGTTTGCCAAGAGCAGACTTCATCACATGCCCTTGCAATCACTTGATTAGATAGAGGATCTACAATTGCTGCAGCATTGACCACCTGTAGACAAGAGTAGGGTGTAACAAAAGCAAAATTTGTGCAATTTCCACAACATAAGAGGTTCCTACACCAGCATAAAACAAAATTGGACGCACAAGTAGGGAGCAAGATGAAGCACTACATTTCCTTCCCAAAACCTCTATTTTACTACGTCTATGCATGAACATTTCAAAGGATAAACGTCTAAAGGACCCAGCCTTCAAAATGATCAGATTGTTCTCCACTATAATAGAACAGTTTTCTTCTCGTTTTTTGGTTCCAAAGTCAATAAATGCGACACATAAAAACTTCACATTCTTGTCAAGTTAATTGCAACAAGTAATTCTCACTTCTTGTTACCAAACCCAAAATGATTCTTGAAAGCTAATGCGAGCTATGGTGAGTCCTCTATGGCTTGACGGGAAAATTGTTGAAAGTGCAAACACTGGAGCAGTTAGAAATGATACTCGTCGAGCATGTACTTGGATGTGCTTTACTTCACATAATACTGATTCAAAGGAAAATAAAAAGTAGCACCAAAGGAAGGCCTTAGAGCATGCCAAATTGTCTCACAAAATGTCAAAGCAGTATAATGCGCAGAAAGAAATGATTGCCATGTATAAGAGAATTTCTCTTCTTTTTTTATTTGGTAAGATGGGGAGGCCAGGTTAGCACTCATATTCAAGAACTCTGAGATCTTGACTAGTCAGAGATATAATTAGCTGTGAACTTGATGAAATCACTCAAAGTTACATTCATTAATCGCAAGTCAAGGGCATACCCCAACACTTACCATATTACCATGAGATTTTGTCAATTCCAGAGCATACTTCATAAAACTTGCAACTGATTGTGAGTCTTCATCACTAAACCCAGTTATGCCACTGATATTGCTGCTCTGTGGAATATCAGAAGTTGTGAGAACAAATCAGTAATGACATAGGGTATGTATAAATGCACATTATACACATGCATATAGAGTAACAGATAATTCCTTGTGATCATTGACAAGAAGTAAAATTAGGAAATGCTAAAATAAAGGCCAAAGATTTGCACAAACTCCATTGAATTGAGTCACGCAAAGAGGTGGAGCTTGCATTTGATTGCAAAAGGTGGGAGAGGAGAATGATAAGACTTAAACCCAGCCTAGTGACTTAGAAAGAGTGTTTTCCAATTAACTAGGCAACCCTTGGTCTCTATAGCCAGGATTCATTAGCAGCCACTATGCATAATGGAGATGGCTTCATTAGTTATTCCTTGAAAGTAACTTCTCTGGTTTATATATAACCCCAAACTCCCCTCAGTCCAGATGCAATCAAAACTAACATGACTCAGCAGAATGAAGTAAAATCAATCACATCCTAAATTTCTAAAAGCAAAGCTTATCAAATTTGAGATGGCCACTCAAACTGCAACTCTTTGTAAGTCTTTGGTTTTTAGACTCCAACTTGCAAGTTATCTGCTTGGAAATAAATTCTGAAGGAGGAAAAAAGTATTAAATGAACACCCAATGCTGCCCAAGAGAATATCAAAATCCATAAGAAAGTTATCCTGGAAAAACCACCTTAACGTGCTCCTTTAATTGAGACAACATTAGAATCAGAGACATCTGCAGAGCCGATGCAAATACCCTAAACCAGCAAAAATGTCCTAAAACATGATGGCAATATGTTGATCTTAAGACATGAACATGCATTACCATTACTGATGAGAAGATTTAAAAGAGACGTACTAGGTTTGCTGGATGGTATGAGGTGGGCCATAGCTTGCACTGTTCTACCCACTCTTCCTTTGACGATGCAGCATATTTGCAGACCTATTGCAAATTGGCACGAATAAGCACAAACAACGCCATTTTCAGGTTACACGTTACAGAGAGTTCTTATGTAGCATATCGTCTTATGCTTATATTTGAATTACAAATATAAACTGATTAAGATAATATACAGAAATAAAGCTTTAGAATTTTATTAACAACTAAGAGACTTTCCTAATATCAAATCATCTGTGCACTTTGAAAGATTTGAGAAGGATACACACTTCCACCTAACATTAGATAGGATATGGCTTCTTTTAATGCCATAATGAACTTAAAAAGACAAGTTACATGATGAAAAAGAAAAATGATAAAAAATTCAAGAGATGGAAACTTTGTTCAAATTCAGGGTTTGAAAGCCAAATTGATCTATATATACGGTGACATCCTATCCAGCTCTAAAGTGCTATGTTACAGAACCTAATGACATTGACAATACAGATGTTTGCTGTTGCTTCATTATTGTCGACCAGTAAAGATGTTCCAACTACTTATTCACTTGAAAGTGCAGTTCACTGGATGCGCGACATATAGAGCAAACAATATTAGTGTACAACAACCAATACCAAGAAGCCCTCTTTGGCATAAATAGCCTATGAAGCACTGAAAAAAAAAAAACTGCAAAGACCAAAAGAGATTCCCAAGCGAAGCCCATAGTGGTCCACTTAGGTCATAAACACAACTTTACCTCCTAAAGCAGCAGAAAGGAGATCATCGCAAAAGAACTCCTTTCAGCTAGGCAAAAAAAAAAAAAGAAGGGACAAGAGAAAAGGCATCAACAGATGTCAAATATACTAGTGGTTCATTGTCAAATATGCTAGCGGTCCATGATAGGGTAAGATGCTCCGTGAGTAAACATCATTACTCACGGATCCCATAACTTGTCAAAACTGTATATGGTTCTCTCTACAAGTTATTGAAGATAATGTAAAACATGGGAAAATCAACATGAAATGCTGACAAGAAAACAACCCACTTTTGCCACAAAAGAACTCAACTAATAAGAAGTAATTACATCCTTCATGTTGACACCTAAATTTTGACTAATCATTTAGTAATTAATTGCATAAAAATTTAGGGATTAATCTTTAACCCCTAAGAAAAAATATTAAAATTGCATCTCATGTAGCCGCATTTGCATTTGTACTAAAAGCACGATAAGAAGCAGGGGCTCGCGATCGATTGCATGCACAAAAGGATGGTCTCTCTTTCGCTGGTCTGAATATGCATAAGAAAAAATGATGAGGAAAGAAGCTCTCGCACGTCCATTATCTATTCCTTATTAATGCATTGCACAAATTCGGTGGACGTGCGGATTCTGGGGAAATCTTCAAAGAAGCAAAAGCATGCCCACAATATTATACAATATGTTAGCTTTGGTGGCACCAAGAAGAAACCTCCTCATTAATGCATTGCCATACACGCACGAAATGGGACAGGCGCTTGCTAGAAGATTTCCTTGCTGAAGAACAAGGGGGGAGAAAATTCAGGGGAGAGGTCTGTGAGGGGAGCGAAAAAGAAAAATTTGGATTGTGAAGGGCTTCTCTTTCGGTCAGACGAGTGTAAGGGAGTGTGTCAGAGAAAAACAAAAAAAAAAGAAGAAAATATGAAGTCAGGGGGGCAGAACAAAAACATTGATTGGAGAGGTTTGTGAAAAAAAAAGCTATTAAAAGAGTCCACAGAGAGACAGACGAGCGGAGAGATTAAGAGAGATAGAAAAAAAATGAAGTCAGAGAGAGAACCTGCAAGATAAAAAAGGTGAGAGCAGAAACGTACATCAGAACAGAGACAATAAGGGGAAAGGACGTGCAGCAGGGCAGCAGAGAAAGAGAAAAGAAAAAAAAAAAAAAACAAAAAAAAAACAAAGAGCCTTCTTCTTCCTGAGCTTCGTGGAACCCTGAGCCGTCCGAACTTCCCCTTCGCCTGAGCGACCAGCAGCTTGTCGTCCTCACCACCACGCTTCCTCCACGAGCCGCCGTCTGCAACCCTTCGCCCGAGCACCGGTGCCACAGCAGCTCGCCGTGCCCTTCCTGCAACCTCTGTGCCGCATCACCGAAACCCCCCGCGCCGCACCGCCGTGACCCGTGAGAGCGCCCCGTTGCTGTGCTCCCAAACGCGCGCAGATCCAACCCCGACGTAACATCCCAACGCCCCAGCTGCCTTGCCCCCGTGAAGTCGCGACCCATCGCCATTCCCCGACGCCGCCCGGAGCCGAACCCGCGCCGGCCTTCGCCGCTCCGTTTGCTGTTGGAGCTCCCTCTGCCGATACCACCGCCGGATCTACCGCATCGGAGCTGCACCAGCGAAGCTGTACACCCCTGAAGCTCGCGCCGCCCCGCTCTCCTCCCTCTCCGCCGCTACTGCTGCCGACCCGCGACGCCAGGACCGGAGGCCGAGCCACCGCACGCCCGAGCTACTCCACAGCTGCGCCTCAGCCCGCTCGCCACCGTACCAGCAGCCCGCTCGAGCGCGTCGCCACAGCCGCCTCCACAACCCTGCTCCGCCCGTGCTGCTCCGACCAGCGACCCGACGCCTGCAACAACCCCCCGCCGCCACCTTCTTCCATCCGGCGAGTTCCAGACGCAGCTGCCGCTACAATCCCGCGCCCCTGCCCGTCCTCGACACCTGCTGCAACTCCACCATCTCTGCCCGACACCAGCAGCGGCGCCCAAGCCTTTCGCAACGCCAGAAGCCGTTCTCGTCGCGACCGTTGCCGGAAGCTACTGCTGCCCGCTCCTTCGCCGTCAGTCCACCAGTCACTGCCGGTTCACCTTCGCCGGAGCTGCCCCTCCGGACCGACGACCTGCTTCCCTTCGGAAGCCGCACGAGCCCAAGCCTTGCGTGGGAAAGGAAAAGATTAAAAAAAACAAAAAGGGGGAACATTAGGTATTTTTTTATTATTATTATTATCTTATCTTTATTTTTATACAGTTTATAGTTCGTTTTTATATATTTTTTAGTGTGATTATTCATTAATGCATGATTGAAGTCCCGATGTGAAATAACCCATCAAATTAGGGATTAGGAGTCCGGTTTTCGCGCCCGAAATCCGACTCATAATCTCTTGCAAAATCGACAATTCAATCTCATGCCCGAGATTCGATTCGCGATTTAATTTAAAATTGACCAACCCGATCTCATGCGCGAGATATGGTTCGTCAATTTTGAGTATCAATCTTATCCTGATTGGATTGGATATCGGGTTATTAGAATTAACTTTTGTTTTTGCAAAAAAAAAAAATTCAAAAAAATGTGAGTCAGATTAGAGCTAGGGTTAGCATATTTAGTTATTTCGTTTTTAAAAAAAAATAAAAAATCCAAAAAATGCATTTAGGATATTAGTTTTTTAGAATTGCACGTGTCAATCTACAATTAGACTTTTACTTCAAATTTTTAAAACTAAAATCCCCAAAAAAAATTAATTAATTTAGGATGCTAGTTTGCATGTTTAATTGTGTGCAAATTTTTAAAATTTCGAATTTTATACATATAAAAAACAAACAAAAATCATCATGCATATTAGAATAGAATTGCATGTTTCATTTTAAGTTTCAATTTTTTTTAGGATAAATTGCACTTTTAGGAATAGAAATATCATGTGTACGTCATGTGGGATTAAGTTCATAAAATGCACGCCATGTAGAATTGGGCTCATTTAATTAAAAATTGCCCGCCATTATAATTAGGTCATTTTGATTTGCATATTTAATTATTGCATGTTCATTAAGAAAATACAAAAAATATTTTACTCATGTCATGTAGTTTAGAACACATTGTCATGCCATTCCATGTTAGATTAGTAGCATGCATTGCATATTGCATAATTCTCATTGAACAAGTAAAAACCAAAAAAAAAAAGAAATTGCCTGTTAATTAGAAATCATATCTAGGTCTGTTGATGTGAATTCTAATCTAACAATGCAGATGCTTTCGTTGCTATGAGGTAAGTCCTGCAATTTATTCATCGCCTTCTTGGGTGTTAAATTGGTGGTTTGCGCATCCGCATGATCACCTCACATGTTAGAATGATAAATTAAAATCAATTCAAGCTGCCTGCAAAATATTTTTTCAAATAAAAAAGGAAAAGGTACCGAAAGGGCGTTAGAGAAATCTCGCGTAATCAAGTCCCCGAACTCATTTAATCTCTGGCTCGTAGGAGTGAAGTAATTCTCCCATTACTTTACTTGGGTTTCTAATCGACCCACCCAAAATAGATTAGTGGCGACTCCATGATAAAAGTCATTTGCATATTAAGAACTTGAACCTAAGTCGCGAATTGGTATGGGCTTGGGAGAGCCCGAGTTAAGTCTAGGCTTAACAATCCATTAGCCGAACCCCTAGGTGGTCCAGCCCGCTTCGGGGAGGTCGCGACAGCTTGGCGACTCCACTGGGGAGTTGAGTTAAAACTCTTAGTGGACTTAGGCCAATTTTTCTTTTCTTTTGAAAAATGTTTTTGTTTGGCAGCGAGGATTCCAGGTACGTCCCTAACATTTAGGTGTTAAATGTTTTTGCAGGATGGGAGGTATAAGGGGAAGTGTTTGCTGACCTTTGTTTTGCAGGGAGGTGTAGGAATGTATGGTTTACTTTCACTTATGAAGTGTTGCTTGATATAAATTGACGTGCATGCCTTGCATCTAGCACTACACTATTGCACACACAACCCGCCGCCGGACCTGGGCCGCATAGGATCATCTAGGATGGTATTAAGATGGATACCACTTCGACCGCATGCCCGCGGTACGAGTCGCCCATCTCAATCCCGAAGTTTCTTTTCTGGTGTCAAGAGTACCCACCTCGGTTCGCATGCCCGCAACCCAGGTCGGCTCTTTGACCAAGCCGAAGTCATGGGGACCCGACTTAGTCCGCACGCCCGTGGCTAGTCTGATCATCCTTGTGGCTTCACTTTGTTAAGCCTTATAGACTAGAAATTGAGCCACTTACCATGCGCATGTCTATGTGATTGCCCTTTGTTTATTGGTAAAGTAAGTTCTCTAAATTCTCGCCTTTGCAATTTACTTACTCTACTGTATTATTTTGTCGGTCCATGGCATTAGGATTGTCCTGAGTCTTGATCAATATACAATGGGAATACCGGACATTCGAATTATTCTCCCTCCAAAGGAAGAGCTTAGCGCATGGTGGGACAAGTTAGACCAAGTTGGCCGTCAATTTGTAGAGTCACACATTAGTCGACTACTTCCATTGCTGCGTATCAACATCCATGGCGGCCTCATCCAAGCACTTGCTCATTGTTGGTGCCCTGAGACTTCTACTTTCATCTTCGGCAGTAAGCATGAACTCACGCCCACCTTGGAAGAGTATAGTATTGCCATAGGGAAACCTTTGAAAGCTGAATTAATTAGCCCACCTATCGGAATAGACCCCGTTGTGGCCTTATCCGATTTTCTGAGAATTAAGGAGGATAATGTAAGGAAGGTTTTAAAAGCTCACCGCAATACATGTCACTTGTCTTTTCTAAAAGAATGTTTTGAAAATGGCAATTCATTTCAAATGAGAAGAGTTTTCCTTTTAGCCTTCTTTGGGTTTATACTTTTTCCTCATTGCAAGAATGCTATTAACCCTTTGATGGCTCATTTAGTTGAACAAGTGTTGGGAGGAAAAAATTTCGTAAACACTATTTTGGCTGAAACCTTTCTTTCCCTCACTCGATTTAAAGGAAGCGGTGATAAGACCTTCCATTCCTCTCCTGAGCTTTTACAAATTTGGTTTCTTTCGCATATAAAAGGGTTTGGTGGTTCAATGACTATACTTGATGTTAATAGCTCTAATCACCCTATTATGAGATTTGAGAACAACCAAAAACATGCACCGGATTATCATTATTCTAGGTGGCTAGCTTTCATGAAAAAACCAACTTCCAAGGGTTTCCTATGGCATGCTAAGTGGTTCCAAGTTCGTGTGGCGAGACTTTCATGTGGAGGTGTTGGCCCAATTCCTCTACTGGGATTCACTGGAGCAACGGAGTACTATCCAACTGGAGTAACCCGTCAGTATCAAGTTGTACAAGAGCTTCCCCCGGCATTGCAAGCAGATCCACTCCGAGTCAGCTTCATTGATGGAGACCGAGGCCATGAAGATTTCATTCTCACAATTAAATCAATGTGGGATATGTGCCAGCCACGAAAACTCAAGTGGCCCGAGGAGGAGCTCAAAGGCAAAGAAATGAAGTACTATGCCTCAATTAAGTACATTCAACAACACAAGATTCCAGAGGAGTTACTTCCAAAGATACCAGAGGTGCCGCTGAAGATCACCAACCGCGCTGAGAATAAACGCCTCAAAAGGGTTGCTGAAAAAGCTCAAGAGGAGAATAAGCGATTGCGCCGAGTGGTGTCCCGAGTGTATATTGATCAAGCTAGATGAAGTATTTGAGTCAATCTTGTTGTTTCATTTCTAGATTAATGTTTAGGAAGTTGAGTCATTTACTTTCCTAGTTTTTGTTTAGGGCATTTTAAGCTTCTATTTCATTAATGAAGTGCTTGAATCAATCTTGCTTCTATTTTGTTAGTATTGTCAAAAAAACTCCATTAATGAATAAAAGTTTTAGACCATTGCCATGGACCGGTGTGTTTCATATGAGATACTTATTTTTGTCCATTTCTTTAATTTAGGTGATAACGGATCCTCCACGTTCGCCCATCATTACACGATCAAGAGCAAAAATGGCCGACCAAATCGAAATGCGTGATCGTATGACCGCTGTGGAAAATCAACTCCAGCAGTTGCTCACCTCTATGCAACTTATGACAGATCAAATGCAATCCCTCCAAGTGAAGCAGACTCTTGCACCCGCTCTCCCCGAGATAGTAGTCCCAAAGCAGACGAACAAAGCCCAAATGGGTGATGATGACATGCCGGAACTAGAGGATGACCCACTGTTCGTCACAGCCGAAAAGGTTAAGCCCGACAATGTCCCTAAGGCGGAGCAAGATGAACGCTTCGCCAAACTTGAAGAGAAACTGAAACAATTGCAAGAATCGCGGAATTCACTCCCGTTCGACTTGTCGGTTTATGAGAAAGTCAAAGTGCCAAAGAAGTTTAAGATGCCGGAGTTCGAGAAATACGATGGCACTTCCTGCCCGAAAGCTCATTTGCAAATGTACCACGTACGCATGGCCCAATACGTCAAGAACGAGCCTCTCATGATCCAATCGTTTCATGCAAGCTTGACTGGGCCCGCACTCAACTGGTACATAATGAAAAATATAAACCTTCTCGACACCTGGAATGAAGTGGCTGACGCTTTCCTAAAGCAGTATAAGTTCAACATGGACATTGCACCCTCCCGAGAGGATCTTGAGCGGATGGAGAAGAAGAAAAGCGAGTCATTTAAGGAGTACGCTGTAAGGTGGCGAAACTTGGCGGCTCAAATCACTCCTGAGCCTACAAACAAGGAGTTGATGAAGTTGTTCGTCAAGACTCTCCCGTATGAGTTTCGTAACCGGATGGCTAGCACATACGTCGAGAACTTCAACCAACTTATCCCAGTGGGTGAACAGATCGAGATTGGGCTAAGGGATGGATGGTTCAATGAACCGACTCATCAAGGCAAAAGGTTCACCATGAAGAAAGATAAAGAACCAGCCACTGAAATCAATGTTGCATATGCACAACCGGCCCCAAGTAAGCCTTAGATGGTTCGTATCCCTGGAAATCAGCAAGATGGAGGCCGAGTGCCTGCACCGCGGCAATTCACTAAAAGGCAGTTCTCTCCTCTTCCTGGCCCTCTATCTCAGGTCTTGCCAATACTTCGAAACAAGGGATTGATCTCCCACGAACCAAAGCGGCCCAATGCTGAAAAATTCTCCAACTATGACCCCTCAAAAAAAATGTGAGTATCATATGGGAGAGGTCGGCCATTCAACTGATGAATGTTTGACTTTGAAACACAAGATCCAAAACTTGTTGGATACTAAGGCATTTTCTTTCCGTACCACCCAACCGAATGTCAAGAAGAATCCGTTGCTGGAACATCAAGGAAACGTGAATGCAATCTTCGAGTTCAATACTGGCAAAAAGATGAACTTGAAGGTGTCTGTCAAAGATATCTATAGCGGATTAGTTAGAGTTGGTTATTATCCGACAGATAAGAATCCTCCCTTGCCTACCATGAAGGAAAGGGTTCAAGAAATGGTTAAGGCTGGCATGATCATATATGCTGACCAAGCTGGAACAGTGTCAACTATCTCCGAAGTCATCATTGATTGGGAGAAGGAATTTGCTAAGCTAAGTGCTGAAAAGAGTGAACCAGATCCATTGATCGAGGACATGCCCCCACTTGAGGATGCCTCTGACCATGAAGGACTGATAGTGGAAGTGCCTTCAACTGATGAAGAAATAATTATTGAGATGCCCCAGCTGTACGAGTACAAGGATAACAAAGCAGTCCCATGGTCATACGAACTAGATGTTGACCTGATTACCAGGTCTGGTCGGACCTATGCTCAAGCTAATGCCCAACCTGCAAAGCCAGTTACTGACGAAGAGGCCAAAGAATTTCTGGCTATAATCAAAGCAAGTGAGTATAACGTGGTCGACCAGTTGCGGAAATTGCCTGCTCAGATCTCTTTACTCGAACTCTTGCAAACATCTCCTGCACATCAAAAGTCTCTAATGAAGGTTCTAAGCGAAGTTCATGTACCAGAGACGATCGAGGTAAACAGGTTGGAGGAATTTGTAGGATCAATTCTTCTTAAGGATTTAATAGCCTTTTCTGATGAAGAATTCCCTCTTGAGGGGAGGGGACATACTAGGGCATTATATATATCCGTCAAGTGTAAGGCTTCCCATGTGGCTCGAGTACTCATTGATAATGGGTCTGCCTTGAATATCTGTCCATTGGCGACTCTTCACCGCCTGAAAATAGATCCTTCAAAAATAAGTGCTGCAAAGACCTCCGTCCGAGCTTTTGATGGTACGAGAAAAGAGGTGATAGGGGAGACCCACCTTGATCTGCAAATAGGGCCGGTGATGTTCAACGTCCTTTTCCAGGTGATGGACATTCCTACCGCATTCAATTTCCTATTAGGGCGTCCCTGGATTCATACTGCTGGAGCTGTGCCATCAAGTCTCCACCAAAGTGTGAAATTCGTTGTCGAAGGAAAGCTAGTCATTGTTCATGGTGAGGTGGATCATCGGATCTATCATGAGACGGCTATCCCCTATGTCGAGCCGGAACGTAGGGAGGAGTCGAGCTACCAATCGTTTGAGCTCGTATCCACTATTCATGCATCTCGAGGATCGACAGCACCCATCCCTGATGTGTCGAATGCAACAGTTATGGTAGCAAGAGTGATGGTTGGAAATGGCCTTATTCCTGGCCGTGGACTTGGTAAAAAAGAACAGGGTATCCGGAATCCTATTGAAGCCCCTCGAAGGTCTCGTTCCGCCGGATTAGGGTACCATGGAAAAGGTGGAGGACATGAACGAGAGAAGAAAAACTCATTACTCCTCGATATCCGCGAGACATTCCCGGGCCCTGCTAGAATGATGCATGATGTGGGAGGAATGATCGACACCCGAGGTATCGTGCTCGATGAATGGAGTGGCATGGATGACCCGACAACTTCAAAGACAGAGGATCCAGATGATGGGATGGAAGGGATCGCGACTCTATTCGAGGATCTCCTCATAGGTGCCATTGATGAAGAACCATCGGAGGAAATGGGTGCTAGCCCACAAGAGTAACACATTTGCTTTTCCGCACTCCCCTGCGTGGGAATCTTATCGCTTTTAGGATTTAATGTTTTCTAGGGTTTGCTTATCGTATTTTGCATATTGTTTGTCAGGAATGGATGTTTGCTAGGGTTTGATTGTTATGGTGTCATTTCACTTTGATATGCCGTACTTTTCAATCCAATAAATGTAATTTGGTTGATGAATATCAATTACAATTACAAACTTTATTTTGAGGGCATGATGGGGTATACCAAACCAGCCCGTTGATGATATCCAACCGATGAAAGAAAAGAAAAATCCAAGGAGAATTCTGAGGCCTGGGCTTCATCATGCTTCCTCGTGACAAAAAGCTTTTCCAAAATGTTTTGCCAATTTTTAAAAAAAAAAATAATTTGAAAGAAGAAAAAAATCGAAAAAAGATTCGAAAAATAGATAAGAAATCCATGCCGTTTAGCCCTGTTTGTCTTTCTGAACTATCCACTTTATGTTTCAGGAGCAGCCTTATGGCAGGCAAGGAGGTGAAAATGGTTCAATCCAATGCCATGTGTGATGACGATGATGACCCTGATGATCCAAATGGTGACTCCATTGAAGTACAACAAAGTTGGGAGCACCATGAAAAACCCAAAGTTCTCACCTCCGAGCAAACCGTCACCATCAATTTGAGTGATGACGAGGATCCTAAAGAAATAAAGATTGGGGCAAATCTTCCCAAAAATGAGGCCGAGCACCTGACTCAGTTGTTGAAAGAATATCAGGATATCTTTGCTTGGACATATGCTGATATGCCAGGTTTAGATCCGTCAATTGTGGAACACTGTTTGCCCACCAATCCAGACATGCACCCTAAGAAGCAGAAGCTTCGGAGGACTAAACCGAAGCTCTCGAAGAAGATAGAAGAGGAAGTAATGAAACTCCTCAAAGTGGGATTCATCGAAGTCTCGCAATACCCTGAATGGGTGGCCAACATAGTACCGGTCATGAAGAAGGATGGTCGAGTCCGAGTGTGTGTTGATTATCGGGATTTGAACAAGGCCAGCCCAAAGGACGACTTCCCATTGCCACATATCGATGTTCTCGTGGAAGGTACGGCCGAGACACTTCGAAGTGAATGATCTAGTGCTAAGAAAGGTGTTGCCGATTTTTCCTGATCCTGGAAGCAAATTTGCTCCAAATTATAGCGGCCCATATATGGTGAAGAGGGTACTCCCTGGAGGTGCCTTAATCCTTACAGAAATGGATGGTCGTGAGTTTTCTAAACCTGTTAACTCTGATGCTGTGAAGAAATATTACCCTTGAAAGAATTTGTTGTGAATTGAAGGTACTCATTTCTTCGTTGAATTGTGTGGGAATGGAAGGCCCTGTTCCATACGCATATCGAATTCATTTGATTCGGTATATCAGACGTGTTGACCCAGTGTCAGTTCAATTAAATAAAAAAAAGGAATGCCCTGAGGACACCACCAGCGCCTCGGCCTGGTGGCATGGGGAATGAAAAGGTCCGAGAGCGACCAGGGTTCGATCCCTGGAAATGGCAACAAGTTTGCCACAAAAAAAAAAAAACAAAAACAAAAAAACAAAAAAAAAAAAACAATTTTTTTTTACCAATCCTTTTTCTTTCTTTTTGAGCTGCAAACTCTTTGTGTTCAAAGCTGATGAGTTCATGAAGTACTTGTGACATTTCAAAGGAGAATTTTGCATGGTAGTTTTACCTGTTTAATTACCAATTCCACTGAAGATTATCATCGCAAATCAAGTTAATGAATGATGTGGAATGAATTGAACATGCTAAATGAGACATGTCAGGATGATGAAAGGCAAGCCCTATCCTATACACAGTTCCTTGCTCATATACTGGTGAGACGAGTGTAGAAGTTCCATGTTTCTAAGGTAAAGAGTTTTCTTGCGAAAGATACGATGATCGAAATGATGAGAGGCGGTTCATTCTCTATCCCAAACACTATGTGATCATCCATTGTGTAAACCCTTTTGAGCCCACACATGTGAATAATTTTTAAATTACCCCTGTCAAGAACCACCCCACATTGGGGCAAGTTGGAGGTAAGACGACATCATGAGGTGAGGAATTTGATAGGAATATTCTTGCTCTCACTTGCATCAATCTTCAGGTATTGCTATTACATTGAATTCATACGATAATTCAAGTGCCTTAGGATGATGAAGAGCAGTTCTTTCTCTATCCTACACACTTTATCCATTGCATAGCCCCTTGAGCCTGTAAATTCGTTTAATTTAAACCCAATTGGTGATCATCCCCCACACCGGGGCAAGGCAAAAGGCAAATGTTCAAGCAGCAAAATCCCGAGTGCTGACAAAAAATGAGAACTCCTCAAGAACCCAAATGTTAAAGCATTACGTGGTTATTAAAAAAAAAAAAAAAAAAAACAAAGGGGGCATGAAAAAGCAGTATGCCTGGTAAAAGCAAGGCCAATGCCCATGGGAAATGAAAGAAAGAGTCAAGATAAATGACTATCAATTGTAAAAGGGTGTATTCCCAGTGGAGTGGTACTCAAAGGACTCAAATGCCAAGTTTTTATAGTACCTATGAGGAAAATCCCAATGATGAAGAAGAAGACCGGTGACAATGCCAAGATGATCACCAATTCTCATCCCCCTATACACATTTTGAGCCTAATGATCCGTTCACTTCTCAATCTATGAACTTAACCTACGCTACGTCCCTTACAAAGTCTCTTCAGATTAGGGCACTGAAATTAACGTAGGAATTCATATGCTTAAAAGCATCGCTCGAAGAAGTGCGAGCAAGACCATTTCTATCTCATTTCGCAGGTTCCTTGACTTGTAAACCCGAAGGTGATTGCGAAGTATTGCTCTTTCATTAGCCTTGACTCGAAGAGTCCCTCTTTGTTGAGCCATTGACCGAGCCTACATTACAGTCCTGATAAAGACCTCTCAGATTGACCAGGTCGTACCGCTTGCGAGAATACTCGAACCCTTATTGACATGATGAAAGTAAGATGGAGTGATTCCTGTGATCCCACATTAATGGTCGGGACAAAATGGCCTTCTTAATGAGAGTGAGTGAAAGTCCTTTCTAACTGAAAGTCTCTCATTTGGTGTTCTTGAAAATCCATGTCATAAGTGAAAATTGTCATAATCGATGATTCTCCCCAGTGGAAGTTCGGTGGTGCAAATATGGTAAAACCATCATGCATAAATCTTGGTTGAATGGATAAAAGCTTCAGTGGATTTTGGAGTGTGCTGAATTGCTTATTTCTTTGGCAAATGCATGTATTTTTGCTCTAATCATGTCTGACAGGTAATGTTTCCTTGAAGACCCAAGAGCTCCTGACATTTATGTTGCCTTTCAGAAGCCTCGAGGTGAGAAACCTCCATGAATATTTGAAGTACCTCCTTGATGTTCCAAAATTTTTGTTTACCAAGAGGTAAGTGACCCTCACGAATATCCCAGGTTTGTCCTAGGTATTCCCAAATTCTTGATATCTTTTTCGTTATACCTTAGTCTGGATCTAGGTATTTCGAATCTTCTTAATCCAATATTCATCTCACCTAACATTGAGTGTTTATTGGTTAAGTCCCAAAATTCTTGACATCTCAGTCTGGATCTGGATGTCTCAAAACTCTTCGTTAAACATTTCACTCTGGATGTGAATGTTTTTCGATCTTGTTCGTTATACCTTAGTCTGGATCTAGGTATTTCGAATCTTCTTAATCCAATATTCATCTCACCTAACATTGAGTGTTTATTGGTTAAGTCCCAAAATTCTTGACATCTCAGTCTGGATCTGGATGTCTCAAAACTCTTCGTTAAACATTTCACTCTGGATGTGAATGTTTTTCGATCTTTTTCGTTATATCTTAGTCTGGATCTAGGTATATCGGATCTTCTTAATCCAATATTCATCTCACCTAACATTGAGTGTTTATTGGTTAAGTTCCAAAATTCTTGACATCTCAGTCTGGATCTGGATGTCTCAAAACTCTTCGTTAAACATTTCACTCTGGATGTGAATGTTTTTCGATCTTTTTCGTTATACCTTAGTCTGGACCTAGGTATTTCGAATCTTCTTAATCCAATATTCATCTCACCTAACATTGAGTGTGTATTGGTTAAGTCCCAAAATTCTTGACATCTCAGTCTGGATCTGGATGTCTCAAAACTCTTCGTTAAACATTTCACTCTGGATGTGAATGTTTTTCGATCTTTTTCGTTATACCTTAGTCTGGATCTAGGTATTTCGAATCTTCTTAATCCAATATTCATCTCACCTAACATTGAGTGTTTATTGGTTAAGTCCCAAAATTCTTGACATCTCAGTCTGGATCTGGATGTCTCAAAACTCTTCATTAAACATTTCACTCTGGATGTGAATGTTTTTCGATCTTTTTCGTTATACCTTAGTCTGGATCTAGGTATTTCGAATCTACTTAATCCAATATTCATCTCACCTAACATTGAGTGTTTATTGGTTAAGTCCCAAAATTCTTGACATCTCAGTCTGGATCTGGATGTCTCAAAACTCTTCGTTAAACATTTCACTCTGGATGTGAATGTTTTTCGATCTTTTTCGTTATACCTTAGTCTGGATCTAGGTATTTCGAATCTTCTTAATCCAATATTCATCTCACCTAACATTGAGTGTTTATTGGTTAAGTCCCAAAATTCTTGACATCTCAGTCTGGATCTGGATGTCTCAAAACTCTTCGTTAAACATTTCACTCTGGATGTGAATGTTTTTCGATCTTTTTCGTTATACCTTAGTCTGGATCTAGGTATTTCGAATCTTCTTAATCCAATATTCATCTCACCTAACATTGAGTGTTTATTGGTTAAGTCCCAAAATTCTTGACATCTCAGTCTGGATCTGGATGTCTCAGAACTCTTCGTTAAACATTTCACTCTGGATGTGAATGTTTTTCGATCTCTTTCGTTATACCTTAGTCTGGATCTAGGTATTTCGAATTTTCTTAATCCAATATTCATCTCACCTAACATTGAGTGTCTATTGGTTAAGTTCCCAAATTCTTGACATCTCAGGCTGGATCTGGATGTCTCAAAATTTTTCCTGTTTAGGCGACCGTAGAATGGTACGGGTCCTAGACACAACCAAGCAATGCTATACTGGGCGACCGTAGAATGGTACGGGTCCTAGGAAAGCAGTTTCTTTGTGAAGTCATGTTACTATTCTAGGCAACCGTAGAATGGTACGGGTCCTGGACATGTAACACCAACTATCTCGAGTTACTCTACCCTCCTCGAAGGTAAGTTATTCCAGGTAAGTTCCTTTTATCATTGGCATTAGCATTTCCATGCATCATATAAATCGCATTTCAAAAAAAAAAAAGAGGATCCATAGTCCCGCCAAAATATCATTCATTGCATGTGCATTGTCAAAATTTAGGTATCATATTGTCTTTGAATGCAATCTCTGCGAGCTCACCTTCAAAGAGGGGCAGCTGTTGACACCTAAATTTTGACTAATCATTTAGTAATTAATTGCATAAAAATTTAGGGATTAATCTTTAACCCCTAAGAAAAAATATTAAAATTGCATCTCATGTAGCCGCATTTGCATTTGTACTAAAAGCACGATAAGAAGCAGGGGCTCGCGATCGATTGCATGCACAAAAGGATGGTCTCTCTTTCGCTGGTCTGAATATGCATAAGAAAAAATGATGAGGAAAGAAGCTCTCGCACGTCCATTATCTATTCCTTATTAATGCATTGCACAAATTCGGTGGACGTGCGGATTCTGGGGAAATCTTCAAAGAAGCAAAAGCATGCCCACAATATTATACAATATGTTAGCTTTGGTGGCACCAAGAAGAAACCTCCTCATTAATGCATTGCCATACACGCACGAAATGGGACAGGCGCTTGCTAGAAGATTTCCTTGCTGAAGAACAAGGGGGGAGAAAATTCAGGGGAGAGGTCTGTGAGGGGAGCGAAAAAGAAAAATTTGGATTGTGAAGGGCTTCTCTTTCGGTCAGACGAGTGTAAGGGAGTGTGTCAGAGAAAAACAAAAAAAAAAGAAGAAAATATGAAGTCAGGGGGGCAGAACAAAAACATTGATTGGAGAGGTTTGTGAAAAAAAAAGCTATTAAAAGAGTCCACAGAGAGACAGACGAGCGGAGAGATTAAGAGAGATAGAAAAAAAATGAAGTCAGAGAGAGAACCTGCAAGATAAAAAAGGTGAGAGCAGAAACGTACATCAGAACAGAGACAATAAGGGGAAAGGACGTGCAGCAGGGCAGCAGAGAAAGAGAAAAGAAAAAAAAAAAAAAACAAAAAAAAAACAAAGAGCCTTCTTCTTCCTGAGCTTCGTGGAACCCTGAGCCGTCCGAACTTCCCCTTCGCCTGAGCGACCAGCAGCTTGTCGTCCTCACCACCACGCTTCCTCCACGAGCCGCCGTCTGCAACCCTTCGCCCGAGCACCGGTGCCACAGCAGCTCGCCGTGCCCTTCCTGCAACCTCTGTGCCGCATCACCGAAACCCCCCGCGCCGCACCGCCGTGACCCGTGAGAGCGCCCCGTTGCTGTGCTCCCAAACGCGCGCAGATCCAACCCCGACGTAACATCCCAACGCCCCAGCTGCCTTGCCCCCGTGAAGTCGCGACCCATCGCCATTCCCCGACGCCGCCCGGAGCCGAACCCGCGCCGGCCTTCGCCGCTCCGTTTGCTGTTGGAGCTCCCTCTGCCGATACCACCGCCGGATCTACCGCATCGGAGCTGCACCAGCGAAGCTGTACACCCCTGAAGCTCGCGCCGCCCCGCTCTCCTCCCTCTCCGCCGCTACTGCTGCCGACCCGCGACGCCAGGACCGGAGGCCGAGCCACCGCACGCCCGAGCTACTCCACAGCTGCGCCTCAGCCCGCTCGCCACCGTACCAGCAGCCCGCTCGAGCGCGTCGCCACAGCCGCCTCCACAACCCTGCTCCGCCCGTGCTGCTCCGACCAGCGACCCGACGCCTGCAACAACCCCCCGCCGCCACCTTCTTCCATCCGGCGAGTTCCAGACGCAGCTGCCGCTACAATCCCGCGCCCCTGCCCGTCCTCGACACCTGCTGCAACTCCACCATCTCTGCCCGACACCAGCAGCGGCGCCCAAGCCTTTCGCAACGCCAGAAGCCGTTCTCGTCGCGACCGTTGCCGGAAGCTACTGCTGCCCGCTCCTTCGCCGTCAGTCCACCAGTCACTGCCGGTTCACCTTCGCCGGAGCTGCCCCTCCGGACCGACGACCTGCTTCCCTTCGGAAGCCGCACGAGCCCAAGCCTTGCGTGGGAAAGGAAAAGATTAAAAAAAACAAAAAGGGGGAACATTAGGTATTTTTTTATTATTATTATTATCTTATCTTTATTTTTATACAGTTTATAGTTCGTTTTTATATATTTTTTAGTGTGATTATTCATTAATGCATGATTGAAGTCCCGATGTGAAATAACCCATCAAATTAGGGATTAGGAGTCCGGTTTTCGCGCCCGAAATCCGACTCATAATCTCTTGCAAAATCGACAATTCAATCTCATGCCCGAGATTCGATTCGCGATTTAATTTAAAATTGACCAACCCGATCTCATGCGCGAGATATGGTTCGTCAATTTTGAGTATCAATCTTATCCTGATTGGATTGGATATCGGGTTATTAGAATTAACTTTTGTTTTTGCAAAAAAAAAAAATTCAAAAAAATGTGAGTCAGATTAGAGCTAGGGTTAGCATATTTAGTTATTTCGTTTTTAAAAAAAAATAAAAAATCCAAAAAATGCATTTAGGATATTAGTTTTTTAGAATTGCACGTGTCAATCTACAATTAGACTTTTACTTCAAATTTTTAAAACTAAAATCCCCAAAAAAAATTAATTAATTTAGGATGCTAGTTTGCATGTTTAATTGTGTGCAAATTTTTAAAATTTCGAATTTTATACATATAAAAAACAAACAAAAATCATCATGCATATTAGAATAGAATTGCATGTTTCATTTTAAGTTTCAATTTTTTTTAGGATAAATTGCACTTTTAGGAATAGAAATATCATGTGTACGTCATGTGGGATTAAGTTCATAAAATGCACGCCATGTAGAATTGGGCTCATTTAATTAAAAATTGCCCGCCATTATAATTAGGTCATTTTGATTTGCATATTTAATTATTGCATGTTCATTAAGAAAATACAAAAAATATTTTACTCATGTCATGTAGTTTAGAACACATTGTCATGCCATTCCATGTTAGATTAGTAGCATGCATTGCATATTGCATAATTCTCATTGAACAAGTAAAAACCAAAAAAAAAAAGAAATTGCCTGTTAATTAGAAATCATATCTAGGTCTGTTGATGTGAATTCTAATCTAACAATGCAGATGCTTTCGTTGCTATGAGGTAAGTCCTGCAATTTATTCATCGCCTTCTTGGGTGTTAAATTGGTGGTTTGCGCATCCGCATGATCACCTCACATGTTAGAATGATAAATTAAAATCAATTCAAGCTGCCTGCAAAATATTTTTTCAAATAAAAAAGGAAAAGGTACCGAAAGGGCGTTAGAGAAATCTCGCGTAATCAAGTCCCCGAACTCATTTAATCTCTGGCTCGTAGGAGTGAAGTAATTCTCCCATTACTTTACTTGGGTTTCTAATCGACCCACCCAAAATAGATTAGTGGCGACTCCATGATAAAAGTCATTTGCATATTAAGAACTTGAACCTAAGTCGCGAATTGGTATGGGCTTGGGAGAGCCCGAGTTAAGTCTAGGCTTAACAATCCATTAGCCGAACCCCTAGGTGGTCCAGCCCGCTTCGGGGAGGTCGCGACACTTCATGTCACATGGAATTCCATCAAAATCACCATTTTCGGGAGCCAGTCTTAAGATCACTGATAGCTGAATTTTTCCTGTCAAAACCATTACAACAACCAGACAATTCAAGAAATACATAAAAAAAAAAAAAAAAAAGAGTTAAAGAAGTGCTGAAAAGCTGGGTAGGTCAAAGATGATTTGTTGATGAAAAAAATACAAACACCTATCCCGGGTTTCCATTAAATCGACCTTGCATAGGAAATAATTAGAAGATTCTTCGAGAAAATTACCAGTTCATCCTCAAATGCAAATTATCGTACATTGAGTGGGCCACTGTTTTCATTTGCTTTCTTGTTTTCTCAATTTTCTGTTCTTTTAATCCTATTTACTTCCTGCTAATGTTCCTTTTCTGCACATGATGTGCACATAAGAGGTACCGTAATCCTATTCAATCAATTTTCATGATTGATGAGGGAAAAACAACAAACTGAGCACTCTTTACCAAAAAAGAAAAAAAAAAAAAAAAAAAAAACAACAACAAACTGAGCACTTAAATGAACGAGCAATACAGGTTGTTTTTATAATTGTTCATCAGGTTTTCCAACGCCTTGCATAGCTAATACATACTATAAAAAAAGCTAAAGACCAGAAACCAATGGTAGCTTTTGAGTTTCATCAGATAACATTCTTCCTGAATCAGGCATTTTTATTCATAATAGTCCCTCAAAAGCATTTCCAGCAGTAGAAGAAGAAAATTCAGGATATGCACGCAGAATGGAGGAAGCAAGAAGCACCTCTTGTTCACCCCACAACGTAAGCAAACCATCCACAAAAACCACAGCTTCATCACTCGAGTGTGGCTTAGGACTAAGTGTCTTGTTGAGCAATTATACCAATGATGTGAATATGGTTGAGCAATTATACCAATGATGTGAATATGACTTTAAATATCTAATGCTGATTGATTTGTTATAATCAAGTTAATGATTTACGGTGCTTCCAATGCAGACAAAGCTTTCTCATAACTTTGGGGCTTAAAAGTTCAGATATAATTTCTTTGATCCGATGACAATTGCCATGCATGAGGTCAGAGGATTCTATTCCCTCTTTTCTGTTACTTAAAGAGCAGTAAATACACAGGACTGATGTCTAATCAAGAACTACACACATGAGGATAAACAACAGACCTTTAATTCTTTGCATGAAATTGTTCCCGTTGAATGACCCTTGCATGATGACAACAACATTGCAATGGTTTTTTTAATACTTTTAAAGGGTAACCCATAAACAAAAGGCAATAGAAAGACCTAGTTAAGCAACTACTCTTATGTTCACTTAATGAGTAAAGCTTCACCTTATGATTTCACAAATCTTTAAATTCCATAATGACATGCGCAGCAAAAATTGTTCCTCAATTTCAAAGATGCAAGAAACAATGATGTTCAAATATCAATATCATTCCTGTTCAAAAAAAAAAAATATCAATATCATTAAGTGGCCAATCACACCAGTGACAAACATAACACCGATATGCTTATGAACAAAAAATGTACCTCCTTCGAGACACTTCTTCTTCACCCGCTTCACGTGGTGGAGGTCCTCCAATGGCGCAATTTGACTCAAACGCCTAACCAACAACCAAACAATGGATTCCCAAAAAATTCGAGCGGGAAATCAAACCAGATACGAAACAGCAATCTCTGAGAAGCGCAGAACGAGCTTTAACACATAAATCCAAAGTAAGACACTGAGACTGACCTCATGATAGTGTTCGTGAGCTTCGGCTGCTCAATCTGAGCTGCGACCACGTTCACCGCTTGCAGGAAAAGGAAGAAAAACCGCAACGAAACGCCAATTCCGAAGCGCAAAACACATCAGCAACACGTCAAGTTCGGATCTTTCGCTCAGGATTCGGTCGGTCGTCCATGAAGAATATACCTGTGAGTTGCTGATCAGGCGGAATCGGCGGCCTGCCGGGGACGTGGACGATTCGCCACGCATCGTCGTTCTCGCTGCTCATCGCTCTTCGCAGCTATCTCCGGTTGCCGGGAGCACGAAAAGCGGCGGGAAACCGCGACGCCGTCGGCGGTCGCGAAGCTCGCCGGCGCGGCGGCTGAAAGTGGAAGAAGCGGCGACCGTCTCAACGGAGAGAGAAAGAGAGAACTCGTGCCTGATTGTGGGCCTGAACCGGCCCATTCACTTTCAAGCCCGCCCATTTGCTCTTACACCGGCTCTTTTTTTTTTTTTCTTTTTTCTTTTTTCCTTTCTTAACTGATTTTCTTTGAAAGATATTTCTTGTAATTTTCTTTTATAGTTATTGAATAGTACAGCATTTATCATATTCTTAACATTCGCCGTCAGGGGTTAATCACATGCTGAAAAGATAAAAGACCCTGGAAAAGGTAAATAAACTACTCAAAAGATCAAAAACCTCGAATGCATGAGCAAGTGGAGGCCCTTTTCATTGTTGTCTCCTGGACATGACTGCTCAAACAAATCTGATTGTGCAGTGACAATGAATTGCTACAATGCAAATCTAATATGCGTGATGAGTTGATATTTTTGTTTTTTTTCTTTCAATACTTCTTGATGATGACGACAACGGTGATAAATTAGGAGTTTATATGAACATGATCAATATATGATTTAAACTATAACATATAACTTAGATTGATGCATAAAATGCAACACTAATTAACTTTTTTGGGTTTTCTTGTTTACAAATAAAACTCAACTTAGATATAACTTAATTACATGTTGCATTTATGTGTATCCTAATCTAATGCGAACTAACATTAAGTCCTAAATATTGTGTATACCATGCTATAATAGATTGAATGCAATTCTTGTGCACTGTTAGAATTCTAAAACAAATGACATGATATGAACATTATGACCTGAGGTAGAATTAAACACGGACTAACCCTATGATGCAAACTATATGAAACGCTATTTCTTATTTATGAAAGCAAACCATTGAATTCTAAGACCATAAGTATGCTCTAATTAGTCTTCCCATTAAATTATTTATATGATTAATAATATAATGATTTGACACTAACCCTTTCTTTTGCAATCATTTTTCATGTTATTTGAAATACATGAACATGAATAGTGCATGGGATGTGATAATTGATTAATGCTATCTATATTGAATAGGGGTGATTGGTATCCGGTCTGATCCAATTCCATCCAAAAATCGAGAATCAGACTTAGAGGACCGATTTCCATTTTTTGGAATCGTAGATTGGACTGACTGGTCTTGGAATCGGAAACCGAGACCAGACCCGACCGTGGTTCGATCCAGTCTAGTGGATAGGCGACACCATGAGAGGGAAAGTTGTCGATGTCAAGCGAGGCATGAGGTGAGGCCATGAGAGGGCGTCGAGCAAGGCGGAAGGCGAGGCCATGAGAGGGAAGGGAGACCTAAGGCGAGGCTGCGAAAGTACGTCAAGCAAGGTGGGAGGCAAGGCCATAAGAATCAAGCGACTAGCTCGGAGCAAGGCGAGAGGTGAGGCTGTGCCTGCGAGAGGAAACTGGGAAAGGGTTGATTTCGCACGGTTAGGGTAAGCGAAAGAGAAATGGAAGGGAAAGAAATGGGGAAAGTAACGGCATAATGGGAAAGAGATGGAAGATTAATTGGCCTAATGGTAAAATGGTTGTTCAAAAATTTTAAAAAATGGAAAAATATACATGAATGGTCGGTCCGGTCCTATCCGTCCAATCATCCCAATTCTTAACTTTGAATCAGGAACCGAATCAACCAGCAACCGGTTCCAAAAATAAAAACCGAGGACCAAATCAACACCCCTTAGGATTGCCTAGAACTAATTGGTCCCGTCTAGTCCAATCTGGTCCCGGTTCAGGCAGTTCCCATTGCACGCCCCTAATATTGAATGCATATTGAAAAGTAGTCCTAAAATATGTGACCTCTAGATGATGGGTAATATGCGACCTGAACAATACAAGACTAAGTGCAATCTATATATCATACACTAATGACATCTTTGTTTTTGTTTTGATATATTTTATCAACAAAAATCAAAATATCCTAAGTATGCACAATACTAGATAGAAATAATCTCTTTCTATAATTTCACAAATCACCTTTCCTAAAAAGATCAGGATTTCCAAAGAGATAAAAACATGGGAGATATATGTCTTTTCAATCCACTCGTGGGGAGGGATTAGATTAAAATTAGGTTGGACTCTTGATCTTGGTACGAGATAATAATCAAGAGAGAAACAATCCTAACATAACTAGATCTCCTTATCTTGACCGAATTTTTGAATCAATCTCGAACTCAAATTAGTTTGAACCAATTCAATTTAACTCACTATAATCTAATCAATCTTTGATTAATCTTGGAATGTCCAATCCCCCGTCTTTAAGTTCCAAGAAAGTTGGAAACTTGACTGATTTTAAGCTCATTACACGTGTTGGCTCGCACGTCATGTACATCTCCAATCCCCTGTAACATGCTTCATCCTAAATGCATTGAAATATATCTTAAATACAATGCAAATACAAATCATGCGAACGATATTTTTGTTGAAGAGTTGGAATCGATCATTGATTTTCTTATGTGATAGATAACTAAGTGAAATAGCCAAAATTTAAGCGTCCATGCAAATATTTTCAGTCCCTTTTCTTTTTTGATGAAAAGGTTTGCATGCTATCTTTATTGATTTTATTACCTAAACTATTATCATGTGAAACTGATCATGCAAAGTGCACAAACAATAAAGATAAATGTCTAATAATTAATAAATAAATAGAAGAGTCAACTCAATTTGAGAAAAGATAAAAAATGGTAGCTCTAAACCTCATTGGGTCATGTATTTCAAATAATCTAATAGATATTAATTTTGAAATGTGATTTTTATATATTTTTTTATGAAATTTGGCCAAACTTTAATTGGCATATTTTTTCGTTTGACATCCCATTGACTGTAGATGATTAGAAACCTCTAAATGTCATCAAGCATTTCAAATCATTAATTGGGAAAAAAATTTAAAAGTGGTACTAATGTATTTTTTTTAAGGAACTTGGCCAAATTAGATGCTTTGGAACTAGTACACCTGCCTCAACCTTCGCCACCTCTTTAACCTCCACGTCACTAGCTTGTAGTTAGCGCTCTCTCTCTCTCTCTCTCTCTCTCTCTCTCTCTCGTTCGATATTGTGAAGCGTCAAAGACTCACCTTAGGCTGCGTTTGGTTGTGTTCTTTTTTTTTGTTTTTAAACATTTTTTCTGTTTTTTTGTTCCTGGGAACAAAAAAGGAACAGAAACGCGTTTGGGTGCGTTTCTGTTCCTTTTTTGTTCTTTTGTTCCCAGGAACAAAAAAGAAACAGAAACAAGAAACACAAAATTTGTGTTTCTTGTTTCTGAAACACTTTTGAGAAACACTTATTTTTCTTTTTCTTTTTTCTCTTATTTTCTTGTTCTTTTTTCTTTTGGCCGGTCGCCGGCCTCGGCCATGGCCAGCGACCGGCCGACGAGGGACGGCGGCCTCGCCCAGCCACGGCGAGGCTCGGCGGCCCCCGGCGAGGCCGAGGCTCGCCGTCCCCCGGCGAGGCCGAGGCTCGCCGTAGCTGGGCGAGGGTCGGCCTCGCCATGGCTGGGCGAGCTCGCCCAGCCATGGCGAGGCCGACCTCACGCCGGCCTAGGCGACCTCGATCTCGCCCAGATCCGGCGAGGCCGACCTCGCCCAGCGGCCGGCGAGCCTCAGCCTCGCCTGGCGGTGGCCCGGCGAGGCCGCGCCTCGCCCGCCGCTGGGCGAGCTCGGCCTCGCCGGATCAAGGCGAGGCCGACCTCGCGCCGGCCTGGGTGAGCTCGATCTCGCCCAGATCCGGCGAGGCCGAGCTCGCCCAGCGGCCGGCGAGCCTCGGCCTCGCCGGATCTGGGCGAGTCGGCGTCGCCTGGCGGTGGCCCGACGAGGCCGCGCCTCGCCCGCCGCTGGGCGAGCTCGGCCTCGCCGGATCAAGGCGAGGCCGACCCTCGCCGGCCAAGGCCTTGGCCGGCGACCGGCCAAAAGAAGAAAAAAAAATGAAAAAGAAAAAAAGGAAAAATAAGAAAAAAATAGAAAAAATAAAAGAAATAAAAAAAATTATCCAAATTTACCAAACATGTTTCTGTTTATTTTTTATTTCCGGAACAAGTTTACCAAACGCGTTGTTTTGTTCAAAAATTGTTCCCCGGAACAGAAACACTTTTTTTCTATTTCTGTTCCCTGGAACAATTTTTAAACAGAAACACAACCAAACGCGCCCTTAGTGACCGTCCAAGAAGTTTGGACCTACTAAGTCTACATTTGGTTGAGTTTGAGCTTTGGGGAAATGACTCTTTGGCTCGAGGTGTATTTGCTTAAAGCAAATATCGTTAGTTGAGTGATGTTGGCATAGTTATTTGAAAAAATAGCTTTGAAGTTAGGGGGAAAAAGTAAAGACAAAGGAACTTCATGGATGTCATTTGATTTTTTATCAAAAAAGAATTATATGAAGTGCATGGACCTCCTCTAATTTTCATACAATGAATCAATCTCTCTTAACTTAATTATATTGTAAAGAAAAATAATAAGGAACTTCATGGATGTCATTTGATTTTTCATCAAAAAGGAATTTCATGAAGTACATGGACCTCTTCTAATTTTTATACAGTGAATCAATCTCTTGTAACTTAATTATATTGTAAAGAAAAAACAATAATTATAATTAGGTTAGATCTTAGTAATTGCACTCTTTTTGTCGAACTTTATTATTGATAAAAATAATAGATTTATCACCATAGGTCATTCTTTGATGCCTTAAATGAAAAAAAAAAAAGAAAAGAAAAGCGATTGCACATGTATTGCACATGTATAGCATGTCTATTGCTTGTGTACTGCATACATTTTGCAATCAAACTTAAACTCTCCCTCTTTGCATCACGCAATTCAATGGAGTTTGTGCAAATCTTTGTCCTTTATTTTTGCATTTCCTAAGTTTTCTTCTTGTCAATGATCATAAGGAGCTATCTTTTCCTCTATTTTTATATATATTATGTGTAGTTATCCATCCCCTATATCAATACTGATTTGTTCTCTTTACTTTTGATTTTCCACATAGCAATTGCGATGGGCTCCAAACAACTTTTGTTGTCATGTAGCCATTTGGCGAAGACAAGAGTTATCGAACATTCTTGTTGCTGATGTTCAAAATAGGAGAAGAAGGAGAGAATGAGGAAGATGGGCTTGGAACAGTCGACGAAGTTATGAAGAAGAGGACGAGGAAGATGGGTTGAAAGTGGAGGAAGAAGAGGCTAAAGAAGATGCGTTGGGAATAGTCGACCATATAGAGCAAGAAGATGACGTGGAGGCTGGGGAAGTTGTGTTGTGAGCAAATAATATGGAGCAATCTGACACGGGGGAGATGTGTTAGCTTCTGCTCCAGTTGACGAAATTGAAGGAGTACCAAATAAAGATTCTTCAAGCACATTTGAGGCTAGTGGTAGCAAAATCAACAATGATCGTCCCGATAGGTCTGTTTTGATGTCTCGCTCTTTAATTTTTATAAAACAAGTATCAATTGAGTATTGGTATAGCAAACATTCAGTACTAGTGCAGTGGACGGTGAAAAGAGCAAGAGCTATTTTCAGCCAAATAGGAAGCCCTAAGTGGTATAAAATATATTCAAAGAAAATGAACGAATTAATTGTACAAGCAACAACGAATTATAAAGAGGCTATTGACGGCTGTTATCTCTTAATTGTCCATTGTGACTTTTAGTGATTGAATATTATAACTTATGAATTCTTATAATATTCTATTATTACGTCCTTCTTTTGAAGCTTGTGTGTTGTGAATTTTTTTGCCATCCTAGAACTTCTATTTTCTACTTCACCTACAATGGACACTTATAAGAAGCATGTGCTCTAAGAGATAACTTCTAATTTCTCAAAGAATTTTCAATTTGAAATCACCTGGTTTATTCAAGTGCACAACTATTTTACTAAAGTTATAAGAAGAAGAAGTAAACGTAAAGGAACTTCATGGATGTCCTTGATTTTTCATCAAAAAGGAATTTTATGAACTACATAGACTTACTCTGATTTTCATATAGCGAATCTGATAGATCTATCACCATAGGTCATTTTTAATGCATTAAATGAAAACAAAAATAAGAAGAAAGAGAAAAGTAATTGCATGTGTATGCATGTGTATTTCAAATAAATAAAAATACCTAATAATTAATAATAAATATGAGAGTCCACTCGGTTTGAGACAAGAGAGAAAGTGGAGCTCTAAACCTCATTAGGTCAAGTATCTCAAATAATCTAATTGAGACTAATTTTGAAAAGTGATTTTTACGCATTTTTTTTATGAAATTTGGCCTAACTTTAATCGGCATATTTTTCTGATTGACATCCCACTCTAGATTATTAGAAACCTCTAAATGTCATCAAGCATTTCAAATCATCTAATAGGGATAAATTTTGAAAAGTGTTATTTATTTACTTTTTTGTTTTTTTTTTAGGGAATTTGGCCACACTTTGATCAATATAACTTATAGTGGTTTCAATTTTCACAAAAAGCGTCAAGATTGCAAATTTTCAAAAATCGGACCAAATGTACCTACAATACATGTCCAATATACATGCAATTTTGAGATATATGCATAATCGACACAAATACCCGCCTCCCAACACCTCTTCCCTGTCCTCTTATTCCTCTATTTCATTGACAGCACCAACATATCTTCCAGTCATCTTCTTCAAGGAATTATATCGCACATATGTTGCACGTGTATCGCACATACATTACACATGTATTCGGTCTGGTTTTTAAAAATTCGCTATCCCAACACTTTTTTCAAAAATCGAAACCACTAATGTGTAAAAGTGATCATGCATGGTGCTCAAGCAATAAAGATTAATACCTAATAATTAAAGCAATAATAAAAACGAGGGAAAATTGAAGATACTGAGATGCATTGACCAAGCTTAAACAAGGCATCATGTGGGCGGCGGTCAGGTGCTTCATCTCAAGGATTTGCTAGATGATCTTCTTTTTCGCCAAGCTGGGAGCAATCATAGTAGTGCACTACTTGGAGAGCTTCTCAACAAGGCTGTGTCTGCAGGGCTATGCAATTAGCGTTGGTGTGAAGCAGGCGATAAGTATAGGACTATCGCCAACATACGTATCGTTGAATAGGCCGATCACCTTCAATGGGCAGCCTTGATGTTTGCGGGGATCGTGTTCATCGAATGGCTAGTACTTTATTGCTTGATGTCTGAGACTAATGGGCAGACATGGGAAGAGATCGAACAATTGCTCATTCACCGTGGCGAGAGAGTTGGAACTGCAAACAATTGACACACTCGTGGCAAGGGAACAGTGAGGCACACATTTGGGGCTAGTGGCAGCAACCCTTCTCATTCGCAACGGTGGAATCCAGACGAGATCGATAATATCACAGGTTTGTTTCGACATCCTCAGTCTTTATTTCTTATGAAGCAAGTATCATTGAGTATTGGTACAATGGAAATATCATTGAGTTTTATAATAGTGACGGTGGAAAAAGCAAGGGTTATTTTCTCTTAAGATTGCACATATATTGCACATGTTCAGTCTGATTTTTATAAATGCGCGATCCCAATGCCTTTTTAAAATAAAAAAATCGAACCGTATTTTTAAACAATTAGGTCGTATGTTTACCCTGGACATTAAATGAAAAAGTTATACTGTGCGGCCAAATTTCATATAAAAAATACGTAACTACCACTTTTCAAAATTAGTTGCAATGAGAGGATTTGAAATGCTTGACCTTGTGGGATTTAGAGCTTTCCAATCACCTACACTCAATGGGACATTAGATGGAAAAATATGCCAAGTTTGGTGAAAATGACGTAAAAATCACTTTTAAAAATTAAATTAAATTAGATTATTTAAAAATAATTGTCCTTGTGAGATTTAGAGCTCCCATGCAGAGGCTATAGATCCCCCGAACTCCATTCTCAAATATGGTTTTTGTGTGGAAAGAGCGAGGGCTATTTTCAGCCAAATAGCCCGTATGGTCATCAACCCAGAATATTATCGGATGTCTTTGGACAAACTGATTATTCAAGTCTCCGGTTAAGCATGGAAGCATGTGTGGCTGAGACACTTCCGTCACCGTTAGGCAAATAACGGTGCCATTAGCTCATCTTCATCCATATAATTTTTTTTCATGCATACACTTGCAATATACATGCAAAACATATGCAAAACTATTGATTATCCATACCTCTCAAAATTGCACGTGTATTTGGTCCGATTTTTAAAAAATTGTGATCCCAATGCCTTTTTTTTAAAAAAAAAAATCAAAGAGCACTTTGAAACACTTAGGTTATATATTTACCATAGGTAAAAAATCATATGGCCAAATTCCGTTAAAAAAAAAAAAACATTAATACTACTTTTCAAAATTTGTCCCAATTAGATGACTTGAAATGCTTGACTTGAGATTTGGAACTTTCTAATCATCTACTGGACACGGACGCTACGGAGGAGGAGATGTACACCAGGCATAATAGTAAGCAGCAAAGAAATATCAAAGATATTTTTCCCATTCAGCGCAACCAGCTGGTCAATCAACGAGTGAGGGAATTGCCAGATGTGAGCGAATTGTCTTTAGCTAAGCGAAAATGTACTGAATAGAGGGGACACGAATGGTCGTCGGGAAGAGTAGGGCAGTGGCCAGGGTGGAAACTAGAGAGGGAGAAAGGGATGTATGGAGAGAGTTGACCGAGAGAATAGAGTTTCCTTATTGGTATAAAAAATTTGTTCTAACTACAACCGTTGATTTCTCTGTGATCCAACGGTAGAGGATGTTGATTCTCGTCTAATCAATTCAACGTTAGAGATCTACTTGATCCAATGGTGATAGATGTTGACCCTCATTACTTGAATTAATGGAGGAGGTCTATCCAATGGCTGAGGTCATTAATGCCCGTCAAACAAATTCAATGCTACAAATGGAATCACTTTGTTGAGGTAACCATTCTAAAGAACTCCTAGCTGAAATTCAAATCACAGGCCCAAAGATCAACCCAGCCCATTTCGACGACCTCGCCCATTCTGTTACAAGTTGAGCCCACCAAGGGGAAAAATTCAAGCTGTTACCTAGTCTTTGATAGCCCCACTATCACGAGAAAAAGTAGAACTTTGTCAGTCTTAAGGCTTTGACAAAACCCATTCATTGACCGTTAAAGTCATCACTTATGAGCACGAGCTGGGAAAAAAATGAGCAATGGCATTATTAACTCTACTAGATCCAATGGAGATCGCTCTTCGAGTCTACCAAAACCCAACTCCAATCACATCTTTCGTCATGAGTCGTAGCACATTGATAGATTCTTATATTAACGTTAACTTAGACATAATTGATAGCCGTCACTAGCGACCAAATAAGATCAAATTTGCCCAACACATATATGAAATCAAACGGATCGATTAACAACATAAATAAGATATATCATCATTTGTATTTAGTACGGATGTTTTTTCTTTTCCAATTAACATGATTTATGTTCCAAAAAGAATTATAGCTAAGTAAATTGAACAACTAGTGATAAACTCAAGACATGACAATAAATGAAAAAAAAAAAAACTTTAGTAGCTTAACTAATGAGTTTCGTCCGTGTAATCCACACTATTACAAATATTCAAGCAAGATGTAGTTCGGTTTGATAAATATTAGGGTCATTTTGAAATGAATGACTATTCTAGATTGCTCTCTGGTACTCCTTTTCTTCAACCATTCTTTTTATGAATCCAATCCATCCTTCTTTGCCATATCAGACGATTAAATCTCAGTACACTTCTCCAAATCCTCAAGGATCAAACTCTCAAGGGTCAGTAGAACAAATCTTGATCGTTCATTGGAAACATTTGAACTATTTATGAGCTACTTTATTTTATGTTAGAGGTACGATGCTTTTAGAACGGTGGATCGTCTCTCAAGAGACGATAGAAGCCCCCCTTACATCCTAATTTAGTTTTGAGGCATCAATATAAATCAACGTCCATTATCCAATCAGAGAAAGACCATTAACATCACAATTTTATATTGTCTATCTTAACCTACGATCATGTCAATCCCTCTCAGTTCGTGTTTATACCAACAAATCACATTGTTTCTCTATGTATTCCAGCCCTCTCTGTAAATACACCAGATTTCACCTTTCGTTATCTGAAACAACAGCTCGTTGACTTTGCATTTTGAAATAAGATAGACGTCAGAGCTTAAATATAATACAAGGCGGCAATAAATTAAATTAGAAAAATGATGTTGAAGATTCAGACAATCAGAAAAATATGCATGACGATGGATGGTATGAAAGGACAAAGACCCCGAGGGAAAGCAACCGGAGGAGAATTTGACCGTTCCCGACGACGAAAGATCAAGACCGTTGAATGTGTTGACCGGAAACGCAAACGATTTTTCAATGCCCCATGAAGAGCAAGTGGTCCTTGCTCCCTCTAGGCCATCGTCAGAAGATTACAAAATCAAGGGTCTCCCAAGTTGGAGCCAACCCATCATCACGTGGCTCTTCTCGTTTACTTCATTGTGTACACGAAAATATGAAATGAAAGTTCGAATGCACGAGATTTGAGCTGATGATTAATGGGTAGGGCGGGATGTTCAAGTACCACAATGATTAAAGAAAATTATGTTTCTAGATGAAGATGCTTAGACTTGAGCGGACCGGACTCAAGAAAGGAATTGCTTCTCTGGCCTTACCCATTTCGCCCTTGGTAAAAATTTTATAAAAATTTCTTAACATATTACATTAATGCCAATTTAGTCATAAGCATTTAATTGTACCAATTTAGTTCTAAACTTTTTTGATCTAATGCCAATTTTTTCCTTTTGATTAATTTTAGCTGGATTTGCTAATGTGGACGCTAGTTGACTTACGTGGTATGGTCGGCATTAACATTCACAATTTTTAATAACATTTTAATATTTTTTCAATTTTTCATTTTTTTTTTTCCGAATCTTTTCTTTTCTTCTTCCCTTTATTGGTAACCAGTCACAAGCGATGGCTGGCCATCAACCATGGTTAGGTGAGCTAGCCTCACCTGAGCGAGGATCGTTGTCACCCACCAAAGGAGTGGCTCGACCTAGCCGAGCCCCGGTGAGGGCTCCCCTCGCCAAGATCTGGTGAGGCCAGCCTTGCCCAAGCCAAGGTAGTGTCGCCAAGCTCCCCTCACCAATCTACTAAGGCTGGCCTTTGCCCAAGTCAAGTGGCCTCGTCGAGTGTCATGTGGGTGAAGGTGATGCTCGGCAAGGCCACCCTGGCCTGGGCGAGGACCGACCTAGCTAAATTTGGCAAGCAGTGCCCTACATAGGGCTTGCTTGACCTTGCCTCACCTTTAGTGAGCAATGGCAACCCTTGCCTAGGCCATGCCAGCCTACCCGGTGATTGCCAATGGCCAGTGGCTGGCAAAAGAAAAAAGAAAGAAAAAAATTTAAAAAAAATCGAACAAATATTAAAATATTATTCATGACAGCGTCAGCAATGCCACATAAATCGGCTGACTTTCATACAAATAATATCCGGCCAAAATTAGCCAAAATAACTGAATTATCACTAGGTCAAAAAACTTAGGACTAAATTGACGTTAATATAATAGATTTAAGACATTTTTAATATTTTTTCCTTTTGCCTTTGGAAACGACTAAGACAAAGTTTAGCCCATTGTACCACTTGCCGACAATGGAGAGTAGGCACAAACATGATATGAGGGAACTGATGAGATCCTTAAAACTAGTCGATCAAGGGCACGAACGCGAATTGTGGATACGAAAATCCGAAGGGCTCTCACGATGCACGCCAGTCTCTCGTTCCTTGAAAGTAGGGCTCGACCAACTCCCTTGAACATGCGATCCCGTCCACACGCTACACTATCCAGGCCTAGCCCTCTCCTCTCTCTCCCTCTTCGTCCATCGTTCACACCGAGATTTCCGCGAGCACGTGTGGACACGACAGAAACGACGTGGTGCGTGGCTCTCTCTCTCTCTCTCTCTCTCTCTCTCTCTCTCTCGGGTGTCTAATCTTTCGAGGAATCGGGCTTGAACGGGCGTCGTTTAGAGCGGGTGTGGGATTTGCCCTGTTCGGATGGCAATACGAGTCATAAGATCTTGGCCTCGAGCGGGAGCTTCGAGCTTGGAATGATCATGTCTCGTCCCGCACTGTTGGGCATTTTCCCTTGCGGGGTCACCCGCGGTCGGAACCCATTAATGAGGGGAAATTGAAAGCGCTCTTTAGAGCTTCGGTTCGCCGACCCCATTAATGACCATTCATCGACGAAGTCAACATCTGTAAGCATTCCGTCGCGAGGTGCCGCATTTTTTACGGGAATTGCGAGAGAATAAGCTTGGGTGTGACTTGGTAGGCCCCGTTCGCACGTCTTTCTTTCCTTGTCCGAAATGGCCCGAGAGACGACGAACAAGAAAAAGAAAATTAAGGGGGTAGTAATAGATGAGATTAATGTGAAGATAGATTATTCGCAGCCTCTCATGAGTTAAGCATAGGCGACGGGGGGAAAATGAATTTGTTTCTCATTAGTTGATTTGGAGTTGGTCCATTCCTCAGCTCCAGTACGATTGAAGAGAAAAATGGCGTAGGAAAAATTTGCAAATTGGGGGTATTTAGCGGTTTAAATGACGTATATGTCGTGGTGCACGTAGTGCCAAATCTAAGTAGCGATCCGAGCGGTTCTGAATAGCTACAGAGCTTCGAACGCTCTTTCTGAGTCATACGAATGCAACAAAGTTTGCAGCTGTTAAGGTGGAAGATCTAGAAGTTCTCTGCTTCCTTGCCCCTACTTCTTGCCAGTTGTCGACAATAATACTACTTTTCTAGCGTTGGTGAAAAGGGTAGGCTACGTAAATTGGATGAGTCGAGATTAAGATTCAGATATCTCGTCGTACCTAGAGAAGGAGGAGGAGGAGGAGAAGAAAATGAGGGGTTTGTTGAATACGCATATCCATTGATAGCGCAAGTTCTCGATCATTCGATAGAAATCATATCATGAATCAAGTCAATTGCTTTCCAGCCTCACCAGCTTGATAGTTGACCGTATTTATATCACACAAGTTGAATGGAAATAAGATTACCTAGACAAAGTTCTAGATCCATTGTTTGTTGCGTGAAAATCTAAGAAACTCGGGGTCAGTTGGGGAAGACTTTTAAAAAATAGAGAGGACAACCAAAAAAAGAAATGGGCTTATTTCAGTATACTTTCAGAGTTTCAATTTTTATTCGTTATAGAAGTCATATGGTATTCTGAACCAATTTTCGTAAATCAGATTAAGTATATCCAAAGGTAGCTCATCCATGTCGAGATTAGAGTACTTACAAGGAGTTACCTTTTTTAGGCTAGCCTTTTAAGTAATTTTATCGAATAGAAATCAGATTAAAGACCTCACGTTTCTTGAGCAAACCACTTGCCAGCTTGTGCTTTGGACATTACTTTCAACCTCATGTGAATAAATTTTTTAACTTCTGACATGTGGTGTTGAGCTAATACAAGTGAGTCAAGTAACTATGACTCAAGCTGAGCATTTAATGATTGGTGTAGGACCTTAAAATAAAGCTGAAAGGGGATACTTGGGCTGGTCGTCCCTCCTCACACTTTTATTGATGTAAAGAAAAGGTCAGAGGGAGTGAGGAGGCGATCAACGTTGATAACCTTCTAGACATCACCGTAAAAGTAATGCTGCTATAAAAATGTTCGATTTAGCTTAAAATTACCCATTATCATCCAAGATATAAAAGTTCAAAATTTGCGAGTCCCTTATTATAGCTCCGCTAACATATTCGTAGTATGTAACTATATATATGAGGTAAAATCGCCAAATTTCAAGTTAGCCAAAGGTTCGTTCATAGGGCTAGTGAAAAACTTCATGAAAGATAGGTGAGCATGAGATCAAAAAGCTTACCAAATTTGGGGTGGTTATCCATCTATTGACTTTTTCTTCGGTGGGCAAAAGCTCTAAAATGCTATTATATGGTTTTTACATTCATTATGAATGTTTAGTATGAGCCACAACTACTCAATTCAATTTGGAGCATGAAGGTCCAAGATCGATGAGCTCGTTACTGTCATTCAATCGTGCCAAAAGTTGAAAAATCTCTTCATATGAGGCATCAAATATTCACGGCAAGTGTTAGCCAAAAGCTCACTCTTGGAATAATCTAAATTTGTGTATCTCAAAAAAGATAATGTGACAATATTGCCCCTGGACTATCCCATATAATTCATCGGACTATCCCATATAATTCATCTTCTACTAGTGGAAAGTCATCTTGGGTATTGCTCGTGAGAAGTAGGGACAAAGATTCGTGGGGGTCCTCGCCGCCAACCGTGCCAGCTGACAAACGCCATAGACACAAATTGAAAACCCGTTGACTTTGAATTTGTGATGGCACCACATACTACAAACCATACAATATCGATTGATTGTCAATAATACCACAAAATAAATATCATGTTTTTATTTCTCCTTAATAACGTGATTGTTTGATCATCGCCGGCTATCCTACGTGATATACAGCCATGTTAGCAACTTCCGGTAAAAATGAATCGGAAGAATTACATTAGAATTTCATCATGCAATAGATTTAGGATTAATCAGATAATTTCGCCAAAAGAATTGGTTATTATCATTGATTACTTTGGATGGGCTGCTTTGTTTCTTCGTTTGACTAATTTGAATAGGCACTGTATTAGGGAGGTCCTCAAGAATGACTAGTCTCCCTAATTGACCAACGCCTAATCAAAGCAGTGGTCATTATAAGCTACCACTCTTATCTATATCAGAAATATATGAATTGCAGGTTTTTCCTCTTGTCCAAGGTCCAAACTAGACACATATCGGAGAGAAGGAGAGGATAATATTCTCAACAACTCAGAGAAAAGTCAAAGACCAGTGAAAATAATTTATAAACTATTGTGTGTTCACATTGCATTGTGACCTAATTACATGGTAAAACTCAAACCCGATGACCCGTTGAGGCTTTCTAGAAAAAACTTATTCAAGCGATACTTCCAAAAGTGGTCCAATATCTAATTAAATTTGATGATGGGGCCACAAATTAATGTTAAAATTTTATGTCAAAACCTACTATATTAAGGTTTCGAGACATGCTTGTTTACGGTTAATTGAATCTATGTGATGGGTTGGCCTTGATATTGTATTATATGGTGTTTGTATATGGTTTTTCTTACCATGACTAGATCGTATGACCAGTCTTGAATCGCACGTGTGGAAAGACAAGGATTATCTATTGATTTCTTGTATGACCGGTGTGAACGTGAAATACCTTTCTGAGTTTTTTTTTTTTCTTATTACGGTAGAAAAATAATATAAACGGTGGAGTTAAATTCGGGTGTGAGGAGTGGGGACAAAGGGCAATTTTAAAAATATAAAGGGACAGGAATAACTTAAGGGAGAGAGGAAAAGGACCCGCTGCCTTCCTCCCTTGACCCTCTTCCAAAATCCTCACCACCGTGGACTTTGACCACTACTTTTCTCTCTGGTTTGGTGGCTTCTCCTCTCTCTCCCATGGATCTTTCTTTCGTTTTGTGGGGGCAGTCTCCAGCTAAAGGAGCATGTCAACAATATTGGGAGGCAAAATATAAATGAATAAAAAGAATTTTCATACCCAATTCATCTAAATTGATACGTGTAATAGTGTTGGTTCAGTGCATCAGATGAGATTTTGCTCACAAGGCAGCGAGCATGACCTTTACAAGTAATGTTGCGATTCAAACATGTTAATATCATATTTTGACCAAACTTTCAATCATTTTTGGCAACTTACAAGGGTTAAGAGGAAACATTGTGCGAGGTGCTTGACTTATAGGAGTCATTTTTTCAGATAATACATTTAATGGGTCTAATATTAAGTAAAACAATCCACGTATTTAAGGTTAAAACGAGCTCCATAGGCACTATGCGATTAAGTTCATTATGTGCAGAATACAAGAAAATTTAAAATAGAAGAATGAGAAGTAAAAATGAGCATGAATACACAAACATTTTGCTTTGATGTGTTAATTGGATGTAGTCCAATTTAAATTTGACAATATCAACTAACATAATCAAATAAAAGTTTGATTAATTCCACTCGTATATTTACAACACGATCGACTTTTTCCTCATACAGATTTTTAGGATTAGTTCCCACTTAGTATGTCAATCTTTTTCCAACTTTTGATTAACTTGATTCAATAGAATCAGTATTTATCATAAGCTCTCCCTCTCGTATATTGACAACACGATCGATTTTTTCCTCGTACAGATTTTTAGGATTTGTTCCCACTGGGTATGTCAATCGTTTTCGACTTTTGATTAACTTGATTCAATGGAATCGGTCTTTATCATAAGCTCTCCCTGTATCTAAAATTTTCTTCTCTTTTGGTTCTGTAAGACCCTCTCTCCCCCATAAAGCCTCGTGTACTTTTCAACGGCCCTCCACCTCACCCTCTCAAAGACTTCCTCTTCTCCTTGTTCCAGAATGGACCCTGTCATCCCTCCTCAGCACCTAACCCTTGGAAGCGAACTACTGGCATAACCTTAATTAAATTTGGCTGCTTAGACTCTCTCTCTCTCTCTCTCTCTCTCTCTTTCTCTCTCTTCCCCCTTTATATATACCTGAGAATACTTTTCCGAAGCTGGACAAGGGTAGGGACACCCACCATCGAGATGGCCTGAAAGCGAGAAGAAAGCAGAGAGGAGGAGAGAGACGATCTGAAGAAGCATATAAAGGGATCTCTACATGCATGCAACATCAGTCCACCCTCTCTCGCTCCATCGCTCCACTTCATCGCCATCGGCTCCGCCTTCTCATCTCATGGACTCGGCGTTCCTCCTTGACGGCGATGCCCGCTCCAACGTCCTCCACCTCATCGCCCAGTCGTTCGGTTGCAGATACATCTGTCTCTGGTCCTACTTAACTCCGACAAGGTCCTCTCTCGCTGCTGATGTTTGATTAGTACTTTTCCGGGTGTTTTCGTGTTGACTGATGATCTTGTCCTTCTCTGCAGCTGTTTGTGCTACTTGGATGGTCTCTTCCAGGAAGCTGCCGCCGCAAGTGGCGGTAACGATGACAACGTTCAACACAGGCGACTTTTTGATGAATATAGGCAGTCCTTGTTCATCCTTCATCCGAACAGGTACTGCACGATCTAAACTATACAGATTACAGTTTAGGAGTTGACCCAATTTTAGACTTTGTTTCTTTTTCATGCTCTTCCGCTCCGTAATTCGCAGCAGCCACACCCAAGTCCCGGGATTGGCCTTCAGGAACAGCAACCCCTACATTGAATTGAGAGAGGAAGACCTTTCGAGATTGGCCTCCAACTCCTGTCAAAGAGAGTTCTATCAAGTAATGCCTCGCACGCCCATCACATAATTCTCGTTCTTGATGCTGAATCTGATGATTTTGCATCATCTTACTGACTCAGAGATGCTAATTTTCTGTCTCTCTCTTTCTCTCTCTTATCTTGGCTGTAGGAAGCATCCATCAAGGTAGGTATATGCAAAAAAAAAATGTGCTTTTTGATGAGCATTTATGTAGTTTTTTTCCGAAAAAATCCTGCAGATCCTAACGATGCTTAAATCCTTCTCAAGATTGCAGTATTCATGGGATGCAGTAGCGGAGAGATTGAGCTAGGCTTCTCCAACATACCTCAGGTACATGAATTCGGGACAATGTTTTATGTAGATGAATCAAAATGAAGAAATCAGTATGATTAATCTCAGAACTGATTACTTTTGCAGGTTGACATACAAACGCAGATGATGAACTTGTTCCCAGAGGATTTCTCAAGACAAATGGCGATGCGCAAATTGGCCCGAGCCACTGAACCAAACACTACCCCTATGACAAATCCTCCTTCGTCCTCCTCGTCCTCTCTAAGATCGCTTTCCATGGACAGCCCCGAATACTCGTCTCTTCTCTTCAGCATACCCACCACCACCAGTTCCTTCATTAACCCAGAATTAGCCCTCAGAGACCCTTCAATTGCAGAGAATATTACCACACAGTCTATGCCAATTATGACTACCACGGATACTCCTGGTACTAGTACAACCGGTGCTAGTTCTCACCCGTTACAAGCGATGCACGAATATACGAGATCACTCGGGAACATTCAGTTCCCGATTGTCCCTGAGAGCGAACACGCTGCTATGACACGAGCCTTCCTCGCAGTTCTATCATCGCCTTCTTCATCTTCTTCCTCGTCGCAACTACAGCAACAACAGAAAAATGTCGAAAATCCAAGACCAACCGCGTTCAGGAGGTATTCACCAGGGCTTCCAAGACCGCAGATCAAGCACGGCCCTCAGAAGCACAGCATGCTCAAGCGGTCAATCGCATACTGCCGGAGCATGAACTTGATGCGGATCCGCGAGCGATTGCAAGTCGGGAGCAGACAGCCGTCGACCACTCAGCTCCACCACATGATGTCGGAGAGGAAGCGGCGTGAGAAGCTCAACGAGAGCTTCCTCGCATTGAGATCACTTCTTCCTCCTGGAACCAAGGTATGTAAGCTATCTTGAGACTGTCATTTTACAGAAAAGAAGAAAACCAGTCTTGCTACTTTTGGCATCTATTTAAGAGGTTGTGACTTGAAGAAGTAATTTAGGTTTTTTCTGGGTCACATCGGATTTGATATTTCATGTGACCTTGTAAATCTTGAACTGATTATAAGGGACGCATTATATGTTGCGAACATTTGCAATTTCAAAGGCAAAAGTAAACCTTATGTAGCTCATCATGTCGAGTGACAGTTTGTTCAATGATCAGCTTATAATGTTATATACCAATTCAAGATGCATTCACATTGTGTAGAAAGACAAAGCATCCTTGCTCGCGACCACGAGGGAGCACCTCGGCTCGTTGAAGGAACAAGTCGAGGATCTCCGGCGAAAGAACACGGTCCTCCAAGCCCAACTCTTGCCACCGAAGGAACCCATGAGCGGCGGCTCGCCGGGCGACGGCTCCAGGGTCGAGGTCCAGACGAGAACCGTCTCGGAGTCCACGTCGCAGGACCGGACCGTGGATCTGCAAGTGACCGTGCGGGGAGACTGTCCGGCGATGAGCTTGGTGATTCGAATCCTCGAGTTCTTGAGGCAAGTGAGGAACGTGAGCTTGATGTCCATGGATGCCGACACCCAAGTGCACGAATCGAACATCGTCAATCGGGTCAACCTAAGACTAAACGTCGAGGTATGCGCGATAAACAATGATGCGAAGCTTGTCATATATTGGACCAATTATAATTTTAAATTCAAGATAGTAATTATTAATTAGCGGTAATATCTTATGGACGTTTTCGTACTTATGAGACGTTTTTTAATAGTTTACACATCAAAGAACAACATAATCAATTTTTTTTCTCATTATAAATTTAGGGTTAGTCATCACTCTTAAACATATCATTCACCTCCAAAATGGGTCTACATATACATGCAAATTACAATTGTATGCATCTTTTAAGGACGCAATTTGATGAGTTTAATCAGTATGTTAGTTTGTAATGCGATGGTGTGCATTTGGGTGCACGTGATGTTACATACTATTCACATTGATGAATAATATCACTCAATATCCCAAAAAATTACCCCAAATTGGTGAATTTTTATGAACTGCACGCGTCCCAAAAAAGGGTGAATTAAATGAACTGTTTTATTCCCTTTCCTTGTCTTGCATGAAAAAGAGAGGGGGAGATTAATTATAATTTAGATTATTATAATTATCTTAATCAGGTCAATCTCTAGATTTATTATTTATTTTAATGGCAAGTTAAACTAAAATCTTGTCCATACATTATTGTAGGGAGGCGAATGGGACGAGCCGGGCTTCCAGGAAGCAGTGAGGAGGGTGGTTGCTGACCTGGCACAATGACATTTTCTTCCCCACCTTTTGAACCAGTTTCAGGTTTTCCAAGGGGTAGGTAGTAGTTATGCCATGCGGGGGCGCACCCCCGGTATTTGACACGGCCAGCCCATCTCCACCGCTCATCAACTGGCCGTCACCTAATCTCGGCCGTCCATTTTTGTTCACACGAAGTAATCATACATGATTTCATGATTCTCTTCTCCTTCCTTGTCAAACGTTCTAGTGCTTACTAGTGGAGTGCCGCCCTTCTGATTTTGTAGCCATAACATAGCTTTTTCTTCTTGGGGATAATATAGCCAATAGATAATTAATTTTAAGTATTCTTTTCCTATGAGAAATATTTGGACCGATTACATACAGTATTCATTTGATTATGTGAGACTCTTACCCGTTTCATTTGCGATTTCGTGACAACCGATGCCTAATTTTACATGTTGAATAGACTAAATCAATATTTCCGATTCCACCACACAAAAGCGATTGGTATTCACTTAGATATTTTGTGCGTAAAATTAGGGTCAAAGTAGAATCAAGCAGCAAAAAAAAAAAAAAGAACTTCGAGCCGTTACGAAGATGCTCAATGCATTCTCAAGTCATAGACAACGAAATGTCATCGTTTCTGTTGGGAATTAGGGGCGAGATTTAGCCGCCGGGAAAAAAATGAAAAAGGGGAAAAAGGAAAAAAAGAGGAGCAAAAAAAGGGAACTTTTCAAAATCCCATCATGTGTCGCCCAAATTGACTGCAACTCGTAGGAGAGGAGACCATTATATGTGAGCGCACCGAACACATGGACAAAAACATGGATGGAACTGAAGATGTTGTCGTTGTTCAAAGCCGGTCAAAAGGTCAAAAGATTGGAAAAATTAACAATGGGGACACTTCTTCCTCGAGTGGGGCCCACCCGCCAGCCACGGGGAAAAAAGTTAATCAAGTTATGACGTCATCTCTCACGGCTTCTTTGTCGAGGAATAATATTCCATGGGTTGGACCCGTGACGTGGCACCTCGAAACGCTTGGCTGTGCGCCCATCTGGGGAATTCAAAAAAAAAAAAAAATTAGGGTCACTTTCCTTGTTTTCCACATACAAATCAAAAGGACTTTCAGACGGCGCTATTGACCGAACCTCCAAAAAAAAGAAAAGCTGACGTCCGTTGTCACTTGTGTTCAAGCACAAATTTAGGGTTTTATCGTCCATTGTCGCAATATAGACCAAAAGACGAAAAGGGCCGATGGAGAGGCAGCACGTATATAAAAAGCATATGAGAAATTCAATTAGGAAAGTTCATACAAAAGCGAAATAAATTGGAGTGGAACCCGACTCTAATACTATATTGCCTTAAGTCATTAGGTAGAAAGAGATGCACCTCTAGTAAATCCTATGAACAAGCGTCGGCGTCGGATTCTTCCGAATTATAATAAATTGGCACAGCTTTTGGTTATAATATGTGAGAGTGCGTGAAGGTCTACATCAGCCTAGGAAAACTCCATCGACGTTAGAAGAAGGGAAACGCTTATGCAGGAAGAGAACAAATGGAGAGAGTTCATTGAATGAAAAAAATAAATAAACAAGTAAAGCCCTCTGTGATGATCCACAAAGTGCTATCATTCTTTTTGTGGAACAATAAGATAATTTAAAGTGACGTACTAAATTACAATATCGTGTTACCAAATTAGATCCTTGTTTTCTTGGAGGCAGGCTAGAATTAGTCATTCATGTCTACCTCAAAAAAGATTGTTGCAGAATCACATCCTCGTAACCCCATTCCGAAAAATAATCTCATTCAGAATTGTATTTCATTTATCAATTCGTCATCGGGATTGCCCTATTGTCATCCATCCTACACATCGCATTTCGCTATATACTATAGTTAGGTTTGCATTTTCACCCAATATGAAAAGCCATAAAATAGGTATACCCTATGATAGCGACAAAAATTTGTGCAGAACATTGTATACAAGTAAAATGTCCAAAAAAGTGTCCCGAGACATTGCACTTGCAAGGAATTTGCATGACAAATTAAATAGGATAATTGTCAAATCATCTCAACTTATTGTATAAATGCCGATTCCGTCCATAATATTTCAATTTTATCAATTTATTCATAAATATTTACGTAAAATTCCAATATAATTATTCCGATCAACTTTTAGGGCGATATATCACTAGATTAGATGGTCGGCAATGTCCTGTGCTTATAAATGCATACATGCATAATATATTAAAAAGTTTTCTTTTTCCTTGTTTGAAGGCATCCTATAAAAAAAAGGTGGTGGATCCCACTTCTAGAAATTCAATTGCGGCACCTTCTTTTATTTTTGTTTTTTAACCCCTCCCGTCTTTTCTACTTTTCTTCCGTCTGGAGTCCACATGTCCCCATCATGAATTGACAAAGTGAACAAGAAATATGATTATGGAAGAAAATTAGGAGCAGCTCCAAAGATGAGGTTTCCAAGAAGCTGGCTCCTCTTGGCCAAATCGCAATCTTTGCGCGGTTTCGAGGAAGCATGCAACTTCAATTTTCTATGGAGAATACATAGTTTTTATTGACCCTCGTGTTTCAACAGTTCACAAAAAGAAAATAAGAGCATTTGAGACAAAATAAGCCAAAAGCGGCAAAGCTTACTAGGATAGTGTAACCTAGGGTTGAGTTTGACTATGTGACACTCAGTCAAATTCTAACCATTCCTAAAGTTTGGTAATTATAAATTTGGACGTGCCTATTATATAATTATTTAGGGGATGAAGCAAAGTCGAAAATTGATTGCATATGCTATGTTAAAGCAAGTGAAGGAGGTTCATGTTGCACGATTTTTTTGGATTTTGTGCTCAATTTAATAGATAAAAGTATCTTTTCTATCTTACTTAGTTTTGAAAGTTCTAACTCAAATTAACAAATCTTCTATCAAATGGATTTCAATCATTGGCATCACATGAAAATCAGACAATTACCCAATCAATCTTTAACCTATTGTATATATGTTAATTCAGTCCTAAATATTTTAATTTTGTCAATTCAGCTTTGAACTTTTTGTGAAATTCCAATATAATCCTCCTAGTCAATTTTCGCTACAAATTGCTTACGTGACGATCTGGTCAATAGAATTTCGCGCAAAGGTTCAAGGTTTAATTTATAAAATCAAAAATTTTATGACTTAATTGACACTCATGCAATAAGTTTAGTCCTGATTAGACAACCTCACCCATAAAAATCAAGCATAAATTTGGATGTTTTTAGAGCATTGTTGAACTATTTTCTGAGTTGAGGAGTACGGCATGGATAATTTTTTTCGCCCAAAAGTTCGGTGTAAACACTAAATATGGAAAAGATGTATTCATCATTTGGGAATTCCTATAGCCGTCCCTCGAGAAACTAGATCTCAAGGATTGATATCAATAGACTTTTGGGTTTGTTTGTTTCCTAAAAAATGAATGGAAAGAAGAAGAAGAAGCTATATCCTTTGATTCGTGTAATGTCTCTTCCGCTTACTGACGTTAATCGCTCCGCCAAAAAATCACTAACATCGACTGCTCATGTGCATGAATGTTTGACCGGAAAAAGAGGTAACGTTCAACAAGGTTGACCGTCGCCAATTGAAAGTGCTGATGTATGCTGGCTTTAGAGCGCAATTACGTAATTGACTGTGGACTTGTTTTGATGACCAGTTTGGAGCCTTGAAAGATAGATACTTATGCGTATACATCGCACTGAAAGAGAGATGCTGTCTGATCATGAAATTGACCAGTTCTGTTGAATTCAAACAGGGGATCCTTGGGGAAAATACGTCGAAGTCCCAGAAGTCAATTGATGCTGCCAGCCTCACCCTGAGAGAGAGTACTAGGGAGAGTGATGTTCGAGTCACAAGTCGAACATTAAAGTATCGATGACTGGCCGGGGAGTATTTTTGGAAAGTTTGACGTCGGTTATCCAATGCGATGTGAAATGGTTAGCGTATACCTAATTAACTCGTGACTCGGCTACTCATCCTTCAAAGTACATTGAATCCAACTCGACTCTTTGAAATCTTTCCCATGATGGGAGCATTTGTGTTGCGTTGCGTTTGGCAATAGAAGGTACCGAAGTTGGTCATTGATTAATGGGGCTCTTGATGTGGACGGATGTTCAGTGAATATGAGGGGCGACCGGAAATGCAGTTACATGAAGCAGGGAAAAATGATCATTCAGATCACGAGTCTTGCCGCAATTCCTGAACCTTTAAGCTCTAGCAATATATTGGATGCAGAATCTAGGAGTTCTTGGAATATTAATATCTCCCCAGACATTTGAAACATTCACATCCTCACTAGAAGGAAAAGAGGGAAGGGGAAAACAACAGTGACAGCTGTGGGAAACCTCGTAAGGACCTCCGTCCCTTGCACTATGTTCCTACCAAAAACGACCTTACCAGCTTGGTTACATGTACTATATTAGCTGGAATTGCTATTCTGTCTATGTATAACTTGAGCTATTGACAGTCAAGTTGCAGAATATCTACAGTAAGATACAGCATAGGAAAGAAACCGTTATGTTACCATGTTACCGCATGCATAATTAGGCTTGAACTGCAGAAGCCAAGTCCTCATCCGTGGAAACTATTTCCTCCGGCTTTTGGCCTTCATCTTCTGCATCTTTAACCACCGTCTCAGCTGTGAGCTTTTCCCTGAGTTTAGTTGTGAGTTCTTCTCGGATGCTCTCATTGCCGTCCAAAAACTGTTTCAAAGTTTCTTTGTTGCGGAAAGTCAGATCATTTAGTCCATATGTTGCCCCAGATTTAGTGACGAATTTGTGCTTCAAAGCAAGATCAATGATCTCTGAATTCCGAGATATCCCCTTGCCAAATTCCAGTTCAAGTTGTACCGTTCTAAATGGAGGGGCAAGCTTGTTCTTCAAAATTTTGACCTGGACTTGTGTGCCTGTAGTCTACATAATAAATTTGGAATAAGCAATATGATCCGAACCCCAATGAAGAATTATTAGAATACAAAGCCCAGAAGACAATATACTAAAATGCTCCTGAAATGACTATGAATATGAGCAATGATATAATTGATCACGCAATTAAAAGACTACTCAGAGAATCCAAACTTGAAGTACAGGAGAATCGAAGTAGAATGATTTATTTCAGCCAACCTCGTATCCGAATAAAGAGAGGCGAAAATGTATTTATAGATCAAATACCTCTTCACCCCTTTTGATAAACCCTGTTCTTTTAATGTTTAGGCGCACAGAAGCATAAAACTTCAAGGCATTTCCACCACAGGTAACTTCAGTGGGTCCACCAAAGCCTCCAAAGGTCGAAATCTTGGATCTCACCTGAAAGAAAATGAAACTCAGTCAGGTAGATAATTGAAAACTTCACTAAAATCCAAAAAGAAGACAAGAAAAACAAGGAAGCATGGTGGGAGAATTCATGGTGTAAAAGACAAGAAAAGGAAGTGTGAAGGGAAAATTCATGGTGGTTATCGCAATTTCCTGTGCTATGATGTGCCCCTATTTTTGTCAGCATACATCTGCCATGACGTTAGGGATTCTTAAACTCTTAAAAGCAGCAACAGGGAACCAACCAGATGGAATACTCAAGCATAGATCCAAGTTATACTTCTGATCAACCGAAAAGCAAGCTTGAACTATTCATTCTAGCTGGAACGATCATATCTCACGCACAAGCATAGACAAAAATATAGTTTGTGCTCTCGCTAGGGGTGTATAAAACGGATTGCCTGAACCAGGAAGCACCTGAAACAGACCAAACTGGCCAGTTTGATCCGGTTCCCGGGAATGTCGGTCTGGTTCCCACTTCCCAAAAGTGGAACCAGTGACTGAGAGGTTTGGTTCCTGGTTCCCCCTTCCAGTTCACGGCTCCAATGGGGAACGGGACTGGACCAATTAACTATACTTTTTTATTTTATTAGTTCTTGAAAAAAGTGAACTAAACACTATTTCGGTCTAGTTTCAAGTAGTGCGAAAAAAAGTACTGGAAAAAAAGTAGAGGGAAAAAATAAGTGATTGGTTCTATTGGACCAGACCAGACCGGTCCTTGGTTCCAATTTTTGGGAACCGGGACCGGACCGGGAATGAAAACATTTTAATAGCTTGGAATGCCCTTAAAGAAAACTCTCATCCATGAAGGTAGTTGAATATGAAAGATTAGCTTTTAACATTAGGAATTTATAACCATGAATACAATTGTCCAATCTCCAGAAGGTATACCTGATTTACAAAGATTAATATAGCTTGTGACAGTGATAAGGAGTGACTCAGTTTCCGAAGTGCCTGGCTCATCAGCCTAGCTTGCATTGCCATGTGAGCATCCCCCATTTCACCATCGAGTTCTCCTTTTGGCACAAGTGCAGCTACCTACAAGTAAAGTTAATTTAATACTCATATACCTCAGCTTGAATTTTAGTTGCATGATAAAAAGAAGATTCTAACGGTTAAAATGGTAGAATAACCCAGTTATTCAAACCTACACCGACATTGGCGCTGCTTCTGTCGTCCAAGTATTGACTTTCTGCAAACGGAATTTCCATATACTATTGATGTAATGGATCTGGCAGTGTTGACTACATACACTTCCAGTAAAGAGGCCTTACACTGTCCACAACAACAACATCTACAGAACCACTCCTTATTAAAGTGTCCACAAGACTCAAAGCTTGCTCGCCGCAATCTGGTTGGGACAGAAGCAAGTTCTCTGTGTTCACTCCAATAGCCTCAGCAAGTGCAGGGTCAAGAGCGTGCTCCGCATCAACAAAAACACAGTAACCTACAGATAATGATTTGCTCACATAAGGCAAAGTTTCAACATGTTGAGAGTCAGCCAATAGGCCTCACTCCTGACTTAACCACTACAAATAAAGAAAAATAATGATTATCCTTAAGCACAGTGCACTATGAGATACTAGTTATTATGATATGCTCCAGTTTAGCACTAAAATAAGGGATTCCAAGAACTATGAATGTGCAAGTCCTCAGATTTCCTTCGTTGCATGTACCAACGAATATATTGCATACTCATTAAATATGCAATTGACACTTTCCTATGCATTCAGACGAGTTTTATCGATAGCAACAGCATACCAATCTGTGCAGTTGTAACATTTCAAAGAAAGTATAATCATTTCATAGTAACAAGCATGGATAAACTGAAGAGAATACGAGACTACTGAATGCATTAAGTGTAAAGCTGAATGAGCTGCCCGTTGAACACATATACACAATGGATAATCATGTTCTTTTTCTTTAATAGCCAGCATAATCAAGAGAGAGACTGTACGAGTTTAGAGAGTCACCTCCTTGCTTCTGTGCTTCAGCAATCACATGTAATGCAAGTGTTGTCTTTCCTGAAGCCTCAGGACCAAATATCTCTACAACACGCCCCTATGGAATTCAAGAAGCATCAATCACGGAACTATTAACATATCAGACATGAGAATTACATATCCAATTTATACTTTCTGTAAGAAATACATATAATTTGAAAGCCACCTGCATCAAATGAACCAGAAAATTTACTGCGTTAAAAGAGTATCCAAGTACCTTTGGAAGTCCACCAATTCCAAGAGCCATATCCAAAGCAAACGAGCCTGTGGAAATGACTGGAACTTGCCTATGAGAGACACATCGACCAAGCCACATAATTGACCCCTTTCCAAAAGAGGAGGTAATCTGATCCAGAGCTTGTTGCAAGGCCAAATCTTTCTTAGACATGTTCTCCTCATTAGACTCCCTCCCATCAGAGGCAGATCTCGTCCTACCTTCGTGCAGGCACAAATTTACCGTTCAGATGGAAAGTACAGCTTTCATGTGTAAACTCAAAGATGGAATGCTCTCTTGATCCAGCATAATCCTGTTTCATTCAATTATCAAGTTGCTGTGACAAACTTTAGTAGATCTCTTGCCCTCCCAGGAAAAAAGAAACATTTTCTTTTCTGAGAGTGCCCTCCAACTAAAGGGAATTGGGGACGCTATATGGTCTAGGGTAACTTACATCTATGAATGACTTATGCATTCTTGATTAATGAATGTTAGGCAGCACTACTTATATTTGCCAATTAGGAGCACTACCTCTAAAGGCACGGCCATAACCATTCAAATTAAGCAACTTGTCATATAACCACGAAATTTTTTTGAGCAATGGACACTAAAGGAGACTTCACTGGTGCAGCCCAAGAGCGTGGCCTCGTCACACAACATAAACAAATGCGAAATCTTATAAGGTTCATCGGAAAAAAAGAACACCTCCGGAAGAGAAGTCACGAAACTGAGAAGTTGTTCTCACCAGCCCTCCCCAACGGCCCTGCAGTCCGAGAAAAAGTAGAATGACTAACCCCAAAAGAACAAGACCACCAATGCAAGAGTGAAGTGAACCCACGACACAGCAATTCCCTCTCCCAGAAAGTATCAGGAGCAGGGACAACATCTGACTTCAGAACAGTGCAAAGGGCATAAAAAACAAAGCATCTCCAAACCCGGTACGGTACAAATCCCCACTCTTTCCAGTCAGCCAAGACCCACCATTACAACCACACGCACGAGCAACCCAAACACAACTTCACCCTTTTCCCCCCTTCTCACAAGCGAGCAACTTCAGCAAGCTCAACCAAAAGAGAGGAAAATTAGAAAAAAGGGTCAAAAGAGCACAATCACATGGACGCAAACAGAGCAAGACCACGGACGCGATCAAATTCAACAGTCAACTGCGGAACGATCACACAGGAAGCTCGAGAATTGTCGAAGTACACGAACAGGGGACAGGAAAAAGATGGGACCTCCGGCTCGAGCAAGAAGCGTCCGAGCGAACAAGCGCCCCGCAGAGGCCTCGCCATCAAGCGATCGCACGCAGGCGCAAGCCCACCATGGAATATCAAGAAGTGGGTTCGTCGAGCTGGCGTCGAAGCCTCGAATTGCCGCCAAAAGGAGGACGACGATGCGGCGATTCGAATTCTACTGGTGGGACGGAGCAGCGAGCCTTTTCGATGCCGTCGATGTTTTCTCCGTGCGGCAAGCGAAGCCGAAAAGGTGAGACTTTGCTGTTTTTCCGTGCGACGAGCCGTAGGATGAACTTTCCGACTGGATGCGGGGTACAAAAGACGGCTTTTGCAAGTACTAAAATGCATTCCCAGTACTAGGATATACGTCGAATTTATAGGTTCAATGAATAATTGCTCGTGTCATGATGATTGATGTGCCTTGTTGCGGTTCCGAAATTGAAGTTGCCATAGGAGCCTCGCAGACGAGGCTTGAGTATGAAATGATGATGAAATTGATAAATTATTAGGTAATTTAGGGACCATATATTTTGAGATTATTTGAGCCATTACATTCAATGAGCCTCACCTAAAAATTGATGGGAACCTTCTAATTTATAGCTTCAAATGGTCTTAGGGACACAAATGCTCGGACTAATATGCATGTTGAGTGAGTTTGCTCCTTAGTAGTCGGCCTCATAGTTAAGGACGCATTTAATAACGTTTTTATTCTATGGAACAATTTTTTAATAGAATTTTTTTTTCTATTATAGGGAACAATTTTTTAATATAAGAAAACGCTTGGTAACTGCACAAAAATTCTACTCCAAAAATATAGATGTGTTTAATAAACTTGTATAATTTTTTTATTTTTTTTATTTTTTAATATTTTTATTATATTTTTCTTTTTTTTTTCTTTTTTCTTCCTTATGGCCGATCGCCGGCCTCGGCCATCATCGGCGACCGACTGACGAGGGCCGACAACCTCACCGACGCCTAATGAGGCTGGCTTAGCTCAGCCTCGCCAAGCCAAGGCAAGGTCGACCTTGCGTCACATAGGCGAGGTCAAGCTTTGCCAATGACCTTGCCTAGCCACCGAGACCACCGGTGAGGCTTGGCCTCACCCAAGCAAAGCGAGGTCGAGCCTCGCCGATGGCTGGGCGAGCTCAAGCTCACCCTCGCCAGGGGTCGGCAAGGTCACCGGTCATAACCGAGGCCGGTGATGGGCCAAAAGGAAGAAAAGTGAAAGAAAAAAGAAAAAGAAAAATGAGAAGAAAAAAAAAGTGTATCGGAATTAATTCCAGAAACAAGAAAAAAAAATTCTACTTTTTGTTTTTGTTCTCAGGAACAAAAAAAATAGTGTTACCAAACACGTTTTTGTTCTTTTTTTTATTTTCCGAAATAAAAGAAAAAAATTTTTTGTTCCGAAAAAGGAAATAAAAATAAACAAATAGGCCCTAAATCCCAAAAGCGAGGATAGAAGGACAAGTCAATGAAAGATGAGGGGTTCGGTCCCAACGGAAAGGGTGGAAAAAACATAATGAAGATCATGTTTCGATTTCTTATTCGGCTCACATAAGATCACCTATCAATGCTCTAAAAACTCTTTCTTCGAAGTAGTGATTACCGGGTCTCGAGCTGGATCGCGACATAATACGAGCTCGTCCGGTGCCGTGCGCAGCTCCGGTGGAGCTACTACAGTCGAGGCCAAAGCCAAGTTTACAAGGCGTCGGAAATGCGTTCGACTGTGCGTGAAAGTGTCGAAGCCATGAATTATCAATGCATCCAGGATGGCATTGACAACTCCATGGCCGTCCTCTTTTTCTCTCTCTTCTGATACTTTTCGTGTCAAACCTTCGGCTGGAGCGACCCCATCCGTGAACTAAGCGCCAACTCACGTGCAATTATTGCTTCCAAAAATAATGTGCGATTATTGCTCCATATCTATTTTCATTTGGATATATTTTAAATCTTCTACATTGTTTTACTTTATTCAGATCCTATGAAGGGCTCTCCCTCTTAGGGTTTTTCTCTCGCTGAATGTGAGTCTTCCTCTACCCCATCAGGTGGTAGATACCCTGTTCTTCTCCCCGATTGAAGGTAGCTTTCGTGCGATTATGGCCATTTATACAGTTTTTCCACCTGACTAATCAAATCCCCTCCTCTCGTGGAACCCAATAATGAAGAAACTGGGTTCCGAAACCCTAATATGGCTGTCTTCACTTCCTCTCGCTTGAATCCCAATATAGCAGGAATTCTCACGGCTGTTCCAATCATTTTAGAATGATTTACAGAGCTCCCTTCATTCCCCACTCAATCCATCTTCCAAACAAAATCCCTAACTATCCCTGATTTCCCAACCCAGGAGTTACATAATTTCTCTTGTAGTCCGGCAAGAAGATCTTCCGTCATGGAGGGTACCCACGAAAATCACCTTCGCTTGTTGACGCTCTGCAAACGGATGGGGGATCTGTGTACCACCGATGAAATCACGGAGCTGCACATCAACATTCCTGAGGTACAAAACCAGACTGATGAGTATTTGTTGTATGGGCAACTATTTTCAAAACCTAATGTAAACTTTCCGGCATTCTGGGCTATAATGCAAAAGGCTTGGAAAGTCGATGAGGTTAAATGTGAGGTGATAGAACCGGGTCGCTTTGTCTTCATATTCAAATCAGAGGCAGAGCGGAAACGAATTTTACAGACAGGCCCTTGGTCGTTTGCTAGTAATTTACTAGTTTTACAAGAAGGAGATCCTACCATTCCCGAGCACTGTTATGAATTCACATATTGTTCCTTTTGGGTTCACCTTGTGGGGCTTCCTCGTGCTGTTCTGTCGGAGGAATGTATTAGGCTGATTGCTGGAAAAATTGGGGAGATAGAGGAAGTTAGAATTGAAGCTCGAAACAACAGTTCATGCAAGATAGGGAAAGTAAGGGTGAAATTAAATTTGCTTTGCCCACTAAAAACTGGAACTATTATTCATGTTGGGGATCGAAACTGGTGGATTGATTTCAAGTATGAACGACTGCCACATTTTTGCTATTCCTGCGGTTATATCGGTCATTATGCAAATTATTGTCCGACCTATCCATATGAAAAATCAGGCCTTCCTCAGGATAAACCAGGTCGTTATGGGTCTTGGTTGAAAGCAGAGGTGAAGACTCTAAGCCCTTGCTGGAATACTTTCTATGGAGAAATCGATTTTACCTTAGAAGAAGTGGATATGGTTCCTGAGACTCCTATTATACCATCAGGGGATGATTCGAACAACAACTCTTCAACAGATGGTAGCCAGGCCATAGTGCTTTACAACCCTACAACACAGCCAACACAAGTAATATCAGCATCAGAAGAACTAATTGCTCAGAAAAAGGGTAAGAGAACACAGCAATATCCGGAACAGCAAGAAGAATCTAAAATTCATGATGCAGGGATGGGGATACAGGTTATAGCACAAACTGGCCCAAAGAAACAAACTCCTAAAAAGCTAAAACGCTTTTCGCCTTATGAGAAAAAGGCTTCTCTGACATCTCTTGTTGATATGCACAATCTTTTGGATACACCAATTCAAATGTGGGAAGGTAGCACAGTAGGGGCTTTGGTGGCTAGCCCTAATAAGCCACCAAGAAAGCCATGAAGGTGTTAAGCTGGAACTGTCAAGGTTTAGGCTCTCCCTTGACAGTCCAGCACTTAAGAGCCCTAGTGGCTCGAGAGAGGCCTAATCTGGTTTTCCTTATGGAAACCAAGAATCAGTATAAGAAGGTGGAGAATATTAAAAGAAGACTTAAATTTTCCTCTATGTTTGCTATCGATCCAATTGGATTAGCAGGAGGTTTGGCCTTATTATGGGATGAATCGGTGCAGATTAACATAGAATATGGCTGTCAGGAGGTGATTGAACTCTCATGTAAAGATGCTGGATCTGGTTTTCAAATGAGGATTTCTTTCCTTCATGCGCCAACTAATTTCCAAGAGAGAGTTTCGCTTTGGAACCTACTTAGAGACAGAAATGGAACTACAACAGTACCTTGGCTATGTATCGGGGATTTTAATGAAGTATTATATCATTGGGAGAAAGTGGGGCGCCGAGTAGTGGAAAGATTTAGAATGACAGCTTTTCGGGAATTTATTGATACCTGTTCCTTAATAGACATTGAGAGCAAGGGATGTGCTTTTACGTGGACAAATAGAAGGGAAGGAGATGAATTAGTTAAAAAACGCCTTGATAGAGCTCTATGTAATCTAGACTGGAGGCTTCTCTTTCCTAGTGCTGAAGCGTTTGTATATCCGGCCATTGGATCTGATCATGGCCCTCTACTTCTATGTCTAGCTCCAGTTGAATCGAGAAAACAGAAATTATTCAGATTTGAGGCTTTCTGGTTGGATAATCCTGAATGTGAAGAGGTAGTAGCCAAGGCTTGGAAGACAGAAACAGAAGATCAGGCAACTATGGTTAGGAAGACAAAAAAGGTTGCTCGGGATTTAAGACAATGGAGCCGAAAATCTTTCCAGAATGCATCACAACAGATAGACCATCTCAAAAACCAGCTCACTCAAATTATGAACAATGCAGATCAATCAGATACGGGTAAGGAACATACTGCCATAGTTGAGAAAATGGGTGCTCTTTGGCGTCAGGAAGAAATGTACTGGGGTATTAGATCTAGAGTACATTGGCTACAATGAGGTGATCGGAATACTAAATTTTTCCATGCCACGACGATTCAGCGGAGACAAAGAAATAAAATTACAATGCTAAGGCTTAAGGAGAATGCTTGGAGTCGGGATCCTCAGATAATTAGACAGCATATCACAGAGTATTATAAAAATCTATACACATCCGTGGGGCCCCGATTCTATCAGCCGGTTCTAGAGCAGTGTCCAATGGTTGTTTCCGACGAAATAAATGAGAGTCTAACAAAGCAAATCACCATGGAGGAAGTTCAGCATGCAGTTTTTCAAATGGGAGCAACCAAAGCCCCTGGACCCGATGGCTTGAGTGGTCTTTTCTATCAAAGTCAGTGGCATACTATCAAAGAGGATGTATTTACAATGGTGGAATCTTTCTTTAATGAAGAAGCCTTTGATCCTGGATTGAACGAGACCCATATTACACTAATTCCAAATGTGGCAAATCCTGAAAGTATAACTGAATTCCGACCCATTAGCTTATGTAATTTCAGCTATAAAATTATCACAAAGGTCATGGCGAATCGACTGAGACCTTGGCTACCACTCCTTATCTCCCCGGAACAGAGTGCATTTGTTGGAGGTCGGCAGATTCAAGACAATATATTCATTGTTCAAGAAGTTCTCCATCAGCTAAGGGTTAAGAAGAGAAGGCGCAGATTCCAAGCGGTTCTGAAGTTGGATATGCAAAAAGCGTACGATAGAGTGGAGTGGGATTTTCTTTGTGATTGTATGAAGAGGATGGGATTTAATGATAAATGGGTGAACCTCGTCAGATTTTGCATCTCTTCACCTACATTTCGTGTCCTTATTAATGGAGAGCCTAGTGGAGCCTTTAATCCAACAAGAGGTATAAGACAAGGTGATCCTCTCTCACCTTATCTTTTCATTTTAATGGCTAATGTCTTATCCCACATGGTAAATAATGCTGTAATGGATGGAAGTTTAAAGGGAATCAGACTGAATCCTCACTGTCCTATCCTATCCCACCTATTCTTTGCGGATGATGCTATTTTCTTCTTGGATGGCACAATTAGGGAAGCTCAGAACCTAGCCAATTTACTGAATTGCTACTGTTTTGCTTCTGGCCAGTCAGTTAACCTCAATAAATCTGGTGTGTTTTTCGGGGCAAGCTGTCCACAGCAGTTAAGAAGTAATATTGCATATGAATTGAGGGTTCCTATATTGGATAAAACTGGCAAATACTTAGGGATACCATCTGATTGGGGCCAAACTAAGAAACAGATGTTTGATTGGATCATAGCAAGGGTTGAGAAAAAACTGGAGGGCTGGAAAGAGCAATTAGTGTCGAAGGCGGGAAAAGAGGTGCTGATTAAGATGGTAGTGCAGGCGTTACCACAATACGCCATGAATATTTTTAAAATACCTATCTCTATATGCAGAGCAATTGAGAGGAAAATTTCAGCTTTCTGGTGGAAGCAACATGCTAAAAAAAAAGGGATCCACTGGAAGAGTTGGGAATTTTTGAAGATGAAAAAGGAACAAGGAGGAATGGGCTTCAAAGATTTGGTTGAATTTAACAAGGCTATGCTGGGGAAACAAACCTGGAGATTAAGTCAAGCTCCAGAAGCCTTATGGAGCAAAATTTTTAAAGGCCTCTATTTCCCTAATGGTAACCTATGGTCTGCCACAAAGGGATCCAAACCATCATGGGGTTGGCAAAGTCTCCTTATAGGTCGAGATGTACTAGAAGCTGATATGAAATGGGAGGTAGGGGATGGCAAATCTATTAATATAAGGGAAGATCGTTGGTTATCGTCAGGAAAGATTGGAGGTCCAGCAAATCAAAATGATCCAAAGCTGGTTGCAGATATTATTGATCCTACTGTGCGTGCATGGAATACTCAGCTTATAAATGATATTTTCAATAGTAATATTTCAGAAGAAATTCAGGCAATCCACCTCAGCATTACCCCCAGACCCGACCATCTAGTCTGGATAGGGCATATCTCGGGACGGTATCAAATCAGAAACGGGTATCACAAATTACGAGAAAATCATGCAATCACCACAGCAAATCAGGCATCCTCCTCATACCAAGTTCCGAAACGATTATGGACAGAAATCTGGAAGCTACAGACTTATCCCAGAATCAAACATTTTATGTGGAGCTTATGTAATGAAGGCCTTCCTACCAAAACTAACCTACATCGGCGTAATATCATACCTGAGCCAACTTGTTCCTTCTGCCATCAATTTCCAGAATCATCTGAGCATCTCTTCGTGCTGTGCCAGTGGACAAAAGAGGTATGGTTTAATTACTGCGGAAATATGGATGTTTCTCAAATGTCTATTACACGCATGGACAGATGGGTAAGCAACTACCTTTTCTCTGGGATCTCAGCACACCAAAAGGCGATCTTTGCGCATCTTCTTTGGCTAATATGGAAGGCCCGCAACACCTTGCTCTTTCAAGGCCGCAAATCATACCCAACAAAACTTATCAGCGAAGCCCTTCTCTCCCAGCAGTTATATGAGAAATGGAATCCACGAAAGGAACCGCTTACCTCTAAACAGGACACATGGGTACCTCCCGATCTGGGTTCGTTGAAGCTCAATGTTGATTGCTCTTGGCAGGGAAGAAATCTCGAGTGCTCTGTCGCTGGTATATGCAGAGGAGCGAACGGGATCTGCATCGATGGCTTCGCGCAAAAAATTTACGCCCAATCGGCTTGTATTGGCGAAACCCTAGCCATCCTTCAAGGGCTTCTGTGGTTGAAGCAGTTCCGAAGTGCTCTGACAGGAACTCAAGACGCACGAACTGAACTGCCCGTAACTCTCTCCAGCGATTGTCTTCAAGCGGTGGATTCAATTATGGGCCGACAAGAACCGTCTTGGGCTTCTCTTCCTTGGGTGCTTGATTGTCGACAAATGCTGGCCCAAATGGAGAATATTCACCTGCAGTTCGAACCGCGACAAACAAACCGGGCGGCTGACTGGATCGCGAAATCCTTTCAAACCGATTCTCTCCCGTCTAATTGGATCGCTACGCCTCCGCATGATCTTTACCTTATTTTATGTTTAGACTTTTCCACTACCTGTAATCCACTGTCTTAGTTGAATCTATGAAGTATCTTTGACCAAAAAAAAAAAAAGATCCTATGAAGGGCATACTTTCTTTTAACCCATCATCACGTCCGAAAACTTTCGCGATATCCGCTTCACGTCTAGTTTTTTTTTATTTACAAATTTTCATTATGGCAAGAAGATGATTTTGTCATTTGCGCTTTTGACAAAATGTAAACTAATGCGCTGAAATGTTCATAATGTCGCTCAATTCCATCCCGTTAGACCAATATCGATTGTTATTACAGTTCCAATTTTTTCATAAAAAAAGAATAATTTAAAAATTATTTTCTAAAAAATAATCATTTAAATCACTTAGACTAATTATTCTATTGACAATCGGCTTACTGATATACTTGTTAATATTGACAATGAAGCATTTAGATACTACATTCTACTCGCAATCTCCTAAAGAATTAGATCATGTTTTATCTAGTGATGAAGTTGAAAAAGTAGATTTTCGATGTTAATTGTTTTTAGTTTTGCACCTTATATTTACCAAAAAAATAACAATTACTCCATAAAATAAAAATTTAACTTCCGCAACGATACAATGAAAGCATTCTTCTTTCATTCTTTCATTTTCACACAAATACTTTTGTTAAATACTTTCGAAATCATTCATTTTCTGCAGAGCAAGTGCATCTCGAGTTAGTAATCATCATCCTAAGGAGATAATTGCGCCCCCATTTCACTCATATCGACATCTCCAACCCAGAGGGGGAATCAACTTTTGGGTCATCATTTTTCACCCTCCGAACAGACAGGGCAGCCAAGATATAAAGGCTTCGAAGTGTCCATAATGTCATCACATTGAATAAATCATGCTCTTGCCCATAATGTCATCATATTGAATATATCATGTTCTTGCCCACCTTGGCAACAGCATGATTTGAATTTTCAGCACTCCATGTCCTCACACTTAAAGAGAACATAAGCAGAGGGCAAGTAAAGATGGGAGTCATGATTTGCTCAAATCCAACAGCAGAGGTGGAGTCCAGAGGAGAGATCCAGAAAGAAATACTATGAATCGACTTTTTAATACCAAATAATCAGCAGTCCGACGATCACAAATACAATAGCACTAAGGAGACATTTCGTTGGAACAAAATTGAAGATACGGAGATCCTAAAAGCAGACGACTTTAAACACATGATTTGCTATCATTTTCAAGTTCCCTAGACATGCTCTGAGCTTTTCGCTGCGCACGGTGTTGACACATAATCCACACCTCCCCAATCAAACGAACGACTATACCACAATAGAAATTTCCCCTCAATCAATCACCCCACATACCAGAAGAGAAACAAACTAGACCGACCAAAACTGCAAACACTTCACCCCCCATACTCCCTCAATTGATGATGAGCCGCTTCAGACTCTTGTGATGATTGCGATCAAGCAATGCATCACTGTTGCTTGCACTCCGGAGGCCTCTCTCCCTGTTGGCCATCCCCAGCCACTGCTCTGGCAGCCTTCTGTAAATTACCAAACACCAGTATATTTAGGATATCAAAGACAAAATCCAGTTGGTATGAAAAGTGAACCAAGTGAAAGTATATGTATAAAGGGAATCAGCATACCTTCTGTCCGGATGACTGCAGTGAATTCCCAAAGTTCATGAAATATGAATAGAAATTAGTTCAGCTCTAATCAGAATTATCAAGCTGTGAGATAATAAGCATATAGAAATACCCAATATCAAACAGAATCTCACCTTCTTTTTACTCTTGCTTGTTGTGTCTTCCTCTTCATCCTCGTCTTCCTCTTCTTCGTCCTCGTCCTCGTCCTCATCTTCATCCTCATCCTCATCCTCGTCAATATCTTCATCCTCATCCTCCTCTTCTAGATCTTCAAACTCTTCTCCTTGAATAGCCTCCCCTGTAAACCATGAGACTGCATGTGGAATGATCTTGTCCCTGATGGTTGACCTGCAAGATGCACACAAGTCAGAAACATAAGTGTGAAGCAACCACAGGAAGCAATCGAACTGTCAAAGCAAGCATAAATCAAAGAGTACCACATTTCATTCACTGCCATTAACATAGGCTGGCTACCACCAAAGAAAGCTAAAATGACATGCAAGCATCTTGGATTAGGACAAGTCATGAGGTACCTACCCAATATCATAATCTTGTTCCATCAGATTTTGAAGTTCCTCAGCCTGAAAAAGAAATAGCACAGATCAAATAAACCTAATGAAAATGAAGAATAAAGCAAATATTGCTTAATCAATTCTGCTGCCATACAGTCTCTTCATCAATGTCTTCATCTTCTCCGGGGACTTGAGGTGGACTGAAGAAATTAAAGAAACTTTCACAACTTTCTGTTTTAGTGATAGGCTTCGCATTCTTTGACCCTTTCTTTGGCTTTTTCTTGAGGAGCTTCTGAGTCAAGCTTTTTCCTGGATACCATTCGATCTCCGTCCTATAAGAACCGAATAGTTTCTGTAAAGATTAGAATATCAAACTGAAGACAAACGATAAAAAGAGTTCTTCTCAGAACCAAAGGAAAACCATACTTCCACTACACAAAAAGAAAAGCCACTTACCCTATTGCTTTCTCCAGTATAGGTTCGTCTTCATCTATCATGTGATAGATCTTCGTCAAGACAGAGTTCTTGAAGTAGGGGTTTGTATCGAAGAAGAACTCAAGTTTAAACCCTTTGGGTTCATCTATTCTACACCACTTAATATCTTTGAGATATTTGAGAGCGCCTTCGTCTCGGTCGGAGATCTGATCAACAAAAGTTAAATGATAAATCTAGTTAGATAAGTAGTCAATATTTGGTGTCAGTGCTTGAAAGAAGCATTTGCAATCTACACACACCTCCTCAGCTAAGACTTCATTGTTTTTCATAGCAGAAAGCCAGAAATTAGGGACTCCTTTCTCTGCAAAGAGAAAAAAGTGGGCATGTCATATAACTTGCACCAAGTGAAAATAATGACGTAGGAGGGTCATCAACTAGATACCTTCATCGGCTTTGTCCTCCTCTTGCTCCTTTGCTGCCTCATTAGTAACTCCTTCAACTTCCACAACACCATTCACAATATCATATCTCTGCATTTCAGCATCCCAACCCCAAACACATAAGAAAAAAGAGTATGAGAGATGATAATTATAAATATGTAGAAAGCTGAGAGAGGATATGAATCAATAAGTAGAAAACGAAAACAATACCTTTGTGTACAGAGGTTGATACAGCTTTTGATATTTCGCTTCCAGTGCAGCTCTCTCCTCAAAGAATTTTGCCTCCAGTTCGTCATGCTGGCTCTGTTCATTTCAAATGCTCAGGTTCAGTAAAACCCACTTGGGCCAATTCACATCTCCTCACAACATGAATGCTTGCAAATAGAAAAAATCAACAGACAAGTAACCTGGTAGAGTTTTTAAAACAAAATCATCTTTTTTAAACCAACTTAATCATTCACGAAAAAGGAATGTTCAAAATTATACAACTTTTAAAGGCCATTACCTCCACAAAAGAAAATTTACGTTAATTAGAGGCAACAAACATTACGCATGTGTCCCCACACATTTCTGTTCTTATCTCACGATTAAGCAATCTAAGAACTCGAAAGTACTTCGCAGGGCTTAAACAATATGAAAATGCTAATTCACAAAGTAGAACAACCAGTAAAAGGCGTAAACTCAAGAAGAAGCGAATCTTAGCAGCAGATAACAAGACTTAGACAGCAAGTTCTCTTTTTTTTCTCCCAATCGACAAGAGGAACATGCCTGGATCTCCCTCAGGACCTCCACGCGCTTCCGGACATTGGGCGCGAGGCTCTCGAGCACATCCGAGTGCTGCCCGGCCAACGTCTGCAGCTTATCCTGCAAAAACACCCCCCACAAAGACAAGTCAGCACCGGTGCCGAAACCCGAAAAACACAAGCCGCCACGAGTTCAAGCCCGAGGCACGAATCGCCACGATCCGACGAGTCACAAACCAAGCAACCAAAGGGAACCCAAAAGAGGCAACTTTCCCCACAGCACGGACAACCGTCCCGGAGAAGCGCCGCAGCGGACAAGACTAAAGTCCCCGCCTTTCGCCCTAACTAAAGTAAACCCACGAAAGGAAAAGGGGAAAGGGGGCGGGCGGAATTCCACTTCACTTCAAACTGACCTTGAGAGCATTCACGAGGCCCGCTCGATCCTCGTCGTTGAGAGCTGCACGCACAGAAGAAGGGAAGGGGGGAAACCAATCATCGTCACATCACGAGCTCGACACAAACAAAGGGCGGAGATCGTTCCGGCGAGCCTTACCGGCGGTGAGATCGGCGACGTTGAAGTTGTCCTTCGCGTTGCTCATGGCGGCGGCGCGCGGCTTGAATCGGGGAGGAGCGAGGCGGCCGCCGGCGGAGGAGCTTAAACCCTAGGATTTGGGAATTGGGCTAGAGAGAGAGAGAGAGAGGGATTTGGGCGAAGAGGAGAGGCGAGCGTGGCCTGCTTTTAAATGATTAAATCTATATCTCCTCCCCCTCTTCCTCCTCCTTCTTCTTCTTCTTCTCTTCTCTCTCTCTCTCTAGAAACCCTAATTACAACCTGGTCTATTTATGGAACGGTGAGGCGGATTCCCCTTCTAATTACGTTCCGATTTTTCATTTTCATTTTGGTACATTTATTAATTTTCAGATTTTTCATTTTCATTTTGGTAATATTTGTTAATTCTCGGGTCGAATTCAGGATTTTTATTTCTACTGATGGGTTTCTTTTATTTTTCGGTATTTTTATTTCTTTTGGAGGGGATTGGGCTTGAAGGCCGCTTGGGGAAGTTTATTAATTTTAGAAAAGCCGTAATGGGGGAAGAGGGATTTTTTCCTTCATTTATTCACAATTTGGTCGTAGATTTTCCATTCTCGATATTCCCGTTCTAGTCCATAAGTAGATTTTTGTTTCCATTAAAGGGTCTCTAAATAAATGAGAAATCAATTCACAGGATTTGTTCAGAGTTGCCTAATGAAGAAGGCTCGGATAGGTAAACCAAATCTCGAATAATTAATTGAAGCAATGCACTTAGTGAAGGAATTAGGTGATTTTTGTAAATTTTCGAAAGATTTTGGCAACATTCATTTTTCAATTTTGCTTTGTTGAACTTGATCTCTCAAAAATCGGTTGAAAATACTAGAAAAGAAAATAGGAGGAGAGAAGGGTTTACTCTGTTTTACTTGTATATGACGAAAATCTATGCTGGCATTTGTTTGCGATATCGATTTTTTTTTTTCAGAGCGATTTTTGTAATTTAGGGGCTTTCAATAAATCTATTTTTTTTTTATGAGAGATTGCAAAAAGTTCTCTATGCAATGACATAGCTATACCATTTTGTGAATCCGAAGTCCCACATCTTCTCAACTTAAGTCGAGTAAGTATAGATCCTTGCCCGATAAGTGTAAATTGAAGGGTCATTGATTAGGGTTCTTACCTGGATCAACACCTTGAGGATGGATGTTCGAACAAAACTTAGGTCAAAAATCAAGTGTTCACAAGGGTCATGGTTGTCCAACGTGTCCCTGGAGCCACGATTGGGGTTGTCCCGAGCCCGCTCGCCCGTTGTGGTCCATGATTGCTCGACATGGTCATTGTGAAGTTCTCCAATTTCCACGATCTAAAACAAACGGAAGATCATATGTTTATATGAACAAGAACCGACAAAACAAAAATTCGAAAAGAATTTCCTGGCTGGTTGTAACTTGGGACGCTATATATATATGTCGAGAGCAATTATCGTGTTTCGTGAAAGAACGATTTCTCGTTTAGCCGTCTGCCTATACGTTATATATACACAAAGAGCGGCGACCCTATTTCACGAGTTCACTATTTAAAATGGATCAGATCAATGTATTCTCGGCATTTTTTCACATTATCAGTAAGTAGTCCTCCCAAAAATTCCTTTTCCATTACTAGGCTGATATTCACATTAATAAGAAACTAACACGAATGTTAAACGTAAGCAATGACGTAAGATTATTATGACTAATTGGTTAAATTATACATATAGTCCGAGAGCTAGATTAAGTAAGTATCAAAAATTTATGGACCATATTGAATAGACTAAAAGTTTATAGACAATATTGCATATTAGGATAAAATTCAAGAATCACAGTGTACAACTTTAAAATTCAATGACCACATAGCATATTGAGCCAAAGATGGGAGATCATTTGTGTCATTATTTCCATCTAATTTCATCTTCAAAAGTACTCAAAAGACTGCAACCAAGTTAAAACAAAAATGACCAGTGCCATCGGCGTTCATACAAGTACTGAAAAGATCATTGTTCTTTAGCATTCTCCATAATAGTCTGCAGACTCCGGACACGTCCTCCGATGTCAATTTGATTGCACAACCGACACCCATTAAAACTCTAGAGGATAGCAACGGCCAATCGTCTCCGCATCATTTTCATTACAGAGCAAAAGGGAGACGCCTCTAATTCTGTAGACCTTATCTACGGATGAATCGTCGTTGTCGCTTTGCGGCGTAGATCGCATAAGATCCGAGGTAAATAGGAAGCCACAGAAGACTGAACCCCGACGACACCAACGCAGGACCTACTGTCGTTTGCACCGACAAGAGAAGTAAGCGGGGTAGGGACAGGGACTCGTGCAAGAATGGAGGACAAGCAGTTCACCTCACAAAAGGAAAGCGATGGTTTCAGGATCATGCACATTCGCTGGATCAATCAACCCCTTAAAAGACATGCGGTGTAGAGCATGCACCAAACAAGTTGTTATTTCCTGCACGGTCGTGCCTAGCATTCTGGAGCAGGTAGCAGTCAATTTGTACAGAAAACTATCCTTAAATTAGAAAACAGACTCTCACAGACCCTAAGTGAAACGATATGCAAAAATTTTTTAAGGAAACTCTAGAATAGTGAAAGTAATTGAGACTGCCGCGACCGAGTTTAACTGGGTAGTCTTGTCGCCTCAAGCATTTGCATCTTCGGGGGTGGATTCATCTGCTTTGCTGGGAACAGCTTGTTTCTCAGGACTTATGACACGTCCAGTAAGTGGATCAACAGGACGCATGTCCCGTGGCCCACCCTTGCGTCCCATTGCCACCATGGGTGGAGGAGGCAGGAGACCAGCTCTGAAAAGAATGCGTTGGACGGGGTCCGAAGGTTGAGCGCCAACCGAAAGCCAATACCTAGATGAATCAGAAGATATTATAATCAAGCATGATCGAACAAGTACATTGGCATGAAATTAAGGAAACTTACAGAGAGAGAAGACAATCAAAACAAAACAAAAGAGAACCCAAGCATATGTGCACATATATACAGAGAATTGTGGAACAGGAGAACTATTAAGAGAGCTATCGCCCTTTCTAGCTCCACACGCCCAGAATAATTTAAGTCAGATAATGGAGGATATTTACAACACACACACATGGGCCTCACTAGGAATTAACAAAATATCTATTTGCCATCCATGCCTACTGATAACCAAGTTCCCAACATAAAATCTCAAAGATGCACAATGAAGGGAAAGCTTAGATTTGACAAAAAAGAATTTCTTATGCCCCTTAGCCTTAAAGCAGCCTCGGAGTAAATACTCCAGGCAACACATCGAAATCTCGAAGCTGAGCAAGGCATTTTTAGATATGAATTCCTAGGTTTTCTAAATTCTTACACAAAACTATTAGAAACAAGACAGAGAGAGGGGATCTCAGTTAGACGCATGTCATGGTTGGCTAAGCATCGGCCAATCTAAGTATACACGGAAGGAAGCACCTACAGGTGCATCCTATTTGTCAAGAAGAGAAGCTGCATTCGTCAGCTCAAAACATCTGAAGAGGCAAAAAGCCATTCGGCACTTGTAGGGGACATAAATGAACAAACCTGTTACCTAAATAATAAAGGATATTATTGCTATGCAAGAACTCTTGAAAGAATCAACCAGATTAAGGGTCACACTGCTACTCAATGCTAGAGAACTAGATGACTGTACCCAATAAAGAGGAAAAAAGGCAGAAGACTAATGAGGCCTATTGGGCGTCACCAGGAATTCCAACAACATTACTGCCTCAAGTGCAAACCACTCCAGCAATGTTCTAGATTGTGATCAATCCAACTACTTCAAACATACAGATATCAATTGACAAAGCAAAAACGAATGGATAGAGGAGACTTACTTCACTCTGTCAAATTTGAGACCCATCCGCTTTCCACCATCTTGACCTACTCATACCCAAGAAATTCCAGAGCAATTAGCAAATGGTCATCATCCCCATCATCGTCAAGTCTAAAAACAAACATGGATTGACAAGCAGTCATAAGATACCAATCTTCATATGTTGGTCCTCATTCTCTAATTTTCATTTGCTTCAAGGGCAACAACTTCCACTCATCAAAAACATAGCGATCGGATACAAACAACCGAAAGATAACAAAATGACATAATTTTTCCATGCATTGGACCCTGCCAGGACTTGTAATAGGGAAGCGGGAGATGGCGAGTCGAGTTCAAGAAGTTCCAACGGAACAGAGGTGAAAGTTGCAAGTCAAATTTCTTTGAGGAATTCCATCGAACACTTGCCCTATGCCCACACAATATGATGAACATAACTAAGAACCTCAACCACAAGCAAATCGAAAAAAGGGGAAAAAAATACTAATACAGCAATGAAAAGATTCGCAGCTCTTTTTTTTTCTCTCTTCTTCCAGATTCATGCAGTTTCGATACCCAATCAATGAGCTCCGACCTTCGCTATCCAAACCAATCGCACGCAGCTCGCTCGTACTTCCTAACCCAGATACTCAACACTTCCCTCATTACCCACCCAATGAAACCCGACAGAACCCACCTGAGAATATCGCCGGCGGGCGCTCTTTCTCACCAACCTAATCAAATTCAATCAACCGTTCGACGAACGAACCCACACGCCGCGAACTCCAGGCACTGCCCACGAACCCACCATCGCTTCACCGTCACCCAGACACGAAAAGAAGAGGAAAGAGACAGAGAGGAGTATACCGGGCAAGGGGTTGTAGTAACCCAGTACTTCGAGATGCTTGCCGTCGCGAGGAGATCTGCTGTCAGCGGCCATGACCCGGTAGAAGGGCCGGTTCTTGCATCCGAACCTCGCCAACCGGATCCGAACCACCATCTTTTTTCCGTCTTCTTCTTCTCCTCCTCCCCTGCTTCCCTTCGCTTCGCTCGCAAAGCGAACCGAGTGCAATCGCGGTCGCTCTGTCGTGGTGAAAGTCGAGACCCAACGGAGGATTGTAGGGTTTTAAGGTATCACTCGCCATTTCCCATTCCTTTACTTCTTTTTACTTTTTCCACGTGCGATTTCCTTAGGCTTCTTATAATGAATTTTGAAGAATTTGCGATGCATCTAAGGGCATGCATAATAAAATTTCTATTTCACAATTTCTCTGTTTTTCTGTTCCCCGGAACAGGTTTAGAACAGAAATCTATTTGATAACGCAATTTGATTTCTCTATTTCTAAAACAGATTTCTATTCCAGAAATAGAGAAATTGAAGAAATCAAAAGCTGGAATTTTTAACTTTTGAAATAGAATCAGAAACTGAAATCAAACCATATAAAATAACATTACACTTTTTTACTAACTTAATTCACTCATAACCACAATTTCACAAATTATTGCTAATTTTATTTTAATATTTTGCTTATGTTTTTTTTTTTTTGCATTTTTTTAATAACTTCCTCTTTAGGATGAAAGGCAATTGAATGGGTCCTCAATTTTAAAAAACGACCAAAGTTCTTAAATGCTTACTTAAAAACAATGGGGCTCTTTCCTCCTAGAAAAGGCACACGTATGGCCAGTTGAAGAAAAAGTTCTTACGTAATAGATGAATAAAAAACATGCCTAGAAATTTAACCTTATTTTTTTACGGATTCAAAATTCTTGCAAAATCAAAATAATTAGATTGTTACACAATCTTGAATTTTAATTTGAAGGCAAGAGATTCATGAGAATCTCTCTCTTTGCTATGCAAGGGCCATTAAAGGTTCAATGAGCAACAATAAAGAAATTAGGGATGAGCAACGAGACTGATTCAATTCGAGAATAAAAATAAATCGACCTTCCCCCGATTGGTTCCTAACCATAAACGTTACTTTAAGGTAGAATTATCATATATTCTTTTACACCATTAATTTTATTTTATTGATAATCTTGTATAATACTAGTTTTTGATAAAATGACAGGGATGTATAGGCGCCATTGATGGCACCCATATACATGCTTCCATAGTACTTGTCTGAACCTACGCAGGATGAGCTTGCAAATGATACATTGACCGAGGAGGAAAACCAAATAAATACGCTTAGGAAAACAATTGTTAATAAAATGGCAAGGGATAATAATATGCCGGCAATTTTATGAAATTCGATGAAATTGTATTTTCAACTTTTGTAATGTATTAGTATTATTTCAACTATTATTTTGTATTTGAGGATTTCCTATGTTGTTATCTAATCAATTTATATTCCTAGAAATATAAATTTTGTTCTATTATCAAACGGATTTCTGTTTTAGAAATAGAAATTTTGAGTCATTATTAAACGGGTTTCTTTGCCCAGAAACTTGTCCAGTAAATAAAAATTAAGAAATTGATTTCTGGCCAGAAATTAATTTTTGTTTCAGAAATTTTGTCATGCGCGGCCTAAAAGAACCACCCACCAAGAACTAGTTCTAAAATATTTGAATCGAGCCTCGCCCATTAATTTCTTGGATCCACCCAGAACTGAATCATCTTATCAATTCGATTCTTAAGTGGGTCTATGGAACCGATCCTTAATCCCAATAAAATTTGTTTGATTTTATATTCGAGTTGGATTGCAAGCCATTTATTTTAATTAAGAATTGAAAATTATAAAGAAAAAACAAATAAACAATACTCATTAGTTAAAACCTTAATTTATTTTGAATGGCATGGTGTGATCCTTTTAAAGTTTCTTGATACTGGAAACAAGTGAAGAATTACACTCCACGTTAAAAGCCCTAATCTCACAAAAGTTAAAATATTAATTGTTTGATTTATCTTTTTTCAACATCAACCTAATTTAATCATGGGATGGTTAAGAAAAGGCTTAATTATACTCTTAAAATGACCCATTAGCTCTTATGGACATGTTTTGATTGGTTCTTTCATTCCTCTACATATATTTATTTTGTTTTGGTTGAAAAAGTAAGTAAATTGATTATTATAATGAAAAAAAGAAAAGTAGGGGGTTAATCTTTATTACACATCCAAGAACAAAATTAATCAATAATGCGTAATAACTTCAAATATATATACATATATATTTGCTCAAAAAATTAAAAACAATTAAGTATTTGAAATGGCATTTATTTTTTAATATATATATGTTGGTCCGATTCAAGTGAGTGGACGGGTGATTCCACACCTAGAATCGAGAGCCGAACCGACACTTAGTGGTTCCGCTAAATTGGAATCGGGAATCAAATCGGCCCCCTAGGAATCATCAATTCTGGTCCAGTTCTGAGTGGTCCGAGTGATTCCTAGCTCTTTTACACACCCCTAAGCAGCAATTGATGTTGAAGGACGGCGGAGGATAATGGGCAGCAACAGATAGCAAAAGATGGCTGCAGTGAAAGATAGATGACAGAGCATGGTGGCAATAGATGGTAAACAACGTCTAGTGGCAAGTGACAGTCGATTAGTAACGAGATTTTTCATTTTTATTTTAAAAATAGAGAAATAAAAAAAATTACTCTTTAATTCTGTTTCAAATTTATTTTTGGAATAAGAATTTGTTACAAAAATAGAAAAAGAAAATTGCGTTATCAAATAGATTTTTGTTCCAGATCTATTATCGAGAACAAAAAAATCATGTGTGCCTTAAGGACACAAATGATTTCCATTCTATTTTTGGATACAATTTCCGGTCAAAATAGATTTTTCTAATTTTATACAATTTTGTTTTGTGTGGGTGAGTGGAGGATGGCGATTGACAAAGGACGGTGGCTAGTGGGACAAGTGGGTAATGTTGAGTGGTAATGAGTGGGCAATTGGCTAATAGTGAGGGCAAACAATGAGAAGAGTGTTTATTTTTCATTTATGTTCAAGAAATAAAAGTAGAAATTTTACGTCTTATTTCTATGCTAAATCTATTTTTGGACTAAAAATTTGTTTCAAAAATAGAAAAGTGAAATTGGATTACTAAACAAAGTTCTATCCCAAATCTATTATCAGGAATAGAAAAAAAATCTGACCAAAATTGAATAATTATCATAAACATTCTAAATAGATCAATACTTACAATTGTTGAATTATAATCGTTTTCATGTCATGTGTAAAATTTAAATTTCTAGATGGAAAGGAGCGACAAAATGAAATGGAAACAAACAAAATGATGACCATCGCATAATGTCGCTCATCAGTTATATGCGAATTATATTATCAAGAATTATAATCATGATTTTTTGTACCAATTTCTCCCTATTTTTTTTTACTGAAAAATGAATAATTTGGAAAAAAATTAAAATATTTTTATCACTCACAAAAATATTGACACATAAATTATTGTTGATAATGAAAAACATTTCTTGTTGATTAAATATTTCAATTGATACAAATAATTAGTTTTATCATTTTTTTGTAAAATAAATAACACCTTACACATTGCTAATTTCCTCGAAATAGATCTATTTGTTGTTGGATCTATCCTCTATTATATTGAATTTACTTTTATATGTTGTATAGTTACTCTTACTCCCGAGTTAGTTGAGCCTATGGTACTATACTTACATTCCCATGTGGTTACATTTCATTTAAGTAGAGTGCGACGTTCAAAATTTCTTTGGTTTTGTTGGGTGGGTTGGGGGGGGGGGGGGGGGAGAGAAGCCATATGAAATTCTAAATTATGCCCACTCTGCAATTATCTTAAAAATTTTTATGACATCAAAAATTTTAAATTTATATGTTTTGACACATTTATTTTTTGTCAAAATTCTTTTGATGCGAAATGTTAAAGATCTACTTGCAATATGAAATTCTAAATTATGAAATTCTAAATTATGCCCACTCTGCAATTATCTTAAATTTTTTTATGACATCAAAAATTTTAAATTTATATGTGTTGACACATTTATTTTTTGTCAAAATTCTTTCGATGAGAAATGTTAAAGATCTACCTGCAATATGAAATTCTAAATTATGCCCACTCTGCAATTATCTTAAATTTTTTTATGACATCAAAAATTTTAAATTTATATGTGTTGACACATTTATTTTTTGTCAAAATTCTCTCGATGAGAAATGTTAAAGATCTACCTGGACACTAAAAAGTAAATAACGTTGATAGGACTTATACGCGGCTTAAGTAAAAAAAAATAAAATAAAAAAATATATATAATTCGTAGTTTTCTATGGGCGACGCAATTCCCACTCGTGGTTTTCTATGGGCGACGCAATTCCCACCACAGCCGCATCGCTGTTTGGAAGGACGGTGGTCACTCCCCCAGTTTCTCATCGCTCATGTCGAGCTCCAGCCTGAAGGCCTCCGGCGACGCTCCGGCGTCGTCCTTCTCCTCCGGCCTCGTATACAGATACGACGTGTTCCTGAGCTTCCGTGGCGAGGACACGCGCAACGGCTTCACCGGCCACCTCCACGCGGCGCTCGACCAGCGAGGGATCGACGCGTTCCTGGATGAGGAGGAGCTCCGGCAGGGCGAGGAGATCGCGCCGGCGATCCTCGGAGCCATCGAGGAGTCGAGGATCTCGATCGTGGTGTTCTCGGAGAACTACGCGTCCTCTAGGTGGTGCTTGGACGAGCTGGTGAGAATCGTGGAGTGCAGGGATACGATGGGGCAGATGGTGTGGCCGATTTTCTACAAGGTGGATCCATCGGAGGTGAGGAACCAGAGGGGGAGGTACGGACAAGCGCTAATCGATCACGAGGAGAGGTTGAAGTCGAACGGCGGCGATTCGGAGAAGGTGAAGAGGTGGAGAAAAGCATTGACCAAAGCAGCTGACATATCTGGCTGGCATTTAATTGACGAGTAAGGCTACCATTTAATCGTTTCTGAGTATGCGTACTGTTTGTTTTTTCGCAAAAAATTGTGTTTTAACTGTTGATTATCGAATTTCACTTATCCCTTTGGCAATAAATTTATGATAATGATTATGTATAGAAGGGGAAAAATTAATTCATGCTAATTGGAGCAGGAAAGTCTATGTATTAGGTTTTTTCACAAGCCGGTCATGCATTGAGTAAATAATCAAGCAGGTGGACGGCGTCCCTCTACAAGCCCATTAAGGCTTGCACCTTACCAAAAAGGAGGAAAGGGAAAAAATTCGTTGTCTTAGTGATCATCTGTTTATTGACTGAACATAAGGCTGACTGAGTTTTATATGATTAATTAGGTTTTGAGAAATTCGATTCCCCTACCTTCTTTTTTAGGTGCCAATTGCTAAAAACTGAATTTAAGCTGGTCTATAGCCTTTGAGATATTGACTGCGGTTTGATCTTATTGGAGATCAACTTAGTACTCCTTGTATCAAATGTCTTTGAGTCTCCTTGAGTATTCTCAGTTGGCTTTATGCTTTGAATCTACCAGGCGTGAGTCTAATGTCATTCAGAGCATTGTCAAGAGAGTATGGTCTGAGCTGAATTGCAACCAGTTACATTTCCCCGAAAATGTGGTTGACATGGATTCGCATGTGTCCCATATGCATGCTTTGCTAAACATGGAATCAAATGAGGTTCACATGGTCGGAATTTGTGGATTTGGAGGAATAGGGAAGACCACTATCGCCAAAGCTACTTACAATGCTCTTGCGCACAAATTTGAGCGTTGCAGCTATCTTTCCAATGTTAGAGAAACTTGTGAGAAATCTGCAGAAGGGGGCCTACTTCAGCTTCAAGAGACACTTCTTTCTCAACTAGTGTTGGATGATAGTCTTAAGCTCAGCAATGTCCACAGAGGTATGAGCATAATAAAGAGTAGACTTTGCAAAAAAAAAAGTCCTTATTGTCATTGACGATGTGAGCCAGTTGATCCAATTGGAAAAATTAGTTGGAGGGCGAGATTGGTTTGGTTGTGGAAGTAGAATCATCATAACGACTAGAGATGAACATTTACTGGCTGCCCATCGTGTAGAAATAATATACAAGGTTCGACCGCTAAATGATTATGTGGCTCGTAGGCTCTTCTGTTCAATTGTTTTCGAGAATATTTTTCCTCCTCCAGACTATCAAGAGCTTACATATAACATAGTGGATTACACCAAAGGACTTCCTTTAGCTATTACAATTTTGGGTTCTTTTCTTCGAGGTAGAAGCTTACTTGAATGGAAAAGTGTGATAGATAAATTGAAGAGAGTTTTCAATGGAGAAATCTTCAATGTGCTGAGAATAAGCTTTGATAGCCTAGATGATTATGAGAAGGATATTTTTCTTGACATCGCATGTTTCTTCAAAGGAGAGAGTGCAAGTTATGTGAGACAAATTTTGGAGAGCTGTGATCTCTACACGGATGTTGGAATTGCTGTTCTTATAAACAAGTCGCTCATCACTATTGAGCGTGGCAAGCTGGAGATGCATGATATGATTCAAGAAATGGGAAGAGAAATTGTTCGGAGAGAATCTCCCAAAGAGCCAGGGGAGCGCAGCAGATTGTGGTTCTACAAGGATGTGCTTCATGTGCTAACAGAAGGCACGGTAATAAACTAAGTCACGATCTTTTGTTTTTGACAATATTGATGCCTATTTGACCTCTTCCTAACATAGAAAGTGTACGGACATTTTTCTTCTAAGCAAGATAATGGCCTGATGGATCACATTTTCTGCATCCCACCCTGAGATCTAGGGTTTGTATAGTTGACCTATCCCCAGAAAGGAAAATATGAAAAAAATCTCTAGGAACTTAAATACCGCGTTTAGTAATGATTTGAGGTGATTATACAACTCAAGCCTCAAATGCTAAAGTAAAAGCAAATTCTGGAAGCTAAGAACTTAGGGCACCTGAAGCACACCAAATCTTATTTGTTACTAGTTGAGTCCTCACATAACCTATACATCTTTGCACTTAAATTGTCTGCTCATATATGGCTGCCAGGGAACTAATAAAGTAGAAGCAATAATGCTGAAGTTGGCTGCTCCTGAAGAAGTATGCTTTAGCGCTCAAGCCTTGACAAACATGAAAAGGCTCAGGTTTTTCTTAGCTCAGAATGTATACCATTCAGGTGATCCCATATACTTTCCTGCTGAATTAAGATGGCTGGAATGGCCCTATTACTCTCTACCATCTGCGCCATTCTATACAGGCCACAAAAAACTCGTACGTCTAGACATGAGACTCGGAATATTAGGGAAGGGATTCAAGGTACATACTTGGCAATATTCTCTTCTGTCAAGATAAAAGATAAGACTCTGAAGATCTTGAAAAAACTACTTACATAATCATTCATTTACTGTGCAGCTTTTTAGGAATTTGAGGTTTGTCAATTTCAGCCACTGTACATTGCTGAGTGAAATTTCAGATGTATCGTCCTTCCCAAATCTTGAGAGTTTGGATCTCCAAGGGTGCACTAATCTTGTTGAGGTTCATCAGTCTCTTGGGCATCTGGACAAGCTCGTATATTTGAACTTTTTGAACTGCTGCAATCTTAGCAGTTTCCCAAGCAGTCTGAAGTCAAGATCTCTTCAAAATCTGATTCTTGGAGGTTGCTCAAAGCTTTCAAGGTTTCCAGATATTCTTGTTCAAATGAAACATTTGACAGAACTTGTGGTTCATGAGACTGCCATCGAAGAACTACCCTCTTCTGTTGCTAATCTCGCTGAACTGAAAGGGTTGTATCTAAAGGACTGCACGGACCTTAAAAGCCTTCCCTGTAGCATCTATACAATGCAGCATCTTAAGCGTATTTCCATTGATGGTTGCTCACAACTTAGCAAGTTACGGGAAAGTTTGTGGGGATCGAGTGATTATACCAATTTTTGTTCCCCATTAGCCTATCCGAGCGTAACATGCTTGGAGATGCAAAGATGTAGCTTGTCAGAGCTTAGTTTCTTGAAAAATCTTCAATGGAGTTGCTCATTGACAATTTTAGATCTGTCAGAGAACAAATTTGTCAGCCTTCCTACATGCGTCAGTCAATTTACTAAATTGCAGTACCTTTATTTGACACATTGCAAGCTTCTTCGGGAGATTCTTGCTCTCCCGCCTAACATTACATATTTACTTGCCAAAGGTTGTGAATCGCTTCAAACGTGCACAGGCTTATCCAACATGTTACGGTATAATCGAGATGAATCACCTTGGCTCACACAAATTGACTTCTCTGGCTGTCATGAGCTGATTAAGGATCAATGCTCAAGCAATTGCAATATGCTGTCAATTGAGGTATCTCTCTCTCTCTCTCTCTCTCTCTCTCTCTCTCTCTCTCGGTGTGCACGCACATGTTTCTGTCTCAAGTGTAAATATTTCGCGTGGCAGGGATTGCTCGGAGAGACTTGGATTTACATTTTTCATCCAGGAAACAAAATCCCAAGGTGGTTTAACCATCAAAGCACGACAGGACTCATAAGGTTTCCTGTACTTTCAGAATCATACCAAGACATAGCAGGCTTGGCCTTTTGTGCTATTGTCGGTTCATCTAATCGGAAGGAAGTCGGTATTTCATGTGAGGTCCAGTTGCTTGTCGACGATCAAGAAACTTATGGTTGTGTAGTTTGTTTTTCCTCGTTAGAGTCTGATCATGTATGGCTCTTATACGTTCCACGGCGAATAATGTGGGGATTGGATGCGAAATTGCGGAGTCTCTGCAGTCAATTTACAATATCGTTCCAAGTATCAGGGGGGACTCTAAGAAGCCGCGGGGCACATTTGGTGTACAAACAAGGAAAGCAACAAAATGACTCAAGGATGAAAACATCGATCCTCTGAATGCGAACAAGAACCTTACAAGTTCTTGGGTCGAAGACGCAAAAGGAGAAATTTTTTTCAAGACTCTTGATACCATTACTATGACTTGAAATTAGCTTGTAAGTTATTGTAGGGGATTATATCAATGCCGTTTCGAGCGGCTTCGATTGTGTGTTTCCTCATAGCGAAATTATAGCTTGCTGCTGTGTTATTCTTTACGCTCAAGATTATGTGATCATCTTCCATCCATCTTTTCCTCACTAAGAAAGTGCAAAAAAGTTCCTGTCTAGTAAATATTCCTAAATTTACTTGTCGCCTCTTAAGAAAGAGAACCCAAGGAACCAAAAAGGGCTTTCAATCGAGAACTAAAATTTACAAATTGGCCCAATCCTTTTGCAAGAAATTACACGACTTTGGTTTTATAAGGTTATGATGTACTTAGTCATAAAAACATTTTTGTCGCTATTTCTGTTTTTTTGCCCATCTCTAATCTTGGCCTTAAGATGGATCGGCAACTGCTACTGAATAGTCATGAGAATTGTGGTTATTTTGTCGACGCGTCTATGGTTATTTTACTCGGAACTGATCACTTTCGAGTTAACTAATCTATTAGGTGAGGCATTAAGGGATAAAAACGCGATAGGCTAGAGAATTTGATTGGAAATCGATTGCTCGACCGTAATAATCGATAAGGGTCAATACGACATCGTTATAATTGATTAGTGATCAGATATAGGTCGATTCGACGGAAACACGTAATTGAATTGCGGGTGATTCCGCATGATTGCGAAATTCGCGTCGAACGCCACTAACCTAATTTTCTGTTGATTTTGTACTCGAGACACGTAATTGAAACTTTGCGATTTTACGACAATCGAGAGTCGCCTATGAGTCGAAGATGCACAAATGTGGATCGAAAATTATCGACCACGGATCGAACACGCTAAAATCCCCAAAAGCTACTTGGTAGGTTAGGTTGTACTAAAATCGCGTTTAGTCGATTTTAACAATGAATTTGAGTTTGATTTCGGGAATTGAATGTTCAAGCATGTCACGATTTGTTTTTAGGATATCGTCTCATCTTTCGAAGAAATTCCGTCGAGTCTGTAATTTTGCGGAAAAATCGGTTTTCGGCAAAAAGAGAATAAAGAATTCGGATGGGCTACTTGAAGAGACTTTTTGGCCACCACATGCCTTATTTTGTGAGGAATTGGAGGGAAAATAACCATTGGAGGAGGGATTGACTTCTTGGTTGAAGACTTTGAGGCATTTTCACTTGAGTGTTTGATATTTTGAAAGGCTTGTGAGTGGCCAAGCAATTGACTTTCACTTCCCTCTCTTCTCTCTCAATTTTCCCTCATTTCTTTAGGCGTGAGCCTCCCCTTGCCGCATGGCTATCTTCTTTTTCTTCCTCTATTTCTTTTCCCTTGCTCTCATTCTCCCTCACGTCTCCATTCTTTCCCCCTTTGCTAAATGGTTCTGTCCATTTCCCCTTTGCACCATCATCGCCAACCCCAACTTCAGTAGCCCCACACCAGCGACTCCTCAATCAACTGCTTGCACCATCATGCCCACAGCCTAGCAACTCGTCTAGTCCACCAAGCAGCCGACTAACAGCTCCTTTACCACACGTCTCCATTGAACATCAGCCCAGCTCCTCACGTGCAGTGACAAATTGCCCGTCCCACCTCCAATTGGTTCGCCAACCTCAGCCGCACCGAGCCATCGGGACCAACCAACCCAACCTTCCACAGAACCGAACCAGCCACTAGCCGTGAGCTTGTGGGTTGTTTTCCTTCGCCGTTAGGCCTCCATTGGAGACACGATTGTCTCAAGTCTTCATCGCCTTCGCGTCACCGTCGCTATGAACCCGCTATCATCCTAATTCGATGTGTTAAATCTTTAATCCTTGATTAGATTGTTAATTTCACTTAGGGAGTTAGATTAATGCTAATTAGCTAAGTTAAATTAGTATTAAGTGAGATTAGCCTTAAGATGGATTAGTGTTAATCTAGTTTGGCTAGATTAGCCTTAAGATAGATTAGTATTGATCTAGTTGGTTGGATTAGTACTAATGAGGGTGATTTGGCTTGATTTAGTGGATTTCGCTTGGATTAGTTTGCTGGACACTCACCGCTTGCCATTTTTGTGGGCGAAAAATGTGCTACAATTTTGAGGTTGCTTTCTTCTTGAAAAATGTTCTAGATATCTTCAGCTATGACATATATTTTACTCGAGATTTTAGGGATTTAAAAGAATGATATTTCAGTTTCGTTATTTGCAAAATAGAATCGCGGATTGTGTTGGAAACAGAGTCCTTTTGGTGTTTAATGTATTTTTATTAAATCTTATGGTTTGATTTTTGAAATAGTCTATTCACAAAAGTTGTTCACCACATCTTTTAGTTTAACATAGTCAAATTTCAAATCAAACGGACAAGCTTTAGATCTCGAACTAAACTGATTTTCAAAAACATAATTTTTGAAAACGGACACAGTTTTTGTAACAGTTTGGACGATTTACTACTCTCATTATAGAAATATTTGGGTTAAGGTGTCTTCATGAAAAATGTTTGTTTATTTGTCATTTAAAATATATCAAATTTAAGACTTTCGGAGCTCGTTTGATTATGTTTCTGGAATTAAAACTGGAGGTGTGTCAGTGACCCCATTTTTGCCGATTAAGACCGGTTGTGGTTTTGTTGTTGTTCTTGGTGTAGTGCTTACTGGATAATACATATTTGGTGATGTGGTTGACTCTTGGCATGCTTAGGACTTATGCGTGATGATATGAAAATTGTTGTGTTATGGTGAGTGTTTATTGGTAATGCAAAAGATGGTCTTATGGGCTTTTCATTAGAAAAACATTTAGGTGTCGGGTTTCGACACCAAAACTTATTTGCTCATCAAAACAATGAGATTTTAAATTAGGTGCATGCAAAATTTGATAGATTAATTTTGAGTATGTGAGCACCTATAAATTTATTTATAAAAGTTTTGAACAAAAAAAAAAGGGTTACTAAAGATTGTTTCCAAAAAGAGGAGTTGAACAAAGAATTAGAAAAGAAATATGGTGTCAGGTTTGGATGCCAGTTTATATGCTCAATAAAATCGGGAGGTTTCAAATTAGATGTGCACAAAGTTTGACGAGTTGATTTCAAATACGTGACCTCGTACAAATTTATTTCCGAAAGCTTTAAAGAAAAAAAAAGAATTGCCAAGTTGATTTTTGAAAAGGGATTTTCATTTTGTTGGCTATATGATGGCATTAAGCGTGATATTGATGATAGTTATTGAATTTTAGTAGAAAGCTCGGTTTTATGGGCTCTTAAATAGAAAAATGCCAGGTGTTGGTTTTTGGATGCCAATTCTTTCAAAATAGGAGCATACCAGGTTTGATGGTTTGCTTTTAATTATGTGACCATGCACGATTATTTTTATCGAGATTTTTAATATGAAGAAAAGTGGCCAAGTTCATTATTTGAAAACGAGATATTTGAACGTAAAGCATGGTGCTCTTGGTCAAGTATTTGCTCGTGTGGTCACTAAGTGAATCTGTCCTTATGCGTATGAATTCGCGAGACGATGCTCCTGTGTGGAATGCCGTTTTGATACGTATGAATACGCGGGATGATGCCATGCTCGACGGAGCAGGACGACGCCCGGTTATGCCGGATGACCGCCGAATGTTGAGTTGGCCGTGGCTGATGGATCGTAATAACTAGAACATGCCTGAGTGGTTGTGATAGCTGCGCTTGATCATAAGGAAAAATTGTGTGGCGTAGTATGTGACGTGTCATAACGGTTTTACCTTATAATCGGGACCCATGTGATTGGTTGTGATTGGAATAATGTGTTTCGGTTATTAAGCTGTGCTTACTACACTGATGATGGTATATATGTTGAGCTAACATGTAGGTATGTGCTAAGGCGAGGTAAGTCTTGTATGGTGTATGCTTAGGACCTCATTTGAGGCGAATTTGTGTCCTAATTAGGGTTTAAGGTTTTGACTCGCTGAGATTTATCTCACCCCGTCATGGGGTAATATTTTTCAGGGTAATAGCGTGGAGATCTGCTGAGTGTGGATGTGGTGGGCGTGAGATGCGACGCGTTTGGCTGGCTTTATCGCTAGCGAAGTTTAGGGTGACTCTAGTTCTTGAGATCTTTTGAGAGAGTCAATAAGAAGTAGCTGCTGAGAGGCTTGTAATTAATAGACTTCCTAGGATCAACAATTGGTAAGGAAATTATTGTGTTTGGGAAATTTGTTTTTTGTGTTTACTAACCCCGTTTTTGATGACTGGCCGAGTGTTTATTTAATTTGCTTTCGCATGTGCTTAATTGAAAGAAAAAAAAAAAAGAATGGGGTTGGCGACGCATCCTGGGATGTCGCATTTTCAGTCGACCATTGAGGGATGTTTGCGCCCTCAGGGTTCGGGGCGTGATATCCCCACCCAAAGTGGTATAAGAGCTAGTTAGTGTTTGGAGTGATAAGGTGCGATAGGTCATGGAATAGTTAGCTAGGAAAGACATCTTCCTTACATTGATGCTTGTGATTGATTGATTGTTTTGTTCGAGTTGTTCATATTTCTAATTCCTTGTTGGAATTGGAAGGCATGTTTCTATAAAGATCATGCAAAATGAGCGATCTTGAGCAGAGAGCCCCTCGGAGACGGCCCGTAGTAGATCTGACAAGTGCCAGAGGGAGGGCACCGAGACAAGCAAGTACTAGAGGTAGAGCGTTAGCTTAGTCTAGTACCGAGGAAAAAATACCGCCTTAGGCTGGTGCTAAAAGAGGAGCACCAGGCGATCCCAGGTTGGATGGGATCGTTCAAGCTCTTGAGAATCTAGGGAATAGAAAATGGTCGAGTTTCAACGTCTCCGTCAGAACCGGATGTTCGTGGGCCATTATGAGGCAAAGTTTGCCGAGTTGTTTAAGTATGCATCGAGACTAATTGAGGACCCAGTGGATGGGACAAAGAGGTTTCGGGATGATTTAAAACTGGACATTGAAAGTTAGTTGGTGCCTTTGAACCTAAAGGATAAGCAAGCTTAGGATAGTGCACTACTAGGATGGATGACCTCTTGGAATAGTGCCTACCCATGCGCCAAAGGGTATAACCGTGAGGTTTGGTATGGGATAGGCCAAAGCGGACAATATCTTTGTGAGTTAGTTTCTATAAAAAGGGGACCCCTTCGGTAGATGTGTAGCTCAAGGATGAACTAGGCGAAAGTTGGTGGGTCTGTAATGACCCGATCTGATAAGGGCGAGGAGTGGTCGTCGAGGCCAGAGGGCCTGAGCAATGAGTGGCTCCTGACAGGCTTTTAGGATGGCGAATGGGACAAGAATGAATCGGACTATGCACCGAACAAGAGGGGTAGTGTTTTGGGATAATTTTATTAGAGTGGTGCAGCGAAAGTATCATCAAGCTTGTAGGACTTCGATTTATTGAAATTAGGTCGGAGAAAGGAGGATAACTGCTAGAGTTATACTTAATTGTTTTACCTATGTGTGACTTGGATGCCATGATTGAAAATGATTGGCTTGAAAAGCAATGAGCGGTATTGAATTGTTACTTGGCTCAAGGAGCATCTTGTTGTAATGGATTGTCGTCATACAGTAATCCACTTTAATTCGTTACCAAGTGAAAGTTTTGAGTTTGTTGGAGATCGAGGAGGACCCTCGCTTACTTTAATTTCGTCCCTTAAGTCAACCCGATTACTAGACATGGGTTGTTAAGGTTATTGGGCAACTTTAGTTGATACGTCAGTTGAGGAGCCAGGAATGGAGGACATCACCGTACGAAAGGATTTGGCATTGGACAGACATGCTGAATTGTACGTGTGATAGATAGTTTGTCTTCATGGAGTGCTAACAATCACAGTAGATCAAGACCTAAAGTTCACGACAGCTTTTTGGAAAAGTTTATAGACTGTCTTGGGAATGGAGCTATAGTACAGCACAGCCTATCATCCGTAGACGGATGGCCAGTCTGAGAGGACGATTTAAACCCTCGAAGACACGCTGCAAGCTTGCGTGTTAGACTTTAAGGGAAGCTGGAATGAACAACTTCATCTAGTTGAGTTCGCCTACAACAACAATTATCAGCAGAGTATCCAGATGGCAACGTTTGAAGCGTTGTATGGCAGAGCTTGCAGAATTCCAATTTGTTAGGATGAAGTCGGGGAGCGAAGCTTATTGGCCTTGAGTTGGTTCAACAGTTAGTCGACGCCGTCAAAGTTATTCGAGAAAGACTCAAGACCACTCAGAATCGTCAAAAGAGTTATGCAAATAAGCGGCGTAGACCATTGGAGTTTCAAGTTGTGAACACGTATTCCTCAAAATGTCACTAATGAGGGGTACTTCACGCTTTGGCAAGAAAGCGAAATTAAGTACGAGGCACATCGGTCCCTTTGAAATTTTGGAGCGAATAGGGACTTTGGCGTATCATCTTGCGTTGTTGCCGAGACTTGCTTAGGTGCATGATGTCTTCCACATGTCGATGTTGAGGAAGTATAAACTTGACCCAACCCACGTGTTGAATTTTGAGAAATTAGACGTGAACGAGAGTGTTGTATGTGGAGAGATCGGTTCGGATAGTAGATTGAAAGGAGCAAGTGTTGCGCAGCAAGATGATTCCCTTAGTTAAAGTGGTCTGGCAATACCATGGAATGGAATGAGCCACGTGAGAAAGCGAAAAGTCAATGAGACGTCAAAACCCCCACATTTTAAAAGAAAAATTGTAATGTTTTAAATTTTGAGAATGAAATTTTTATAAGAGGGGAAGAGCTGTGACATCCTGAAATTTGACCCCGTTTCGATAATAAGAAATGGTTACTCCGTTGACGTGCCTATGGTCATTTTACTTGGAATTGATCACTCACGAGTTAACTAATCTATTAGGTGAGACAATTAAGGGATATAAACACGGCATGCTAGAGAATTCGATCGGAAATCGATCACTCAACTGTAATAACCAGTAAGGGTCAATACAACACTGTTATAGTCGATTAGTGATCGGATATAGGTCGATTCGACGGAAACACGTAATTGAATTGCGGGTGATTCCACATGATTGCAAAATTTACGTCGAACGGCATTAATCCGGTCTTCTGTTGATTTCGTACTCCGGACACGTAATTGAAACCTTGCGATTTTTACGACAACCGAAAATCGCCTATAAGTCAAAGATGCACAAACATGGATCGAAAATTATTGATCATGAGTCAAACGCGCTAAAATCCCTAAAAGCTACTCGGTAAGTTAGGTTGTACTAAAATCGCGTCCGGTCAACGAAATTGAGTTCGATTTCGGGAATCAAATGTTCGAGCGTTCACGATTTGTTTTGAGGACATCGTCTCATCTTTCGGAGAAATTCCGTTGAGTCCGTAATTTTGCGAAAAAATCGGTTTTTGGCAAAAAGAAAATAAAGAATTCGGATGGGCTGCTTCAAGAGACTTTTTGGCCACCAAAATGCCTTACTTTGTGAGGAATTGGAGGGAAAATAGCCATTGGAGGAGGGCTTGACTTATTGGCTGAAGACTTTGAGGCATTTTCACTTAAGTGCTTGATATTTTGAAAGGCTTGTGAGTGGCTAAGCAATTGACTTTCACTTTCCTCTCTTCTCTCTCCATTTTCCCTCATTTCTCCATGTGTGAGCCTCCCTTTGTTGCAGCTAACTATCTTCTTTTTCTTCCTCTATTTCTTTTCCCTCACTCTCATTCTCCCCTTACGTCTCCATTCTTTCCCCCTCTGCTGAATGGTTTTGTCCATTTCCCTTCTACACCATCACTGCCAACCCCAACTTCAGAAGCCCCACACCAGTGACTCTTCTGTCAACCGCCTGCACCATCACGTCCATAGCCCAACAGCTCATCCAATCGACCAAGCAACCAACCAGCAGCTCCTTTACCGCATGCCTCCCTCGAACATTAGTCCAACTCCTCATGTGCAATGACAAACCGCCCATCCCACCTCTAGCTAGTCTGCCAACCTCAGCCACACCGAGTCACCGGGATCAACCAACTTAGCCTTCCACAAAACTGAACCAACCACCAGCCGTGAGCTTTTGGCTGTTTTCCTTCGTCGTTAGGCCTTCGTTGGAGACATGGTTGTCTCGGGTCTTCACCGCATTTGCGTCGCCGTCGCTGTGAACCCGCCATTGTCCTAATCTGGTGAGTTAACTCCCTAATCCTTAATTATGTTGTTAGTTGTGCTTATGGGGTTAGATTAGTGATAATTAACTTAGTTAAGTTAATATTAAGTGAGATTAGTCTTAAGATGGATTAATGTTAATTTATTTTGATTAGATTAGCTTTAAGATGGATTAGTATTGATTTAGTTGGTTGGATTAGTACTAATGAGGACGATTTGGCTTGGTTTAGTGTATTTCTCTCGGATTAGTTTGCGGGACGCTCGCCACTTGCCATTTTTGTGGGGAAAAATATACTACGATTTTGAGATTATTTCCTTCTTGAAAAATGTTCTAGAAATCTTTATCTATAACATATATTTTACTAAAGATTTTAAGGATTTAATATAATGATATTTCAGCTTCGTTATTTGCTAAATAGAATCTCGAATTATGCTGGAAATAGTGACCTTTTGGTGTTAAATGGATTTTTATTAACTCTTAAGATTTTATTTTCAAAATAGTCCATTCAAAAAAGTTGTTCATCACATGTTGTAGTTTAATATATTTAAATTTTAGATCAAATGGACAAGATTTGGACCTCGAACTAAACTGATTTTGGAAAACGTAATTTCTGGAAACGAACACAGTTTTTGTAATTTGAGCGATTTATTGCTCTCATTCTAGAAAGATTTAGGTCAAGGTGTCTGCATGTAAATTTTTATTTTATGTGTCCTTTAGATCATACTCAAATTTGAGAATTTTCTGAACTCGTTTGATGATGTTTATGGAATTAAACTTAGAGGCACGAGAGTGGCCCGGTTTCTATCGATTAGGACTGGTTTTTGTTGTTGTTCTTGGTGTAGTGCTTACTGGACAATGCATATTTGGTGATGTGGTTGACTCTTGACATACTTAGGACTTATGTGTGATGATATGTGAATGGTTGTGCTATGGTGAGTGTTTATTGGTAATGCAAAAAATGGCCTTATGAGCTTTTAATTAGAAAAACAATTAGGTGTCGGGTTTGGACACAAAAATTTATTTGCTCATGGAAACAATGAGGTTTTAAAATAGGTGCATGTAAAGTTTGATGGATTAATTTTGAGTACGTGAGCACCTACGAATTTATTTCTAAAAGTTTTGAACAAAAAAAAGGGGTTACTAAGGATTGTTTCAAAAAAGAGAAGTTGAACAAAGAATTAGAAAAGAAATATGGTGTTGGGTTTGGACACCAAGTTTTATATGCTCAATAAAATCGGGATGTTTCAAATTAGATGTGTACAAAGTTTGACGAGTTTATTTCAAACATGTGACCCTGTATGAATTTATTTCTGAAAACTTTAAAGCAAAAAAAAAAGAGTTGTCAATTTGATTTTTGAAAATGGATTTTAGTGTTCTTGGCTATATGATGGCATTATGTGTGATATTGATGGTAGTTATTGAATTTTAGTAGAAAGCTCGATTTTATGGGCTCTTAAATGGAAAATGGCCAGGTGTCGGTTTTTGGACGCCAATTCTTATGTACTATATAAAACCGTGTAATTTCAAAATAGGAGCATAGCAAGTTTGACAGTTAGCTTTTAATTACGTGACCACGCACGATTATTTTTATCAAGATTTTAATACGAAGAAAAGTGGTCAAATTCATTATTTGAAAACGAGATATTTGAATGTAAAGCATGGTGCTCTTGGCCAAGTATGTGCTTGTGTGGTCACTACGTGAACCCGTTATGATGCTTATGAACATGCGGGATGATGCTATTGTGTGGAATGTCATCTAGGTGAGGGGTTATGGACAATGCTAGTCGCAGTGGAGGTCTAGCCGATGCTCTTGTGTAGAATACCGTTTTGATGTGTATGAATAAGCGGGATAATGCCCTGCCTGGCGGAGTGGGACGACGCCCAGTTATGCTAGATGACCATCGACTGTTGAGGCTGTGGCCGATGGGTCGTAATAACTTGAACACACCTGAGTGATTGTGATAGCTGCGCTTGATTATGAGGCAAAATTGTGTGCCGATATGGGACTTGTTTTAACGATTTTACCTTATAATCGGGACCCACGTGATTAGTTGTGATTGAAATGATGTGTTCCGGTTATTGAGTTGCGTTTGCTGCACTGATGATGGTATATATGTTGAGCTAATGTGCAGGTACGCGTCGAGGCGAGGTAAGTCCCATATGGTGTGTGCTTAGGACCGTTTTCGAGGCGAATTTACATCTTAATCGGGGTTTAGGGTTTTGACTCGCTGAGATTTATTTCACCTCGTCGTGAGCTAATCTTTTTCAAGGCCGTAGCGTGGAAATGTCACGCCCCGAACCCCGAGCGCGCACACATCCCACAGCGGTCGATCAAATATGCGACATCCCAGGACACGTCGCCGACCCATTCATTTATTTACGCATGCGGAAGCGACACAAATCCCCTGACAACAAAATACGGGATAGAAAAGCAGGAAGCAAAACCACAACATAACACTTTCATAATTCAATAGAATTACAAACAAAGGTCTACGGCCAAAAGTCTACAAAAGACCGGCTCTTAAAAAGGAATTGTCCTACGACCCACAAGTCGGACACGATCTCCAACCCTTATGACTTCACTTCTCCAACTCTTCAAGGCCAACCAAAGCTATCTAGCTGCTCCGTCCATCAGGGACCTGAAATGGTTATTCAATAACCACTGAGACAACGTCTCAGCAAGTTCAACCCCCTAAACCCCTATTAGAAAGAAAATACGCCCCGGGTGGCCTAGCCACATCACACAGAAGACTTACCTCGCCTCAGCCTTTATCTGCAGGTTAGCACAATTTATATAAACCAACCACGTGCAATTATGATAACCAAACAACCATGGCACAATCGCATTATCAAACAATTCAACCACTTGGATCGTCTCAGCGATCAATCGACTCGGTCGATTACATGTCATTCTAGCAAATCAATCATTGCTCTCAACTACGGCCCTACTCGGCAAATTTAAATTAGTGGCATCACGGCCCCACTCGGCGCCACCTTTAACAGGTGGCAATTCACGGCCCCACATATCACGGCCCCATCGGGCGCGACCTCTAATAGGTGGCATATCACGGCCCCGTCGGGCGCGACCTCTAATAGGTGGCATATCACGGCTCCACTGGGCGCGACCTCTAATAGGTGGCATATCACGGCCCCATCGGGCGCGACCTCTAATAGGTGGCATATCACGGCTCCACTAGGCGCGACCTCTAATAGGTGGCATATCACGGCCAATCTCCCATCAATTCCCACACTTAGGGTTTTCTAAAAAGTCCTCATAAATCGCAATCACACTCAATTCGCCACAATCAATCATCAAATTCAAATTCTAAATACACAGCAGCGATCAGCACGAAATTCTGAGAGAATAAGGTTCCCAAATCATTTTCAGAATTTATTAAATAATTAAATTTATTCCGAAAATTAATATAATAATAATATCCATATTTTTCATGATCCATGCTCAATTTATAATATCTAATCATCGATTTCAAAATCCGACTACACAACAATAACCGGCACGAAATTCTGAGAATTTAAGGTCTCGACAAAATTTTCGGAATTTAATAAATAATTTAATTTATTCCGAAAATAATTAAATAATAATATTTTAATAATTTCGAATATTAAAATATTATTTAATTATTCAATAATTTCGAGATATTTAAATAAATCAAAAGTAAATTCCTTTATGTCACATCAAGCTTTATATTAATGTAAACCTTCATTTAGCCTTAAATTAAACTCACTTTAAGCTAATTAAACACATTAATATAATCCACACTTAAACAATTTAAACTAATCACCTAATCACACTTAACATAAACTAAGCACACCTAAAGCATCATTAACCCTCTAAGCGAGGTTTAGTGAGTTAAACTCACCGGATTAGCGAACCGAGCGAACCAAAACGACGGGGACGCCGAGGAGAACAACTTTCCTCAAAGCGGGCCGAGCATCCGAGCTCGGGAAGGCAGTCAAAACGGGCCAAACGTCCGCTGCATACCCATTTTCTGCAGCTTCGGATCTTGGGCGGAGGAGGGCTGATTCGAGCCTAATCGGACGGAGGAAAGGCGAGGGAGAACCGGCGGGGCTTGGACGGGTGAGGCGGCGGCTCCGGCGGGACCTCACGGTGGCGGGACGAGCTCCGGCAGCTCCTAGAACTCACGGACAGGGGCAGACGGAGGCGGCGGTCCAGGCGAGGCACGTGCGGGGCGACGCACGGGCGCGCGGGCGCGGGACGACACGGGCGGCGGCGAGCTCCGGCGACGGGCGGAGGCGTGCGGCTGCTCCGACGGTGCTGCTTCGGCGTCCATCCCAGATCTGGGATCTCGAGCAGCAAACGAAGATGGAGAGAAGGCTTCGACGGTGAGCGGACGCACGGCTACGCGCGCGAGCGGCGGCGACAACGACGGCACCGGCGGCGAGCGGCGAAGGAGGCGGACGGCGAGGGACTGCTTCGGCTTCTTCCTCTGAAATTTTCTGGTCTTTCGCCCAAAGAAGATGGAGAAGAAACCTACGGAAGGGAGAAGGAGACAAGAGGGAGGAGAGAGAAGGAGGGGAGAGAGAGATGGGGGGCTTTTTCTTTTCTTTTTCTCTTTCTTTAATCCACAAAAATGGCCCACCACCATGACATCATGGGTGACATCACACTCCACTCACCCAATCCTCCACAACCTCCTCCAATGGGTCCATTTTATTTTTCCGCCGGGGTCCAATTCTTGTACGTCCCATTTCTTCAATTCTCAACAATTCTCTTCCAATTGAATTAAATTAAAGCCCATAAAATTAATTCAATACTACCACACTTTAATTCACATCTTCACTTGTCCATAGAACCAACTTAAGTCCCAAAAGCACAACCAAAGACGAGCCTACTATTTCTTGAGCCAAATTAGCTATTTCTTGATTATTTTGCTGAAAAGCTCGGCTTGCATGAAAAATCTTCCGAAGATTAGTCAATGATCCTAAAATGATTTGTGACACACCCAGACTTCCAATTTCTGAATTCGATCTCAATTCCACGGTAAATTTCACTTTGGCACGATACTAGCGTGGCCCAACCTACCGGGTAGCCTTTAGAAATTTTCATGCATTTGACCTGTGGTTGATCATCTCAAGCCACAATGTACATCTTTGAAACATTGGCGACTTTCGGTTGTCGGGATAATCTCAAGATTTCAAATACGAACACAGGGTACCCAATCGACAGAGAAGTCGGTCTAGTGTCGATCGACAAGGATTATGCGATCCGGTGGAATCACCCACATTCAATCACATGCCTCTATCGAGTCAACCTATCTCCGGTCTCTAATCGACTTTTATTTGTGCCGTAATGACCCTTGCAGATTAGCTCGGTCGAAAGGTCGCTTCCTGGCCAAATTCTCGAGTCTGATGCATCAGAAACTCTTAACAGCTTCACCCGATAGACTAGTTTTCACATGAGTGGCCGACTCAAGGAAAAGAACTATATGCGTGCCAATGAAATGCCCGTCTCAATTTATTGAAAATAGAATCGGAAAATCGGGATGTCACAGGAAATCTGTTGAGTGCGGATGTGGTGGGCGTGAGATGCGACGCCTTTGGTTAGCTCTATCGCTAGCAAAGTTTAGGGTGACCCTAGTCCCTGAGATCTTTTAAGAGGGTCGATAGGAAGTGGTCGTTGAGAGACTTGTAATTAATAGACTTCCTAGAGTCAACAGTTAGTAAGGAAATTGTTTTGTTTGGGAAATTTGTTCCTTGTGTTTACTATCCTTGTTTCTGATGATTGGCCAGGTGTTTATTTAATTCGCTTATGAATGTGCTTAATTGAAAGAAAGAAAGAAAAAAAAGAATGGGTCGACGAAGCGTCTTGGGACGTCGCATTTTCAGTCGACCATCAAGGGATGTTCACGCGCCCGGGGTTCGAGGCGTGACAAGAACTTAGGATGGGCTGTCGAGTCTACTCAGCTATGTGGCAGTGTCTGTTTCAGCCTTGTCTTCGATTTACCTTAAGCATTATTGCTCATGTGCTTCAGGAAAGCATGATGATATGTAAGTGTCAACATAAAAAATGGCTTAGTGGGCTAAGGATCGCTAATAAAGCCCACTAGGCCCAAACCAAACACACAAGTCCAAGAGAGTCAAGGAAGAGCTGCTGTCTTAATTATCGATGGCTTGATACCGACAATTACTCAGGAGTAAGAAGATAAGAGGGATGCTAGCTGATGAAATGCTCGGTTCTAATTATGGATAAGACAATACAGTTATCGGTGAAGTAACAAATATTTCGGGCGATTTGAAATTAAACAATTGTCAAAGCGGTTATTTTCTTGGTTTGACTATACATAGCCGAAAAGAAGTCATTGTAAAGAGATTGCAAAATTGAATAAGAAAACCTCAAGATACTCAGTTTTTGGTTATCTTTCTTTAGTTATCTTTGCTTCACATTTGCTTTCCATTGCATTAGGTATCCTTTATTTATTGCACTTGTAGTAGAATCCATAACTTCCATTTCGAAGTGACATAGGACATGATACAAACAAAAAAGCTAAAGAGCCATCCTTCGGTGAAAGAAATTTTATCAAAGAACATTAGCGGCAAGACATCTTTTTTGCACGTCCAATGGGACCTTTGTGTTCTGTTTTGAGGAATGTTGATGGCAAAGACAAGGAGTCAGGAGAATTGCACCATTGTTGTCGAGGACAATCCGTCCCCACGGTGGATAGGTTAAAGACCCTTTTGATATGAAGCATCTAATGTGAATGTTGACCCGATTGATTATGTCAATTTGGGAGCAACTTTGGTAGACATTCCTCGAAATCTCACCGAAGATCAAAGGAGAGAGTTGGCCCTAGATCTAGTTCTCATGGCCACCATGACAAGTAGGGGTGACCATCGGTCTAGGGTCAACCCTGGACTGACCTTGGACCGGCCCAACTCTACTAGTTCTAGTCTGGTTCTCAAGGAGACTGGGTTGGTCCTTGGTCCTCAAATTCCTGGACCAGCACTGTGTGGGTCGGTCTTCGGTCTTGAGAGTTTCGGGTCGGTCCAACTCGGACCAACCCTAACTCTCTCTATATATAATATATTATTTATAATTTTTATATATAGAGAAAACCTTAAAATAAATAACATCAATAACATTAAATAGCTCTTTAGTGAGAAGTTCAAGTAATTTTACATTATTCTTTAACAACTTAGATTTTTAATGTCTTTTACAATGTCAATAGTCATAATTTACGAATGAGGAAAATGTTTTTGTGAGGAGTTTTCACGGCGTCCAAAAAGGCATAAACAGCTCTTTATGGCATTCTTCTCTAGTATTCGTTATCTTCTATCTTATTTATCATCTTAGTCTTCAATTTGACAAAATTGAAAGAAATAACTTCTCCGCTTGCCACTCGACATTCGTCTCGCTCGCTTTGGGTCATTTGTGACGCTCGCCACTCGATACTCACTTGGCTTGTTGTTTCCCGCTCGACATTCGATGCTCATTCTATTCGACGCTCACCCCATTTAATCCTCATCGCTTGCCTTTTTTAGCTGACCTTGCTCATCATCAAACTCATTGGGTCGGTACAGTTCTTGGTTACCCTTTCAAGGAGTACAAAAAATAAAAATAAAAATTATTGGTTAAAACTGGACTGAACCCATTGGGCCAGTCCGGTCCTCAATCGCTTATTTAAGAAGTACAAAAAATGAAACGAAAAATTATTGGTTGGTCCCGGGTTGACCTTGGAACCGGATCGAACCCATTGGGTTCGTCCAGTCCTCTGTCCCAAGCTCAATAGGGTTGGTCTTCGGTCCCAAAAATTAAGGATCAATACTGTGCGGGTTGGTCCTAGGGTTGGGGGGTGGACCGGCTCAACTCGGATCATGCTCACTCCTAATGACAAAGGATGTTTGAAGAACAATAAAATGATTTGGTTAATCATATGGTCAATCATTTATCGGGGGTAATGACCTGCTACTCATGAACAAGAAAACATTTTTTTAGCACACTCGGTGGGACCTTTTTGTTCCATTTAGAGGAGGCGTTGATGGCAAAGATAAGGAGTCAGGAGAATCACACAATTGTTGCTGAGGACAATTTATCCCGCAGTGGATAGCTAAGAAACCCTCCCGATTTGAAGCGTCTAATATGAATGTTGACTCGGTTGATGAAGTCAATTTGGAAGCAACTTCGACAGACATTCCTTGAAATCTCACTAAAGATCAAAAGAGAGAACTGGCCCCAAATATAATTCTCGTGGCCACCATGATAAGGATGTTTGAAGAACAACAAAATGATTTAACTAATCACATGGTCAATCATTTATCAGGGGTAATGACCCCATTACAAATTTGGTGACCGAGTTGATGTCAAAAGTTGGAGTGCTGAATCAATCCCTGATGAGCCAAGGCGCCCTAATGGCCGCAGGATCTGTTCAGGCAAGTCTTTCCACCCAGTTCAATGGTGTTGGTAACGTCGGGTGTGACATCCTGAAATTTGAGCCCTAGAAGGAATGAATGATTGTGAATTTCGTAATGCATTGTTGATTGATCTCATTCAAAATTGATCACTCCCGAGATACTGACCTTGAGGGGAAAGGCTAATGAGGACAGAACTCGTGCAACTAAAGGACTCGACCTGGGAAAATGACTTGACCGTAAGACTTACGTGAGGACGATCATGTAGATAGGCAGGTCGATTTCAAGGATGACTGGGAGTCGATTTGCGAACAGAACATAATGGAACGACGGGTGATTCTGTTTACCATTATCGAACCCGCGAATGACCCTATGTCAATCCTCAGTAATCGTATATTTTGAAATAAGAATCTATCCTTTGTAATTTCATGTGATCAAGGACATCTATGCGTTGAGATATCTTGAACGTGGTTTGGCATGAGGTGGTCACGCGTGAATCCTCAAAGCCACCGTCAGTCTGAGTTGTTACCAAAATGACATTTGGCAAAATTGACATGGTAAGAGAACTTAGGATTGGACTTCGAATTATTGGGAATGTTCGAGACGGACTTTGGATGAAGCTACTTCAAACAGTTGACAGCGCTAGTTAAGCCGAGAAATTGAAAAATGGATTTTCAGACCGAGGAAGCGAGCTCGTGAAGACGTGGGCCGGGCCAAGCCATTGTGGGCCTTAGGCCCAAGGTGGGACAGCCCATGATGGGCCCAAAGCAAGCAAATGAGCCCATTGGGCCAAATCCACTATTCATCTTTTAAGCCTATGGGCCAATTCTTGGCCATTTCAAGCCCAACCAATTCCCAAGCCCATTCCTATTCATGGCCAAGCCCAATCCTTAGGCCTATCAACCAATTTTAGCCCAAGGACAGAATGGTAATTGTGCAGGGTGAAATGACCAAAATACCCCTAGTTGTAGGGAGAAAAAGGCTAGAGAAGAGAGAGAATGTGATGTCATCTTGCATGGGGAATTAAAGTGGCCATTTAATGGCTTTAATGAGGAGTGCAACAGCTCTCCCATCACCCTCTCTCTCCCTCATTCGGTTCCCATCTCGAATGGAGCTTTCTCTCTCCTCGTTTTCCCTCTTCTCCAGTTTATACTCCAACTGACCCTTCGGTGAAGAATCGAGTCAAAAGTTGTCTTTTCGTGTGAATCAACTCACGAAACATCCACCATTCTCTTCAGCACATCCAAACCGTTCAAATGGGCCCGATTTCACGTCGAACAGAACCTCCTTCTGGCTTGGGCGCCGCCGTGAAGGAACCAGTCGCCGGTCCGTCGATCTGCCTGTAGCCTGCATTATTTTGCGTTTTCGACCATTTTTCTCCCATTCCAGTCATTCCTCCGCCCATCCCAACCACCCATAGGATCCCCAAGACCCCCGGGAGTCGCCAATTGCCGGCCAAACCCCTCGCTAGAGCTCCAGCTAAGCAGTTCAACTTAGTTTCTCCTTCGGCAGGGCTGTTTTTCAGTGTTTTTAGTGGGAGTCCGAGTTGTGGTTGCTGTGTTGAGCTTGAGACCACCTTAGATTGTCATCGTTGAGGTCTTGGAGGTCGCCTTCGTCGTCGCCGCCGCGTCGGTGTCTCTAGCCCGCTTAACGGATGAGTTTAGCTCATAATCCTTCGATTAGTGTTTAAACTTGCTTAGGATTGGTTTAGTTAGATTTAATTCTAGTTTAGATGATTTAATTAAGTTGTATTAGCCCTAAGATAAGTGGTTAGATGGATCGATTAGATTAGTTTAGCTTAATTTTACTTTATTAGCTTAATGATGCTTATGTGGTTAATTAAGGATGTTTATCTTAATTGATTGGTAATTTAATCATTTTTTAATGATTTCTGAATATAACATATTATTTAGTGAATTCTGGAAATTTACTGTTCACACGACACTATTCACAAATTACTGTTCACGCTCACTGTTCACCGGTACTGTTCGCGCGCACTGTTCATCCAGAATGCGAAAAATGTCTAAAATTCATGTGTGTTGATTTTATGAAGTAAATGGATGTGAAAATGCATGGGCATCCGTATAAATTGAGCGATGAGTGTAGAATTGAATGAAATTGGAGAAGTTTTAGTATTTAACTTGAAAATACCCAGTGTCGGCTTTTAGCACTGTATTTGGTTTGTAGGACCAGTTTGAATCGATTGATTGATTGGATTGAGTGAATTGACGTTTATGTGGGGATTTATCTCAAAATTGATTAGTGTCGGTATTCAATCGGAATTTGATTGCGAAAGGTTGTGAGTGGATCTAGGAAACCGCCAAAGTACGGTTATGCCTTGTTGGGCCGTGATTTACCACCTGTTAGAGGTTGTGCCCACTGGGGCCGTGATTTACCACCGAATTTGGAATTGGTTGTGCCGAGTGGGGCCGTGATGCCACTACATATAGCATTGCTAAGTGGGGCTGTGATGCCACTACATATAGCATTGCCAGGTGGGGCCGTGATGCCACCAAGTCTAGATAATTGCCAGGCGGGGTTGTGATGCCACAAAGTCTAGATAATTGTCAGGTGGGGCCATGATGCCACCAAGTCTAGATAATTGCCATGTGGGGCTATAATTCCACCAAGTCTAGAAAATTTGCTAGGTGGGGCCGTGATTCCACTAAGTCTAAAATTGCTGAGTGGGGTCGTGATTCCACTAAGTATAAATTATGCCTATAGGGCCGTGATCAAGAGTCAAGAATGAATAGTTTGAATGACTGTGTGATGGTCTCGATGACATGTAATCGACTGAGTCGATTGATTGATGACTCGATCTGAATTGATGCATTAATGTGTGAAATTATTATATGCATTAATCATATGCATGAGTGAATCACATCGTTTATGGCACACACGCATGAATTGATAACGTGCAGAGTGTGGCAATGGCTAGGTGAGATCGCTTGTGACGCGACTCGTATATGAATGATGAACTGCATCATTTAATGGCCATGTGCATTGCGTGTATTGCGTTGAAATTAAATGTGTAGGGTATAGCATACCAGGTAAGGTTGTATGCGATTCGACTATTGGTTGTTGCTTGTGGTGGGGTAGTTCTGGATAGATACCCCGGGTTGAGTTGGTGTACTGACCGGGGCTTAGGGGTGGAACTCGCTGAGATTTATATGTTATTGGTTATTGAATAACCATTTTCAGGTCCCTAGTGTGAAGAGCTAGGAGCTTGAAGTGGAAGGGTCAGGAGCATAGGTGGCTCAGTAATTCTTTATGACATAGACCTTCTGTATAAGCTTGAAGTGTTTATAAATGTGTATTTGATTTGAAGTTGGTTGTCCTGCTTTTCTATCTCATGTTTGTTGTTGTTAGGGGATTAGTTAATTCACTTCCGCATGTGCAATAAAATGAAAAGGGTCGGCGACGAGTCTTGGGAACGTCGCAAAATTCTATCGACCACCGAGGGTTGTACGTGCGCTCAAGGTTCGGGGCGTGACACTAGGCAACTGCATGCGGTTAGGATATTACAAGGGCTTGGTGTCGGTAGTGACTAGAATCAAAGTGGTCAAAATGACATTAGTTGAGCGGGTCCGAGTGCACCGACAAATGGGTTCAGACGTTGTCAGGATGATAAAAAAATGAATAAGTGCATTAGAGATCCTAAAACTTATCATGAAAATGCAATTGAAACCTAAAACTTCAAAAAGTGCAATTAAGTCCTAAAACTTGTTGCGAAAGTTCAATCAAGTCCTAAAATTTTCAAAATGTTCAATAAAATCCTAAAACTTGTCTCGAAAGTGCAATCGAATCCTAAAACTTTCAAAAAATATAATCAATGGAATGACCTAGATTGAACCATTTTGATAAATTTTAGGACTTGATTGCACATTTTGAAAGTTTTAGGACTTAATTGCACTTTGTGACAGGTTTTAGGACTTAATTGCACTTTCTAAAAATTTTAGGACTTAATTGCATTTTTATGACAAATTTTAGGATTTTGAATGCACTTATCCCTAAAAATAATATTAATCCTAGGAGGGTTACTATAGATCCGATGACAACGGTGGTAGACTCGTAGGGGATGATGGTAACTCAACCCCTCAGTGCAGACATCAACCGACCAACAGGTATCGCTGCCCTATCCAGTGGGAAATACAAACCCGATAAACAGCGACACCATTCTTGTGCCTATTCCAAGGTATCAACCTTACAGGCTGCAAGGCGATTTTAGGGAATTTGGGGTTGTCCTCCGTCACCGCCAAGGGAGCATTTTAATTAAGGAAATTAGGCGCAAGACCTTTTGAGAGACCAACGCATGATAGCACAAACTGCTTATTTGGTGATGCAGCGGATAGGTCTAGATGGGGGTACACCAAGACCGGCGTATCATAAGCTTTACCCAGACTGGGTAGATAATATCTAGTGCAGAAGAGGTTATTAAGTGCCGGACTTTAGCGTCTTCATTGGAGAGGATGATTAATGAACAGTGGAACACATTAAATAATTCACGGCGCAATGTGCGGATGTCAACAATGATGGTAGGATGAAATTAAGGCTATTTCCCTTATCATCATCCAAAACGGCCTTCACATGGTATATCGGGCTTCGAGCGAATTTGGTCCAGAGTTGGGAGGACATGGAGAACAAATTTCATATCCAATTTTATCGTCCAATTCTCGAAGTAACCCTATTGGATCTAGCAATGTTAGGCAGTTTACCAATGAGATGGTAGATTAGTGTGTCGCCCGGTGTAAGAAAATGAGGAACCGATGCTTGTTCTTCCTCCCTAAAAAGCAAGTTGCTGAAATAGCTAACAATGGCCTCAAGTTTGTCTTGAAGGAGCGACTTGCTGCCCAAAAGTTTACAGATTTATTCTCCCTAATTGCCACAACAACTCAGTACGAGAATTTGTGGAAAGAAAGAGATAAGAAGCCATATGAGGATTATAAAAAGAATATGATTGTTTATGACCCTAAAGAAGACTCAAGAGAAGAGAATGACCTAGAAGAGGCTACAGTAATCGCGGTTGCTTAAATGACTCCAGATGAGCTCTACGTTTGTCAGGCTTGAAGCCTGCTAGAATAAAGGAGTCAATAACAGCCAGGGCAAAAGACACGGAGATATTCATTAGATGTAACAAAATTGGATGAAATCTTCGACCTCCTTGTAAGGGATGGAGTGATAAGGCTTATCGAGGGTTAGACCATTCCTAATAAAGAAGAAATTGCCAACAAAAGATATATTGCAAGTGGCGTCATTCTTGGAGTCACAACACTAATATTGCAATGTCTTTAAGAAAGCAGCGTAAGAAGCAATACGTCAAGGAAAGATCAAATTTGTGGAGGAAGGGGACAAGAGAATGGAGGTAGATACATATCCCTTTCCACAAATGGTGGGGATGGTAGCAGCAGTTATTAGAGGTATGTCTTGTTACACATAAATAAATGTTAACCATAAAGATAAGATATGTACAAGTTCATCGACACATAAGGTTTTGTAACACTTAAAGAAATGGAATATTGATTGACAAAGGAAATGTTATACATTTATCATATTATCATATTAAATTCATATCAATATAGTTAAAAACACTCGTAACTATGAAAAACTCTCTATGTATACATGCAGTTACCATTATAATTCATTATTTGAGATTTCATGGGATTAGATTAATTGTTAAGAATTATCACTAGATCAACATAAAAATGCACACATATAGTATAATTTTAATTAATATAGTTCAAGTGAGACAATATAAGAGTTTCTTCCTGATGTGGGAGATATTAATTGATATTGTATTTACTATTTTACGGGATTTTTCTAATAAAGGTGAGATAAGATTTCTTAATTAATCTAATATGAGGCTAATTAGTATAGGCCGAGAAAAGCCTAACTTGTGATGAGAGAGCCTGTGGCTTAAAACTCCATAAATAATACTCAAGTCTATTTTCTAATTCTGATGCATAAATATCCTCAAATAATGAGTGTTTACCAAACAAATGCTAAGAGTGGTGGATAATTTTATCGAGTTAAGTGATACAAAAGGCAATAGAGAAAAAAACATTTAAGTTTTTGGATCATCGCTATTTCACATCAAGAACGATGGATTTCAAATTAGGTGTGTGAATCTCTTTACTCGATTATATGTGTTTTTATTTTTAGATATGGAGATCTTGGGTGCCCTTTTTGCGGCTTACAACTGCAAGCGCAAGGGCACAAAGAACGTGCTCGGCACTAGCACCAGTCGGTGCACAGGAAACACCCGCCCGAGGAAGACGATGTTTCTTTTCCTTCTCACCTTTTTGGACTCTTTTTTTTTTTCCTACGTCGAAAGTGCGTTCTCCTTTGAGGGTATAGAATTGACCAAGAGAAAAAGTGCGTTCTCTGACGCATTTTCTCTCCCACTCTTCGGCCGTGTATTATTGTGTATATTCTGCGAAGCTCCCTCCATGTGGCCGTGTATATCAACTGCGTGGCTCCAGTTTATAAACTCTGCTACCGACGAGTGCATATCTTTTCTCATTCATATTAAACGACTCTTCCTTAGCTCCCTTTCCTCAAGCCAACGCTTCTTTTTATTCGTTTCCTTTTGTTTCTTTTGATTTTTCCTCCTCATTGACCGTAGAAGATACACCAATGTATGCGTGAGATCGAAATGATCTTCCCATCTCTCACACACGAGCCTGGTGATTGCTTAAGCTTCCAAAATTTTTGTAACGTAATAGCTTAATTGAATTTTCTAAATTGAGCACCCCACACGTATAATATACATAAAATTCGCCCAACATATGCAAAGCGCTAGACAATTTTCAGCCATGGGCTTGGTTTGATCAATTCAATTAAGCTCAAAACCATTCATTCAAGTCCATCCACCTACAGTTTGATAAATATGCGAACTACATGGGCTTAATGAAAATGCTTTCAATATTTATATGTGATTAACTAATATTTTTGTTTAGGATAGAGTTGATTCCTAATTTTTATATGCAATAAACAACTAACTAGGTAGCCAAAATTTAGGTGTTAACAAATATTTCTCAAGTCATTTTGGAATTCTTTTAACAAATTAGATTTATGAATAAATATGTATAACCTTTCAAAACATCTTTAATTAAACGTTCCTCAAGCCATTCACAAATAACCGAAAAATAGTAAGTGTCGGATCCAAATTTTTATCCAATAAACATGTGTTTTTTATAACTAAAAAAATATCGAATCTCTATCATTTTTAAGATAAGAATTTAAAAATTCATAGAAGAGATAACTCCATCCACTTGGGAACACTCGAAAACCAAACAATGAAGGTTACTTGAACTATCGAACTTGCAGTGTTATCAAATAGGCTAAAAAGCAACAAAATCGAGTAAAACACTATCTTAACTACGAATCAGCTAAACCAAGCTTATTCGCTAACAATAACAAAACGCTCGACTGAAGCGGATATTCAAAATTATTTGCAGTGGCTTTGTCTAAATAATTATTCCAAATCGACTCCGGTCAAACACACAACTCCACGACATTCTTATCTATCATTTCCATGAAATCCGTTAGTTTAAAAACTTAAAACTCGAGTCTTCAAATTTCATGGAATTTCGAAATTGTGCCCTAATTCCAAAAGCTATTCCAGTTAGACAAACGAAGGGCTTGAATCTGGACACTGCGATACCTAATTGATTCAACTTGACAAAGCCTCCAAGATGTGTTCGCGATTCTCTCTTTCTTTATGTTTTTTCCTCCCCTTTCTTTCCCTTTTCTCCTCTTTTTCCTTTCTCTTTTCCTTCTTCCTCCCGTTTGCTGTTCTCGGCCGCGTCCACTGTTCCTTTAAATATCTCTTCGTTTTAATTTTTTTTGGGGCCCACTTTGACCTACTAAAAATATTACGCTTCAAAGACCCGCCTATGAATGCTGTTTACGATCAATTTCTTGCTGGGCAAATAAAGAAATCCTCAGTCGAGGGCACGTCTTCCATTGAGAGATGGCCGGTCGTGAATCAACCAGTTTCAGTCCAACAGGCGAGGCCATTCCTGGTCAGGTCGCTGGTCCGATGGAAGGAGACGGTCTCTCGGATCCCAAGCCGCTCCGACGATCCTAACGAAGAAGAAGTGTCACTGAGCTCCTTTGATTAGGACGACCCCACTGATTTAATCGAGGGTGCTACCGCTAGTACCACGATGCCTTGAGACGATCTAGACTGTTAGGTTTGTCGGATTCCCTGAAACCGGATTCGACACTAAATCGAACCCCTAAACTTATGCGGAAGATGAGCCCGGGAAAAACACATGCATCACCAATCCTAAGGCACATCACAGAATCAAACGTACCTTGTTAGCCACAGATTAAACACTGACGCCGATATGAGGAAAAGAAACTGATCCTGTTCGATCCGATGATGCGAATTTGCCTTGAAGGGAAGAGAGCGTCGCCTTTTTGCTTATTGTTTTCTTTTGGAGATGTTTCAAGGGAGAGAGGGAGGATGAAACATACGTTATGCCAAAAGGTAAGTTCCTCCCTCTCTTTTCTCCCTTAAATACGTTCCCTCTAAAAGGAAACGTGTCCCTTTATCATATCCCTCCATCTATGGACTCTAATATTCTGGGCCAGGCTTTTAGGCCCAACATGGGCGGACGGGCCAACTTAGGCCCATCACTTTAATAAAATCATCATCTCCCACTCGCACATGGTGGGCCGAATATGATTCTTTTTACCTTTCTTCAACATTCATATCGGTGAATAATCCGTGCGACCAGCATACTTTGAGAGCTATATAACAACTCATAATGGGCATCACACTCTGAGTAGATTTAATATGCAGTACCCTAGATCGATCAATCACATTTATATCTCTCTTGATCTCTTTTAAGCAATATATATATATATATATATATATATATATAAATATTGTATTCACAATTATAATTATCCCAAAGACAGTCATAATTATTCGACTAGTGAATACAAAACCACAATGCGATTCTCCAAATTTGATCTTCCTCTTTCCTTCAAACTCTCAATTTTAGTTCAGCTTGCTTTTCTAGAAATGTCCCATTAGATCGAATCAACTCATGACCATTTGCAACATCCTAAGAAAGCAAACACTAAATAGAAATCTTGAGAATAAGTAAAAGTTATGAGGGTACTAAAATTGAAGAACTCTTTTCCTGAAGAGTCTCATACGGCATAAAAGTTGAGATCAAACTTTTGCCACTCTTATTGGTCGTCTCATGCATACGTAGTATGAAATACGTATTACGGTATTAACTCATTTCGTATGAAGTGTATGTCTATACCTTCAATACCGTACAGATGATAGTTCAGACATACCCAATGTCTAACTTGAGTTCACGTATCTACTCATTCATAAAATTCATCAGAACTCAGATCCGGCATCTTAGACAGATAAAGTAAAATATGTGGGGCATTTTACCTTCGGACATAGTAAATATTGTGTCATCATCTTAACACCCAGTTAAGGCGACAAATATATTTTAAGCTTGAGCTCTCGATTATCACCTGCATAATAAACTTAAAAATCATATCATCTCTATTTATCACATAGTAAATAGAGGCGATTACCCATGTGAGTGGGTTAATCTTATATCTGTTCGACATACTTTCTCAACTTAAAGTAATGCACTGAGCATTCAGATGCATAAAGATCAAACAAAGATTCATAGGCATTAATAATGAAAAAACACAAGTTCATAAATGTGAACAACTCAGGGAAATTATAATCCAGTACATCAGACTCTACGCAATCATAGAGATTTTACATGACCACAAAACACATCTCTAGGTATTGGCTTTGTCATAGGATCTGCTACCATTCTATGCGTAGATATGTACTGTAAGTTCACATCCTTTTGTGCAACCATATCTTTGACAAAGTTATACTTGGTATCTATATGTTTGGTATTACCAAGATATTTTGGATCTTTGGTGTATGCTATAGCTGCTTGATTATCACAGTTAACCAATAATGGTTTTGCAGCTTTCTCAATAATACCTAAATTATCCAAAAATCTCTTAAGCCAAACTCCTTCTTGTACCGCTACTGATAATGCCACGAACTCAGCTTCCATCGTGGACAAGGCTATACATGTTTGCTTCTTACTGCTCCATGATATGGCGCTATTATTCAGTAAGAAAGCAAATCCAAAGGCAGATTTTCTTTCATCTAAATCTCCTCCCCAATCAGCATCTGAATAGTCTTCAAGTCGCAGATCCTTTCCTTGGTAATTCAACTTGTAATTAGAAGTTCCCTTCAGATACCTCAGTATTCTTTTAACGGCCTTCCAATGTGCTTGACCTGGGTTGGATTGGTATCTACTCACCATTCCAACTGCAAAACATATGTCAGGTCTTGTACACATCATAGCGTACATCAAGCTCCCAACAACACTAGCATAAGGAACATGTTTCATCTGTTCCTTCTCTTGTGGAGTCCTTGGACACAGTCTATGGCTCAATCCTTCATCTTTTGCAATAGGAGTGTCTATGGGTTTACAATCTTGCATACGAAATCGTTCAAGAACCTTATATATATATATATATATTGCGAAAGAGATAACAATCTCTTCGAACGATCTCTTGAAATCTTAACTCCAAGAATGTATGCAGCCTCACCCATATCCTTCATCTTAAAGTTGGAAGACAACCAACTCTTGACAGTATTAACAAACTCCATATTGCTTTCGGCAATTAGTATATCATCAACATATAATGATATGATCACAAATTGATCTTTGGATCTTTTGATATATACACAATGATCCTCATATATCATTGTAAAGTCATATGCCTTTATGGCATTATGAAAACGTATATACCATTGTCTCAATAACTGCTTAAGGCCGTATATCGATGTCAAAAGTCGACATACCTTTTCTTCTTGGCCTTTTATAATGAAACTAGCAGGTTGTTCCATATATATTTCTTCCTCTAATTCTCTATTGAGGAAAGCAGTCTTTACATCCATTTGATGTAACTCAAGATCTCTACTAGCCACTATTACCAGAATAGTGTGGATTGAGGTAAATCTCACCACATGAGAAAATATTTCTTCATAATCAATTAATTCCTGTTGGTTATATCCCTTCGCTACAAGGCGAGCCTTATGCCTTTCTATCGAGCCATAAGCTTTTCGCTTTATTTTGAGAACCCACTTGTTCCCAATAGCTTTGCGACCCTTTGGAAGATCAACCAGTTCCCAAACTTGGTTTGACTTCATTAACTCAATCTCCTCTTCCATTGCATGAATCCATTTTTCCTTACTATGGAAATTCAGAGCCTCATTAATATTTCTTGGCTCATCCTCATCTTGCGAAGCAATCATAAAAGTTTCCCCTTCAATGTCAAAACGTCGACGGGGAATACTTTGACGACTTATTCACCATATGGGAGATTATACACTTTGCACATCATTCCCCATTATGCTCCAACTAGGATTAGATAATGATGATGTCGTCTCATCATGTGGTTGTAATTGAGAATGAGTTGAATTCAATTCATCATTTTTCATATTACTCCCACTTGGACAAACTCCACTAATATTGTTATCTTGATCCAAGGTTTCAAATAAGGAGTAATCTTTCCCTATTTCGCCCTTCTTAGAAAATTCATTCTCTAAGAATGTGACATCCAATGATTCAAATTCAGTTATACTCCCACTTTCCTGCTCACTTATGAATACATACCCTTTCGAGTGTTCGGAGTATCTTATGAAAATACCCTTCTTTCCTCTGAGACTCAATTTCCCAAACTTATGAGAGGATTCATGAGTATAGGCAACACAACCTCATGGCTTAAGAAAACTTAAGTCCGGGTTTCTACTAGTTCATAACTCATATGGAGTGGAAGTAACTGATTTGGAAGGCACTCGGTTAAGTATATAGGCAGCAGTTAACAACGCATCACTCCAAAAAGTGATAGGTAAATTAGCATGTGCCATCATGGACCTAACCATTTCCAGTAGGGTTCTGTTTCTTCTTTTCGCAACACCATTTTGTTGAGGAGTATATGGAATAGACAACTGTCTTTCTATTCCTTTTTCATCACGTAATTTTCTGAACTCATCAGATAAATATTCTCGACCTCGATTGGATCTTAATATTTTTATTTTCTTATCTAATTGATTTTCTACCAAGTTCATAAACCTTTTGAAACAACTTAATACTTCAGATTTATGAGAAATCAAATAGACATATCCGAATCGAGTATAATTATCTATAAAAGTGATGAAATAAACAGTCACATGCCTTCCTCTCACATTCATTGGACCACAGACGTTATAATAGATTAAATACAGAGGAAATTCAGCTATTTTATATTTCTAAATGGTTTCCTTGTCGTTTTTTCTATTAGGCAATGCTCACATATGGGCAAATCGACTTTTTTAATGTTGCCCAACAAGCCCTCTTTGGCTAGTTTATTCATACGTTGTTGGCCAATATGACAAAGTCTAGCATACCTTACATTCACATCATTATCATATGAATTAGGAGACGTGAGAAGGGAATAACAAACATTTGCATTAACATAGTCAATATCTAATACAATGAAACCATCCAGAAAATAACCACAACCATAGTATTTTGTATCCAAAAACAAATCCATACCTCTATTATGGAAGTTTATATTAGAACCTAATTTAACCAACACTAAAACAGACACTAAATTCCAACGAATCTCTTGAGCATACAATACATCATGTAGGAACAAAGTGCGTCCAGCACACATGTTCAGTTGGCAGATGCCAATTTCTTTCACTTCAGTTCTAGAGTTGTTTCCCACATAGATCTACTTAGTTTCAGTTGGTACTCATCAGAATTCCACGAAGGATCCTCTATCCTTCGCTACATGGTCTGTCGCTCCTGAATCTATAGTCCACAAATGATTAGACTCAGTTAAGAATACAGAACTCGACACATAAGCAAAGTTCTGAAAAGTACAAGGGGTGTATACCTTCTTTGGCTCACGACAGTCGTGAGTATAGTGACCCTTCTTGTCACAATTGTAACACTTTACCCTTGTAAGCTTCTTCATTCGAGGACGCTTTCCTCTTTCATGTTGGTTAAACTTAGGTTTCTTCCCTGAAGGACCTGCTTCCTTGCCTTTCTTTATCAAACCAGTTAGGACGTTTGCGCTTAAGGCTCGAAGTTCCATGTGAGCTAGAACCAGCATGATACATTTTAGCTTCCGGCTTAGCCGCCAAGACACGGTCCTCTTCCAGCTCAAGATGACGCATTGCATCCTCAAAGGTTTTGATATTTTCATTATGGGTCGGGTGCACCTTCATATGCTCCCAACTCTAAGGCAAGGAACAAATCACTGCTTGCACTCGCTGTTCATCAGTCAGGACATGGCTAGCATCTTTCAGCTTATTAATCATGTTTGACATCTTTCTAAGATGTTACTTCATGGTCTGACCATGAGGCTTCTTATAAGAGTCAAACCTAATAGTGAGCTGCCTCAGTCTGGTCACCGAAATATGACCAAATTTTGCTGCCAATGCTTCCCACATTTTCTTGGCATTCTCAAAACGCCTGAACTCTCACATGACGTCATTTTCCATGCCACTCAGCAACATAATGCGAGCAAGAGAGTTCTTTTCCATGCAGCAAATGCTTCCTTACCTCTCTTGTGTTGTGTAGTGTTTCCTTCTTCAAGTTCTACCATGGTTAGGTTAATAGCTTTTAGTGCCTTTTGCTCTTCCAGCACATATTGGATTTTCATGTGCCATATTTCATAGTTATCGCCATTGAGCTTTTCACCTTTGTTCAGCTCGGCAACTATGCTCTTTGTGGCTGAAGCCATTGATCTGAACACATCAGACATATATATGCACAAATTATTAATGCCTATCATTTATGCATCCATTTTGCACAGACCCATCATATTAAAAACAAAAGGTTACTATATTTCCAATCATCCTCCAAAAATCCTAACTTAAACTATCATTAATATAATTGTCTTATGCAAAATAAATTCTATGAAACTACAAAAACTTCTATGAACTACCCACAACAGTCAACACTAACAGAAAACAAATAATATTTGACATCCAATAAAATAATAATGCTTTCACACAATACAACTAACATATCAGTTGCCACACCAACAATAACTAAGTAGAAAAGTATTACATGAGATGTTCACAAAGCACACTAAACAAAGACCAGCCAATACATCTAACACCAAGTCAATACACGAACTGGAAAAGATCATCTTTTGTTTAATTTCTTGATCTTTTCCCTTGTAATAATCCAGTAATAATCATCTATAAAATTCATTACAATTTTCCTATATGAAGCGGTTTTGTTGACATCTCATATGCGATTCAACACTTCTTGCCATTCTTGTGGAAGAGTGTTCATGAAAAATCGCACCATCTCAGATTGTGGCATGGGACGACCATTCCATATGACCTTTTGAATTTTCCCATTGACTTCAAGAACGTGGTCAATTAAGTCACCACTCTCATATTGATGATCAGTCAGCTCAGCTATCAATTTAGAAAACATTTCCTTTTGTTCATTGGTAATTGCGTGAACAAGTGTGCCCAACCTAAGGGAAGGCATTGTTCCTGCAACAAATGCAGAACAAATAAGGGATCACGTATAATCTACATAGACTTAATTGGAAAAAAAAACACATTCTTTTCCTCTTTTTTTTTTTGGTCAATGGTCAAAGTTAACAGTCAACGATCGTCAACGGTCAACGGTAAACGGTCAACCGGGTTGGGTTGTCGGGTCGGGTGGGCCGGTCGGACTAGTCGAACTAGTCGAGCCGGGTTGGACGGACTGACCTGGCACGTGCGGCACGCGTGCAGCTGACGTCACGATGACGTCAGCTGGCATGTGCCTTGCACGCGCCATCGACGCCCCTGCGCACGTGCGTGCGTCGGCCTCACGCGCCCGTGCGACGCACGCGCCTGCGTCGTTGAATTGGCGAGTGCCGATGACACCGTTTCGCTTCGATTGCGCGTGGGGGTGCGTTCAGTGGCCTTTGGCGGCATTCCGCCACTCGTCGCGATCGTCTCGATGAGACCTTCCATCCAATACCATCAGAAATCGATTTCGACTTACAGAAACTCGACAAAATGGATGAACAGTGCTCGAGTGTCGGGATTTTTTGTCCCGATCGATGTTGGCTGATTAATTTCACGAAAATTAATAAAAAAATCATCCATAAACATAAAAGGGGTCTCGAAAAACTTGGAAAATGATCGGGAAACAAGAACTACGGCTCTAATACCAATGTTGGGTTTGTCGGATTCCCTGAAACAGGAATTCGACACTAAATCGAACCCCTAAACTTGTGCGGAAGACGAGCCCCGGAAAAACACATGCATCACCGATCCTAAGGCACATCATAGAATCGAACGTACCTTGTTAGCCACAGATTAAACACCGACGCCGATATGAGGAAGAGAAACTGATCACGTTCGATTCGATGACGCGAATTTGCCTTGAAGGGAATAGAACGTCGCCTTTTTGCTTACTGTTTTTCTTTTGGAGATGTTTCAAGGGAGAGAGGGAGGAGGAAACGTACGTTATGCCAAAAGGTACGTTCCTCCCTCTCTTTTCTCCCTTAAATACGTTCCCTCCAAAAGGCAAAAGGAAACGTGTCCCTTCATCATATCCCTCCATCCATGGGCCCTAATATTCTGGGCCGGGCTTTTAGGCCCAACATGGGCGGATGGGCCAACTTAGGCCCATCACTTTAATAAAACCATCATAGACAAAAACGAGGTGTTACTAACTCCTCTTTCAAGGACCGTGCATGAATAGCCGCGTTCATGGACGACAAGGAGATGATCATGCAGGCGAATTTCGGAGCCGCCGTCGGAGCGTCCAGCCGTCCATAAAGATACGACGTGTTCCTGAGCTTCCGTGGCGTGGACATGCACAGGGACTTCGCTGGCTACCTTCATGCGGCGCTGGACCAGCAAGGGACTGACACGATCATGGATGACGAGGAGTTCTGGAAGGGCGAGGAGATCACGCTGGCGATCCTCGGAGCCATCAGGGAATCGAGGATCTCGATCGTCCTGTTCTCGGAGGACTACGCGTCCTCTGGCTGGTGCTTGGACGAGCTGGTGAGAATCGTGTAGTGCAGGGATACGATGAGCCAGATCGTGTGGCCGGTGTTCTGCAAGGTGGATCCGTCGGAGGTGAGGAAGCCGAGGGGGAGGTACGGACAAAGCCCTAAATCAATCACGAGGAGAGGTTGAAGTCGAACGGCGGCTATTTGGAGAAGGTGAAGAGGTGGAGAGAAGCACTGACTACAGCAGCTAACATCTCTGGATGGCATTTGGTTGAACGGTAAGGCTATCATTTAGTCGTTTCTACTGCTTCTTGACAAGAAAGCCCTGCTCTGAGTAAATAAACACGCAGGTGGACCATGTCCCTCCACAAGCCCATTAAAAGGAGGAAAAGGAAAAATTAGGGAATTTTTTCGTTGTCTAAGGAGTGATCTGTATATGATTGAACTTAAGGCTGACTGAATTTTTATCTGATTAATTAGGTATTCAGAAAGTTGATTCCTATACCTTCTTTTTCAGGTATCTGATTAATTGCTAGAAACTGAACAATAATCTGGTCCTTAGTATTTGAGAAATTGACTGCTGCTGGATCTTATTGGAGATCAACTTAGTACTCATTGTATCAAGCATCTTTGAATCTCCTAAAGTATTCTCAATTGGCTCTATGCTTTGAATCCACCAGGCGGGAGTCTAATGTCATTCACAGCATTGTCAAGAGTATATGGGCTGAGCTGAATTGCGATCAATTACCTGTCCCTGGAAACGTTGTTGCCATGGATTCACATGTGTCCCATATGCATACTTTGCTAGACATGGAATCAAACGAGGTTCGCATGGTCGGAATTTGTGGATCTGGAGGATTAGGGAAGACTACTATCGCCAAAGCTACTTATAAATGTTTTTTTTTTGCACAAATTTGAGTGTTGCAGCTTTCTTTCCAATGTTAGAGAAACTTGCGAAAAATCTGCAGATGGCCTACTTCAGCTTCAAGAGACACTTATTTCTCGGGTAACGTGGGATGATCATCTGAAGCTTGGCAATGTCCACAGAGGCACAAGCATGCTAAAGAGTAGGTCCACATTTTCATTGACGATGTGAACCAGTTGATCCAATTGCAAACAATAGTTGGAGGACATTATTGGTTTGGTTGTGGAAGTAGAATCATCATAACGACTAGAGATGAACATTTTCTGGTTGCTCATGGCGTACACAGTATATAAAAGGTTCAACCATTAGATCTTTTAATGGTTTGTATGCTCTCCAATTCAATTGCTTTCGAGGATATTTTTCCTCCTGATTATGAAGAGTTTTCATATAGCGTAGTGCTTTACACCAAGAGTCTTCCATTAGCTATTAAAGTTTTGGGTTCTTTTCTTCAAGGTAAAAGCTCTTTCCAATGGAAAAACACATTGGATGAATTGAAGAGAGTATTCAATGGAGAAATCTTCAGTGTGTTGAGAATGAGCTTTGATGGTTTAGATGATTATGAGAAGGATATTTTTCTTGACATAGCATGTTTCTTCAAGGGAGAGAGTATTAGTCATACTAGATAAATTTTGGAGAGCTGTGATCTCCATCTATATGGCAGAATTGATGTTCTTATAGATAAGTCGCTTATCACTATTGAGCATGGCAAGCTGGAGATGCATGATATGATTCAAGAAATGGGAAGAGAAATTGTGCAGAGAGAATCTCCCAGAGAGACAGGGGAGCGCAGCAGTTTGTGGTTCTGTAATGACGTGCTTCATGTTCTAACAGATGGCACGGTAATACATTGAATTTTCATCTTTTGTTTTTGACAATATGAATGCCTATTCGGTAGTGTCACAGCCTCTTACAAAGTACTTTTGGCCTTCTTCTAGAAAAGAGTGTGAATATTTTTCTGCTGAGTAAAGATAATGGCCTGATGGTACCATAAGATTCATTTTTTCCATATCCCACCCTGAGATGTGAGGTTTGTACTATTGACCTCTCCCCATAAAGTAAATTATGACAAAATCTGCAGAACTTAAATACTGTGTTTTTTTAAGATTTGAGGTGTTTAAAAATCTCATGGGTCAAATGTTAAAGTAAAAGCAAATTCTGAAAGCTAAGGACAAAAGGCACCCGAAGCACAATCACACCAAATCTATTTATTTCTAGTAATCCCTGCATAATGTAAAGACTTAACTCGTCTACTCATATATTTGCTGCCAGGGAACTAATAAAGTGGAAGCAATAATGCTCATGTTGGCTGCTCCTGAAGTGCACTTTAGTGCTCATGCCTTCACAAACATGAAAAGGCTCAGAATTTTCTTAACTCGCAATGTTTCCCATTCAGGGGATCTTATATACTTTCTCGCTGAATTAAGAGGGCTCCAATGGCCCAATTATTCTCCACCGTCGGTGCCGTTCAATACAAACCTCAGGAAACTTGTAGGTTTAGACCTGAGTAAAAGCGGCATCCGCATAATGGGGAAGGAATTCAAGGTACATGCTTGCTATATTCTCCTGTCAAGATAAAAGATATAACTGTGAAGATCTTGAAATAACTACTTATAAATATCAATTATTTACGGTGCAGCTTTTTCGACATTTGAGGTGTGTTACTTTCAGCCACTGTAAATTGCTGAGTGAAACTCTCGATGTATCGTCCCTGCCAAATCTGGAGAGTTTGGATCTCCAAGGGTGCACCAATCTTGTTAAGGTTCATCAGTCTCTTGGGCGTCTTGACAAGCTCATATATTTGAACTTTATGAATTGGTCCAATCTTAGCTGTTTCCCCAGCAGTCTGAAGTCGATATCTCTTGAAAATCAGGTCTTTAGAGGTTGCTCAAAGCTTTCAAGGTTTCTAGATATTCTTTTACTGGTGAAACGTCTGAGAACACTTGCACTTTATGAGACAGCCATTGAAGAACTACCCTCTTCTGTCACGATCTCATCAAACTGCAAGAGTTGTATATAAGGGACCGTGTGGACCTTAAAAGGCTTCCCTGTAGCATCTATACACTGCAGCATCTTGTGCATATTTTTTATTGATGAATGCTCACAACTTAGCAAGTTCGTGGAACCTCTGTGTAGATCAAATGATTATACCAATCTCTCTCTCCCATTAGCCCTACCGAGCATAATTTACTTGAATATGCAAAGATGCAGCTTATTAGAGGTTAGCTTCTTGCAAAATCTTCATTGCCTGTCCTCGTTGACAATTTAAGATCTGTCGGAGAGCAAATTTGTCAAACTTCCCACATGCATCAGTCAATTTACTAAGTTGCAGCAGCTTCTTTTGGCATGTTGCATGCAGCTTCGAGAGATTCTAGCTCTCCCGTAGAACATAACATCTTTACTTGCAAAAGATTGTGAATTGCTAGAAACATGTGTGGACTCATCACACATGCTACGATATAATCAAGATAAATCACCTTGGTTCAAACAAATTGACTTTCTGGCTGTCATCAGCTGATTTAAGATCAATGCTCTAGCAATTGCAATGCTCTCTCTCTCTCTCATGTTTGTGTCCGACTGGCAGGGATTGCCTAGAGAGACTCGGGTTGACATAATTCATCCTGGAAGCAAGATCCCAAAGTGGTTTGTTCATCAAAGTATGAGAGGACTCTTTAAGGTTTCTTGTATCTTTAGAATCATACTGTGACATAGCCGGCTTGGCCTTTTGTACTATTGTTGATTTCGGTAATATAAAAGAAGCCAGTATTTCATGTGAGATCCAGTTGTTTGTCGACAATCAAAAAACTTATGGTTGCGTAGATTGTTTTTCCTCATTGGAGTCTAACCACATATGGCTTTTATACGTTCCATGGTGAATGATGTGGGGATTGGATGCCAAATTACTGAATCACTGGAGTCAATTTATAGTACTGTTTCAAGCATTAGAGGGGACTCTAAGAAGTTGTGGGGTGCATTTAGTGTACAAACAAGTTAAGCAACCAAATGACACAGAGATTTATGAAAGTGTTGCTCCTCTTAATTTGAATGTGAACCTTGCAGGTTCCCATGTCTGAAGCTACAAAACGAGGAAAGATTTTCAGACTAAAAATACAATACACTATGATTCGAAATTAGTTTTCATGTAGTTTAGTGTGGTAGTTATGGATAATACCCTTTCGAGTGGCTCTTATTATAAAATTGCTGTAGTGTTTTACTGGACTCTCAGATTATGCAACGACCTTTAGTCTTTCCCTTAGAAAGAAAGTACAGGGATGTTCCCGTCTAGTCATTATTCCTAGATATAACTGTCGACTCGTATCAAGATTAAGCCCAAGAGAAACCCAGAGAAAAGAGAAGTGCTTTAGACAAAGAATCAAATTTTCACATAGGCCAATCTTATTGGCAACTTCTTTTGGGAAAGGAAGGATTTTCTATTGTCCCTTTCCCAACATCTTCGTTATGAAAAAATATTAGGTGGTTTGTAACTTGCACGTCACTAGCCCATCTAAAGTGCATGAACTTGGTCAACACTATTTAAAGGGTGACACTTGTCCTCTAACATAAACATGGACATGGATGATAAACAAAAAATTAAATTCTGAAACTTTCTTTTCTATGACAGGTAGACATACTCATCAGGAAAAAATATTAGATACCTTAACAGCTTCATGTCATTTTTACTTTGAACCACTTAGTAGCTAATAGCTGTCTGGGCAGATCCATGTCGTCCTAGTTCAAACCAGTGTGGGCGGAGGGCAAAGCGTTCTCTCTCCTCTTTATCTTCTCTCTCCTCTACACCTGCTCTCTCTTCCTCCTCCGACGCTTGACGCTCTCTTTACACTCTATCCCAACGCACTAAACCTTCCTGTCTAGTGCTTCCTCCGACGACCGTTGCTCCCTCCGACGACGGCCTTTCTCTCTTCACTGGATGGCCTCATTCTTTGGACCGCATTCTCTTAGCGCACTCCCGCGACCTCTTTCTTCCCAAATTATGCTCTCTCTCGACTACCAATTTCGCTCGCCTCTCTCCATTCCCCCCGACTTGTGATCGAGAAGCCCTAAATTTGCAACCGCAAGTCAAGTTCGATTTTATGTCCTGATATTTATGTTCGCATCTTTGTTTTGGAGGAGAAAGTACTTAGAAGCTCGTTGGTTTATTGCTTTTGATTCTAAGCGCAGCAACGCGAGAAAGCTTGGCCTCTTCTACATAAGCGAACATTTTACGGATGAAAATTCTTTAGATTCTTCCACTGGCCCTATTGACTCTGTCTGCTGATTATGGATCTAGATGAGGTTGATTTTTTTCTTGTCTTGAACTTATATATTTGTGTTAGTCTTCAACAAGGGTAACATCCTCATGTCTCTTCTTTCTACTAAGTTTGCAAATATATTTCTTCCACCAATGGCATCTTTTTAAATTGCTTCTAGTTTTTCCTCATCCTCTTCTGTAATGTCACTTCTGATGTAAAAATATTATTTCCGTTTTTTCTTCTAGGGAGTGGGTGTGTTAACATACATGTATATGTAAATATGATGCAGATGGGCCTCTTTAAGTTTGTGCTACAGTTTTTTGTGTAGTTTGTCTTGTTTATGCTTTTTTATTAACTCCTGGGCTATTCTTTGTTGATGATGTTTTTGTCTTCATTTCCTGAATAAGGGCATCTTTTTTAGGTCTTTAGAGTTGTGTTTTTCACAGCTGTTAGCATGATCCCTTGACTAGATTCATGCTAGCGAACTCAAATGAGTAAATCTGTTTTACATTTGTTTCACAAGCATTTCAACGTGCTCTTCTATCCTGTCATGTTTTTCTTCTTTGGGTGGGTGTTGCATTTCACAGTCCCTCTCTGATTTGTTTCTCTTGCTTTATGAAATTTGTGGCTACAATTTGTTTCTCTTGCTTTATGGAATTTGTGGTTACGTACCAATGATGAGATGATTCTTTTGCTACATCTTAATGTAGGTTCATGAAATAGCAAAGGTCTCAGCAATTTAGGATAGAAGTTTTAATGATTATATGCTGAAAGTATAGGAGGTTGTGATTCGTAACTCAATTATAGAATATTCCAAATTGTTATCTCCACTTTTTCCAGCCCTGGTTTCTAATGGGTGCTTTGCTGTTGTGGCTGACAGGATGATTGGCAAAAGGAAAAGCAAGATTTTCTTCAAAGCTTAAGCCGGAGCTGAGACCATGGCTATTTCATGAACCTACATTAAGATGCAGGAAAAGAATCATCTCATCATTGGTACGTAACCACAAATTCCATAAAGCAAGAGAAACAAATTGTAACCACAAATTCATAAAGCAAGAGAAACAAATTAGAGAGGGACTGCGAAATGCAACTTCCACCCAAAGAAGAGAAGCATGACAGGATAGAAGAACACTTTGAAATGCTTGTGAAACAAATATAAAACAGATTTACTCATTTGAGTTCGCTAGCATGAATCTAGTCAAGGGATCACGCTAACAGCTGCGAAAAACACAACTCTAAAGACCTAAAAAAGTTGCCCATATTCAGGAAATGAAGACAAACACATCAACAACAAAGAATAGCCCAGGAATAAATAAAAAAAGCAGAAACAAGACACGCTACACAAAAAATTGTAGCACAAACTTAAGGAGGCCCATCTGCATCATATTTAACTAGAAGCGATTTAAAAAGATGCCATTGGTGGAAGAAATATATTTGCAAACTTAGTAGAAAGAAGAGACATGAGGATGTTACCCTGGTTGAAGACTAACACAGACAAATAAGTCCAAGACAAGAAAAAATCAACCTCATCTAGATCCATAATCAATAGACAAAGAGTCAACAGGGCCAGTCGAATAATCTAAAGAATTTTCATTCATAAAATGTTCGCTTATGTAGGAGAGGCCAAGCTTTCTCGCATTGCTGTGCTTAGAATCAAAAGCAATAAACCAGTGAGCTTCTAAGTACTTTTTCCCAAAACAAAGATGCGAACATGAAAACCCGGGAAATAAAATCGAACTTGACTTGCAGTCGTAGATTTAGGGCTTCTCAAGGGACCGCTTCGAGCAAAGCAGAAAGCAAGTCGTTGATGGAAGATTAGACGAGATGGTGGAGCGATTGCTTCTCGGTCGTGAGGCGAGAGGGGGGGATGGAGAGAGGTGAGCGAAATTGGCCATCGGAGAGGGCAATTTTGGAAGAAAGAGATTGTGGGAGTGCACCAAATGCAGCCTAGAGGATGAGGTCATCTAGTGGAGAGAGAAAGGCCGTTATCGGGAGGGAGCAACGGTCGTAAGAGGAAGCACTAGACGGGAAGGTTCTGTGTGTCGGGGTAACGTTCAATGAGAGCATTGGAGGAGGAGGAAGAGAGAGCAGGTAAATCAGAGAGAGAAGATAAAGAGGAAAGAGAGCACTCTGCCCTTCACTTGCGCTAGTTTGAACTAAGACGACGTGAACCTGCCTGGACATCTGTCAGCTGCTAAGTGGTTCAAAGTAAAAATAACGTAGGTTTGAACTAGGACAATATGGACCTGCTCGGACAGCTGTCAGCTGCTAAGTAGTTCAAAGTAAAAATAATGTGGAGTTGTTAAGGTACCTTATATTTTCTCGACAGGAGGAAGAGAGAGCAAGTAAAGAGGAGAGAGAAAATAAAGAGGAAAGAGAACACTCTATCCTTCACTTGCGTTGGTTTGAACTGGGACGACGTGAACCTGCCCGAACAGCTGTCAGCTGCTAAGTGGTTCAAAATAAAAATAACATGGAGCTATTAAGGTACCTTATATTTTCTCAATAGATGAGGTAAAAAAGGACGATACAATATATGCTAAAAGCTAAACATCCACTTAATTCACTCCTCTTTTCAATTTCCGAGGGCTTCTACCTTTTATGCCCCCCCCTCTCCTCTTCCTCTTCCTTTTGCGTTTCTAAAACTCTCTTTTTTACTTTTCAACTTCCAAGGGCTTCAACCACTGGGGGTTCGCCCCAGTGGCCACTCTTTCAACTTGGAATGGAGAGGTGAGGGGTTCAAATCCTCACCTTCTCATGGGGGATTAGGGTGGGGATGATTTCATGTCAAATGTGGGAAAAAACTTCCAAGGGCTTCTTCACTTGCTCTCTCTCCCCTTTCGCATTTCTATTTTACCTTTAAATGGTAGCATTTATAGCTTTGTCTGTTTTCATCTCACCAGTTTGTCTGTCGGTCATAGAAAGAAAGCTTCAATTTTAATTTTTTATTTTCCATCCCTATCCTTGTCCATGTCAGAGAACACGTGTCATCTTTTGAGTAGAGCTGACTAAGTTCACTCACATGATGGTTACAAACTACTAAATATTTTCTCCTTCATTATGGATTCTCAATTTTTTTACAAAAATGGGAAGAAAGATCAATTCATTGAGCCGATCCATGTTTGATCAACTAAGAATATGAATATCACAATAACCAAGCTCAATTGACCATCTCAATATTGAAACTTGATTCGAGCATTTTGTTGAACAGTTGGGGCACATTAAATTGCCTCAAATAGCTTCTTGAGCAATATTCATAGCCTTAGCCTTCAATTTCGACCCATGTGCAATCTTAAATGAAACTAAAGCATTAAAATTATACTAATACATTCAAAGAACAATATTAGATAGAATTTAGAGCCCAAACCACACAACAACACAACTGCAATTAGCCTCAAATGTGTGGGTCTAACCTATTTTTGTAAAGCTGGGTTTGAACTTAGGTCAAGTAAACAAGTTGCATGCCTAGGTTCGAGCCTTGGCACTCATCACATACGCGACTTATGGGAAAATACACTAGATCCGAATGAAATTTGGTAACATGAATTTTCAAACATGATTAATACATCAAAGAATGGTCGAATACGCACATCAAACCAACCTTTCAAAGTAACCTTCCACGTTGGCCAGCCATGAACTCATGTGGATCAGCTAAGCTTTTAGTTCAAATTCTAAACACTCTCATGGTTCACGTGGACATTTAAAGACTAAATCAAGTTGACCCAAGCATCATTTGTACTTACTTATAACATTCATCAAGCTAACGAAGACAGATAATGCATGCAAAGTGGGGTACCAAGTAAAAAATGCATGGCTTTTGGAAGAGGCTTCAACTTTAGGAAAAATTCCAGCCTCATAAATTAGTTTGCCTGGCTCGCTTTCCTTTCGATTTCCCATGGTCCAACCATGGTCTACATTGAACAAAAACTCATCTAGGGGCCTTACCTTTCTTCCTAATTTCTGTGTGAAGTATCTCTTGGCCGACGAAGCCAAAAAATTGTCCTCTAAAGGCACTTGGAAGTTGGCCCCTTCAAGCTGGAAAATGAGACCCGCGGAGACGAAAACCAACAACGAAGGCTTTGGTTAGCCACCATGACCAGGTTTGAATACCCTTTTTATCAACTCAAGCCACCATGGCCAGGTTTGAATACCCATTTTATCAACTCCTTTGACATTTACTCTAACTATATGTACTGTACTTTAATTTAAAATTAACTTTTTGCCTCAAATGTCCCTTATTTTCCTCAAAAACATTTGTTTTGCCTCGCCAGTAGCCTTCTACCTATTACATTATAAAGAAATTTCTGGGTGTACACTCCTCCCAGAAAGTAACATGATTTTTTAGAGGCTTTTGAGTGCCTTCCTGATCACCATTTTTGACGTGTAACCTATGATTGGAAAGATATTTGAGTATAATTTTCACTTTCTAATTGAGGGTTTTGGCTAGTTTTAGTTGGAAGTTCATGAAAATTTTGTTTTGTTTTTTTTTTTTTTGCTTTGAGGGTCCCTCTGAAATTTCTAGGTTAAGGTCCTTTTTGAGTTGCTCATGCGGGTGCCTTTGGGTGACGATCATGGGCTCTCTCTTGTCTCCAACCTTTTATGCCTCAATATAGCTTGCTTTTGAGAGATTATTTGCTGAATTAAGCAACCTTTTGCTTGCCTTGCCCACATGACAAGCTGCCAATTGAGTTGCTCTATCATCTCCTCGACAGTGAAATCTTTTGCAGCTGTTGAGTGAACAACTTTGGCTACGATTTTCACATGTCTTCAGCAGCTTATCCCTAGCCAAATTTTGTCCATTTGCACTCTTAATGAGAGCATTCCACCTTAGCCAGAGATTAGGCTGATTGGGAGCTAAGTGGGATATGGTGGGGCCACAAATTTGCTTACTTAATCGCTTTGAATTGTGGCCAAATCACGGATTGGATTTTGGCAGCTATTTTAAACGTTTTAATCCATCAATTTGGCTCAATTTTTTGACCAGTTGGCACATTCATGTATATTAATTTGTCTCTCACTATAATTTGCAATTTTTTCTATCCAATTTTGTAAGAAAATCCCTCAAAGTTGGCCATTTTCTTGCTCAGAAATGACCAACTTGATCCAAATTGGTCCTTGTGGCTTGATTAGATTAATTCAAGCCAGGCCAGGTTCAATTTCAAGCTTTAATAGGGATCAAAATGATAAAACTGATGATTTAAAGGCTTGGGTATAATTTTAAATTTTGCAAATTGGTCCCCCAACTTTGAAAATTGCATTTCGGAACCAACTTGTTGGTTCAATTGCAATCTAACCCCTTAGGTCTTGACTAATCACATGCGGATCCTTGGCCCCAATTTTTTTTTTTAACACGTTTAACCGAAAAGTTAACTTCAAAGTCAAATTTTGACATTTCAGCAAAACGACATCTAAGGACTCTTACGACCCTTTTCAGCCAAAATAAGGGTTCCGTCGTGATTAAAATTCCCAAAGTTTTGATTTAAAAAAAAAAAAACTTAAGACTTGTTAGCCAAAATTCAGGTATTAACACTAGCAGGCTTATAGGATGGCGAAGGGGGTGGGATTGAACCGAACTGTGCAATGAATACGGGGAGTGATTTTAGTATATATATGTGAAAATTGAAATTAATTATCGGAGACTCATTTTGATGTAACTGAAAGCTTAGCTTTGGTACTTCAAAGTTAAGCGTGCTCAAGAGGGAGCTCTCCTAGGATGGATGACCTCTTAGGAAGGTGCTTACCTATACGCCAAAGGACAAAGTCATGAGGCTCTCAAATTTTTTATGTGAAATTGTTGACATGTTGACCCTCCTCCACTCCTTCGGATGTTTATTTTGGTCTGTCATGTTTCTACTTAAATTTTTGTTTTCATTCACACATCTTGTGCTTTGTCAAGGTGTCATTTTGCATAAATTCAAGAGGCCTCATGTTTCAATATATTGTATTGTCTGGATACATGCTGTTCCAGTTATTTGACATGGGGACATATAGTATAGTTCCGCCACTAATTTCTGCAAATTTACGGGAACCTCATTTTTCTCAAAGGTGTTTTGATTCGCAGTAAGAAGGCGCTCGCCTCCGCCTCCAGAGCCCCATCGGCGGCTTTTCCTCGAGAAGCCCCGCCCTCGCGACCTTCGCGCTCGCAAAGGCCGAGCAAGAAGGTTGGTCCTTGATTGGGCCATGCCCTAAACTGCTGGTGCGGCATTGCTCCGTCTTGTGGAATCTCTCCCTGATTTGCCTGCAAAAACTCCAGCTAACAGAGGTTCGCTCGCAATCAGTCAATTAATTCGCACGTGCAACATTATTTGATGGTTGAATAATAGGTAATCCTAAACTCATACTATTTATAATATGTTTGCTTTCACAAGAAATTGATGAGATGTTATTTTTCTTGTAAAATCACCTCATTAAATACTTTTTGTTCTTCGCTTGCCACATGAAACTGAATATTTAGCAGATGTAACTCATGATTTGGAAAAAAAGATTTTGAATTTATGGTAACGAATAGTTTTTGCAAGTGAACTTGAAGCATATCATAAATATGTGGCATATGCAAAAGGCAAAAAAATTGGAATGAGGAAGGCTAAGACTAGAAAAAAAAACAAAAAAAGAGAAATAGGTTGATGAACTTTTATATGTAATTGTGAGAGGTTTACAGTCAGCTTATCTGGTTATGAAAAAACATATGAAAGACTTAAAGTTAGATGTGATTGTTGAGCTTTAATTAGATTTAATATTGAGATTAGCATTTATGAAGCCATAGAGTATGTTCGCGAACATAATAATGAATTTATGCTGGAACATCAAAGCACTTAGGTAGAATTCTTCTGTGCTGTTTGAGAAGCTTGGTTGTGGAATGGTAATGATGAAAGTCGATTTTTGGAGCTTAGTTCGGAACTTAATTCATCGCTTTTTATGCTTCTTAGGACCTTCTTTTTCCTTTATGCACATTAACGTGTCACCTTCATAATGCAAACAACTTTATCGTTTTGTTGAGCAGTTGCAGCTATTCCATATGCTTTGAAGGCGTGGAAGTTACCGAAGGAAAGACCTACAACATAGATCTCATATTGACTGAAGTGGATTTGTCGTCAATATCTTGATATGCTCTTCTTACTCTAATTATGGAGCATAACGTATGCAAAATATTCCAGTCATAAGTACGTCTTACGGTAAGACTCTTACCTATCTATGCATGGCTGATTCATGTTCTTTACTGGTGTCATGGTCCAACAATGACTTATTTATCATCTATGGGGATTTTGCAGTGATGTCTACACAGGATGCACGGTGTACAGGTGCATGTTGAGAGGTGCTGCTGACTATCTTTTTAAGCCTATTAGGAGAAACGAACTGAAGAAGCTGTGGCAACACGTGTGGAGAAGACACCACATTATTAATCATATTTTGTGCTTGTTTGTATTAGTTTATCACTGCAACTAATAGGAAAATTCATATTCCTTCATTGAGGCTTTAGACTTGGTGAACCTAAAATAAGCAATAAGTTTTTTGTCCAATTGATTGTTGTAGATAATTCGCTGTTAGTGTTCAAATCCGCATTTCTCGAATAAGTGTACTCTATTTTCACATTAACACAAAATAGGTTGTTTGCTCACAAGTTCGGTAGTTAAAATGACAATTGATAGGTGAGCTACTGATTGGGTGTTAACTTTTATTCCCAGTAGTTTGGCACCCTATGTTGTAAATGCCTCAGCCTGTGTTCAACTAGTCCCACCTTTGAGTTTGTAAAATCAGTCCTAACACACACCTATAACAAGTAACCAAAATCATTTTGGGATGCGTTTGTATCATAAGAACTCAATGATATAATAAAATGCTTCTCGGTAAAACATTTTTTTAGAAATATGGTTAGTTTTATTTTATTTGGTGATATATGATCAAAAATATTTTCTGTTATTTGGATATTATTGGAAAATGATATTCTATTTCATGACTTTATTTTATGCAAAAAAAAAAAAAAAAGTTTGAGTTCTTTTAATTTTTTTTATAAAAATTCGATTTTTAATTATTTTATTTCTCTCCTTTTATTTTTATTTTATTTTGAAAAATGAAATTCTAAATTATTTTTTAATTTACCTTTTTCTCTTTCCTTTTCCTTTTCTTTTCTTTTTCTCCCTTCATCCACCACTATCGGCAAGTGTTGGCCACAACTCCACCTCGCCAAGACTGGGTGAGGTGCGAGCTCGCCAACCTCTGTGTAGCCCAAGTTCACCTAGATCTAGCGATCGTGAGCTCACCGGCCTAGGCCAAGCTTAAGCTCCCTTGGATTTGGTGAGCCATGAGCTCATTGACCTCACCGAAGCTTCGACTAGTAAGCTCGAGCTCGCTTGGATTTGGCAAGCCCAAGCTGGTTGGCTCACCGGTTAGCGTCTTGGCCAATTGTCACTTGCAGAGGAAGAAGGGGAAGGAGGAACAAAAAGAAAGAAAGAAAAAAAGAACGAAAATAAAATAAAATAACAAATCAAAATCAAAATTTGTAAAAATAATTAAAAATTATATTTTTAAAATTATTGTTATAAGAATAAACTCATTAACCAAGGATCCTAAGAGTAGAGAAACATTTTCGAAAGTGTTTTCCGGTTCTTTCAAATGGGAAATCATTTTCATGAACTTAAGTTTTGGTAGGAAAATATTTTCCGTTAACTTATTTTTCTAAATGAATCAAATACTGGAAAATTAGAAAAATGTTTCCTGGAAAATGAGAAAAATGTTTCCCTCAAAACAAAGCGCACTCTAAGAGAATAGTTTACTACTTCTCCACATACGTAATGAACACATGAAAAAAAATCCAAGGACGCCATTGCAACTGACTCAATTTGTGGACTTTCTTGCGTGTAACGAAGAGAACAATTTACTACCACTCCAAATTGCAGAAGGACAAAAACAAGACCCATTAGATATGTACTTAGCTAGAAGCGCTATTCAACATTTAACTTGGTTGTTCCCGTGCAGCATAATGTCCATATTAAAAATTTATTCAAAATTTTGTTCGTTACGCAAAAAACTCCAAATTTATACTTGAGTGACACATTTACACTTAAATAAAGTTTTATTAAAAATCACTATTAAAAATCTAACATGAATTTGGTGTGACATTAATAATTTCCTTTCAAGGAAGTGGCACTAATGTAATTATCAGAAAAAATATTAACAAAAAGTAAATTCGCAGTTAATGTTCATCGTAAAGTTACTGTTCATTGTCTTTGAAGTTACTATTCATCGTCTTCAAGCTCACGATTGCTTGGCCAAAATTCCTTTGGCGCTCGTTCATCAATGCCCACTGTTGCCCAAACCTTTGGTGGCCTTGGTCAGCCCTTATTTGACCACCCGTGAGATGATCATCGCTTCCTCTCAAATCTCAAATTTCATTATCTACGCAAGCGTATTCAGAGGGGCGAGACAGAGAGGAGGAGTGATTGTCCTTTATGATGATCTAGCCGCGGCAAGCTTCGAAGCTAGATCTGACCATAGCAATAGCTTCAGCCTAAGAGTCTACAATCTATATGGAGGCTTGAGAGTTGAGAGTCTCGAGGAATTAGAGGCAAATGGCATGAAAATATGGGTGTTGAAGAAAGTCACTAGGCTTAGCCCATGCTTGGATCATTGCTCGAGCTGATAACGAATCGGTGTTGCCGATGTTATTATTTGAAATTTTCCTTTTCTTTTCGATTTTTCACGTGGTGCTCGTGTGGCGCCACAGCAGCTCTTAAAAAAACCAAAAAAGTGTAACTACGAGTACAAATTAGGTTTCGTGATGGCTTCCAAATGCATAAAACAAAGATAAAGAAGACAAGGAAATGTTGACACCTCATTTTTAATTAGGTTAATTTTATTTTGTTAAGTTTTTATTTTATTTCGGATAAATAAGATAATTAATAAACACACCAAAAAAAAACAAAAACAAAAGCCCAGCCCTTTTTTCTTTCCCTTTCTCTTCCCCCTCTGTGTGGCCCATGTGGCCCATTTTCCTTCACCCTTGGCCCGACCCCTTTTCTCTCTTCTTCTTCCTCCTGTCTTCTTCTTCCTCAGTCGCTTGCATCTCACGCGCGGTGGCCGGCGACGCGCGCGAAGGACGGCCTACGGCCGAGGAGTGTAGGGCGACGTCGGCCGGAGGGGATAAGATCGCAGGCGCCTTTAATGCTGAGCGAGCTTCGCTGGAAAGCTCGATGGGACACCGGTTCAACCGAGCGGAACCGGTGGGCAAGCCGGAGGCCGGTGACCGAGCCCCTCCGTCGACCGGAGTCCCTTCGCCTATAAATAGGTGGCCGCAAGCATCGTCGGAGGGTGTGGCGAGCTCGGAGATCCTTCACTGAGAGACATCGGGAAGGGTTGAAGGGCGAGCGCAGGAGAGAGCTCGAGTTGCAAGCTCAGCCCGCCTTCCACCGAGAGACTTCGGGGAAGGCCGGCGGCGAGTGACTTCGAGAAGGTCAGATCCGGCCGGTGGAGGCTCGGATCTGGCCTGAGTGAGGAGAAATCAAGGCCGGGGAGGGTCTGGCTGGGTAGATCTGGTTTTTTTGCTGCTGTTGTTGCTGCCGGACGCCGTGCTGCAGCTGTTCGCCTCAGTCCCGACGCCGTTGCTTTGACGGCTTGTTGCCGTGCCCCACCTGCGAAGCCGTTGCCGTGATCGATCCGGCGACGCCGCGCCAGATCGGGAAACCGAGTTGCCCAGCCACCACTATCCAGACGCCATCGCCACGAACAGGTAGTGTTACCGCCACCGCCGCCGTTGTCGTCGCCATAATTTCCCCCCTCCGAAGTCCAACCCTCGTTGCTACCGTCGCTGTCGCCGCCGTCGCCGTTGCCGCCGCTGTCGCCGTCGCCGTCGTCCCCGCTGTCGTGCCTCGGCGCCGCGATTCGGGAACCCTAGGGTTCCCGATTTTCCGGGTCACGACCCCGGGTTGTCGGGTCGGACCCGGATCGGGAACCGGGTAGGGATTCCACGAATTGCGGGCGCGGCGGAAGACCGGGTTGCGATTCGGATCCGGGTCGGGTAGGGTTCGCAGCGAGCCGGGTCGCGGCACGGGTCGTGGACCTGGGTCGTCGGGCCGGGCCAGGCGTCCCCAAACGCCCGGCCACGGCGTCGTTTTAGTAAGTAAAAAATAAAAAAATAAAAAAGGAGATGAAAAATCCGAGTCGGGCCCGCGTTGCGGGCCCGTCCGCGTTTGGGTCGCTGGCCCGGGTCGGACCCAACCCGCGGATCCGACCCGGGTCGGCTTTATTTTATTATTTTAATATAAAATGATAAATATTTTATTTTCAAAAAAAAAAATCAAAAAGTGTTTTATTTTCAAAAAAAATATTAAAAAATGTTTTAATTTCCAAAAAATCGAAAAAATATTAAAAAATGTCGAAAAATGTTTTATTTTCTAAAAAATCGAGAAAAATCAAAAAAATAATTTATTTTCCAAAAATATTAAAAAAATATTAAAAAATATTTTATTTTCCGAAAAATCAAAAAATCAAAAATATTCCATATTTTCCAAAAAATGCCAAAAATCCAAAAAAAATCCAAAATTTCATGAAAAAGCCAAAAAATTCAGAAAAAGCCAAAAAGACTTGTACTTTTCCAAAAAAAAAAATCCAAAAAATCCCTTTTATGTCCAAAAATGAGAAAAAGACTCAAAAAATGTTTTTCCTCCAAAAAATGTATGGAAAAATCCCTCAAAAATCCAAAAAGCCTTAGGGTTTAAACAAGATTAGGTACCGAAAGGGCATTAGTGATTAACTAGTGTAATCAAGTCCCCGATCCTAATTTCTCTGGTTGCGCAGGAGCGAGTATTTCTCCCGATACTTCGCTTAGGGTTTCTAATCGACCCACCCCAAACCGATTAGTGGCGACTCCGTTTTAAAATTAATTTACAGGTTAAAAACTCAAACTATTAAGTCGTGAATTGGTGGACTTGGGAGGGTCCGGGCTTAATAAATTCAGCCGAGCCATTAGCCTCCTTAGGCGCTCGTACCCGATTGCGGGCGTCGAGAAAAAAGAGGTCGCGACAGCTTGGCGACTCCGCTGGGGATTTTGAGGACTTAGGCCTTTATGTCTTGTTTAATATCTTTACTGACTTAGGTTTTTTTATGCAGGTCAAAAGCTTAGAAATTTATTTTAATAGATTATCTTGTGATTATAAATTGTTATGCATGCTTTACTGTTTTAAACACTACACATGGCACACACAACCCGGCCGCCGGACCTGGGCCGCCATAGGATTTCTAGGATGGTGTTAAGAAAGATACGACCTCGAACGCGAGATTGCGATGTAGAGGTCGCCTTTCTTTTCCCCGAATTTCTTAGCCGAGGTTAAGAGGGTATGCTGCTAACGCGAGACTGCGACGGGCGGATATCCTTTTAATCTCACCAATCCTTCTGAGTTAGAAATCGAGCCGCACATCCCATCTGCATGTCTTTGTGCTTGCCATTTTATTTAAAAGCAAAGTAATTTCTTTATTTTTACTTAATCTTTTCTGGCTTATGGCGAAATAGGGTCAGGTTGTGTATTTCCCTTCCTTATATGCGATGGGAAGATTTGATATCCAGTTCATTCCCACCCCAAAGGGAGAGCTTCTCAAATGGTGGAAGCAGTTAGATCAACTCGGCCAAGAGTACGTCAAATCAAGAATCGGTCATCTCCTCCCATTGCTCCAAATCAATATCCACTCTGGGGTCATGCAAGCACTACCACATTTCTGGTGCCCTGAAACATCCACCTTCATATTCGGCAAATTTGAACTGACTCCGACTTTAGAAGAGTACGGTCTCGCCATAGGAATGCCCCTGGGAAGCGAGCTTGTCAAGCCAATCGGCATTGACCCTGTGGTTAGTCTATCACGGTTTCTAAAAAATCATTCGGTAAGAGAAATTGTTCAAGCCAACAATAATGCTTTTCCGCTATCATCTTTAACTGAATGCTTTGAAAAACAGTCAATGACCCAAAAAGCCAAGATCTTCCTCTTAGCATTCTTTGGTTTTATTATCTTTCCCCATCGAAAGAATGCTATAGATCCTTCAATCACATGGGTGGTAAATCAAGTCATTTTTGGAGCAGGATATGTGAATATGGTTTTAGCCGAAACGTTTTTATCCCTTAATCGTTTCAAGGACCAAAAAGAGAAAATCATGAGGGCCGCTCCAGAAATTTTACAAATGTGGTTCTTTTCCCATATCAAAAGATTTGGGCACCTCATGCAAATATTTGAAATCAACGAGTTTAAACACCCATTGCAAAAGTTTCAAATCTTGGAAAAATATTCTCCCAATGAAGAATATTCTCGGTGGATTAACTTGCTAAAAAACCCGGTCCCTGAGACATTCCTATGGCGAGCTAAATGGTTCATTGCAGGAGAGGCGCGCTTTGCGCTTGATTATTACAACCCCATCCCGTTGCTGGGCCTCTCCGGAGCTACCTCATATTATCCATATAGGGTGGCTCGTCAGTACAGGGTCCTTCAAGAAGTCCCGCCACCGCTCAAATCAGGATTGTTCCGAATCTTTTTCACCCGTACGGACTACAACTACTTGGAGGAGATCCGCATAATTCAGAACGCATGGAGTAGATGCCACACTGAAAAGATCGTCGTGCCCAGAAGGTTAAAGGAACAAGAAAAAGTTCATCATGCATCAACATTCTACATCCTCAACCATATAATTCCCAAGGAGCTGCAACCAGTAATCCCTGATGTAGTTGATAAACTTACCCTGCAAGGGCGAATCGAATCTCTTGAAAAGAGCTTGGAGACCAGCAAGAGACACGTATCGAAGTTAGTACGAAGAAGCAAGCGGCTTCACAAGACTGGAGCTTCCCATCGCATATAAAATGGGCAGCGGGACTTTTGATGTGAATATTCCTAATGTTAATATCTAGGGTCGTTTTGACTTGTGTAAAAAGCCCTTTTGGCATTGTATAAATCTCCTGTTAATAAATAAAAATGACGTGACCCTTGCCATGGGCCAGTGTTCCATACGTTTCCTGGCTTACATTCTCTCCATTTTCTTTATGCAGGTAATCACAATCATAGTCGTATTCGCCAAAAGATAGATGGCCGAAGAAAATGTACCAAGCCGTGTCGAGATTATGGAAAGTGAAATGAAGCAAGTCTTCAATGTGCTTCAGCAACTCTCAAAGCAAATAGATTCCATCCAAGGCAAATTAGCTCCCGCCCCTGCCTCAATCGAAGTATTGTTACCGCAATCGTCTACTCGAGGTGATCAAGGAAGAGATACTGATGATAACATGCCCGAATTAGAAGATGATATGCACCAAATCGTAGTCGAGAAAGCAAAGCCCAACAGTTTGTCTAAGACTGAACATGACAAACGCCTTGAGAAGCTTGAAGAGAGGCTAAAGCAATTGCAAGGCCTTCAAGATCCTACTCCAACAGACCTCTCCATCTACTCCAAGGTCAAAATGCCGGAAAAATTCAAAATGCCTGAGTTCGAGAAGTACGATGGCACGACCTGCCCAAGAGCTCACTTGCAGATGTACTTGGTTCGAATGACCCAGTACGTTAATAATGAACCTTTAATGATCCAGTTGTTCCAGTCAAGCCTGATAGGTCCCGCCCTGAGGTGGTACATAAAAAAGAACATAAACCTCATCGAGACATGGAGCGAAGCAAGTGAAGCATTCCTCAAGCAGTACAAATTCATAATGGACATTACCCCTTCTCGTGAGGATCTTGATCGCACGGAGAAGAAAAAGCAAGAATCTTTCAAAGAATATGCTATTAGGTGGAGGAATCTCGCCGCCCAGATCAGTCCTGAGCCAACTGACTTTGAATTGAGAAAAATGTTCATTAAAACCCTCCCTTTTGAATATCGCAATCGGATGGTGACTACAATCGCTGAATCATTCAATCAACTCATTCCAGTGGGAGAGCAGATTGAGACGGGTTTAAGGGACGGCTGGTTCACTGAGCCTGCACCTGTCAGCAGAAGGCTCAACATGAAAAAAGATAAAGAATCCTTGATTGATGTCAATGCCACGTACACTGCAAACACCGGTCATCTCCCGACTGTTCAGACAAACACAGGCCAGCAACAGATTAATAGCCGTCCACCCCAGCGCTACAACAACCGAAGACAATTCACTCCGCTTCCTGGATCTCCCTCCCAGGTTTTGGCAATCCTCCGAAACAAGAGCCTCCTTTCAACTGAGCCGAGACGACCCAATGCTGAAAACTTCTCCAGCTATGACCCGTCCAAAAAATGTGACTATCACATGGGAGAAGTAGGCCATTCAACTGATGAGTGTTTCGTCCTTAAACATCGAATCCAGAACCTGCTAGATACTAAGGCTTTCTCATTCCAAACCGCGAAGCCGAATGTCCAAAGCAATCCGCTCCCTGATCATGCTGACAAAGTAAACATGATATTCAGTTTCGAAACCAATCAGATCAGAAATGTCAATGCACATATGGCTGACATCTATCGAGGGCTAGTAGAAACCGGATATTATCCGGATGATGAAATACTACCCTTTGCAATAATGGAGGAAAGGGTATTAAGAATGATAGAGGCCGGAATAATCGTGTACGCCGGCCACACCAGCATAGTTTCTACCATATCGCAAGTCCTCATCAACTGGGAAGAAGAATTTGCCGCGCTAAATGCGGAAAAGGAGAAGAATGACTCAACCTCACCTGAGAGCGTCTTTGAAAGGAAGGAAGCCATTGTTCAAGCATCAACAGCAGAAACAGCTATAGTCATTGAGATTCCCCAACCTTACAAATACAAATGCAACAATGCGGTACCATGGTCTTATGACCTTGATGTTGGTTTGGTCACGAGATCTGGGCGAACCTATGCTCAAGCAAATACTCAGTCTGCTAAGCCCGTCACTGACGAAGAAGCCAAGGAGTTTTTGGCCGTAGTTAAGGCCAGCGAATATAATGTGGTGGAACAGTTACGAAAATCACCGGCACAGATCTCTCTACTGGAATTGCTCCAGACATCTGTCAAGCACCAAAAATCTCTCATGAAAGTATTAAGTGAAGTACATGTCCCCGAAACTATTGAGCATGACAAACTCGAGGAATTTGTCAGTACCATCCTTCTAAAGGATCAAATGGCGTTTTCTGATGAAGAGATTCCCGAGGAGGGTAGAGGACACACCAAGGGCCTTTACATATCAGTCAAGTGCAACGCATCTCACGTCGCTCGAGTGTTGATTGACAATGGATCTGCTCTTAACATATGTCCAGTAGCGACACTCTGTCGCCTTAAAATAGAGAGATCATGGATCCAGGTACCCAAGACTTCTGTTCGAGCATTTGATGGAACAAAGAAGGAAACAGTAGGAGAGATCGAGCTCGATATTCAAATTGGCCCAACCGTATTCAAAATTTTGTTCCAGGTGATGGATATCCCCACTGCATTCAATTTCCTCTTAGGGCGCCCATGGATACACGTCGCAGGAGCAGTACCTTCCAGCCTCCACCAAAGTGTGAAGTTCGTGGTTGGAGGAAAACTTATCACGGTCCGAGGAGAAGAAGATCACCGCATCTACCACGAGACGGCCATTCCTTATGTTGAACCTAGTGACAAGAATGAAGCTAGCTATCAATCGTTCGAGCTCGTGTCCACTATACACGAAACTCGAGGGACTTTGCCCCTCGTCCCTGAGATATCAAGTGCTGCAATCATGGTAGGAAAAATCATGGTAGGACACGGTTTCCTTCCGGGACAAGGGCTTGGTAGGAGAGGCCAGGGCATTCGTCAGCCTATTGAAGCTCGGAGAAGACCCTATACTGTCGGTTTGGGATATTCCCCAGATAGAAAAGCAAAGAAAAAAACCGGCCTTGTATATCCCCGTCTCGAGGAAACTTTCCCGGGCCCAGCCAAGATGATGCATGAGGAAGAGGAAGTGGATACTCCAGAATGGTTCAACCCCGAAAGCGTGAAATTGCCCATAATCCAGGAAGACACAATTTGGCCCTCACTTGAGAAAGAAAGGCCAGACGATGTGACCTCCATGTTCGGGGACATTTTCATAGGCGCCATTGAGGAAGAGAAATTAGAAGAGACATGCGATAACTTCTCGTTCATCCAGCTTCGACATCAAGTCGAAGAATTACGTGAGACTGTACACCATTTGACAGAAAACTTCGCTCAAGCTACCCGTGCATTCCGTTCTCATCACAATGAGGAGCTGGTGGTAAATGAAGAGGACCCTATTGACACGACCTGGCGAGGGGCACGGCTACCCTTATCCCCAAGAAGCACTCGGCCATATTCGCCCCTTCCTAAATCAATGTCCATTATTTTCCCCATCCTCCTCGAGCAAGGGCTAATCGGCAGAGAATTGAACCATCCTACCCCTGAGTACTTCCTTGATTATGATCCATCCAAGCAATGTGATTACCATTCAGGGGAATTAGGACACTCGCTAGATGACTGCACCATCCTGAGAGACAAGGTTCAAGATCTTTTGGATGCTGGGGTATTCACGTTCCGCTCTCCATGGCTGTGTTTCGGCAATGATCACCTCCTCGTGGTACCTAGCACCCGTACCATGTTCCCTGAGCATGCTAAGGAGGCGCGTATAGGAGAGGCAATCATAGACACTTTGGGCCAACCAAGTGGTAAATTTGACTACTATGTCAATTATTCAATTCCCCAAAGTTTCTATGATCATCATCACAACATCGTCCCTGATGGATGGGGAGACGTGGATGATTTGAAATCCACAAAGTCGGGAGCACAAGGAGACGTGGCTGGCAACTGGTATGAAGACTTCTTCGTGGGCGCTATTAACGAAGGACCGTCAGGGGAAATGGGTGCAGGCCCGCTCGAGTAGAATCCTTTTTAACTCCTCTGCATACTCCCCTACGTGGGAGCCTGTACATATTTCTTAAAGTCTGGCTTGTTCTGTTTTCAACAACAGTTCCACTCAAGGAACTATTTTTTGAAACCACCATGTAAATCCGTCTACTAATAAATAAAGTTGAAAACATTTTGAGGGCATGAGGAGACACACCAAACCGGCCCGTTGATGATAGCCAGCCGTCAAATGAAAGAAGAAATCTGAGGCCCGGGTCTCCTCATGTTTAATTGTCTTTAATCTTTAAAAGCAATTTATCACATTTTCAAAAGAAAGAAGCATGCATGCTACTAACCTTATTTGTTCCCTTAGCCTATCTACTCTATGACACAGGAATAATATAGCGGCAGGCGAGGGTATGGGAACGGTCCAAACCAGCACCGTAAGTAGCCATGATAGCAATTCTGATGACTCAGATGATGATTTTGATGATTCCGACGAAATTCAATGGAATTGGAAGAGCCACGAAGAAGCAAGGCCCCCTACTACTGAAGACACCATCATTGTCAATTTAGGCAGCACAGAAGATCCAAGGGAGATAAAGATTGGCGCGAACCTTCCTGAAGAAGAAGCTGCAAGCTTAATTGCCCTCCTAAAGAGATATCAAGATGTATTCGCATGGTCTTATGCCGATATGCCAGGCCTTGATCCAATGATCGTGGAGCATAACTTGCCAACCAACCCTAATGTGGCTCCTAAGAAGCAGCGGCTAAGAAGAGCTAAGCCTGAATTGTCAAAAAAGATTGAAGAAGAAATAATGAAGCTCCTGGCAGTAGGCTTCCTCGAAGTCTCGCAATATCCTAGTTGGGTGGCAAACATTGTACCAGTAAAGAAGAAAGATGGTCGAATCCGGATTTGTGTCGACTACCGCGATTTGAACAAAGCAAGCCCAAAGGATGATTTCCCACTACCTCACATAGACGTTCTTGTGGATAGTACTGCTGGATTCAAACTTTTCTCTTTCATGGATGGGTTCTCAGGATACAACCAAATAAAAATGAAGGAGGAAGACAAGGAAAAGACGGCATTCATTACTCCATGGGGGACTTTTCACTATAAGGTCATGCCTTTTGGACTGAAAAACGCTGGAGCAACTTACCAACGTGCCATGGTCACCCTTTTCCATGACATGATGCATAAAGAAATTGAAGTATATGTCGATGACATGATCGCCAAAACCAGACATGGAGAAGACCATGTGAAGACCCTGGAAAAATTATTCGATCGACTTCGCCAGTTCAAGTTGCGCTTGAACCCAGCAAAATGTGTGTTCGGGGCAACCTCTGGCAAATTACTTGGATTCATTGTGAGCTGTAAAGGGATAGAAGTGGACCCGTCAAAAACTAAAGCGATATTTGAGATACCTCCTCCCTCGACTGTGAAAGAAGTCCGGAGCCTCCTGGGAAGATTAAATTACATTGCGCGATTCATTTCCCAGCTTTCTGAAATTGCAAAACCTTTCTTTAAACTTCTCAAGAAAGATGCACAAATCGAATGGGATGATGACTGCCGACTGGCATTTGAAAATTTGAAGCGGTACCTGATGAAACCCCCGGTTTTAGTACCCCTTACTCCAGGACACCCTTTGACCCTCTACCTTACCATCAACAGTGAATCCCTAGGTGCAATGTTGGCACAGAAAGGACCCCATGATGGGAAGGAACGAGCCATTTACTATTTGAGTAAAAAATTCACCACATCAGAACAAAACTACTCCAAATCAGAAAAGACCTGTGCTGCATTGGTATGGGTGTTGCACAGACTCCGGCAGTACACCTTGCATTACCAGACATTCCTTGTAACTGAGAGTGACCCAATCAAGTATTTGCTTGGTTGCCCGGCCTTGGTGGGAAAATTGGCCAAATGGCAAATCCTAATCTCAGAATTCGACATCCAGGTGATGTCGCAAAAATCAGTTAAAGGTCGAGTGATTGCTGATATGTTAGCAGATTGCCCTAAAGAAGTAGGCGATGATCATTCCCCAGATGACCGAATCTCAGCAGTAGAAGAGGACACGTGGACTATGTTTTTTGATGGAGCTGTAAATTTGTCAGGTTCAGGCACTAGGGCGGTCTTGATATCCCCAAATGGGCAACATTATCCCGTGGCTGCAAAACTGATGTTTCCATGCACCAACAATATAGCCGAATATGAAGCATGCATCTTCGGCCTACAAGCGGCTATTGGAATGGAAGTGTCAAAACTAAAAGTGTTCGGTGACTCCGCCTTAATTATCCTCCAGACTGTGGGCGAGTGGGAGACAAGGGACGCTAAACTAGTGCCTTATCATGACTACTTGGAAGAATTGGTAGAAGAATTCCAGGACATCTCATTTGAATACCTACCTAGAATCCGTAACCAGTTTGCTGATGCACTAGCAACACTATCATCCATGTTACAAATAGCGAAGGGGTTAGAAGTAGAGCCTTTGAAAATTGAAGTCTTGACAAGACAGGCCCACTGCATGACTATAACTGAAGAACCCGATGGGAAACCCTGGTATTACGACATCATGAAATACATCCAAAAGCAGGAATTCCCTAAAGAAAGCACTCCCTCTGATCGAAAATACCTTATGAAAATGGCTTCGAGGTTCTTCGTCAGCGGTGAAAATTTGTACAAAAGATCATATAACTCAGTCCTGCTAAGGTGTGTGGATGCAAACGAAGCCACACAAATAATGCAAGAAATACATGGGGGAGTATGTGGTCCTCACATGAATGGACATATGTTGGCCAAGAAAATAATGAGATTGGGTTATTACTGGTTCCCCTTAGAGAGCGATTGTGCTCACCATGTGCGAAGCTGTCATCGTTGTCAGATCCACGGGGACAAGATAAATGTCCCTCCAACTGAATTACATCAGTTATCTGAGCCGTGACCATTTTCAATGTGGGGCATTGATGTGATTGGCCCAATCAATCCAAAGGCATCAAATGGGCACCGGTTCATTTTGGTCGCAATCGACTATTTCTCAAAATGGATCGAGGCTGCATCCTATGCAAGCGTAACTGCACGAAACGTTATGAAATTCATCAGACGTGACATAATCGCCCGTTATGGCATACCAGAAGCTATCGTCACTGACAATGGGTCAAACCTAAACAACAAGCTGATTGATCAATTGTTTTCTGAGTTCAAAATCCAACATCTGAACTCGTCCCCTTATCGTCCACAAATGAATGGAGCTGTGGAAGCCGCCAACAAGAACATCAAGAGAATCCTATCCAAGACAGCTGAAAACTACCGCGACTGGCATGAGAGGCTACCCTTCGCACTAACAGCGTATTGAACTTCGATTCGAACTTCCACTGGGGCAACGCCTTTTTCCTTGGTTTACGGCATGGAGGCGGTTTTACCTATAGAAGTAGAAATCCCTTCCTTGCGAATTTTATCCCAAGCAGGATTGTCCAAGGAAGAATGGACACAACAAAGGCTTGAGCAACTAAATATGATCGACGAAAAACGACTGAAAGCCCTCTGTCATGGTCAGTGTTACCAACAAAGGGTAGCTCGATCGTTCAATCAAAAGGTGCGACCCAAGCACTTCGAGGTAAATGAGCTAGTCTTGAGGAAGACGCTGCCAATCTTCCCAGAGCCCGGAGGCAAGTTCGCCCCTAATTACAAGGGTCCTTACGTAATAAAGAAGATACTCCCTGGAGGAGCCTTGATTCTGACTGAAATGGACGGGCGGGAATTCTCCAAACCAGTTAATTCCGATGCTGTAAAAAAGTACTACCCTTGAAAGATGTTTATTGTCTGGCATTGCCAAGCACTTCTCTATCAGAATGAAAATGCTTATGCACCTTTATATATGAGTGATGTATTTACACCATCATGAAAAATGTGTATTTGACTCAATGGAGAAAAATGAATGGTGATGACCAGTCTTTAAGGAAGTGTCATAAATCAAGAAGCAAACTCGATGGCATAACTTGAACAAATCAACATTACCCAGGCAAACGCATAAGAGTAATCCCTGTCAATTTTGTCCAGCTCGGTGTAAAGGATGCGTCATTCAGGAACCAGTCTGGTTAAAAGAAACCTTCTGTCCCAGTCAACAATCTTAGAATCTGGAAGCCTCACTTCTTGTTCCAGACACATGCTCTTGCAAGAAGTAATTGTCATTAGAGAATTGGAGGTTTTGATTGTCCATCTCAGATTCCATAGAAGCTTGAGGTACATGACTTTGCCTGATCAAAGGCAGAAAGAAAAATTCCACAGAAGGAATGCGTTGAAGATAAATCAACAACCAGCAATCATGCATACATGGTCACAAGTGAGGAAGGCCAATCGAAAGAAATGTCAAACTATGCTAAGACGAAAAGGCTGTCATCGACATTCAAACATCATCAGGAGTCAGCAAATACAAACTTTGGAGAAGAGTAATTTGGTATCGTTTCCAATACTCCCCCTTCTTTGAATTCACTTTTGACATATTCCCCCTATTGACAGGGAGCATCACAACTCAAGAACCAAACTCAATGGTTAGGCAAATCAATATTGGCCAAGCTAGTACGTGGAAATGACCCACATTAAATTCACCTGGCTTCGTGTAAAAAGACATGTCATCCAGGAACTAATTTAGAGAATAATTGACCTAATGAAGCAAGGGACATAGGACTTCGAGTCCCCCTCTCACTTTAGGTTCACCCAATCATCTGTAAACCAGTGAAGGGTAAAGTTGTATCGCTTCCAGTTATTCGACTCTTGAAAGAGTTCATGACTAACACATTCCCTCTTGTTTGTTGCAGGATCACCCGACTGTCAAAAGCAAGGATAACGAATCAATGAGAAGCATGTCTTGTTTGTTGCAGGATTAACTGACTGTCAAAAACAAAGATAACAAATCAATGAGAGGCATGACAAACTCTCCCAAGCAAAATGGCATCTCAAGTATTGCCAAAGCAAATGACAGAAAACCTTCAGGCCTCAACTCACATTTAATTTTGGCCAAACTAATTGATCTACTTGTACATCTTCTCTTCTGCAGGGGCAAAAGCAGAGATGCCCGATCAGATTCCCAACCCCGACTGATCATTCATGTGTCATATTCATAATCAATAGGGACAATCATCGACGTCCATTTGCGAATAACCCTTTTGCTGTTCAAAATCTAACATATTTGGAAACACCATTATGTTAGCCCATAAAGTTGTCAATAGGGTCTTTTGCGAGTCAAAACCATTCATTTGTTTTGAAAAGTTCAAACTCCATCATATTCAAAATGTTGCATGTCATTTCCAGATGAATTCTGCATGATGATTTTGTCTGTCTAAATCACTGATTCCACTGAGAATTATTAGAATAGACAGCTAAATGAAGAATACAAGATTAATTGAGCATGCTGGGTGAGGCACGTCAGAATGATGGAAGGCAAGCCATATCCTACACACAGTCCCTCATCTATACACTTGTGAGATGAGTGCAGAAGATTCCATGGCTGCAGGGTAAAGAGTTCTCTCGCGAATGGTACGATAACCAAAATAGTGAGGGGCATTCCACCGCTCACCCCATTGAGCCTCATACACTGACAAATTTCTGCTATACTCCCGTCAAAGAATCGCCCCACACTGGGGCAAGTCGAAAACAAGTCAGCATCACAAAGTGAGAAATGGGATAGAAATTTTCTTGCTCGCACTTGCATCAATCTTTGGGTGTCTTTATTGCATATGAACACTCGCGTTAATTTAAGTGCCCTAGAGTCATGAAGAGCAATTCTTTCTTTACGCACTTGTATTCATTGTACAACCCAAGCGAGTCTGTAATTTTACCCTCACATGGAAGCAAAACAGAAGTTATTGCCATAGCCCAGAGCGCCTATTGAAGATGAAGACTCAAGAGTCTAATAACGGTGCTTTGATTGAACTTGCCTAGACTAGTTCCTCCAACGACAAGAATGAAAAAACATGGGTATAAAAAAGCAGTGTACCTGGTAAGAGCAAGGTCAATGCCCATAAAAGAAAAACTGGAGTAAAAAATAGGGGCATGAAAAAAGCAGTGTGCCTGGTAAAAGCAAGGCCAATGCCCCCCAGTCAAAAATGCAGCCAAGAAAATGTTGCTGTTGTGGTCCATAGAACCTCCATTTGACAGTGAGAAGAAAGACTGGTGACAAATGCCAAGGCAATCACCAGCTCTACATTTTTACACAAGAATCAAGCCTACGTTGCATGCCATTGTAAAAGTCTCTTCAGACTAGGGGCACTTCAATTAACGTAGGATTTCATATGGCTATAAGCATCGCTCGAAGAAGTACGAGTAAGATTACTCTATCTCTTTTCGCAGGGTTCTTGACTTGTAAACCCAGAGATGATCGTGCAACATTTTCGTCCATCAGCTTCAACCTTGATGGTCCCCTTTGATGAGCCGCTGACCAAGACTTCATCACAGTTTTAACAAAGACCTCTCACATTGGTAAAGTCGTACCATTTGCGAGAATACTCAGACCCCTGCTGACATGATGACAGTGAGATAGTGTGGTCCTTATGAATCCTGCATCAATGGTCATGATAGCCTTTTCCATGAGAGTGAGCGGAAAGTCCTTTCAGACTGAAAGTCCCTCATCTGGCACGCTCAAGACATCTACATTCTAAATGAAGGTTGTCTTTCAAAATCTTCCCCGGTGGAAATCAAAAGATGCAGAACTGACAAAATTATCATGCATGAATCTCATTTGAACTCATGAATTTATAGCATATACAATCATATGTGCATATTATGCAAATAGCTGACATACTCATAGAGATCAGAGATATTGCCAAGTAAGCATATCTCTATCCCCATTTGTCTTAAGGTACCTATCACTGTCTAGGTACTCTCTTCTTGACACTCAACCTATTCAAGTTGTCCCTTGAGTTTCGATGCCTACTGCTGTCTAGGTATCCCTATTGTCTTTGAGTACCGGTCACCGTCCAGATACTCCCTTTTCCTGACACTCAACCTATTCGAGTTGTCCAAAGAGTATTGATACTTGTGACTGACCAAGTATCCATTTATCGTTGAATACCTACTGCTGTCTAGGTATCCCTATTGTCTTTGAGTACCGGTCACCGTTCGGATACTCCCTTTTCCTGACACTCGACATGTTCGAGTTGTCCCCAGAGTATTGATACTTGTGACTGACCAAGTATCTCTTGGAATACCTACTGCTGTCTAGGTATCCCCATATCATCAAGTACCCACCCTTGTCTAGGTACTCCCTTTTCATGACACTCAACTTGCCCGAGTTGTCCCCAAATAATAGCAGCTGTTCAAGCATTCCACTGCTTTGTGTACCTGCGCCTACCCAGGTATGCTTTCTTACACTTGGACCAACAGAGTGGTCCCAGGTCATATCATTAAATACTTGTGATCATCCAGGTACCCCTTCGATACTTGTGATCATCCAGGTATCCCCAAAGAGTTTGTACCTGTGATCATCCAAGTACCCCTCCGATGCTTGTGATCATCCAGGTATCCCCTAAGAGTTTGTACCTGTGATCATCCAGGTACCCCTCCAATGCTTGTGATCATCCAGGTATCCCCCAAGAATTCATACTTGTGATCATCCAAGTACCCTTTCAGTGCCTATGGTCAGCCAAATACACATTTCGACGCTTGCAAAGGCCCAAATATCCTTCATGTTAGTACTTGTGAATATCCAGGTACTCTTTGATATGCTTGTGAATGTCTAGGTATCTTCCAGAATTGATGCCCTGAAAAAGGTCAGCGCATCCTCCCGAGAAAGGTCGGGTTCCAACTGGTGTCTTCGACAGAAGTCAGACGCCCCACAAACAGATGCCCTGAAAAAGGTCAGCGCATCCTCCCGAGAAAGGTCGGGTTCCAACTGGTGTCTTCGACAGAAGTCAGGCACCCCACAGAATCGATGCCCTGAGAAAGGTCGGCGCATCCTCCCGAGAAAGGTCGGGTTCCAACTGGTGTCTTCGATAGAAGTCAGACACCCCACAAATCGATGCCCTGAGAAAGGTCGGCGCATCCTCCCGAGAAAAGTCGGGTTCCAACCAGTGTCTTTGACAGAAGTCAGATACCCCAACAAAATAGATGCTCTGAGAAAGGTCAGCGCATCTCCCGAGAAAGGTCGGGTACCAACTGGTGTCCTCGATACAAATCAGGCACCCACAAATGAGATGCCCTGAGAAAGGTCGGTGCATCTCCTGTCAAGGCGACCGAAGAAAGGTTCGAGTCCTAGACAAATCATGGATTGTTTTAACAGGCGACCGAAGAATGGTTCGGGTCCGAGACAAACCACTGATTACTCCAACAGGCGACTGAAGAATGGTTCGGGTCCTGGAAGAGCAGTCTCTCGTCACGGCGACCGAAGAATGGTTCGAGTCCGAGACAAACCACTGATTACTCCAACAGGCGACCGAAGAATGGTTCGGGTCCTAGAAGAGCAGTCTTCCGTCAAGGCAACCGAAGAAAGGTTCGGGTCCTAGACAAATCATTGATTGTTTTAACAGGCGACCGAAGAATGGTTCGAGCCCTGGAAAAGCAACCTCCTCATATCACCAGGTAAGATGACGCCTTGATACTTGCCAAAACTCGGGGTTCACACCCTATCTCACTCACTCCCGGTAAGTAACTACAGGTATCTTCTTATCTATCTTAGTATATGAAAAGTTATATTGCTCTTTTCCTACATAGAATAATAGATCCCAAGTAAAATATAATCTGCTACGCATGTATGGATAAAATTGAGGCATCAGTTTGTCTTTGAATGCAACCTCTGCGAGCTCACCTTCAAAGAGGGGCAGCTGTTGACACCTCATTTTTAATTAGGTTAATTTTATTTTGTTAAGTTTTTATTTTATTTCGGATAAATAAGATAATTAATAAACACACCAAAAAAAAACAAAAACAAAAGCCCAGCCATTTTTTCTTTCCCTTTCTCTTCCCCCTCCGTGTGGCCCATGTGGCCCATTTTCCTTCACCCTTGGCCCGGCCCCTTTTCTCTCTTCTTCTTCCTCCTGTCTTCTTCTTCCTCAGTCGCTTGCATCTCACGCGCGGTGGCCGGCGACGCGCGCGAAGGACGGCCTACGGCCGAGGAGTGTAGGGCGACATCGGCCGGACGGGATAAGATCGCAGGCGCCTTTAATGCTGAGCGAGCTTCGCTGGAAAGCTCGATGGGACACCGGTTCAGCCGAGCGGAACCGGTGGGCAAGCCGGAGGCCGGTGACCGAGCCCCTCCGTCGACCGGAGTTCCTTCGCCTATAAATAGGTGGCCGCAAGCATCGTCGGAGGGTGTGGCGAGCTCGGAGATCCTTCACTGAGAGACATCGGGAAGGGTTGAAGGGCGAGCGCAGGAGAGAGCTCGAGTTGCAAGCTCAGCCCGCCTTCCACCGAGAGACTTCGGGGAAGGCCGGCGGCGAGTGACTTCGAGAAGGTCAGATCCGGCCGGTGGAGGCTCGGATCTGGCCTGAGTGAGGAGAAATCAAGGCCGGGGAGGGTCCGGCTGGGTAGATCTGGTTTTTTTGCTGCTGTTGTTGCCGCCGGACGCCGTGCTGCAGCTGTTCGCCTCAGTCCCGACGCCGTTGCTTTGACGGCTTGTTGCCGTGCCCCACCTGCGAAGCCGTTGCCGTGATCGATCCGGCGACGCCGCGCCAGATCGGGAAACCGAGTTGCCCAGCCACCACTATCCAGACGCCATCGCCACGAACAGGTAGTGTTACCGCCACCGCCGCCGTTGTCGTCGCCATAATTTCCCCCCTCCGAAGTCCAACCCTCGTTGCTACCGTCGCTGTCGCCGCCGTCGCCGTTGCCGCCGCCGTCGCCGTCGCTGTTGCCGCCGCCGTCGCCGTCGCCGTCGTCCCCGCTGTCGTGCCTCGGCGCCGCGATTCGGGAACCCTAGGGTTCCCGATTTTCCGGGTCACGACCCCGGGTTGTCGGGTCGGACCCGGATCGGGAACCGGGTAGGGATTCCACGAATTGCGGGCGCGGCGGAAGACCGGGTTGCGATTCGGATCCGGGTCGGGTAGGGTTCGTAGCGAGCCGGGTCGCGGAACGGGTCGTGGACCCGGGTCGTCGGGCCGGGCCGGGCGTCCCCAAACGCCCGGCCACGGCGTCGTTTTAGTAAGTAAAAAATAAAAAAATAAAAAAGGAGATGAAAAATCCGAGTCGGGCCCGCGTTGCGGGCCCGTCCGCGTTTGGGTCGCTGGCCCGGGTCGGACCCAACCCGCGGATCCGACCCGGGTCGGCTTTATTTTATTATTTTAATATAAAATGATAAATATTTTATTTTCAAAAAAAAAAAATCAAAAAGTGTTTTATTTTCAAAAAAAATATTAAAAAATGTTTTAATTTCCAAAAAATCGAAAAAATATTAAAAAATGTCGAAAAATGTTTTATTTTCTAAAAAATCGAGAAAAATCAAAAAAATAATTTATTTTCCAAAAATATTAAAAAAATATTAAAAAATATTTTATTTTCCGAAAAATCAAAAAATCAAAAATATTCCATATTTTCCAAAAAATGCCAAAAATCCAAAAAAATCCAAAATTTCATGAAAAAGCCAAAAAATTCAGAAAAAGCCAAAAAGACTTGTACTTTTCCAAAAAAAAAAATCCAAAAAATCCCTTTTATGTCCAAAAATGAGAAAAAGACTCAAAAAATGTTTTTCCTCCAAAAAATGTATGGAAAAATCCCTCAAAAATCCAAAAAGCCTTAGGGTTTAAACAAGATTAGGTACCGAAAGGGCATTAGTGATTAACTAGTGTAATCAAGTCCCCGATCCTAATTTCTCTGGTTGCGCAGGAGCGAGTATTTCTCCCGATACTTCGCTTAGGGTTTCTAATCGACCCACCCCAAACCGATTAGTGGCGACTCCGTTTTAAAATTAATTTACAGGTTAAAAACTCAAACTATTAAGTCGTGAATTGGCGGACTTGGGAGGGTCCGGGCTTAATAAATTCAGCCGAGCCATTAGCCTCCTTAGGCGCTCGTACCCGATTGCGGGCGTCGAGAAAAAAGAGGTCGCGACAGGAAACACGCTTTGATTGTCATGTCACACGAAAGCCAAGATGTTGAGATGGCAACTAAAGTAAACGATGCTTGGCCCACGGGTCGATAACAAACATCCAATCATGACTAAGTAATAAGGCATGTATCGTTGCCCAGTCCGTACCTCCCCAGATGTGGGGAAAAAGAACAGATTCTCGACTGCTCCTTTCCCCATGTCTATTGTTTTATACTCTCCTTTTGATGTTTTTGTCTTTCTATTTTTTGTGCGAATGCTATAAGGGATAATTAGTTCCCGACCAGTCCAATTTCCACTTAAGAATCGGACCAATGGGATCAGTTCCCAATTCTCTTCAATTGAGAATCAAATCATTCGATTTTGAAATTGAATTGATTGGTCCAATTTCTAAGTGATCCAATAAATTTGGTTGCCTATTTTTTTTTTCTCATTTTTTGATTATTTATGCATGATATCTTTGATAGATGCCTCATCCACAAGGCTAAGACTCCCACTGTTAAGTGGGTCAAAGAACGATACTCTCTCTCTCTCTCTCTCCATATTAGGACTTTTATTATTATTATTATTATTGAAAACAGATTTTAAGAAAGCAAAAAGATTTGACTTGGTAACTTATTCTAATTTTATGGAATTGGTTCAGTACCAAGGGAATCGCCTAAACCGGCCAATTCAGTTCCATTCGAGCGATTCTCAATATGGATGGGTCCTTTTGCTCACCCTTATTTGCCATTGGAGAGCTCTTCACTCACTTAGTGGCTATTCCCTCATTATTTTCTTTTAGAATTTTATTAGCATATAAGTTATTTGTTATAAGTCACAAATTCTTGTAGGAGTGGACCTCATAATAATTTATAATTACTTATTATTTAATTTTTTGTGACCCAAAACCTATTAGATTAAAAAAATTATGAATCAATCATTTCTCTTTCTTTTATTAGTGAGGAAGACAATTTCAAAAATAAAAATTAAAAACCAAAAAAGTTACTTCTGAAAAAGAGAATTTAAATTATAGGTAGCACAAGACTATATATATGATGTTAATTAAAATTGATGGATTAGCGATGAGGATTACTTGCACAAACGAATTATATTGAGAAGAAACTTGAACCTGATACTATATTAGAAAATCCAATCTAAAAATTTAAAGTTATATATGATTAGATACTAGATGAATGTAAATAGCCTTGTTATAATCCAAGAAAAGGATTTATTAGGAACAAGATATGCTATATCTTATGATGACACAATTGTCACGTGATTTTTTGTATTCACTTATACAAATCAACATGTTCGTTGAAAAAAATGGCTTTGGTTATCTTTTTCGTCCAAACGATGTTAGTAAGCAATTCACGTGATCAACGACCCTATCATGACTCTTTTAATATTAAGAAACTTCAAAAAATAGAATTAATAATCATCCAACAACCTTAATCTTTTAATATTAAAAAACGTAAAGATGGAATTAATGAATCTTAAAATATCTGCCGCTAAAATGGTGACAGAAAAGCCTCCCCGAGACGCAAAAGACAAAAACGGAGGGGCCCACATCCCTTGGAATAATACGTGGCAGTGACTGCACCACCGTCACTCTTCCAGGGTAACAGTGCAGTCAGCTTATCAATTTCCTTTTCTCACGAGTATATAAGTCCACATGCCATCGCCCTTGCCAGTCGCCCGCTCCACTTTTCAAGTCAAGCTCTCTCTTACTGTCTCTCGAAACCCTACCATGTATGTTCATTCGCTTGAAATTTGCTCATATTATCTCCACCTTCTGAACCAGAACTCGAGCTCCTGATCCCCCCAAAAAAGGGAAAAAAAAACCATGAACTCGAGCTCAAATTGATGACGGCGTTTCACGGCGGCGCCAGCGGTTGTTCCCCTGGCCGTGCCAATGGATCTTGCCCATGGTTTTCCGAAACCTTCTTTCGAGATTCAAGTCTTGAGCTAGAAAAGGCAAAACCTTTCGCAAGGTCACGGGAAGAAATCGCGTCCTTCGCTGTTCTTGATGGTGGCGACCATGGCGAGATAGGGTCCCGGTCGCCCTTGTACTCGGACCTAACCCGAACCGATTCTTCTCGGTCACAATCAAAGGCCCGTGCAGGCGAGCTAGGATGCTGTGGGTCGCTTTCCCATTCGGGTCCATTGCCACAGGTAGCCATTGGCGATGGCAAAATTGAAGCTGGATCGCCCTTGCATTCATGCCTGACCCGGCCCGAACTCTGTTCGGCTCTGGCCGTGCAGGCGGTGAAGATCAAGGAGGAATTGGAAGAGGAGGAGGTGGCGACCACTGCTGATCCCAGGGATGCGGCCGTTTTATCGCCGTCATGCTCATGGCAGGCAGCAGCATACGATGTGGCAAAGCCGATGGAGGATCTGGGGGAGGTGGGGCCAACGCCGTTCCTGAGGAAGACTTACGAGATGGTGTCGGACCTGGGTACAGATCCGGTGGTGTCGTGGGGCCTGAGCCAGGATAGCTTCGTGGTGTGGGATCAGCAGGAGTTCTCGAAGGAGGTCCTGCCTCGATACTTCAAGCACTCCAACTTCTCCAGCTTCATCAGGCAGCTCAACACTTATGTGGGTACTTCTTCATGTTTTGATATGAGCAAACCTATGTTATTTGTTGCGGTCGTTATCTTTTGTATGGATCTGTATAAAGTATGTCTGTGTATGAGCGTTTTGGTTTAACTCTTCGGTTCTTTTTTGATGTCGTCGAGGGCGTGGTCCTCTTAAAACGTTTGCTCAGGCGTCCAGACTTAATTTAACCCACTTTGACTTTGTCGGTTACTATTTGTGCTGTACCCTAGTTTAGGGGACGAGGAACCAAGAAACCTGAAATGGTGGGCGAGATACACAGATTCTCTAAGATATTTCGTGAATCACATGTTCACAAAAATATGCATCGAGTGGCCAGTGGACAATGGCCCCTATTAGGCCCTCAGTAGTCATCATATTCAAGTGATGATGCTTTAGACGGTAGTTTGCAGAAACTACCATGTCAATCATGCCATCAAATCACCCATTAGAGATTATCTTCGTACTGGATTTAGAAATGCGCTACAGCAATTCCCTTATAGTGGTTAGTATTTTGCATTTTATGGCTTTAATTCGTCATTATGTACTTTCCAGCTGAAGACAAGTTTCCTTTGGCCATTGCTTTGTTTCTATCCGGTGTTGTGTAGTACCTTACTTCTTTTTGGGCAAGACCAGAAGCATAATTCTGCACTGTTGTATTCATATTATATCTAGTAGTAGCTGGATTGATTTTGAGTTGTTTGCCTTTACTCTTAAAATTTTCCACACTCTTTGTACTGGTATTTGGATATTTGTAAGCGATCTCTTCTTGACGTGCATTATAATCCGTGTACTTTCTATATTGGCCTAGTAATACCCCTTGTGCACATCTTCCACTGAAACTTTCTTGGCCTTCATTCTGCTTATTTTCTACTCTTTAGCCTTTGGTTCATTATGAACTCCTAGACATAGCTTCTTCCCATCTTCTATTCTTCATGCATCACAATTAAAAATGTGTCGCAGGGTTTTAGGAAGATCAATCCAGATCTATGGGAGTTTGCAAACCGAGGTTTTCAGAAAGGGAAGAAGCATTTGCTGAAGAACATAAAGAGGAGACTCAACTTAAACAAGCATAGAAAAAAATCTAGTAGTACTGTCACCTCTGATTACCAGAAAGCTGAAAAGGAAGCGAAACTCGAAATGCTTAAGAAGGAGCAGGAAGCGTTGAAGACCAAGATCCTTAAGCTAAGAGAAGAGCAGGACAACTTGCAGCATGAGATCGAGCAGGTCGCCGAGTGGGTTCGCCATGCCGACTGCAGGAACCAGCTCCTATTCCTCTTCCTCATAAAAGCAGCCAAAAGCCCCAACTTTCTCCCGAATTTAACCCCGAAGAAGAAGCAGAAGAGAGATTTAGAGACCTGTGACTCGAGCAAGAAGAGAGAATTGCTTGGTCCCGATGCCGAAGCCACCAAATGCTTGCTAGAAGCAATGGATCGCATGATTCAAAGCCCAAAAGTTTTTCAAAGCCCAAAAGTTGATTGCCTGAAAATCAGTGACGATTTGGCACAGATGGAGCGTCGGCCAAATAGTGTTGTGCCGGAGCATTTTGGCACCTTTCAGATGCACAATCCGTGGCCTTCGATGGATGGTGAAGATTTCAGGGTTGCGCAGGGCCAGACGCCCAATCAGATGACCGGAGCTAGCTCATCTGATTTGTCTTCGGTATTCCAGGGGATCTCCGAGAAACTCCTCAAGGAAGACGTGGTTATTGGCGCCGACGTGGACAACATAGAAGTAGAAGACCATCTGACGTTGAATGACACGGGAATCTATCTTGAACTGGAGAGTCTGATTGAGGGAATGGGTACACAAGTGAACTGATGGAGCAAGCAGGAGGACTGATGCCCTAAATTTTCATGGACTCCCGCGCTGCCCTTTCTGTTACTTTCTTGTCCTTTTGGGTTCCGTTTTGTTATTAAGCTGGACATTGGAGTCATTGTTGCTGCTGTTTTTTTGTGACCCAGATCACATAATACAGGTCTTGCATAATTGGAGAGAGATACTGAAGTGAAGCGACTTTTTGCTTGACGGCATGAAGGTACATGCTGGAAACAGGAAGGAAGAGAGAATCCAAATCATAAACTAGGTTAGGGTGGGTCAATGGAATATGCTTGTACATATGTTGTAGTTTCTATATTTTTCACCATTGTATCGAAGTCCTTTCAGTGTTCTTTTCTCAAGTTAGCACAAACTCTGTGTGTGTGTGTGTGTGTGTGTGTGTGTGGTCACCAGTTATGTATAAGTAGAAGCGTTAATAGTGCGAAAGTTCATTTTCAGTTTTAATGAGAAGAACTTCCCGAAATGCTTTACATTACCAAATTTTAACCAGAACTTACAAGATATGTTCCATGTTTCTTTTCTTTTCTTTTTGTTTACAAGATATGTGTTCTTATTGAAAGCTTCAATATGCCAAGAAGGGAGAGGTTGATTGATGCCGTAATTGGTCCTTTTTCCATGAGAACACTGCCTAGTCACATGGGTAATCATTCGAACTGCTCGAAACTAAAGGAGATCAAATGAAAGGCTTTTTTTTTTTTAATAGAGCATTGAAGTTTTAATTCCCCAAAAGAGTTGGCAAACTTTTCGAGAAATTTTCAAACAGCCTTTATGAAGGGAAGTTGTTCTTTTTAAAAGTTTTCAAAGTGAACCTTATCTCAAATTAGTCTTTAAAATGAACGACTAAGTTTCAAATCACTCCTAGCCTACAAACCGACTATCATCGCTCATTAAGCATGTGGACCTCATGTGGCACTTTCTGTGGAGTCTGATGATACAACCCAAGGGGGTAAATAAGCTGATTTTCAAAACTTTTTTTTTTCTTTTCTTGTTTTTCGTGAAATTACTTAAACTAGATTCGATAGATGCAAAAAAAAAAATGGATAATAGAAGATGCAAGATATTTCTATAAGATAAATGATGAAATAAGTAAAGAGGTAAAATACAATGCTCCAAGATTTTATGGTGGTTTCGTTTATAACAAGTTTGCGTCTTTATTCACCACGAATAGGCTGGAATCTATTAATATTCTAGTTAGTAGTTACACCAAAGCATGTGATGCTTCTATCCAAAATTGATAGATCCCACTATCAATAGACAAGCACTACCTATATTTGTACACTCCGCAAATTACAAATTACACTGAACAATGACAACTCTCAAAGGAGTAGATCACAATTGAATAAAATCACGCTTGCAACATAAAATAAATGTGACCACATCGATATTTACAACTTTCTTAGTTTTACATAAATTATTTAGTGTGTATCAATCTTCTTAAATAGTCTTCAGCCTCCAAATTAACTGTTAAAGAATCCTTAAGAGGATCAATTAGCCATTGAAAATTACGAACACAATTACTATGAGATCTGGTCACCCATATGATCAAATTTTCTAGGTAATAATGAGGTTTCCCTAAATAGAATAAGCTATGTGGCTCAATAATATATTCTTCTAATTGATTGAGTAACATAGGTAACAATCAAATTGATTTCTCTCCATATCTTCACTTTGAGATTCCAAGCCTTGAAAGCTAGCTATTTATAACTTCTAACTCGCAAATTAAGTGAAAGGAACATTGGTCTTCTTATCCAAATTGCTTGAACAAGTGAAAAATATTTTTCTCCATAGCTGATATAATAAGCTGTCTCTATCAGCAATCGACTTGTGCATCGCTATCCATGGGTACACTAATGTTCAAGACTTCACTCACTATTTACCTTATCATGATACCTCTAAGTTTTTGTGAACTTCCCATTCTTCTAAACCTGTTCACACTTTATCATGATCCATTCGGCTTCTAGTAATCTTCATGCTTCAAATTCCATCAATGGTGATAGAGCGTCCCTCATATCAACAATACTTGAAATAAGACAACATTTACATCTATACAATTATATTTAGAAATAGAATATTTTGTCAATTTCAAAATATTATAGGGACTTTTTCGTACAAGGCATTGTTTTTGTGACAGCCTGAATTTTCATAATTTGTTTTCGATTAAATAAATCGGGCCTTTCATCGAAACGCTAATAGTGCTATTCTCTGAGCTGATCACTCACGAGATAACTGGACTATCTGGGGAAACAAGTAGGGAATCTAAATGCAATTGCACTTGAGAATTCGACCAAGAATCGACTGCTCAACCGTGTTGATCTGCAAGGGCCATTATGGCACCGTCAGAGATCGATCAGAAATCAAAGATAGGTCGATTGGACTGAGATATGTGATCAAATTGTGGGTGATTCCACTTGATTGAAAAATTCTCATCGATCGGCACTAAATTGATTTTCTGTCGTTTTGGTACCCGGTGCCCGTAATTGAAACCTTGAGATTTTCACGACAACTGAGAGTCGTTAATGTGTCGAAGATGTACTTCGTGACTCGAGATAAATCGATCACGGGTCAATTGCACCAAAAATTCCTAAAAGTTATCCGGTAGACTAGGTCACGCTAAAAGCGCGCTGGATTGAAAATAACCGCAAATTTGAACCCGATTTCAGAAATTGAAAGTTTCGAGGTGTCACAAGCTATTTTAGGATCGTCGACTCACTCTCCGAGAAATTTTCAGAGATTCCGAGATTTTTGCGGAAAATCGATATGGACGTTGCGGAAAATCAGCGGAAATTCAGATGGGCTAAATTGATGGAAATTGAGACTTCTAAAGTGAGCCTATGAGTGTCGGGGAATTATGGAAAGTCGTTTGAGATTTTTCTTCATTGAAATCGGATATCAATTTGGGAGATTGAGCAAGGAAATTGAATTTAAATGGTGAAATTCGGAATTGGAGAAAAGGCAGAAAATTTGGACTTCAAACTTTGGATTAATTGGTGGAAATTATGGGGGAAAGTAATAGGAGACAAAGTAATAAATTAAGTGGATAGGGATTGTTGACTCTTCCGCACGGTGGCTTCCTCGACAATCTCCGCCAGCTGCTTCACGTCACTTTCATCATTCCCTTGAAGCTTATCCCGATTTCCCCACCGCATGCAGCTCAGCCGAAGTCTTCTGCCTCTGCTTTCTTTTGATTTTCTCATTCGAAGCTCCTTCCTTCATCCCCTTCGAGCTAGCTGCCGCATCCTGTGTCGTCTCCAGGCCCGGTCAACCGCCAGCAAAGAAGACCGACTCAGCTTTCTTCAATTCAGCGCCCACGTCTCCAGTTGCTACAGCTCAACACCACCGAAGACCTAGGCCCACGCGTCTTCAATTTTGCCGAGCTACCACCATCTGAAGAAGCCCCCACCAGCTTCTCCACCAAATCAGTTTCGGTCTTGCCGCGCTGCCATCTCCGAAGCCCACTGAAGTCAGCTGAGTTCCTGCTTTGTTGACTCCTGGCCGCGCGTCTCCCGCAGCTTGGACGAAACTGCTTCTCCGTTCATCCGCAACGCCAGCAAGCTGTTCGGTCAACTTCAACAATCCCCGAAGCCTTGCTGACCGAAGCCACACCCCCACCGAACTCTCCCATCGTGTTGACTGCAGCTCCTTTGCGCATTGTCCAGCTCTGAAGATCAACGAAGACGCTGCAGCTGCCACGTTGAAGCCATCCGCACCGAACGAAGCAGCCCAGTAGCGTTGGTCTTCGTTTCCTCGAGCCCAATTGCAGCCCCCAATTTGAGCCTTTGGTCCAGCTCGATTCAAGTCCAACAAGCTGCAGTCCAGTCCATTCTCAGCCCATTTGAAGCCGTGGGCTTCAGCTTCAGCAGCCCATTTCTGTGAAAATTCAGCCAAGTTCAGTTAGTTCTAGCCCAATTTCAGTTCAGCCCTTTTGGGCCCAAGAAGAAGGCCCAAGCCCGCGACCAGCAGCCCTGCAGAAGCCCAAGACCGAAACTCAGCCTTGCTGAGTTGTGTTGGGCCCGTTTTAGGCCCGGCCCAAGTTTGCCGGCGCCGCCGAAAATTAAGGTTTCGGCCGCCGTCGCGTCGTTGTCGCGGTGAACCGGTTTTCGCGATACACCGGTGAGTTTATACTCTAAACTATGCTTAGTAGGTTAATGACGTTTAAGGGGTGTTAGATTTATTTTATTAGGAATTAGGTGGTTAGTTAGATTAAATTAGAAATTAAATTATTTAATTGAGCATGTTAGGTGGTTAGAATGGTTAGCTAAGGCCTAAATAAATTGTACTGTTTATCTAGAAGGGTTCGGGAATTTTCCGGGTCCGTATTGGTTATTAATTTAATGATTCTGGCCTAGGTTAGTATTTTTAGAATTGAAATTGATTTATTTAATTAATTTCAGTAATTATTTAATTATTAATTATTTTTCCGGAAATTAGGCTGGGATAGCCGATGACCGGAATTTTGTGCTGATTGCAATGGTGTGGTTAATTTATGCAATTGAGTGTTAAATTATGCAAATTGAGTGCTGATTTGATTTTTTGGTATTTAATTCCAAAAATTGTGAATTTCCAATATTTATTCAGAAAATCCCAAGTGTCGGGTTTTGATACCGAAAATGGTTTTTAGTACTATATGAAATAGTGGGGTTTGAAAAAGATAGGTATCAGTCTTCTGGTTCGAATTGACCGTGTACCCACACACGACTATTTTCGGGATGTTTTTAATACGAAGAAAAAGGCCAGGCTCACCATTTTAATTGAATCATTTGAGTGCAATGCACGGTGCCCTGGGCCATATTTGAGTGATCGTGTGATGGTTATGAGAAATCGTCCCGGGCTGTTGAGCTGGACGTTATCCTTATTTGGGATACCCCCTGGACAACGGGAAGCCGGTCGCAGTTGATTATGGACCCTATGCTCCTTCGGGAAAGCCGTCTGATAAAGAGACGTTGCCGCGCTCCATGGGGGGAGGCGATGCCTGGCAATGCCAAAAGACCGCCGAACTGAGAGTAGGCCGTGCTATATGCCGAGATCAAATCTAAGAACGCATGATTAATTGAGTGTGACGTTTCAATTACTGGAGCTTATTTGTTGCTCATGCTCTCGTGTTGTCTATGAGATAAATTGTACTGACCTGCAGAGTGGATCTGAGACGAGGTAAGTCTCCTTGATTGAGTGATTGCGTGCTTAGGACGCTTCTTGGCGTATTTCCCTCCTAATTGGGGTTTAGAGCTTAGACTTGCTGAGATGATATCTCACCCCATTGTGGGACAACATTTTCAGGGTCGTCGAGTGGAGGACCTGGAGCTGAGAGGAGGTGATTGGAAGCGTAGGTCAGTTAGGACCGCTTCTTTTTGGAAGGCCAGTCTTTTGTAGTCTTTTGGCCATAGACTTGTGTTCATGACTCCGTGTATATATAAAAGCAATGTTTGGGTGTGAATTTATTATCCTGCCTTTCTATCCCGAGATGATTACTGTCAGGGGATTTCTTTTCGCTTCCGCATGTGCAATAAAATGGAAAGGGTCGGCGACTCGTCCTGGGAAGTCGCAAATTTTTATCGACCAGGTAGGGATGGGCACGCGCTCAGGGTCCGGGGCGTGACAGTTTTTGTTTTGTTTTGTTTTTCTTTCCTCTTTTCTCTCTCTCTCTCTCTCTCTCTCTCTCTCTCTCTCTCTTCCTTCCGCAACTTCACGGCAAGACCTCCCTATTTGCCTTCAACGACCCCTTTCGCACCTTTTCTTGCCATAATTGCGGCATCTCCAGTAAGATTGCCTTCGATGTGCTCATTGCCCACTTTTTTACAGTCTTAGCTGCCATGAGGAAGCCCTGCACGCGATCAAGACAATGGTGCGTAGTGGCTTTGGCCTCAACTTCGGAATCCTATCAGCATGGGCAGCCACTTCCAAGCCTCAGTCGACAGTGTCTACCTCGATAGGCAGCCAAGCAGGAGCTCCAAAGAGGAAAGCTAGTGTCCACAATGCCTCGAGTTCTTCGTCCACACCGTCAAAGCAAGTCACTTGCAAGAACTCCATTTCCCTACCTCTAGATCTGTCAGCAGAAACATGATTGGGAAGAAGAGTGGAGTCAGACTTTGAAGCGTGATAATATTCTCTTTAAGACATTATTTATCCTCAACATTACTAATAGTTATTGAACAAAATCGATACAACAAAATCTCAATGAGAATACCGGATAGCAATTCTCGTGTTTCTTCAAGAACTCTTAAAAAGAAACAATTAAAATAAATGGCGGTGATTTTTTGAAAGAAAATTGACAAGACTAAAGAAAATATGAGACAAAAAATGATGAATAGTCTTGTAGAATTATTGTGAACAGATGCTTTCTCCAAAGACATTTTTGTGTTTCTTCAAGAACTCTTAAAAGGAAACAATTAAAATAAATGGTGGTAATTTTTTGAAAGAAAATTGACAAGACTAAAGAAAATATGAGACAAAAAATGATGAATAGTCTTGTAGAATTATTGTGAACAGATGCTTTCTCCAAAGACATTTTTGGAATTCCTATTAAATAATAATAATGATAATAATATTTTTTTTTAATTATGGATTTTAAAACTTCTGAAAAGACACGACTTCTTAAAGATTGTAAGATGCTGAATAACCTTTAGGAATAAAATTCAAAATTAATTAATAAAAAAAACAACCGTAACCCAATTGTGAAGTACATCTAATTATTGCATACCGGCATGTGCATATTGTAGGGAACAACCACTAAACCCACCGTTTCGATTTGAAAGAGTGGAAGGTTTTCACACTTACATATTGACACACGCACTTCTAATTATTCTCTGTGGGAGGAGGAACTTTCAAGTTTGTTTTACAAATAAACTGCCAACAAAATCCACAATGGACCGCCGACAAGAAGTCGCCTGGACACCAAAATCTTGCAACTGCACGCAGCCATCACCGTGATAGCATTGCCTCATCTTATGTTGCCTCGTCTGATGTTGTCGCCCTTCCCCTTTTCTGTGTGCCGTCATCACCCTCGTCTCCCTCTGCGAGCGTTCTCTCCACTTCTCCGCGCATCTCTCTCCTTGCCCATCAGCCATCGTCGTATCAAGAACTAAATAGTGGCGACCACAAGCGTCAAATGTTGACATGCTTGTGCTTGATTTGAGCCTTAGATCTCGCCTCTAGGGCACGGATCAACCTCCATCCTAAATGAAAATATCTTTAGTCATGGTTTGGTTACAGTCACATGAGATTCATGTGCCTGTCCGTCAGCAAATAATTGATTAGCGGGTGAGTTGCAGGTGATTGAAAACTAAGTCGCTTACTTATGAACTTTATTTGAAATGAAGTTCATTTTAAAGAACCTTATGAGAAAATGTTCCATTTCAAGGGCTATTTGAATAAAATTTACTGAGTCTTTGGAGAATCTTTTACAAAGTAGATCAATTATGCGGTTTCCATCTTATCATTGATATAATTCGCACATTCAAAGTTAATGCGGTCCAATCCTCACCCAAAAATAAAAAAATAAAAAAAAATTGACCACGGAAATTAGGCCAGGTGTCGTTGTAAAGTCTGCCTCAAGAGATTTTTATCTATATTTGGTGAATCTTTTGGTACATCACAGATGTGACTCTTACCAAATTCGGATTAGGAAGTGACTAAAAAAAGTGGACAAACACAAATGATGGACCAGGACAATGAAAGCAGCGACCCTGGAATGCTCCCAAAAGGTGATCACTCCCCGACGTCTGTCTGAAGTCTTCCTGAGTGAACATCAGACATTTCCAGCTAATTTCTCAGCGTCCCTTCCGTTCTCAATAGAGCTTTTTCTTACGGACTCCATATGGCACCAGATAATATTTCTGAGTTTCGAGAGAACGAGAGTACGGATGATGTGTCTAGGTGCATCCATACGTACTCTGTACTTCTGCATATTGAACTGCGTGCTTTTTCTGTGCATCCTAACCAAATTTTGGTGTGAGATAGTCTCCTGTGAATTGTGATATTCCATGTTGAAATTAGTCGGGCCACAATTCTTCGACCCCATATGCACTTGATCATTTACTTGCAATATTTCCTGCTAAGACAGCCAAAAAAAAATTGAAATGGCCCTCGTGATTCTCACCAGATTGAACTTTTAACAGAAACTATAACACTACCCCTATCTTTTTGAATGACCTGTTGAAAAACCCCGGTACAGAGACAGAAATTGGCAGATGCAAAACCAAGAGAAAAGAAGTTTATATTACAACGGTACAAGCATTTCTGAAATCTTAAATGATCTGTTGTTCATATGGAGCTTTTCCTTAGGCCTCGTTGCTCCTGAAGATGAAGATGGTGAAGAGGAAGAAACGTTTGATTTCTCGAACTTGTCCTTATCCTCATTGAAAGCCTAGCTAAAGGCCTCTTGAATTTCTGCAAACCTTCTCCTCTTTAGAAGTTGTTCTTCCGGACTGCCAATGTCAAGGCATGCCAGCCGAGGACAATCATTGGCATCCATAATCTTATTGAGTACATTCGACCATCGGGGGAAGGAGTGTTTGCCGAGTTCCGCTGTTCAAATGAAGGTAGCAATCAGGCAAACATAATCCGCAGTTCCATACATTGAAGATCCATGTTATTTGTCCTATGAGAAAAACTCTGCTGGTGGTAGTGAATTACATGCAAGTCAAAAGTGTCTTGGTTCCCAAAACCCTACATTATCTTATGTTATCATGAAGTGACAAATTCTCAAAAGGTAAAAATTCCTCGAGCTGGTGTCGCATTTATCTTATAAGAAGATAAAGCCAAAACTTTAATTAGAGATTAATCAACTAGTCAACATAAATAAAATCCCCTTACTTTTCCCTGGAAAAGTTCGATACACCTTGCACCCGATTGTTGTTCGGCTCTGGCCGATGTTCGCAACCGAGAATCGCTCTATATGCTAGATAAACGTACTTAGTTTTTTTTTTTTTTTTTGGTAAGAATAATTAATATAATGAGCTTTGAGCCAACATTTACATAAGATCTAGCACCACAAAACTTGCACTCGGCACGACACCAAGTCGAAGTGAGTGGAAGGGTGCCGGATGCAAAAGAAACCACAAGAGCGGGCCAAAGCGAGGAAAAGCCTAAACAATAGGTAGAGAAAGGTCACGTAGGGCCAAAGGACACAAACCTCACCTAAACAACCAACAAGGCAAGGAAAAGACAAAGAAAGAAAAAACACTAGGTTAGGAGACACTGCCGAAGATGATAAGAAGCTAATCCAGCAAAGACGGTCGGATCTGAAAGAAGAGGCGGCAGACTGTAGTAGTGATATGCACATGATCTGCACAGTGATATTTTTAGGGAAAAACTACAAAACACCCCAAACTGTGACACAATTACCTTATTTTTTTGTGTAATACCAAAAATCTCAAGCTTGTATCCGAATAACACATTTATCTTCTATTAGGGTTATGTTAAAAATCTGACATGGATTCAATGTGGCATTCTTAGTGCTTTTCAAGGCAAGAGGCACCCACGCAAGCAACACACCTAAAAAGATTAAAAAATAAAAACAAAAAAAAAGAAGAAAATTTGAAGTTAGTATTCATCGTCCTCAAGCTCGGGATTGCTCGGCCAAAGCTCTCTGGTGCATGTTCATTGCTGCCCACTGCCACCTAGACCTCTGGCGGGGTTCGTCGGCCCTTGCATTACCACCCGCCAGAGATCAGACTCGAAGCTACCTATGGAAATTCGTGACTCATTCCGGACTGGTTGAAGAAATACAAAGATGAAAATGAAAGAGAAAAAGTCGAAGGTGTGCAGTCCAGAATATATGAGTCACCCTTCTTCTAAAGGAAGCCATCAGGATTGAGATGGAAGTGCAGAAGGAAAGTATGGTCTCTGATCGAAAGGATTTCATTAGAGAACCTGAAATTGTTGTGGCTTCCGGTCAAAGCATATAGAGCAGAAAATCTTCTGAACCTTAACAGGCTTCTTTGACATAAAAGCTTGTGGAACTTGTTCAAGAGGAAGTTAAAAAACATACCTTCCTCCATGAAGCAGACCCTTAGGCCAAGCTTCAAGCTCGAGTGGCCATGGCAGCCGTGAGCTTAAAAGCTAGATTAAACCTCAAAGGTTGCAGCCGTCATGGCTAGATCTGGCAAGTGGTCAAGCAAGGGCTGATGAATGCTTAGTTACATTTGGCTCCCAAACATGTTCTTCTTGCATTAGTCCTTGCCAAATGATAATAAATGTTTAATACACAGATTTTAAAAGAATATGGTTAATATTACCAAAAAAAAAAAAATCCTAAAAATGATAAATTCATGTTGCATTTATTTCAAATTAACTTTCCGAATTCATAAAGATGCATTTAGAGTATGTGTACAAGATCCCCTATCATTTTTTTCCTTAAAAAAGGGGATAAAACAGTTCTGTTCAAAACATCACAAGAGCAGATATAAGGTTTTGTAGGATTATTGTCCTCAGAAAAGGACTAGCCGCGGCAAGCCTAAAATTCATGTCCGCTGGCTTAAGATGTTCAATGATGATCATAGAGTGAACAAGATTGACAAGGTCTTCATTAAATGCAAATTGGCAACAAACAGGTACACTTATTATTCGGTAGAATTTTTGCTACCATATGTTTCAAATCATTCCCCCTCCTTGATATGTCTCAACACTGCTCTGGGAGAAGGAAGCCACTTTTTAGATTCTTCAATTTTTGGACCGAAAGAGATGATTTTCTGCCAATAGTCCATTCTTGTTGGCAACAGGAAATTAGAGGATTGAAAATGTTTATTTTGGTGAAGAAGCTCGAAGCATTGAAACAACAACTCAATCACCTTAATAAATCTCAATTTGGTGACTTGCGTATGAAGGTCAAGAAAGCCGGGGAGAACCTACAATGGTAACAACAAGTTCTTGCATTGGACTGTTACAATATGAGCACTCGGGAGGAAGAAAAGGCACAATTGGAGCAACTACTTACCCTTAGCAAACATGAAGAATTTCTCCTAAAGAAAAAAATCTAGAAATATATGGCTTAAGGAGATGGCCAACGACAACTAGATTTCTTTGCCTCCATGATGAGTAGTAGTGCCTAGAACAGAATTACTTAGCTCTCACTTGATGATAGAATAGAATTACTCAGCTCTTGGGGATACAATTATCTCCTATTACTATCGCATACTTGGCAACTCTTGACACATTCATATCCCTTATAAGCGGTATGCCTCCTTATTCTTGGAAGACATAAGTGACCTCATGGCTTCACCAGGCTTTCAAAATGCTGAGGTCCTTAGGTTCTGAAAGGCATCAATAACTTCAAAGCTACGGGTCCATATGGGATGACATGGTGGATGCTATAATGGACTTCTCCTGAAGGAGGGTGTTGAAAACTATAAATTTTACTATGATATCCCTTGTGTTGAAGGTCTTGGATCCATCTCGCATGGAAGATTTTAGACTCATCTCATGCTGCAATGTTTTATATAAGATCATATTGAAGCTACTTACAGAAAAAATCAACTATATCATTCTTTTGGTTGTTGACCTCAACCAAACTACTTTCATCTCGAGTCAACAAATTTTGAAGCATATTCTACTTTGCCAGGAGCTCCTTCACAACTACCATAAGGGCAACAAAGGTAAACGTGTGGCACTAATTGACCTCATGAAAGCTTTTAACATGGTAAAATGGGTGGCAGTACTCGAGGTTCTAATAGCTATCAATTCACCATAGCACTTGATTGATTTGATAGCTCAATACATAACTGCATTGAGGTTTTCAATAAGCCTCAATGGCAAAAAAGTTGGCTACTTTGTTGATACCAATGGACTATGGCAAGGTGACCGACTCTCCTTATATGTTTATCTTAATTATGGACATTCTTAATAGAATTATCATTGAGAAAGTGGTCATATCTTCTATCAAGTATCATTGGCCCTGCAAAACAAGAAAAATTACACTTTTGCTTTGCCAATTATTTGTTTCATCTTGCTCATGGAGATGCTGATTCTGCTATTTGCCTTGTCAAAACACTTGATGAATTTGTAGGTCTCACAGGACTACATTTTTACCCAGATAAATGCCAAATCTTTTTCTCTAGTTTGGCCAAGGTAAAATAGGGTATTATATTGAATCACACACCTTTCCTCATAGGTACTCTTTCCATTAGATACATTGGTGTTCCTCTTGTCACAAGACAATTGAAGCACACAAATTGCAAGAGTATGACTGATAAAATTTTCAAAATAATAGAAGGCTGGGGCATGCAACATATCAGCTATCTTGGTCATCTGTAGTTGGCCATCAATACTTATTTTCATATGTACTTATTTGATGCAAATGTTTTTACTTCCAAAGCAAACTATATATGAAGTGAAGATGAAGATTAGGCAATTCTTATGGGTTGGAAATACGGAAGGCCACAGATTGGATAAAGTTGCTTGGAAAAAAAAATTACGTGCCGAAAAGGGAGGGAGGAACAGGGTTGCTCAATTTAAATTTAGAGAACAAAGTTTTACTAAGCTAAATGCTCTAGAACCTTATAAATTTTCTGTCATCTTCCTTATGGAGTAAGCTAGTTCACAGTACCAAATGTAGAGGCATTTCGATCATGCAACTCTCAAGGGTAGTATGGCGTGGAGTTGGTGTGGCATTGGCATGGCATTCTTAAATTGAGACTGACTTTAGCGTAAGCTATGTCTAGGCAAAGATATTGTTGCAAAGAGTTATACAATGAACTTAAGAGTGTGGGATCGATAGTGGGCTGGTATCAACTAATATAGATAGGCAGGGCCAACAAATGCAATTTTATTGGGTGGCTAGTTTGTAGAGATAGATTACCAACAATGGACATCGTATCACCTTAGAATCCATTGTAATTTATGTTTGGCTAGCCTAGAAAATCGAGATCATCTATTATTTCAGTGCGGATATACTAAAAGCATATGGTGTGACGACCCAGACTCAGGGCAGTACGGAGGAATGGATTGAGATCGCCTTGGCAATACGCGGGTGAGGCCAAGGCATGTCTCCTGTCCCACATCGCTTAGGGGAGGAGTCCTGGGCTAGTTTATAAGGCTTAGGATCCCTTTAACTTGTGGACACGTTTTAAAGCCGTGATAATTCAGTGTCCAAAGCGGACAATATTACACAGTAGGGGCTTAGGTCGTTACAAATGGTATCAAAGCCGACCCTCAATCGCAGCTGAGGGCCATAGCGTCCCGGGTTGTTACAAATGGTATCAAAGATGACCCTCGACCGCAGCTGAGGGCCATAGCGTCCCGGGTTGTTACAAATGGTATCAAAGATGACCCTCGACCGCGGCTGAGGGCCATAGCGAGGACACTGTGCTCTTAAGGGGTAGAGAGTGTGACGGCCTAAGGAAGAGGAAGGGGTTCTCTCTAGTCCCACATCGCTTTGGGGGGAGGACACTGTGCTCTTAAGGGGTGGAGAGTGTGACAGCCCAGGAAGGGGAAGGGGTCATCTCTAGTCCCACATCGCTTAGGGGGGAGTCATGGGGCTAGTTTATAAGATCTAGGTCCCTCTGATCTATGTAATGCGTGTTAAGTTCATGAGGACTCAGTGTCTAAAGTGGACAATATTACACAGTGGGGCCCAAGTCGACACAATACAAAATTTATCGTTCTTTAGGAGGATGGAATGATTTACTCCAATGGATAATTAGGGCTATCAAAGGCAAGGACTTGGCAGCGAAGCTTCTCAATGTAATTTTCTTAGTAACCATTTATTGCATTTGGATAGAATGTAACCATAAATGTTTCCAAAACAAGTCAAATAATGTCTTTATCATCATGGCTAAAGTCTGTAAAATAATGTCTTTATCATCATGGCTAAAGTCTGTAAACTTGCCAAAGGGTAAGCTTCATATTACAAAAATTTAGATCTTTCCAAACAAATGAAATATTGGCTACTATATGGAGACTCCCTCGCTCCATTTTTTTCATGTCCTTAGTTATCTTTGTAACGTTAGGGAATGCCCCTAAGCTCTTGTGCATCATTTTATAAATAATACTAACATTTCAAACAAAAAAATTATCAAATTATTACAAAATTAAGATTGTAAATGGGAAGGAACAACAAAATGAAATGGAAACGATGAAATTGGATGACAATATAGATATAAACTATTAACTATTATCCTTTAAATTTTTCTGAATTACTTGTTTATTAGTGCAAGCAATTTTGCAAGATAGATACTAAATGATAACTTGTTATAGTTTAGAATGAAAAAGGAAGAGCTGCTTGATGAAAATAATAGCCAATCGCCCTTTTTGAATTTTCAAGAGTTTTCTTAAAATTATATGGCCATTAGTTTGTGATTTTACATTTGTTTGCTCATGTGCTATTTTCTTATAAACGGCTTGAGGAAAAATAAAATAGCAGAAACTTCTGTTTTTTATATAATAATATAGATGGAGAATATATTTCATTACACTTTAATATTTTGCAGGGTATAGGTAACTGGTCCATTCAAATATATCGTCCATATATTTATAACATTGTTCAACGTATTTAAAAAAAAAAAAAGCCTATATTTTCTCACTTACAGGAGCAAACTTACTTTCGTAATTGTGAAAATGTTTTTGATCATACATTGAAGCAACTTTTAATATGTTTAGCAACTTTTAATACAGGAAATAATTAATTATATGTGATTAGTAGCTTTTTGTTTACTATAACATCCACACGTGACGAATAATTTCATTTTCAAATTGAAGTAATTTAAATAATACGAAGTGAAGCTAAGCTTAAGAAAGGTAAAAAAATATGTAATGAGGCTAGTAATTTTTCAACCACTCGAAATATTCAAACTTGTTTGGTAGTTTCTGTAATGTTGAAATGACTTTTGATGTTTCTTGGTAACTTTTTTATAAGAAATCATAAATTTTATGTGCTTAGTAATTTTTATTAGGGAAAAAGCCACCGAAAACCCAAAACTATGCCCATTATGACACATTTATTCTGAACCTCTTTTCCGTGGCACTAAAAATTCGAAACTTATATCTATATGACATATTTACTTTCAATTAAAGTTATGTTAATGAGAAGGATTAATAATCCTCTCACATAAACCATTAAAAATTTGCCTACGTGGAAATAAAAAAAGAGTAAATGTTATTGATATGGTGCGCACGTGACTTAAGTGGAAAAAGAATCCCATTGCTTTAGCCATCTAACGGACCTTGGAGGATAAATGTTTAATACAGATATAAATTTTGGATATTTTGCATCGCAAGAAAAAAATTAGGGTAATTGTAATGAGCATAATTTGAAATTTTTTGTGATTTTTTTTAATTATGCTTAATGCACGTAAAAGGATTCCTCATTCGTGGGCACGTCTCTCACCACAAGCTGTTCACTGGTGCAACCATGGCCGGCCCTGTATCAACCAATTTCAGTCCAAAAGGCGATGCATTTCACACGGTCAGACTGCTGTTCGAGAAGGAGGTCGCTCTCCCTTCCGTCTCTCATCGCTCATGTCGAGCTCGAGCCCGGAGGCCTCCGGCGACGCTCCGCCCTTGTCCTTCTGGCCGTCCATGCGGGTAAGACGTGTTCCTAAGCTTCCATGAAGCCGTAGGGGGGTCGAGGATCTCGGTCGTCGTGTTCTCGGAGAACTACGGGTCCTCTGGCTGGTGCTTGGACGAGCTGGTGAGAATCGTCGAGTGCAGGGATACGATGGGGCAGATCTTGTGGCCGCTGTTCGACAAGGTGGATCCGTCGGAGGTGAGGAACCAGAGGGGGAGGTATGGACAAGCCCTAATCGGTCACGACGAAAGGTTGAAGTCGAAGGGCGATTCGGGGAAGGTGAAGAGGTGAGAGAGAAGCACTGACTAAAGCGGCAGACAACTCTGGCTGGCGTTTTGGTTTGACAAGTAAGACTCATTTATTCCTTTCCAATTGTTGATTAAGGAATTTCACTTACTTCCTTGGAAATAAATTCAGGGTAATGTTTATGCATAAAAGGGGAAAAAGATCAATTCACTCTAATCAGAGCAGGAAAGCTTATGTATCGTTTCTTCACTCTAAAAGAGGAATTTCAAAAGTCGTGCATTGAGTAAATAAACATGCAGCTGGACCATGTCCCTCCACAAGCCCCTTGAGGTTTGCAGGTTTATCAAAAAGGAAGGTAATGATCTATTTATTGATTAAACTTAAGGCTGACTGAGTATTTATCTGTTTAATTAGGTATCCAGAAAGTTGATTTCCCTATCTTCTCTTTTAGGTGCCGATTGCTAGGAACTGAATCTGGTTTATAGTGCATGAGATATTGACCGCGAGTTGATCTCACTGAGAGCAACTTAGTACTCCTTGTATCAATTGTATTTGAATCTCCTCGGGTATTCTTCATTGGCTTTATGCATGGAATCTACCAGGCACCAGTCTTATGTCATTCAGAGCATTGTCAAGAGAGCAAGGCCTGAGCTGAACAATGAGCAGTTATATGTTCCCAAAAACGTGGTTGACATAAATTTGCATGTGTCCGATTTGCATACTTTGCTAGACTTGGAATCAAATGAGGTTTGCATGGTCGGGATTTGCAGATTTGGAGAAATAGGGAAGATAACTTTCGCCAAAGCTACTTACAATGCTTTTGCTTGCAAATTTTACTGTTGCAGCTTTCTTTCCAATGTTAGGGAAACTTGCGAGAAGTCCACAGAAGGTGGCCAACTTCAGCTTCACGAGACACTTTTTTCTCAGGTAAAATGAGATGATAGTCTCAAGCTTGGCAATCTCCCCAGAGGTATGAACATGATAAAGAGTAGACTTCACCAAAAAAAGGTCCTCATTGTCATTGACAATGTGAACCAGTTGATCCAATTCGAAACACTAGTTGGAGGACGTGATTGGTTTGGTTGTGGAAGCTAAAATCTCATAATGACTAGAGATGAACATCTACTGGCTGCTCATCACATAGAAAGCATATACAAGGTTCAAGTGTTACATCATTCTATTGCTAGTATGCTATTGAGTTGGATTGTTTTCAGGAATCTTTCTCCTCCTTCAGATTATGCAGAGCTTTCAAATAACGTAGTGGATAACACCAAAGGACTTCCATTAGCTATTAAAGTTTTGGGTTATTTTCTTTGTGGGAGAAGCTTACTTGAATGGATTAGTCATTAGATAATTTGAATTGAGTTTTCAGTGGAGAAATCTTCTGTGTGCTGAGAATGAGCTTTGATGGTCTAGATGATTATGAGAAGGACATATTTCCTGACATAGCATGTTTCTTCATGGAAGAGTGTATAAGTTATGCGAGAAAAATTTGGGAGAGCTGTGATCTCTACCTGGATGGTGGAATTGCTATTCTTATAGATAAGTTGCTCATCACTATTAAGTATGGCAAGCTGGAGATGCATGATGTGATTCAAGAAATGGGAAGAGAAATTGTTTGGAGGGAATCTCCCAAAGAGCCAGGGGAGCGCGGCATATTGTGGTTCTATGAGGATGTGCTTCATGTGCTAACATAAGGCACATTAGTAAACTGAATCATGGTCCTATGTTTTTGACAATATATATATATGCCCGTTTGGTAGGGTTAAAGCCTCTTACAAAGAACTTTTGGCCTTTGTTAAAAATATGAATGTGCACGGAAACATGATTTGATATCAATGATAGTTTGTGGTTTGAGTGTGTGTTGCGTATAATATGTATATGATGGACAAGGGATGAGATAGGATAGTTCAAGGGATAAAAGCAAGTTTTTATGGGATTAGGATAGTTTCACTAGTTTATAAAAATAGTTTTACAATAGTTGAAGGAAGTGTTGGTGGAGGAGCTTCATGATATGGAGTTTATTCTCATACTCCTCTCACACATTTGCGCGAATGAGCTATGGCCTTTTCATAGGCCTTTCCACCAACTAAAGTACAACTACCTTAGAGGATTCTGGACTTCTCATGGATGCTGTCCACGTAGGCTTCATCTTGCAGCCACCACCACATCTCTGACTTGTTCAGAGATTGTTTGCTTATTACATGCTGGACATTTTCCAGCCACAATCTTTAACTATCCAAAACTTCATCTAGGGAATTCTAGGTTGTAGTTTAGTAACTCTAGGAAATTCTGGAAAAATGGATCACCATTTCCAACAGCCTTCTACTAAAAAAATATGTGAATATATTCTGCTAAGTAGGATAATGGCCTTGGTGGTCCATAATAGTTGCTTTTTCCATATCCAACCTTGAGATGTATGGTTTGTGCTATTGACCTCTCTCCGGAAAGTAAATTATAAAAAATCTGCAGGAACTTAAATACTGAGGTTTTTTTTTTTATGATTGAGGTCATTTATAAAACTCTTGTTTCAAATGCTAAAGTAAAAGCAGATTCTGAAAGCTAAGAACTAAAGGCACCAGAAGCATGGCAAATCTTATTTACTACTAGCAGAGTCCTTGCATAACCTAGACACCTTTGCACTTAAATCATCTCCTCATATATGTGCTGCCAGGGAACTAATAAAGTGGAAGCAATAATGCTCAAGTTGGCTGCTCCTGAAGTACACTTCAGTGCTCAAGCCTTGAAAAGGCTCAGAATTTTCCATATACCATTCAGGTGATCCCATGTACTTTCCTGTTGAGTTGAGATGGCTGGAATGGCCCAGTTACTCTCCACCATCAGTGCCATTCAATACAGACCACAGGAAACTTGTAGGTCTAATCCTGAGTAAAAGCAGCATCTGCATACTGGGGAAAGAATTCTAGGTAAATGCTTGCAATATGCTCTTCCGTTGTGAATCTAGTCGAACTGAAAGAGTTGTTTTTGAGGGACTGTGCAGACCTTAAAAACCTTCCCTGTAGCATCTATACACCGCAGCCTCTTGAGCATATTTTTTCTGATAGATGCTCACACTTAGTAAGTTCCTGGAATTTGAGTGGGGATCAAGTGATTATATAAATTTCTTTCTCCCATTAGCCCTTCCAAGCATAATTTACTTGAGTATGCAAAGATGTAGCTTATCAGAGCTTAGTTTTTTGAAAAATTTTCATTGCAGGTCATTATTGACAATTTCTTAGGTCTGTTGGAAAACAACTTTGTTAGCCTTCCTACATGCATCAGTTAATTTACTAAGTTGCAGCAGCTTTTTTTGACACATTGTTTGCAGCTTTGAGAGATTCTAGCTCTCCCGCCAAACATAACATCTTTACTTGCAAAAGATTGTGAATCGCAGGAAACATGTGCGGATTTATCACACATGTTAGGATATAATCCAGACGAATCACCTTGACTCAAACAAATTGACTTCTCTAGCCATCACAAGATGATCCAGGATCAATGCTCTCTCTCTCTCTCCCTCCCCACTATACCCCCCCCCCCCCCCCCCCCCTCTATTCTTCTCCTCCTCTCTTCATCTTTCCCTCTGCTCTATCAGCGCACAGCCTCTCGACCTCAAACTGTACCAATAAGCAGGGACTGCTTGGTGAGTCTTGGGTTGACATTTTTATCCTAGAAGCAAGATCCCAAAGCAGTTCATCCATCAAAGCATGAGAGGACTAATAAGGTTTCCTCTATCTACTGAGTTATACCGTGATATAGCTAGCTTGGCCTTTTGTGCCATTATCGGTTCAGCTAATTGAAAGAAAGTCATTATTTCATGCGAGATCCAGTTGTTTGTCAATAATCAAGAAGCTTATGGTGCTTTAGATTGTTTTTGCTCGTTACAGTTTGACCACATAAGATGGGGGGATCGGGCTCTCAATTGCTGAATGATAGTAGTCATTCTACGGTACTGTTTCAAACATAGGAAACTGCAGGGTGCATCTGGCGTACGCACAAGGTAAGCAACTAAATGAAACAAAGATTGACAAAGCGTCGATCCTCTGAATTCGAACACGGACCTCGCAAGTTCTGATGTCTGAAGCTCCGAAACAAAGGTAAGATTTTCAGACGGTACACTAGGATTTGAAATTAGCTTTCTTGCAGTTTCAGTTAGGGGTTTATGTTGAAACCCTTTTGAATACCTTTGATTGCGTGCCTCCTCACAGCGGAAACAAACCTGCTGATGTGTCTTTCTTTACCATCAGATTTATGTGGTCCAAGTCAATATTCAGAAATGTTCTTGTCGACACGTGTCACGACCAAGCCCAAGAAGAAGGGCTTTAAACAAAGAAAAATAATTTCCCAATGGGCACTAATCTATCTTTTGCTAGTCTTCGTCCAATCACGTCACACGCAGATTTGAAGAAACCAGATACGAAGAAAATGAATTGAGACTGAGAGCAAAGTTAGCAGATTTTAACAAATTCCCCAATTTACGGAAGGTAGGTTTGACACTAGCGTACTGACTTATAATTTTTTTTATGATGTGAAAATATTTTTGAGATAAATGTGATAGAGGCACCCTATTTCGAATTTCCATGACATGTTAATGTATCAGTCTACAAAATTTTTATGATATTAATCCGTTTCAAATATACATGACCATAGGACATTGTAATGCTTCAAATGTACTTAGGCTTTTTTTTTCTTTTTGTTTTTTGTTTTTTTTTGTAAAATACTTTGGTTCCGCTTATTTCGCACAAAAAAAATATTATATTTTTGGAAAATATTCTTTTACACCATTTCTTATTCTTGGGTGCTCGACGAGCAGGCATGGGTCCTCAATGATCAGGCTGAGGTCCATTAAGGTTGGACTTGGGCAAGGGTACCAGAGTTTGAGGCTTGACCTTGATAGACCTAGGTCCAAGTGTTGAAGACTCAGGCACAGGCATTGGGGTCCTCGACCCAACCTCGATGGACACAGGCACCAGGGTCTAGGGCCTCGATCTCATTGGACATAGGCTCTGGAGTGTGGGAGTCTTTCAAATTTAAAGTCCACCCAGATTTTCTTATTCTCCAGGTTGACAATGGTTCCGAACCTCAAAGGTTTAGAGAGATCTAGGTGCACCCTTGCTTTGCGCACATTTGCCTGACCAAATCCTTTGGATTCCATCTTCACTTCTTGCACTCTGCCTATTGTCGCGGCTATATCTATGATTGATTATATAGTAATACGACATCTAGGTAGTCCCAGGATGCGTACCCAAAAATCACAGTGTGTAAAAACATTGGAGTGGTCAGGGGTGTCAAGATCGCACTGTTTTAGGATTAAGAGATTGCTGGAAAAAGACCAAGGACTTGAAGATAATATTCTATTTTTTTCGGCTGCTAACTCAAAGGTAAAGGAAAAAAGCCCCGGTCCAAGAATATCACACAAGATCGATTTTTATTTCCACGCCCTTTTCATTGTGCTGAAGAAAGCCTAAAGATTCACATTTGGCTTCGAGTATAGTTTCCCTATGAGTGTTAAGTCACATTCTCGTTTTTTTTTTTTTTTCTGCAGGAACGTCTCCTCTAATGGTAACTACATTCTCCTCAGACCATAACTCCCCCAGACTTCTACTAGTGAGAAGAGACTTTAGTATGCTGTCGGTTGGATGTTGGTGGCTTCCTGGGTAGGATTCGAGCAAGATCTGGTTGCGGCCACTTGACTTACTCCAAGGCGGGACTCCCGAACAACAAAACTCAAGGATTGAGGGGAGTGGGGTGACATTATGTGTCACGCCCCGATCCTCGAGCACGCACACATCCTTCTCACTTGGTCGATTTTATAATGCGATATCCCAGGACAAGTATCGCCGACCCTTTAGTTTATTAAGCACATGCGGAAGCAGTTAAAATCCCCAGACAATAAAACGATGGGATAGAAAAGCAGGGCCATATTTTTCATATTGAAATTTATAACCAAACTTTTATATAAAACACAAACCAATTCATAACTATTCACTTCAAAAGAAATTCTCAAAAGAAGATAGATTCTCAGCCCATCCAGGCCATACTCAAGGCCCCTCTCGGGATTATCTTCTTCTTCCAAAATCCTTCTACTCAGGTTTCACCTCCGAGTTCTCTTTCTCAGATTCCTCCTCATCAGCTCCTCATCGGGGTCCTGAAATATTTTTCCCCAAACTGGGATGAGACTACGTCTCAGCGAGTTCTACCCCACTAAGCCCGATTAGTAAACTACTATACTAAAGGCTGCCTAAACACGCACAGGTGAGGGGACTTACCTTGGCCTCAGATCCCACCTGCAAGTCAGTACAATTCACATACCTTACGTATAGAATCGATACATCCAGCAATTGAAACGCATCACTCAACTCAATAAATCACAAGGGTCCAGATTATAGGGCCAAATCGTTATGACACGTCCCATTCCATGTCACACAATTTTGTCTCATAATCTGGCGCATCAAACTCAACCATCATGCGTTCCAATTGTTAATTACACCCCTCAAGGGTACGGCCAACTCTATTGGCGGTCTTCTGGCATTGCCAGGCATCGCCTCCCCCCATGGAGCGCGGCTTCGTCATTACGTCGACGGCATTCCCGAAGGAGCATAGGGTCCAGAATCAACTGCGACCGGCTTCCCGTTGTCCAGGGGGTATCCCACATAGGGATAACGTCCAGCTCAACAGCCCGGGACGATTTCTCATAACCATCACACGATCACTCAAATATGGCCCAGGGCACCGTGCATTGCACTCAAATGCTTCAATTAAAATGGTGAGCCTGGCCTTTTTCTTCGTATTAAAAACATCCCGAAAATAGCCGTGTGTGGGTACACGGTCAATTCGAACCAGAAGACTGATACTTATCTTTTTCAAACCCCACTATTTGATATAGTACTTAAAATCCATTTTTGGTGTTAAAACCCAACACCCGGGATTTTCTGAATAAATATCGAAATCCACAAATTTCGGAATTAAATACCAAGAATCCAATCAACACTCAATTTGCATAATTTAACACTCAATTGCAGAATTTAACCACGCCATTTACCAATCCATAATTCAATCTCAATCAATTCCAATCAATTTAGAGTAAATCTCTAAAATATCACAATTTATTTAATTCCATACAACGTAGAGCTCAAATAAATAAACGGACTGCGCCACGACGATCAGCACGAGATTTCGGTCGTCGGCCATCAAAATCTTAATTTCCGAAAAATAATAAATTTATAAATATTAAAAATTCCATTTAGCTCAAAATAACGCCCAATTAAATAAACGGACTTCACCACGATCATCAGCATAAATTTCCGGTCACGAGCCATCTCAGTTGAATTTTCGGAAAATAAATAAATAATTAATTTAATTCCGAAAAATGATATTTAAATACAAAAAAATCCACTTAGACCCGAAAAGCCTAATTGGAGCCCACTAAGGGTCGGGAAAAATCCCGAGGCACTTCCAATAATTAGTAGACCATGTCTACTTGCTAATTACACAATCAATTTATCTAAATCACATCACAATTAACTAATAATTGCTAATTAATTCTAATCTAACAACCTAAACATAATTAATTAAATCTAAACTAACCTTAAGCATAATTTAGCCACTAATCCTGGATTAGTGAGATTACTCACCAAATCGCGCGCAAATCGGATCAATCCGACGGCGGCGACGCGAGGAACGATTGTCCCCAAAGCACGGCTCGGGTTCGGGGCCCGGAAACGGCCCAAAACGGCCCACGAACAGCTGGATACCCACTCCGTGGGTTTGCTGGTTCGGCCGCAAAACAGCAAGAAAGAGAGAGGGTTGGGGGCGGCAAGAGGTCGGGAGAGCGGGTGGTGGCTTGGCGAGGCCGAGCGGTGGCCCACGGTGGCCGGAGGTGGCTGGATCGTGGCCGAACGGAGCTGGACAGAGGATGGGCAGCAGCTGGATCGTGCGGGGGAGCACGCCTGGGTGCGAGGGATGGCCGGCGGAACGCGCGGCGTTGTGCGGGCGGCGTCGCGGGCGGTTCGGCTCCGGTGCGGTGGCGGGACGGGCGACGGTGGTCCTCGGCGAGCTGCTGCTCTTCTTTGCTGGTTTTGGTCTGGTTCGCACAGAGAAGAACGAAGAAGAAGAAGAAGGTCACGTGGGATGAGGGAGAAGAGAGAGGAGAGAGAAGAAGAGATAAGAGAGAGAAGTTTTTTTGACTAGTCAAAGAGGGAAGAGAAAGCAAAGTAGGAAACGGCAAAGGAAAAGGAGAGAGAGTCGGCGTGGGGAGGGGCTGTCCGCACGGAAGAAAAGGGGAGAGAAGAGAGAGAGAGAGAGAAAGAGAGAAAAAGAAAAAGAAAGAAAAGAAGAGATAGGGAGAGAAAAGAAATACTAATATAATACCACATGGTATTATTTTTCTTTTTGGGCTTCAACTGAACGAAAACAGCCATATTTATCCGGTCAAAATAAAACCCGAAAATCTGGATGTCACATTATGAAGTAGTCGAACAGTAATTTCATAGATGGGTTTCTAAGGTGTTGTGTCTAAGAGAAGTGGTTCTTCATTTTGGGAAAATGATGTTTAGGTTTCTGTGATTTGGGTGGAAAGTTGAATGGGCGATATGAATTTCTAGGGTTTGTTTGGGCATACTATCACCATTTCGATAGGGGTAGCTCACCGAGGTGAGAGAGATTCTCCGATGGTATAGAGAGACTCTACCCATGGCTTGATTCGAAGCAAATTCTTCGGCGAACAGCCGAATCGCACAGAACAAAGCCAAGTCGAACGTGGGTTTTGAAACGATTCAAAGAAAAGCTCTCAAGAATCCACAGTTGCATCATGCATGTTCCATTTCAATCTTTGACAAGAGGGAAGAGAGAATTCTTCGGCGAGCAGCCGAATCCCAAATCATCTTGATCTAAAACCGTTTGCATCTGCACAAAATTCCATTGCACGGATGCAGAGCAAGAGAGCGTCCGAGGTTTTTTTTTTTTTCCAATAGCTGATTATCGTCCTTGCGTTAATTGTCTTACCCTTCTGGAGTTCTCTCGTCAATTTTCTGTGAGGGGGGGCTGGTGTTCACTATGTGTAGAGCTGTTGTATTTAACTACGTGTAGAGCTGGCCGACCTTGAGTCAACCCCATTTCGGTCCCAACAGGGGAGGGGCAATTCCCACTCAGGTTGTTGTTTGGAGATGGAAGGAGGCCGCTCCTTCCCTCCCTCGGGCTTCTGTCTGGACTCAATTGCCCGGAAGGGCAATTATATTTTGCATATAGAAACAAAGTGTTACCGGCGTTCATGGAAAAGGGAATCCCCCGAAGGGCAAGAAGATGAGGCAGAGTTTTGGGGGAGCCATAACTCGAGATAATTTACCACGAGAAAGGAAAAACAGCTACACAAAACATAAGAGCATCGCGCCCTTCTTGAATTTCTAAGAGTTTTACTAAAATTAGATGGCAATTAAATTTCGCATTTTTTTGCTCACGCGATATTTTCTGGTAGACATGTATTTATTTATTTTTTTTTTTGGGGGGGGGGGGGGATGATGAGTAATAGACAGTTCGAAAGGAGAGAGAAGATACAATGCAAAACAGAGTTCCTGGGGGAGGAGAGAGAGACTTGCTGACAGAGCGGGCCCCACGGTGCCACTTGTCGTCCATTGAATGGACTAACGTATTGAGTACGTGGCTACTATTTTCTCGGATTGGATTACGTGAAAATTTCATCATTTTTGGCCTTTCCAGGTCGTGTTCTATTTAACTAGAGCTGGCCGGCCTTGAGAGTCGACCCCTTTTCCGTCCAGCAGGCGAAGGCAATTCCCAGTCGGGTCGCTGTTTGGAGATGGAAGGAGGTCCCTCCTCCCGTCCCTCACGGTGCCCTGCGAGCTTACCCATTCCCCAGATACCTTGGGACGGTGCAGATAGAAACAAGGTGCTACCGGCGTTCACGAAAAAGCGAACGCTTCGGAAGGACAAAACGATGACGCAGGCCATCGGGGAGTCCAGCCGTCCATACAGATACGACGTGTTCCTGAGCTTCCGTGGCGAGGATACACGCAACGGCTTCACCAGCTACCTCCACGCGGCGCTGGACCCGAGAGGGATCGCCGCGTTCATGGACGAGGAGGAGCTCTGGAAGGGCGAGGAGATCGCGCCGGCGATCCTCCGAGCCATCGGGGAGTCGAGGATCTCGATCGTCGTGTTCTCGAAGAACTACGCGTCCTCTAGCTGGTGCTTGGACGAGCTGGTGAGAATCGTGGAGTGCAGGGATACGATGGGGCAGATCGTGTGGCCGGTGTTCTACAAGGTGGATCCGTCGGATGTGAGGAAGCACAGGGGGAGGTACGGACAAGCGCTAATCGATCACTCCGAGGAGGAGAGAGGTTGAAGTCGAACGGCGGCGATTCGGAGAAGGTGAAGAGGTGGAGAGAAGCACTGACTGAAGCTGCTAACATCTCCGGCTGGCATTTGGTTGACCAGTAAGGCTACCATTTAATCCTTTCTGAGTATGCGTACTGTTTGTTTTTTCGCAAAAAATTGTGTTTTAACTGTTAATTACGGGACTTTGTGGCAAAAAAAATGTTGATTGCGGAATTTCACTTATTTCCTTTGCAGTAAATTCACGGTAATGATCTGCTTATCTGTTGAACTTAAGGCTGACTGAAATTTATTCTGATCAATTTCTTATCCATAAAGTTGATTCCCCTGCCTTCGTTTTAGGTGCCGATTGCTGAAAACTGAATTTCATCTGGTCTATAAAAATGTCGTTGGAGATTAACTTAGTACTCCTCATATCGAATGTCTTTGAATTTCCTTGGGTATTCACAATTGGCTTTATGCTTTGAATCTACCAGGCGCGAGTCTAATGTCATTCAGAGCATTGTTAGGAGAGTATGGGCTCAGGTGAATCACAGTCAGTTACATGTTCTTGGAAACGTGGTTGCCATGGATTCACACGTCCCGTATGCGTACTTTGCTAGACATCAAATCAAATGAGGTTCGCATGGTCGGAATTTGCAGATTTGGAGGAATAGGGAAGACGACTATCGCCAAAGCTACTTACAATGCTTTCTCGCACAAATTTGACTGTTGCAGCTTTCTTTCCAATGTTAGAGAAACTTGTGAGAAATCCGCAGAAGGTGGCCTACTTCAGCTTCAAGAGACACTCTTTTCTCAGCTAATGTGGGATGATGATTTGAAGCTTGGCAATGTCCACAGAGGTTTGAGCATGATAAAGAATAGACTTTGCAAAAAAAAGGTCCTCATTGTCGTTGACGATGTGAACCAGTTGATCCAATTGGAAACACTAGTTGGACGATGTGATTGGTTTGGTTGTGGAAGTAGAATTATCATAACGACTAGAGATGAGCATTTACTGGTTGCCCATCACGTAGAAAGTATATACAAGGTTCGACCGTTAGATGATCCTAGTGCTTGTATGCTCTTGAGTTCGATTGTTTTTGACAAACTTTCTCCTCCTCTAGAGTATGGAATGCTTTCACATAACATAGTGGATTACACCAAAAGACTTCTCTTAGCTATTAAAGTTTTAGGTTCTTTTCTTCAAGGTAGAAGCTTACTTGAATGGAAGAGCGCATTGGATAAATTGAGGAGAGTTTTCAATGGAGAAATCTTCAGTGTGCTGAGAATAAGCTTTGATAGCCTAGATGAGTATGAGAAGGATATTTTTCTTGACATCGCATGTTTCTTCAAGGGAGAGAGTATAAGTTATGTGACAGAGATTTTGGAGAGCTGTGATCTCTACATGGATGGTGGAATTGCTGTTCTTATGGATAAGTCGCTCATCACTATTGAGTGTGGCAAGCTGGAGATGCATGATATGATTCAAGAAATGGGAAGAGAAATTGTTCGGCAACAATCTCTCAAAGAGCCAGGGGAGCGCAGCAGATTGTGGTCCTATGAGGATGCGCTTCATGTGCTAACAGAAGGCACGGTAATGAACTGAATTATGATCTTTTGTTTTTGTCTATATATATGCCTATTTGGTAGGGTTAAAGCCTCTGAAGAAGTCCTTTGGCCTTCTGCAAAAATAGAAGTTTATGAATTTTTTTTTTTTCCTTTTTGGCTAAGCAAAGAGATTGGCCTGATCTTCCCAAATTAATCGCTTTTTGCACATCCCACTCTAAGATCCAAGTTTTGTACTGTTGACCTCTACCAGAAAGGAGATCAGAAAAAAATCTCTAGGAACTTATATACTAATTTTTTTTTTTTAATGATTTGAAGTGTTTATAATACTCGTGTCAAATGCTAAAGTAAAAGCAAATTCTGAAAGCTAAGACCAAATGGCACCCGAAGCACACCAAATCTTTTATATTATTACTAGTTAATTCCTTGCAGAACCTTTACACCTTTGCACTTAAATTGTCTACTCATATATGTGCTGCCAAGGAACTAATAAAGTAGAAGCAATAATGCTCAAGTTGGCTGCTCCTGAAGAAGTATGCTTTAGTGCTCAAGCCTTCACAAACATGAAAAGGCTCAGACTTTTTTTAGCTCGCAATGTATACCATTCAGGTGATCCCGTATACTTTCCCACTGAATTAAGATGGCTGGAATGACCCAACTACTCTCTACCGTCCATGCCATTCAATACAGGCCACAAGAAACTTGTACATCTAGACATGAGTAAAAGCAGCATTAGAGAATTGGGGAAGGGATTTATGGTACATACTTGCAATATTCTATTCTGTCAAGATAAAAGATGAAAATGTGAAGATCTTCAAAAAAACTACTTATATGTGCCATCATTTACAGTGCAGTCTTATAGAAGTTTGAAGTCTATTAATTTCAGCCACTGTACATTGCTGAGTGAAATTCCCGGGGTATTGTCATTGCTAAATCTTGAGAGTTTGGATCTCCAAGAGTGCACCAATCTTGTTGAGGTTCATCAGTCTCTCGGACGTCTTGAGAAGGTCGTACATTTAAACTTTTTGAACTGTTGTAATCTTAGCCATTTCCCAAGCAGTCTGAATTCAAGATCTCTTGAAAATTTGATTCTTGGAGGTTGCTCAAAGCTTTCAAGGTTTCCAGATATTCTTGTACAAGCGAAACGTCTCAAAGAACTTGTGCTTTATGAGACTGCCATCGAAGAGCTACCCTCCTCTGTCGCTAATCTCATCGAACTAAAAGAGTTGTGTCTAACGGACTGCACAAACCTAAAAGGCCTTCCTTGTAGCATCTATACATTGCAGCATCTTGAGGGTATTTTGGCTGATGGTTGCTTACAACTTAGCAAGTTTCCGAAATATTTGTGTGAATCAAGTGATTGCATCAATTTCTCTTTCCCGTTAGCCCTTCCAAGCATTATTTACTTGAATGTGCAAAGATGCAGCTTATCAGAGCTTAGTTTCTTGAAAAATCTTCATTGCATGTCCTCATTGACGATTTTAAATCTGTCGGAGAACAAGTTTGTCAGCCTTCCTACCTTCATCAGTCAATTTACTAAGTTGCAGCAGCTTGATTTGACGCATTGCAAGCAGCTTCGAGAGATTCTAGCTCTCCCACCAAACATAACATATTTACTTGCAAAAGGCTGTGAATCGCTGGAAACATGTGTGGACTTATCACACATGTTACGATATAATCCAGATGAATCACCTTGGCTCAGACGAATTGACTTCTTTGGCTGTCATAAGCTGATCCAGGATCAATGCTCCAGCAATTGTAATATGCTATCAATTGAGGTCTCTCTCTCTCTCTCTCTCTCTCTCCACATGTTTCTGTCACAAGTGTGAATATTCTGCAATGGCAGGGATTAATTGGAGAGACTCAGGTTGACATTTTTCATCCAGGAAGCAAGATCCCAAAGTGGTTTGTCCATCAAAGCATGACAGGATTCATAAGGTTCCTTGTATCTTCAGAATTATACTGTGACATAGCCGGCTTGGCCTTTTGCGCAATTGTTGGTTCAACTAATCAGAAGGAAACCGATATTTCATGTGAGATCCAGTTGTTTGTCAACAATCAATCAACTTATGGTTGTGTGGATTGTTTTTCCTTGTTGGAGTCTGATCACATGTGGATTTTATACATTCCACGTCGAATGATGTGGGGATTGGACGCGAAATTGCTGAATCACTGCAGTCAATTTACAGTACTATTTCAAGCAACGGACGGGACTCTAAGAAGCTGTGGGGTGCATTTGGTGTATAAACAAGTTAAGCAATCCAATGACCCAAAGATGGACGAAAACATCGATCCTTTGAATTCAAACACAAACCTTACAATTCCCGAATTTGGGGCTGCAAAAGGAAGGAAAGATTTTTAGACTTCCAACATGGTTACTATGAGTCGAAATTATCTTGTAATTTATCGTAGGGGGTCATATTAATGCCCTTTCGAGCAACTTTGACTGTGTGTTTCCTCACAGCGGAAGTAAACTTGTTGTTGTGTTTTTCTGTACCATCAAGATTATGTAATCATCTTCCATCGTTTCTGCACTAAGAAAGTGCAAGGATGTTCCTATCTAGTCAATATTCCTAAATTTGCTTGTCGACTCACATCATGTCACGACCAATTTTAAGAAAGAGAACCCAAAGAACAAAGAAGGGATTCAAACAGAGAACTAGAATTTACAATTTGACCCAATCTATCTGCAAGGCATTGCACGATTTTAGTTCTACAGGGTTATGATGTACTTGGTAATCAAAACATTTTAGTTGCTCTCGGTCTAAGGATAGATCCGCGATTACTATTGAACAGTTATTAGAATGAAGGATGGGCCGTGGAGTTCGCTCAACTACATGGTAGTGTCTGCTTTGGCGTTGTCTCTGATTCACCTCAAGCATGATTGCTCATGTGCCTCAAGAAAGCATGACCATATATAAGTAATCATAGTACCCCATCGGTTGTCATGTCCACTGCTACCGCCTCCTTTGCAGTGGCTTAAGTAAAAGGAGTTTTTGCAAGAATCGCAGCATGTTTGGTTTGTCTGATCGTCTGCATAATGCTTGCAAGCCGCCCATCATCCCCAAAGAGCAGTGACAACAAACATATCCTGTCGTGTGAACACAATTGAGCCGGACTTGGAGGACTATGAAAAGCAAGAATCAGATTATCGTCACATTCTCAACATGAACTGACTCCGGATGACCCATGCCCTCATATTCCACCAAGTCAAAAGGTCTGTTTTCCCTTGAGAAAAGTATCATCTGACACACTTTATTCTCTCTCTCTCTCTTTTTGTCATGGTCTGGCACCTTTATTCTATCGTACAAAAACCCAAAAAGGGCAAAGGGAAGCGGCTTTAGTAAGAGTGAGAAGGCATTGTTACAAGCCCTCAGGTGTGGATGTTGTTCTGCTTTTTATTTCGGGTCAAGTTTCCTCCATTTGCTTGCCAATAATGAATTCATTTCTGTATGCTCATAACATTTACCTAACTTAATGAACTCACATATCAATGTCATGTTTTATTGATCAATCTCATGAAGTTAGACGTCGATGGACCATCGACCGATCTAATAATTAATATCTAACTAAAGTCTCTCACTTAATGCCAGTGACAAATATGGCAAATGTTTACCCGTTAACTATATCTCCACCTATATCAATTGGAGGTTTGACTAGGAGGACGTCTCAATTACCCCCTTAAAGGATTCTAATCATAGCAATATGAGCATAATCCACTAATATCATTTTCCAATAACCCACAAAACAAATCCATAACTCATCTCATAAATTAGTTTCACAAATTGAATCTTTGTCATGTAGAATGCATTTCATAATGTATTTAATATATATATATATATATATATATAACATTTTTGCAATCCCTTTCAAAACTTAATTTATCCCATAGAATATATATATTTCATAAGACATTTTTTTAAACCATTTTGGAATTCATTTCAAACCACATTCACAAATTAATATATATAACCTTTCAAAAATGACTTTCATAAAATGGTCCTCAAACCATTCACAAATAACTGAAAAGTAGTCAATATCAAATAGAAGGACGTTTGCATTCTTGATTAATGCATGTTAGACGGCACTACTTATATTTGCCAAATAGGTGCACCACCTCTAAAGGCACGGCCATGACCATTCAAATTAAGCAACTTGTCATATAACCACGATTTTTTTTTTTTAGCAATGGACACTAAAGGAGACTTCACTGGTGCAGCTCAAGAGCGTGGCCTCGTCACACAACATAAACAAATGCGAAATCTTATAAGGTTCATCGGAAAAAAAAAGAACACCTCCGGAAGAGAAGTCACGAAACTGAGAAGTTGTTCTCAACAGCCCTCCCCAACGGCCCTGCAGTCCGAGAAAAAGTAGAATGACTAACCCCAAAAGAACAAGACCACCAATGCTAGAGTGAAGTGAACCCACGACACAGCAATTCCCTCTCCCAGAAAGTAGCAGGAGCAGGGACAACCTCTGACTTCAGAACAGTTCAAAGAGCATCAACAACAAAGCATCTCCAAACTCGGTACAGTACAAATCCCCACTCTTTCCAGTCAGCCAAGATCCCCCATTACAACTACACGCACGAGCAACCCAAACACAACTTCACCCTTTTCCCCCCTTCTCACAAGCGAGCAACTTCAGCAAGCTCAACCAAAGGAGAGGAAAGTTCCCAACAAAAAAAGAGGGTCAAAAGAACACAATCACATGGACGCAAACAGAGCAAGACCACGGACGCGACCAAATTCAACAGTCAACTGCGGAACGATCACCCAGCAAGCTCGAGAATTGTCGAAGTACACGAACAGGAGACAAGAAAAAGACGGGACCTCCGGCTCGAGCAAGAAACGTCCGAGCGAACAAACGCCCCGCAGAGACCTCGCCATCAAGCGATCGCACGCAGGCCCACCATGGAATATCAAGAAGTGGGTTCGTCGAGCTGGCGTCGAAGCCTCGAATTGCCGCCAAAAGGAGGACGACGATGCTGCGATTCGAATTCTACTGGTGGGACGAAGCAGCGAGCCTTTTCGATCCCGTCGATGTTTTCTCCGTGCGGCAAGCGAAGCCGAAAAGGTGAGCCTTTGCTGTTTTCCGTGCGACGAGCCGTAGGATGAACTTTCAGACTGGATGCGAATTACAAAGATGGCTTTTGCAAGTACTAAAATGCATTCCCAATATTAGGATATACATCGAATTTATAGGTTCAATGAATTTATAGGTTCAATGAATAATTGCTTGTGTCATGACGATTGATGTGCCTTGTCGCAGTTCCGAAATTGAAGATGCCATAGGAGCCTCGCAGACGAGGCTTGCGTATGAAATGGTCATGGAATTGATAATTTGGGTAATTTAGGGATCATATATTTTGAGATTATCTAAACCGTTAGATTCGATGAGCCCCACCTAAAAATTGATGGGAACCTTCTAATTTATTGCTTCAAATAGTCCTACGGACGCAGATGCTCGGACTAATATGCATATTGAGTGAGTTCACTCCTTAAGTAGTTGGCCTGATAGTCAAATCCCAAGGGCGAGATAGAGAGACAAGTCAATGAAAGATGAGGGATTCGCTCCCAACGAAAAAGGGGGAGTGGGGGGTGGGGGGGGGGGGGGGGGGTGGGGATATAGGGAAGATCATGTTTTGATTTCTATTCACTTATTCAGCTCACATGAAATCTTGTATCAATGCTCTCAAACCTCTTTTCTTGAAGTAGTGATTATCGGGTCTCGAGCTGGATCGCAACATAATACAAGTTCGTCCGGTGCGCAGCTCCGGTGGAGCTACAGTCGGGGTCAAAGCCAAGTTACAAGGCGTCGGAAATGCGTTGGACTGTACGTGAAAGTGTCGAAGCGATGAATTATCAATGTATCCGGGATGGCATTGACAATTCATGGCCATCCTCTTTTTCTCTCTTTTGATATTTTTCGCGTTAAACCTTCGGCTGGAGCGACCCCATCCGTGAACCAAGCGCCAACTCATGTGCAATTATTGCTTCCAAAAATGATGTGCGATTATTGCTCCATATCTATTTTATTTGGATATATATTAAACTTTCTACATTATTTTACTTAATTCAAATCCTATGAAGGGCATACTTTTTTTTTCTTAACCCATCATCACGTTCGAAAACTTTCGCGATATCTGCTTCACGTCTAATTTTTTTTGTTTCCAAATTTTCATTATGGCAAGAAGATGATCTTGTCATTTGCACTTTTGACAAAATGTAAACTAACGTGCTGAAATGTTCATATTGTCGCTCGATTCCATCCAGTTAGACCAATATCGATTGTTATTATAGTTCCAAATTTCTCCAGAAAAAATAATAATTTAAAAAATATTTTCTAAAAAATAATCGTTTATATCACTAGTACTAATTATTCTATTGACAATCGGCTTACTGATATGCTTGTTAATATTGACATAGTGAATCGTTTAGATGCTATATTCTAATTGACATTAATTTTTCTTAATTTTGTACCTTATATTTGTAAAAAAAAATAAATACAAATTACTCTATGAATTTTTTTTTTTAACTTCAAAGACGATAAATGAGACATTCTTCTTTCATTCCTTTTTTTTAGTCACACAAGCGATCATTTTCACAAATATTTTCAAAATCATTCATTTTCGATAAAACAAATACACCCTAAAATTAATAATCATTGTCTAAGGAGATAATCCACTGCACCTCGACATGTATCCAACCCGATTTTACTCGTATACACGGCCTTAAAGCAGCCTCGGAGTAAGTACTCCAGGCAACACATCAAAATCTCGAGGCTGAGCAAGGCATTTTTAGATATGAATTCCTAGCTTTTCTACATTCTTGCACAAACCTATCAGAAACAAGACAGAAAGAGGGAATCTCAGTTAGATCCATGTCATAATTGGGTAAGAATCACCCAATATAAGTATATACAGAAGGGAGCACCTACAGGTAGGGGTGTCAACGGTTCGGTTCGGTTCGGTTTTTCAAAAAAACTGAACTAAACCGAATCGTTAAAAAAATCTTCCGAACCGAACTGAACCGAATCGAAATTTTCGGTTCGGTTTGGTTTTTCGGTTTTTGAGTTTTCAGTTTTTGATTTTCGGTTTTTGGAAATCGGGGGCTTCTATTCGTTCTTTTGAAAAAGGCAACACAAAAACGAAAGAGAAAAGAAAGCTTTATAGGGAAAAGTCAAAAGGAAAAGCTGTACAGCAACAACTGTAGAGAAGAGACAGAGAGGGAAGGGACATGAAGGATAGGCCAGCAGAGGGAAAAAGCAGAACATTGTTCATCTTCTTCCCCCCGCTCTCGCTGCCCGCGTCCGCTATTCGCAAGCCCAGCACAGGCGGCCTAGCGGCCGGTCACCGCCACTCCGCCGGTCTCGCCTGCGATGTGCAGCCTTGTCGCCTGATCGCCTCCGCCATTGCTCGCTCAGCCATGCCGGAATGCTCGCCGCCTCCGAGCGTCTCTGCTTGCAACCTGATGCCAGCAAATCCCGGGCTGGTCACCCCTCACCCGCGAGCTCACACCGTCGCTCCGCCAGCGACCTGCGAGCCCGACGCTTGCAGTCGCGCCACCACTCACCCGTCCCCTACGGCCTGCAGCTCCTCCCTCCGAGCGACGGCACCATAGTAGCTTCCCCTCCACCGCACCTAAGTGATCGCCGTCGCCGTTGCATGTCCAAGCCGACCAAGACGAGACACGAGAGGAGAGGACTCAGCATCAGGAGAGAATATAACCGAAGATTTGATTTCATCGGTTTTTGGTTCGGTTCGATTCAGTTAACCGATAAAAACCGAACCAATTAAAAGATATTGGTTTTTCACGAGAAACCGAACCGAAAAAATCGAATTTTTCGGTTCGGTTTGGTTCGGTTTTCGGTTCCTACTTGTCAAGAAGAGAAGCTGCATTAGTCGGCTCAAAACATCTGAAGGGGCAAAAAGCCATTTAGAGCTTGTAGGGGACATAAATGAACCTGTTACCTAAATAATAAAGGAATTATTGCTATGCAAGAACTCTTGGAAGAATCAACAGATTAAGGGTCACACTGCTACTCAATGCTAGAGAACTAGATGACTGCACCCAATAAAGAAGAAAAAAGGCAGAAGAAGAATGAGGCCTATTGGGTGTCACCAAGAATTGTAGTAACATTACTGCCTCAAGTGCAAACCACTCCAGCAAGGTTCTAGATTGCAATCAAACTAACTACTCCAAACATCCATATATCAATTGACAAAGCAAAAAATGAATGGATAGAGAGGACTTACTTCACTCTATCAAATTTAAGACCCATCCGCTTTCCACCATCTTGACCTATTCATACCCAAGAAAATTCCTGAGCAATTAGCAAATGGTCATCATCCTCATCATTGTCAAGTCTAAAAACAAACACGGATTGACAAGCAGTCATAAGATATCAATCTTCATATGTTGGTCCTCATTCTCCAATTTTTATATGCTTCTCAGGCAACGACTTTCAATCATAAAGAACACAGCGATCCGCATACAGAAAACCTCAAGATAACAAAATGACATCAGTTTTCCAAAGGAACACTTAAAGAGGTGAAAGTTTGAAGTCAAATTTCTTTGGAGAATTTCATCAAACATTTGACCTATGCACGAACAACCCGATGAAGATAACTAAGAGCCTCAACTGCAAGCGAATTGAAACAAAGGGGAGAGAACTAATGTAGCAATTCGCACTTCTTTTCTTTCTCTTCTTCCAGATTCACGCAGTTTCGGTACCCAGTCTCTGACCTCCGCTATCCAAACCAATCGCACGCAGCTCGCTCGTACCTCCTAACCTAGATACTCAACACTTCCCTCATTACCCACCCAACAAAACTCGACAGAACTGTTGGAAGATATGCATCAGATGGGATCTCGAAGATATGCTTGGAATTGTGCTCGATTACGATTGTGCATAAATTAGTTAGGAATTGATATCAATCGATTTACACAAACTTTTTTTTTTGCCTTTATTGTATTACTTCTGTATTATATTTACAGTACCTTGTACAATGAGAATATACAATGAAATACATTTTTCCTAGAATTCTCGTCTTTCCTTGACACTTTTGTTTTTTTCATGGTATCAGAGCTTCGGCTTTTGACCTTTCCTCGCTTCCGCTCCTGATTGCCCACCAAAGGAGATTTGACCCACATAACAGATCTGCCATCTGGTAGAGGAATCATTCTCGAGGAAGAAGATAAGAGCTTTTGTTTCTTCTACCTTCAATGGCTGATGACCAGTCCACCGCAAAGACTTCACCGCCATCGCAGATCCAAAGCTCACCTGCAACAATGCAATTGCAACCACTCCAGGCCCAGCCCGTATAGTGGAGACCCACACAGGCTCAATTTGGTCTAGGGCAACCCATTGCGGGCCAACCTTTCCAGTGGGTACCTTACCATGGTATCTTGGGCCAAGCCCAAATGCATCATCGCCTGTTTATGTGGGCCAACAGGGAGCCCACATCTAGTATGAGGGGAGCCCACCAATCGTGAGTGGGGCAAGCCCGACTCTCAGATTGGAGCAGACGAGCAGGTTGGGAGAACCGGGTATGGGAACAAATCTCTACTCGGGAATTTCAAATGCGGGTTATCAATTCGGATTGGGCGAACTGAGTCAAGGGACAAATCCCTACCCCAACCTTGCACCCGGATTCCTGCCGTTCCCAGTCGCTGCCGTCATTGGGTGACCGAAGCCTAGTGACCCCCTGTATGTCTCGACGGCTGACGGCCCTGAACTGAGGCTGATCAACCTGCAGTTAACCGAACTGGAGAATTACTCCAGGTGGTCCCGAGACTTTTGGCGCGCCCTTATGATGAAGGACAAAGATGGATTTCTTGATGAGGCGGTTCCGATTCTTGCCAATGAACGACTAGCCCGATTATGGAGGAAATGCAACCAGCTCGTACGGACGTGGATCGGCAATTGCATTTCTCTAGAGGTCGCGACTGGCCTCCCACCAACAGAGGACTCGAAGATAATGTGGGAAAACATTAAACAGATGTATGGCAAATTAGATCGGGCACAAATATTTTCCCTTTTACAGGAACTCAACGAACTAAAACAGGAGAACATGACCGTCACCGCCTGCTACAATAAGTTGTCATCCTTATGGAACGACCTTGAAGCCGCGGAAGAAAAGCTCGAGGGTCCAAAAGAGACACTTGCACAATACCGTTCCATAAAAAGAAAGGGAAAAGGCAACCCGATTTCTCTTAATTTTGAACGAATCATACCTGAATTTTCATTCACAGATCTTGGCCATGGAACCCGTGTTGCCACTTGGGAGAATTTTTCAACTCGCCGTTCAGGAAGAGAGTCAGCGACTCGCATCCTCGGAGCCGACAAAGGGAGGAGGAAGTTTCGCTCTAGCGAGCTGCGGTGAAAGGCAAGATCCACTGCGAGACCCAGGAGCAAAAACCCTAGCGCACGAAAAAGGGGCAATGCAAGAGGCGCTAGGGTTCCGGATCGAGGAAACACGCACCCTCAAAACGGAAGGGATAGATGGTCCAGATCATCCGCGACGATCGAACGACTAAAAGGGATCGATCTGCTTAATGGGATCGAATAGTGGAGATGAGACGAATAGAAAGGGATCCGACGGTGGAATTTTTCGGCGTACGCAAAATTTTTTTGAAAAGGAAAAGGTAAATTATATTGCGAATTTTGTAGACGTCCACACCATACGATAGAGAATTGTTGGAAATTACATGGCAAGCTTGGAGAAAAAGGGAAAAGGAAGGAATTTTCTACAACTAATCAAGTTAGCGGTTCCAATATTGATCGACCCATAACATATGAGTAGTATTGACAACTGATGCAGGCTTTGTAGAGGTTGGGACACCTGGAGTGTCATAACTTAGCATAGAGGGACACTTAAGTGCCATAACTTTAAAATGGTACACTTAAGTGCCAATATCGGAATAAAATGGAACACTTAAGTGCCACTCCGACGAAAATCCAGCCAAATGGCTGACGTGGTAATTTTCTAGCGAGTTTGGTCCAAAACGGCGTTGTTTTGCACACTGAGTGGCAGAAAAAAATGCAAAAACGATCCTGTTTCGCGTCTGACGTGTAAATAATAATATAAAAATTAATTAAATTAAATTTAAACTTAATTTTATTTAAAATATTCAAAAAATTTAAAAAAATTAAGAAAAATTAAGAAAAATTAAAAAAATTAAAAAAATTAAAAAAGGGGGGGAGGGGGGGGGGGGAGATCGAACGGGCGGCTGAGGGCTGAGCCCTCACCGCCGTCGCCGAGAAGGGCCGGCGACGGAGGAGGGAGGGTCGACCGGGGTCGCCGACCCCCGGCCGATCAATGGCGAGGGCTGCGAGCCCTCGCCCTAGATCTCGGCGAGGGCTTGCGGGCCCTCACCGCCGGTTGGTCGGGGTCACCGGGCCCTGGCCAGGGCCCGGTGACCCCGGCCGACCCTCCCCACTCCGTCGCCGGCCCTTCCCGGTGACGGCGGGGAGGCTGTAAGGGCCCATAAGCCCTCGTTGGATCTGGGGTGAGGGTCGCGGCCCAAGCTCGCCGTCGGTCAGCCGAGGGTCGACGACCCCAGCCGACCCTTCTCGGCAACGGCAGGGAGGCGGCGGCGCAGGGAGGCTCAGCCCTCAGCCGCCCGTTCGATCTCCCCTCCCCCCCTCCCCCCCCCCCCCCCCCCCCTTTTTGAATATTTCTTAATTTTTAAAAAATTTTCTTAATTCTTTTTTAATTTTTTGAATATTTTAAATAAAATTAAGTTTAAATTTAATTTAATTAATTTTTATATTATTATTTACACGTCAGATGTGAAACGGCGTCGTTTTTGCATTTTCTCTGCCACGTCAGCATGCAAAACGATGCCGTTTTGGACCAAACTCGCCGGAAAGTTGCCACGTCAGCCATTTGGCTGGATTTTCGTCGGAGTGGCACTTAAGTGTCCCGTTTAACTTCGAAATTGGCACTCAAGTGTACCATTTTGAAGTTATGACACTTAAGTGTCCCCCAGTGCCAAGTTATGGCACTTGGGCTGTTCTTCTGCCAGGCTTTGCAGATATTGGACACCTCTAACAAGGGAGGCAATTTCTTAGGTATTTCTCGTTGTTTGGTTAATAATATCTCAAGGCAAAGTTGGATAATTGATTCCGAGGCAGGTGATCACATAGTTTATGAGAAGGCATTTTTTTCTAAAATGCAAGAGAAATTGGATTTTCCCATTTCTGTGCAGTTACCCAATGGGAATATCAGTTATGTTACAATTACAGGGAAAGTCCAGCTTAGTCCCCAAATCACACTCCAAAATGTCATTTATGTCATAGAATTTCGATTCAATCTTGTCTCTGTGTCCAAAGCCTGTAAAGAAAATTCCTGTCGTGTATTGTTTGATTCTGACACTTGCTTCTTTTAGGCCCTTTTGACTGGCAGAGTGATGGGCATTGGTAGTCTCTTTGAAGGACTGTTCCTTTGGACAATTTTTCCAAGTAATCATGATTTGTCGTCCATATTTTTTTTTTATAAATAAAATGTCATTGTGTAACACGACTATTGTTGATGGCAACTCGTTTATTCATTTATTGCATTAAAAAATTAGGGATTAATTTTAACCCCTAAAAAATATTAGTTAATTAATTAATTGCGTAGCATATAGTTTTAGGTGCATTTATTTTAATTTGCATTTACATTGTGTTGGTGACAAATGGGTTTGATTTAGTGGTTCTAAGCTTTAATTTGGCAGGTCAAACTAAGCCCACGAAGCAAGTAAATTGGCCTGATCCCGTTTTCTTTTAATGACAAAAATTACCTAAATGGAGATTCGAAATGATATTATGATGGATTTTTGGAACTTAAGAAAATCGGATTGCAATATTATCTTTAGGCGATAAAATCAGGAGATGTGGAAAAAAAAGTGATATTACGTGCGAAAAAGAAATATTTGCGGATGTTGATTTCAAAAGGAAATTAAAACCCTAATCTTCAACCTATAAAAAGGTTTTTCGCGTAGGGTTTGTAGGGTTTAAGGGGAGTCACACAATAGAAACACACGGCCACAATTCTGAGACGAGCAGAGAATGGAGAGAGAGCGGACGTTCTGCACATGAAAGAGAAATCGTGAAGAAGGAGACCTGCCCCTGGCCTTGAAGATCTTGTTGCCCACTAAGCCTTCAAAGTCAAATCCTTTTTGCTACCGTGGAGATTCACGCCCATTCTCCATCAACATCTCACTTTCATCTCCTTTCTCTCTTAGGGAAATTCACGCACAAGTCCTCGATTGCATATATTTTGCTGTTGTTTTGCTTCAGCGACGAGTTGATGTTCAAGATCTCTACAGGCATCCCCGACGCAAGCCACATCCGTGTGGCCTATTAGGCCATCCGCGGAATCCCCAATGACGAATACTGGTCTTTCTTTGCAGGTCTCGTGGAACACAATAGGGAGACACGTTCGAAACAGAAGGTTCATAAAGCAAGGAGAGCGTCCAGCAAAGTGTGTCCCTTGGGGGGCCATTGTTTGTGTCCACCGAAGCCTAATTATCACGCCTTAAATCCCAGCGAAGCCAGTCAAAATTTCTCCATTGTCTGGACCTTGAGGAGGGTACCCGTAGCAAGGGAATCTCCACATCATCCTCCACCATATATCTTGGTGCATATATATATAAAGAAAACAAAGAAAGGTTTACACCTGCTCCTAATCATCTTCGCAAGTTCCTAGTGTTGCAGGCATTCTGAGAAATCTCTACCGTAAGGCTAGGAGTTAGCCGTGCACCTCTCCACTGCCTCGTGAGTCATCACCTGTCTCAAATCATCGAGGCATCACCGTGAGTCCACCATCTCGGCTATTGTCCGAGCTGAACCAAGCGGATCGCCACCACGATCCACCACTACTGTTGTCCACCGATTGTGATCTCGGTTTGATTGCGCAAAGTCCAAATTTGGAAATCAATATTCGGATTAGGTAAAAATTTAATTTTATTTGATTCCAGAATATTTCGTTTCCTTATTTGAAATATCCATTGATGCACATAATGGAAATTCCCGATATGCTATGATATCCGTAATTTCGAGTGGCATTCTAAATTGGGAAATCTTCCTAATTTTGCAACGTACATATGATTGACGGTCTGATTTCACACTTGAAATATGATATGCAATTGTACGGAAAAATCGCCAGTCCGATTTTATGCTTGAGATACGATTCGTGATTTTATTTTAAAATTGGTCAATCCAATCTTATGCGCGAGATATGATTCTTCAATTTATTTCCCAAAATAAAATGGACATGGATGATATCTTGCTTGATTTGTTGCCGTGCTATTCTTGATGCCTTTATTTGTTTGCTCCTGTAAAAGAAATAAATATTTGAGTTAGATTAGATGCATGTTAGGATATTACTTGTTTTAGGTTATTTCGCATGTCTAGAATAGGAAATTTATTTATTTCGAATTTCTTAAATAAAAAATACCAAAAACATAAATTTAGGATGTTGGATTTTTGTTTCACTAGTTTAAATTGCATGTTTAATTATTTGGCAATTATTAATTTCGAAAATTTAAAAAAAGGAAAAAAGTAAAAAATAAAAAATCATCATGCATTATGTCATATAGAATTAGGGTATCTTTTGCATGTTATTACATAGTAGGGTAAGATTGCATGTTTAATTTTACTTTCTAACTAATATTAAGTTTAGATATATTTTTTAGATAGATTGCATTTTAGGATTATTTGGGTTAAGATAATATTTTAGTTTAAATTAGGATTTGGCTCAATCTAATTCCTAATATAAATTGAATAGGATCTTAATCTAGCTAGGTAATTTTCACATTTTACCTAATTTCGAATACAAAAAATGTCTTAGAATAAATTAGTTTTATTCTCTAGGATAGATTGCATTCTTTAAGGAAAAAGAAAAGAAAAAAAGAAAAATGTCATATGCACGTCATTAGGATTAGATTCATTAAAATACATGTCATAGAGTAGTTGTTGCTAGGTCCATTTAATTAGAAATTATATGTCATTAGAATTAGGTCATTTAGTTATATTGCATATTGCATGATTTTCATTAAATAAGTGAAAAAAAATTACGTGTTAATTAGAAATCATATTTAGGACTGTTGATGTGAATTCTGATATAATACTGCAGATGCTTTCGTTGTTACAAGGTAAGTCTTGCAATTTATTCATTACTTTCTTTGGTGTTAAATTGGTGGTTTACGCACCTGCATGATTATTTCACATATTAGGAAAATAGATTTAAAATCAATTCAAGCTGCCTGCAAAAGCATTTTTGAAAATAAAAGAAATGGTACCGAAAGGGTATTAGAAAAGTCTAGTGTAACCAAGTCCCCGTACCCAAAGTCTCTAGTTTGTAGAAGTAAAATAATCATCCCATTATTTTATTTAGGTGTCTAATCGACCTACCGTAAACTGATTAGTGGCGACTCCCTTTTGCATGCTAGATATTTGAACCTAAGTCATGAATTGGTATGCGCTTAGGAGAGCCCGAGTTAAGTCTAGGCTTAACAATCCATTAGCCAAATTCTAGGTGGTTCACCCGAAAATTAGGTCGCGACAACTACAAATGATAAATAATTTCTTATGCATTCAAGATTGGGTCATAGTGCTTCATTCCCTTACTCTAAATGTCAAATATGCCCTCTTGCAAAGCAGTCTCGTATTCCTTTTCCCTCTAGCCAAAACCGTGCAAATGATATTTTTCCCTTGATTCACATCGATGTCTGGGGTCCTTACCATAGATTACATCATGAAGGGTCACGATATTTTTTAACAATTGTGGACGACTATTCTCGTGCCACATGGGTGTTCTTGATGCAGTCAAAGGGACAAGTTTTCTCCAATTTGAAAACTTTTATTGCCTTGTCCAAAAATCAATTTGGGAAATCTATTCAGCGAATCAGGGCAGACAATGGGAAAGAATTCTTCAGCAATGATTGCAATTCCCTTCTTTCATCCAATGGGATTCTCCATGAAAGTTCATGTATATACACTCCACAACAGAATGGGGGTAGTAGAGCGCAAACATTGCCATCTTATGGAAGTTGCACATGCATTGAGGTTTCAAGCATCTATTCCAGAAAATTATTGGGGTGAATGCATTATTACCGTGGCCTATCTCATCAATCGTATGCCCACTCGGGTACTCAATGGAAAAACTCCATTTGAGATGCTCTTCAAGAAGAAACCAGAACTGCAACATTTGAGGATATTCAGGTGCTTGTGTTATGCAACAGTATTAACCCCCCGTGACAAAATGGGCCTCCAGGCTAGGTGTTGTGTCTTCATGGGCTATCCAAATTTTCAGAAAGGATATCGTGTCCTAGATCAGACGACCGGGGATTTCTTCATTAGTAGAGATGTCATTTTTCATGAGGACGTGTTTCCATTTCATGAATAGGATTCTTCAAAGGAAACACTGGACATCTTGCGCCATCTAGATCACTTCATATATACAGAAGATTCAACTAGTGGATTTCTTTTGACAAGACCTCCAGTAATGATTCAAATTCTTGTGAGAATTTCACACAAGAAATTGCTGTAAATCAATGCACGGAAATTTCTTATCAACAAAAGATCAAATTGAGATTGAAGAAAGAGCATCTCCATCTCCTGTTCCAACACAGGTGGATCCTCAAGCATCTTCATCTCCTATTCCAGCACAAGTGGATCATCCTCGACGATTTGGTCGTTCTACACGTCCACTAGCTTGGACAAAGGATTATATTTGTGCAGCCCTCAACTCACCAGGTATTCATTGCCCAAAATCATCTTATGTTTCGTTTCATAGACTTTCGCCGGAACATCGATGTTGTGTTAGTCGAATATTGGAGGACAAAGAACCATCCAGCTATGAAGAAGCAGCTGCTGACCCAAAATGGCAAGAAGCTATGGGAGCAGAATTGCAGGCGTTAATTGCAAATCAGACCTAGGATTTAGTCAAATTGCCTTCGAACAGAAAGCCTATTGGATGCAAATGGGTCTACAAAATCAAATACCGAGCTGATGGTTCCGTTGAGCGTTACAAAGCTCGTTTGGTGGCTAAAGGATTTACTCAACGAGAAGGTTTTGATTACCACGAGACTTTTTCCCCAGTGGCCAAAGATGTAACTGTAAGATCTTTTCTATCTGTTGCTGCTATTAATGATTGGCCCTTACATCAAATGGATGTGCATAATGCTTTTTTCCATGGAGATTTAGATGAGGACAATATACATGGACACCCCTCAAGGTTTACAGAGATAGGGGGAGAATAGAGTATGTCCTCTCCGCAAATCTCTCTATGGTCTTACACAGGCTTCCAGGCAATGGTATGCCAAATTTGCCGATGCTCTTACATCTGCAGGATTCAAACAATCCAGACATGATTATGCCTTATTCACATGGACCCAAGGTATGTCATCGATCTACCTGATGATTTATCTTGACGATATTCTTATCATGGGCAATGATAGAAGTGCAATAGAAAGATTCGAGAAGTACATGCATTCCACTTTTCATATTAAGGACTTGGGAGCACCGAAATATTTCCTTGGAATTAAGATTGCTCGGTCTGATCAAGGGATTTCTCTTAGTCAACGGAAATTTGTGCTGGAAATCATATCTGAAGCAGGTTTATTGGGATGCAAACCCTCCGTTATTCTGATTGAGCAAAATACAAAATTGACCACCAAAGACTATGATGCAGAAATATAAGAAAATCATGATCCTGTTCTCAATGATCCTTCAAGTTATCAAAAGCTCGTTGGGAAACTCATATATTTAACAATGACCAAACCTGATATTTCATATGCAGTGCAAACCCTCAGTCAATTTATGCACAGTCCAAAGTTGTCTCACATGAATGCTACCTTAAAGGTTGTGAAGTACTTAAAAGGGTGTCCACAAGGGCTAGGGATTCTCCTATCCAGAAATTGCTACATGGAAATGTCGGCATATTGTGATGTGGACTATGCGACTTGTCATATGAGCCAAAGATCTATTATAGGTTTTTGCATTAAGCTTGGAGAATCACTTCTTTCTTAGAAGACCAAGAAGTAGACAGCTGTATCTTTATCTTCAGCTGAAGCAGAATTTCGAGTCATGACAAAAACTACCCGTGAGATCGTATGGATACGAGTATTATTTCGAGATCTTGGGATTAATTTGAAGGGTCCAACAAAATTGTTTTGCGACAATGATGTGGCACTCAAACTTGTAGCAAATCCCATAATGCATGAGAGAACAAAGCATATAGAAGTGGACTGTCACTTCACTCGTGAAAAGATTCAGTAAGGGATGATCAAAACAAGAGGGATTGGAACAGTAGAGTAACCTGCCGACATTTTTCCCAAGCCTTTATGTCAAAGATAACATGCATATCTATTAAGCAAGCTTGACATCTTGGACATTTACCAGCCACCAGCTTGAGGGGGAGTGTTGGAAGATATGTATCGGATGGGATCTCAGAGATATGATTAGAATCGTGCTTGATTACGATTGTGCATAAATTAGTTAGGGATTGATATCAATCGGTTACACAAACATTTTTTTTGCCTTTATATATCACTTCTATATTATATTTACAGCACCTTGTACAAGGACAATATACAATGTAATACATTTTTCCCAGAATTCTCATCTTTCCTCGACACTTTTGTTTTCTTTCAAGAACCCACCTGAGAATATCGCCGACGGGTGCTCTTTCTCGCCAACCCAATCAAATTCAATCAACCGTTCGACGAACAAACCCACACGCCACGAACTCCAAGCACCACCCATGAACCCACCATCGCTTCACTGCCACCCAGACACGAAAAGAAAAGGAGAGAGAGAGAGAGAGAGGAGTATACCGGGCAAGGGGTTGTAGTAACCCAGTACTTCGAGATGCTTGCCGTCGCGGGGAGATCGGCTGTCGGCGGCCATGACCCGGTAGAAGGGCCGGTTCTTGCACCCGAACCTCGCCAACTGGATTCGAACCACCATCGTTTTTCCGTCTTCTTCTTCTCCTCCCCTGCTTCGCTTCGCTCGCAGAGCGAACTGAGTTGCAGTCGCGGTCGCTCTTTCGGGGATGAAGGTCGAGGCGAGGCACGACCAATGAGGGTTCTGGGGTTTACGGAATGGTTCTCGCCATTTCTCCCCCGTTCTCTTTTTGTGTTTTACAATTTTTCCCCTTACGATTTTATTAGAGTTGTTGTTAATGAGTTTTAAAGCATTTACTTAGCAACTAAATGGACCGATATACTTGCAATTTTTAATTTATTATCTTTTTTCGTTTTGTGCGTGATTAATATGTGAAAATCACAACGCCCTCCTTTTTTGGTGTTGATTTTTCATTAAATTATCACGAAATTAAGTTTCTAGGAAAGTAGAAACAAAATGAAATGGAAATAACAAATTTGGAGGGCGATCTGAGTACAAGTTGTTGATTGTTATTCTTTAAATTTATGAAATTACAACTTCATCAGTCATAACTCGAGATGATTTACTATGAGAAAGGAAAATCAGCTATACAAAAAATAAGAGCATCGCGCTAAAAAATAAGAGCATCGCGATCTTCTTGAATTTTAAAGAGTTTTATTAAACTTAGGTGGTGATTTAAATTTCGCATTTTGTTTTCCTCGTGTGATATTTTCTCATGGACATATCTTTATTTTTGGATGAGTAATAGACAGTTCAAAAGAAAAAACCAAATGTCAAAACTTCCTTTTTTTTCCTTTTTAGAAGAATGACATACATGGGGATTTATGGATTTCGATACACTTTAATCTTTTGCATTTTATGAGTACATGTAACTAGTCCATTCCAAACTCTCGTCTATATTGGATACATATATAAAAAATTCAGTCTATATCATCTAGATGAGTATTTAATAGATAATTTGAAATTTTCAACTATCAAAAAGTTGAAAATCAGTAGGTATAAGGAACTAAGTTGAAAGGAAACTGATTAGAAATATGCAGAAACAACTGAGTTTAAAGCTGAAGATGGCCTAATGCGACCAATACAACATAGTGGGGCCCTTTGAAATAACTTTTCAAAATGTACCAATTTACGGCCTATTGAAATTGGAATTCCGAGTGAAGTTCGTAAATTTGTAAGTGCTATTTTTATTTGAGATGACTTAATCTTCTTGTAAAGTATAGTATGTCAAAAAGGATATTTCTAAAAAAATATCTTTATTTTTGGAAAGTTCGGACTAGGCCATACCCCAACCTAATCGGACCATATCAATTCAGTCGGGGCTGGGCTCTTGGTGTTGGATCAAGCCTAGTTTGTTAGCCCAAAACCAACGAAAAAATTATTTGTCATATGCTATGCAGATTTTATGAGTAAGATTCTTAATAAATTGTTAATTTTGCATTCAAAATTAGTACAAACTAATTTCATGAAAATTACTTCTAGAGTTGAAATATGACTTCGCATTTAGAAACTTTATTGCCTACTATAAGTTTCTTCTAATTATATAGTTTATTGACTACTTGTCAAACTTACTGACGAGTAAAAAGAGATATTTATATTCCTAATAAATTACAAACCGATGTGAAAATTTATTTGAAGTTATATTTTGCAATTTACTTGAGATGTTTGTAGGTATTAAGCAATTTTGGATAGCTATAAATTATTCTTAAGTTAAGAAATTAGCAATAAGTTTAGGAATTAAAAATTACTTAAAGGAGCAAACTTACCTTTTCTCATAATTGTGAATATGATTTTTATTACTTACCGAAGTAACCTTCAAAATAATAGTTTTCCAAAGAATCGTTTAATGTTGTTGCGGCACTCATTCAAAAATTAAATGTTATTAAATAATTCAACCATATAATTGAAATTCACTTTCACAGAGGAAATAAAATTCGTTTTAGAAAAGATGAACAAATATCAATGGTAAAACTAAAGATGAACTTCCAACTTAATTATATCCTAGAACAATAATGATTCTAAATTTAAAAGTTCATGATAACACAAATGTTTATAAATTTACTCACATTAAAAAACCACACATTCTTAAGAACATATCTATGATGTCTTAACATCAAAGCGTCTTTATAATTAATTTTGAAAGCTAAATTATCTAAATTTAAAAAAGTCACATTCATTAACCACATATTCAACTTCCCTTTAAATATAAAATTTATTTGGCGTTAACCCCATATGAACCACATATGGAGCATAGTCAAGTTTGAAACTTGGCATTCAAGTTAGATTGAATTAGAGTCATCTCTCCACGTTTATTGACAAAGCAGTTGGTATGTTTGAATCTTCCCCTCAGGTTTCAAATAATGCAATATGCAAATTCGAATTCTATAAGGATATCATGCATAACCCATTAAAATGACTAAATTTACTATATATGATGTCTCTACCGGTGTAAGTGCTGTTACCTTAATACATTTATTTAACATCATGCTATTTCCACTTAATCCAATACCATTGCAATAGCTCTGAATTTCGGGATAATAACTTGAAAAAACATAAATTAACACACTCGTAACATAATTACTCTCCGTTAGGTTTCATCGAATTTTAAGATAAAATTGTCAAGTTGGATAATATATGACAATAACTCAATTGACATAACAAGTTCACATGAAAATCTTTATCAGTTTGGGGCAAATTTATTATTAATATATCAATTGGGGTTTTTGATAAATAAAAATTAGTTTGGAATAGATTAATCACATATGTATCAGTTTGAAGTTTTTGATAACTCAAAAATTAGTTTGAGTTAAATTTATCATAAATATATTGGTTTGAAATTTTTGTTAGTATTAACTCTAACTTTTTATATATGATGACATAAATTCTTTGAAACCCACCAAAGAATGCGGTTGCAATGCTCTCATAGTTATTTTTTTTAATTGCTGAAAATGATGATGGTAATTATATCATTTGCCATTCTAACTAGGACGAAATTGATATTTTGGCCAAATTTTGGGATTTCAGAATCTTTTAACATGTTTCAAAATGTTTTCAAGTAACTTGATAAGATCCCATATCTAGAGTTAGCATCATACAACCCAGTTTTTTTTTTTGGCCAAACATATAACCCAGATTTAATGCACCTCTTCGAGCAAGAGCTGAAGAAGCTCCTAGTAGTATCGTTATTATACCTATTGAAGATACGGCATTCAATACTTAAGGAATGAAGGCCAATGACGAAAGCATTCCGTTGGGCTGACATATGACAAATTGGGTAATGACCTCGGATATCCCATCTCCTTTTGAATATTTTATCATCTTTGGTTTTTTTTATGACCTGTTGTATTTAACTATGTGTAGAGCCGGCCGACCTTGAGTCAACCCCATTTCGGTCCAACAGGGGAGGGGCAATTCCTAGTCAAGTTGCTTTTGGAGATGGAAGGTGGTCGCTCCTTCCCTCCCTCAGGGTTCCGTCTGGACTCAATTGCCCGGAAGGGCAATTATACTTTGCATATAGAAACAGAGTGTCACGGGCGTTCATGGAAAAGGGAATCCTCCGGAAGGGCAAGACGATAAGGCAGGGTTTTGGGGGAGCCATACCTCGAGATAATTTACCATGAAAAAGGATAAACAGCTACACAAAACATAAGAGCATCGCGCTCTTCTTGAATTTCTAAGAGTTTTACCAAAATTAGATGGCAATTAAATTTCGCATTTTTTTGCTCACGCGATATTTTCCGGTAGACATGTATTTGTTTGTTTTTTATTTTTTTATTTTTTGGGATGAGCAATAGACAGTTCGAAAGGAGAGAGAAGATACAATGCAAAACAGAGTTCGTGGGGAGGAGAGAGAGACTTGCTGACAGAGCGGGCCCCACGGTGCCACTTGTCGTCCATTGATGGACTAACGTATTAAGTGGCTACTATTTGTACATCCAACATTTTCTCGGATTGGATTAGGTGAAAATTTCATCATTTTTGGCCTTTCCAGGACGTGTTCTATTTAACTGGAGCCGGCCGGCCTTGAGAGTCGACCCCTTTTCCGTCCAACAGGCGAAGGCAGTTCCCAGTCGGGTTGCTGTTTGGAGATGGAAGGAGGTCCCTCCTTCCTTCCCTTATACAAGTTGAGCAAACGCTTTTCCCAGATACCTTGGGACTTCGGCGATCCAGATAGAAACAAGGTGCCAGCGGCGTCCACGGAAGAGCGCATGCTCCGGACGAAGGAGAATAAGATAAGGCAGGATTTTCGGGGAGCCATCGGGGAGTCCAGCCGTCCATACAGATACGACGTGTTCCTGAGCTTCCGTGGCAAGGATACACGCAACGGCTTCACCAGCTACCTCCACGAGGAGCTGAAGCAGAGTGGGATCGCCGCGTTCATGGACGAGGAGGAGCTCCGGAAGGGCGAGGAGATCGCGCCGCCGATCCTCCGAGCCATTGGGGAGTCGAGGATCTCGATCGTCGTGTTCTCGAAGAACTACGCGTCCTCTAGCTGGTGCTTGGACGAGCTGGTGAGAATCGTCGAGTGCAGGGATACGATGGGGCAGATAGTGTGGCCCGTGTTCTACAAGGTGGATCCGTCGGATGTGAGGAGGCACGGGGGGAGGTACGGACAAGCCCTAATCCATCACGAGGAGAGGTTGAAGTCGAACGGCGGTGATTCGGAGAAGGTGAAGAGGTGGAGAAAAGCATTGACCAAAGCAGCTAACGTCTCCGGCTGGCATCTGGTTAAGCAGTAAGCCGACCATTTAATCTTTTCTGAATATGCCTACTGTTTGTTCTGTCGCAAAAAAAAAAATATATATATATATATTTATTACGTAATTTCACTAATTTCCATGGCAATAGATTCATGACATTGCTTATGCATAAAATGGGAGAAAAACCAAATCGCGCTAATTGAAGCAGGAAAGCTTATGTATCTTGACAAGCGACTAAGCAAATCGTGAGTTGAGTATATAAACATGCAGGTGGACCACGTCCCTCTATTAGCCCATTCCTGTTTTAGATGTCAATTGCTTGAAACTGAGTTTAATCTGGTCTACAGTGCTTGGGATATTGACCGCGGTTTGATTTTATTCGAGATCAGCTAAGTACTTTTTCTATCCAATGTCTTTGAATCTACCAGGTGCGAGTCTGATGTCATTAAGAGCATCGTCAACGGAGTATGCGCTCAGCTGAAGAATTGCAACCAATTACACGTTCCTGAAAACGTGGTTGCCATGGACTCGCATGTGGACCGCATGCATACTTTGCTAGACATGGAATCAAATGAGGTTCAAATGGTCGGAATTTGCAGATTTGGAGGAATAGGGAAGACGACTATTGCAAAAGCTACTTACAATGCTTTCGCTCACAAGTTTGAGTGTTGCAGCTTTCTTTCCAATGTTAGAGAAACTTGCGAGAAATTTGCAGAAGGTGGCCTCCTTCAGCTTCAAGAGGAACTTATTTCCGAGGTCATGTGGGATGATGGTCTGAAGCTTGGCAATGTCCACAGAGGTATGAGCATGATAAAGAATAGACTTTCCAAAAAAAAAGTCCTCATTGTCATTGACGATGTGAACCAGTCGATCCAATTGGAAACACTAGTTGGGAGATGTGATTGGTTTGGTTATGGAAGTAGAATCATCATAACAACTAGAGATGAACATTTACTGGTTGCCCATAACATACAAAGTATGTACAGGGTTCGACGATTAGACTGTTTAGCGGCTCGCAAGCTCTTCAGTTCAATTGTTTTCCAGAATTCTCCTCCTCTGGATTATGAAAAGCTTTCGTATGACGTAGTGGATTACACCAAAGGGCTTCCATTAGCCGTTAAACTTTTGGGTTCTTTCCTTCGAGGTAGAAGCTTACTTGAATGGAAAAGCACATTAGATAAATTGGAGAGAGTTTTCAATAAAGATATCTTCAAAATGCTGAGAATAAGCTTTGATGGTCTAGATGATTATGAGAAGGATATTTTTCTTGACATTGCATGTTTCTTCAAGGGAGAGAGTAGAAGTAAGGTGACAGAGATTTTGGAGAGCTGTGATCTCTACCCAGAAAGTGGAATTGCTGTTCTTATAGATAAGTCGCTCATCACTATTGAGTATGGCAAGCTAGAGATGCATGACATGATACAAGAAATGGGAAGAGAAATTATTCGGAGGGAATCTCCCAAAGTGCCAGGGAAGCACAGCAGATTGTGGTTCTATAAGGATGTGCTTCGTGTCCTGACAGAAGGCAGGGTAATAAACTGAATCATGATCTTCTGTTTTTGACAATATGTATGCCTGTTTGGTAGGGTTAAATCTGCTTAAGAAGTACTTTTGGCCTTCTACTAAAAAGGGGTGCGAATATTTTTCTGCTAAGTAATATAATGGCTGATGGTCCCATAAGAATTACCTTTTCCACATCCCACCCTGAAATGTAAGGTTGGTACCATCGACCTCTCCCCAGAAAGTATATTATGAAAAAATCTGTAGGAGCTTAATTACTGTGCTTTTTTTTTTTTAATGATTTGAGGTGTTAATAGAACCCATGAGTCAAATGCTAAAGTAAAAGCAAATTCTGAAAGCTAAGAACAAAAGGCACTCGAAGCACACCAAATCTTTTTTTTTTTAATTACTAGTTAGGTCCTTGCATAACCTAGACACCTTTGTACTTAAATTGTCTATTCATGTGTGTGCTGCCAGGGAACTAATAAAGTAGAAGCAATAATGCTCAAGTTGCCCGCTCCTGATACAGTGCACTTTAGTGCTCAAGCCTTCACAAACATGAAAAGGCTCAGAATTTTCTTAGCTCGAAATGTAAAACATTCAGGTGATCCCATATACTTTCCCGCTGAATTAAGATGGCTGGAATGGCCCGAGTACTCTCAACCATTGGTGCCATTCAATACAGGCGACAGGAAACTTGTAGGCCTAGACTTAAGTAAAAGCAGCATCCGCATATTAGGGAAGGAATTCAAGGTACGTACTTGCAATATTCTCTTCTGTGAAGATAAAACTGTGGAGATCTTGAAAAGACTACTTATATATCTCATTATTTATTGTGCAGCTTTTTAGAAATTTGAGGTCTGTTAATTTTAGCTACTGTGTATTACTGAGAAAAATTCCCGACCTATCGTCACTGCCAAATCTTGAGAGTTTGGATCTCCAAGAGTGCACCAAACTTGTTGAGGTTCATCAGTCTCTTGGGCATCTCGCCAAGCTCGTATATTTGAACTTTTTGAACTGCTGCAATCTTAGCCGTTTTCCCAGTAGTCTGAAGGCAAAATCTCTTGAAAATCTGATTCTTAGAGGTTGCTCAAAGCTTTCAAGGTTTTCAGATATTCTTGTACGAGTGAAACGTCTGAAAACACTTGTGCTTCATGAGACTGCCATTGAAGAACTACCGTCTTCTTTGACAAATCTTGTTGAACTGGAAGAGTTGTGTTTAAGCGACTGTGTGGACCTTAAAAACCTTCCTTGTAGCATCTATACACTGCAGCATCTTGAGCGTATTTTTGTTGATGGATGCTCACAACTCACCAAGTTCCTGGAATGTGTATGTGGATCAAGTGATTGCACCAATGTCTCTCTCCCGTTAGCCCTCCCAAGCGTTATCAACTTGAATGTGCAAAGATGCAGCTTACCAGATTTTAGTTTCTTGAAGAATCTTCATTGCATGTCCTCGTTGACAATTTTAGATCTATCGGAGAACAAGTTTGTCAGCCTTCCTACCTGCATCAGTCAATTTACTAAGTTGCAGCAGCTTTGTTTGATGCACTGCAAGCAGCTTCAAGAGATTCTAGCTCTCCCACCAAACATAACATCCTTACACGCAAAAGGTTGTGAATCTCTGGAAACATGTGCAGACTTGTTAGACGTGTTACGATATAATCCAAATGAATCACCTTGGCTCAGACGAATTGACTTCTCTAGCTGTCATAAGCTAATTCAGGATCGATGCTCCAGCGATTGCACTATGCTGTCAATTGAGGTCTCTTTCTCTCTCTCTCTCTCTCTCTCTCTCTCTCTCTCTCGGCAAGCACGCACATGTTTCTGTCTCAATTGTAAATATTCTGTGTGGCAGGGATTGCTTGGAGAGACTCGGATTGAAATTTTTCATCCGGGAAACAAAATCCCAAGGTGGTTTAAACATCAAAGCACGACAAGACTCATAAGGTTTCCTGTACTTTCAGAATCATACCAAGACATAGCAGGCTTGGCCTTTTGTGCTATTGTCGGTTCACCTAATAGGAAGGAAGTTGATATTTCGTGTGAGATTAAGTTATTTGTCAACAATCAAGAAACTTATGGTTGTGTAGATTGTTTTTCCTCGTTAGAGTCTGATCACATATGGCTCTTATACGTTCCAAGGCGAATGATGTGGGGATTGGATGAGAAATTGCTGAATCTCTACAGTCAATTTAAGATACTGTTCCAAGCATCGGAGGGGACTCTAAAAAGCTGCGGGGCACATTTGGTGTACAAACAAGGTAAGCAACCAAATGACCCAAAGATGGACGGAAACATTGATCCTCTGAATGCGAACGAGAACCCTACAAGTTCTCGTGGTCAAAAACGCAAAAGGAGTAAATTGTTTTGAGACTCCTGTTACCGTTACTATGACTCGAAATTAGCTTGTAATTTATTTTAGGGGGTTAGATTAATGCCCTTACGAGAGGCTTTGATTGTGTACTTCCTCATAGTGAGAGTAAAGTAGTTGCTGTGTTATTCTTAACCATCAAGATTATGTGATCACCTTCCATCCATGTTTTCCTCACCAAGAAAGTGCAAGGATGTTCCTGTCTAGTCAATATTCCTTAATTTACTTGTCGACACGTATCCTGTCACGACCAAGCTTAAGAAAGAGAACCCAAAGAAGAAAGAAGGGCTTTAAACAGAGAACTAGAATTTATGGTAAATTGACCCAATCTTTCTTCAAGAAATCACACGATTTTGGGTCTATAAAGTTATGATGTACTCAGTCGTAAAAACACTTTAGTCGCTCTTTCTAATCTCGGCCTAAAGGTAGATCAGGAACTACTATTGAACAGTCATGAGAACGAAGGACGGACCGTGGAGTCCGCTCAGCTACATGGTAGTGTCTGCTTTGGCCTCGTCTCCAGTTCACCTCAAGCACGATTCCTCGTGTCCTTCAAGAAAGCATGACCGTATATAAGTTATCATAGTACTCCATCGGTTGTCACGTCCGCTATTACCACCTCCTTTGCTGCGGCTTAACTAAAAGGAGATTTTTAAATAACCGCAGTAGGTTTGGATTGTCTGCATAATGCTTGCAAGCCGCGGGTCATCCACAGAGACCAGTGACAACGAACATATCTTGTCGTGTGACCTCAATTTTACTAGACTGGATGGAATGAAAAGCAACCATCAGATTATCATCACATTCTCAAACATGCATTGACTTTGGATGATCCATGCTCTCATATTCCACCAAGTCAGGAGGTCTTTTTTCCCTTAGAAAAGTATTGCCTGACACATTTTATTCTTTTCTTTTTGTTATCATAGTCTGACACACTTTATTCTATCATACGAAAACCAAATAAGGGCAAAATGAAGTGGCTTTAGTAAAAGTGAGAGGGCATCGGACCTGAGCAGGTCCTTAAAATGCTTCCCCTGTCAATGAAGAGGTTCCCCGAGGGTCTCCCCACTGAGAAGGGAATCAGCCGAGGCAGGTGGGTCGCCTTGGGGGTAGCCCCCGTAGCCCCAAGGAGAAAATAAACAGGATCAGGGGTATTGGCAGCTCCCGTGCCAAGAAAAATATAGCAGCTGGGCTAATGCCCATAAAATAGGACCTGAGCAGGTCCTTAAATTGCTCCCCATGTTGATGAAGGGGTTCCCCGGGGGTCTCCCCACTGAGAAGGGAATCAGCCGAGGCAGGTGGGTCGCCTTGGGGGTATCCCCCGTAGCCCCAAGGAGACAATAAATAGGATCGGGGGTATTGGCAGCTCCCATGCCAAGAAAAATATAGTGGCTGGGCTAACACCCGTAAGACGAAATGGGCCAGAGCAGGTTCTTAAACTGCTCTCCCTGTCAATGAAGGGGTTCCCTGGGGGTCTCCTCGCTGAGAAGGGAACTAGCCGAGACAGGCAGGGTCGCCTTGGGGGTAGCCCCCGTAGCCCTAAGGAGACAAAAAACAGGATCGAGGGTAGAGACCGCTCCCGTGTCTCGATAAATATAGCGGCTAGGCTTAACGCCCGTAAGACCTTGGACCTGAGCAGGTCCTTAAACTGCTCAAGCCAAGCACTGGTGGGATAACCGCCCTGGGGTGGGAGTCCTTGCTAACCTGGCGTATTCCCACCTAGAGGGGGAAGAAAAATATCCCTCTTGGAATTTGAGGGTCCATAGGTGCTGGAGGGTGGTAACCAATCCATGAACAACACGTCAAAAGGGTAAAACCTTTAGTAAAAGTGAGAGGGCATCGCTACGGGCCCTTAGTTGGGGTCGTTGTTATGCTTTTTATTTCAAGTCGAGTTTCCTTTGCTTTCCAATAATAAATTTCTTTTCGTGTGCTTATAACATTTACTCAACTTAATTAACTCACATATCAATTGCTCATAATCACGCTTAACACCCATGGCAAATGCAACAAATGTTTGCCCCTTGGTTATGTCGCCACCTATATTAATAGAAGGTTCAAAACGAAAAGACGTCTTGACTTACCCTTCAATGGATTATGATCATAGTGATATGTGCATAATCCACTGATATCATTCTCCAATAACCCACGAAACAAATCCATAACTCATCTCATAAACCTATTTCACAAATTGAACTCTTTATCAAATAGAATGCATTTCACGAAGTATTGAACAAATCAATACGTATAACTTTTTTAAAATCCCTATCACTACTTAATTTATCAAATAAAATACATTTCACAAGGCTTTTTTCAAACTATTTAGGAATTCATTTGATAAACCAGATCCACAAATAAATATATTGAAAATTTCAAAATGACTTTTATAAAATGTTCCTCAAACTTTTATGTAATAAAGATGTTTTTTCATAACTTATAATATATCAAATTTTTGTCATTTTCAAGACGTGAATTTAAAAATTTATGGAAGAGATAGCACAACTTATTTGGAATTACCATAAACATAATAATGAAGGCTAATCTAACCATCGAACTCTCCATGCTATCAAATATACTATCTCCACTACGAATGAGCTAAATCAAGTTTACTTGCTAACAAATGACTCCTGTGTTCTGACAAAACTCTTTGTCCACAATGCGGAACTTAAGTGCCATATTTCGGAATTTTGCTTCGACTATATTTTTATGCAAAATTGACTACCGTCAAATTCCACAACTCCATAATGTTCTCATTTATCATGTTCATGAACTCTCTCAACTTAACACTTCAAAAATCGAGTCTTCAAAGTTCATATGAATCTAAATTGTGCCATAATTTCGAAAACTATTTTGATTATACAAACGAAGGTCTTGAATCCGGACATTGTAATGCCTAATTGATTCGACTCGACGAAACCTCCGTGGCAGACGCGGTTCTTTCTCTTCTTTCTGTTTTTCCATCCTTTCCTTCATTTCCCTTTTCTCCTCTTTTTCCTTCTCTTTTCCTTCTTCGTCCCGTGGGCTGTTCTCGGCCACATAAGCGTCCACTTTTCCCTCAAATATCTCTCTTCTCTGAGTTTTTATTTTTCTTTTTCTGGGAGCCCACTTTGACCTAGTCAAAATATAATGCTTCGAAGACCCGCCCAAGGATGCTGTTCACGATCAATTTCTTGCTGCGCAAATAAAGAGATCCTCTTAGTTAAAAAAAAAATAAAAAATAAATAAAGAGATCCTCAGTCCAGGGCGCGTCTCCCACACTGACACATTCCATTTAGAGATGGCCGGCCGTCAATCAACCAGTTTCAGTCCAACAGGCGAGGGCATTCCCGGTCAGGTCGCTGGTCCGATGGAAGGAGATGGCCTCTCGGATCCGGAATCGCTCGCCCAAACTCTCCACACGGGGGCCTCGCCTCCATTCACCGGGTGCCCGGGGACGCCGGCTATCCTGATGAAGAAGAAGTGTCACTGACCTCCTTTGACGAGGACGACTCCACTGTTTTAACCGAGGGTGCTACCGCTAGAACCTGGATGCCTTGGGACGATCTAGACGTAAACAAAGCGTCACTGAGCTCCTCTTACGAGGACCGTGCATGGATTGCCGCGTTCATGGAGCATGAGGAGCTCAGGAAGGCCGTGGAGATGATCATGCAGGCGAATTTCGGAGCCGCCGTCGGGGAGTCTGGCTATCTGTACAGATGCGACGTGTTCCTGAGCTTCCGTGGTGTGGACACGCGCAATGGCCTGGCCACCTCCACGCGGTGCTGGAGGGATTGCCACGTTCATGGATGACGAGGAGCTCCAGAAGGGCAAGGAGATCGTGCCGGCGATCCTCGGAGCCATCGGGGAATAGAGGATCTTGATCGTCGTGTTCTCGGAGAGCTACGTGTCCTCTGGCTGGTGCTTGGACGAGCTTGTGAGAATCATCGAGTGCAAGGATACGATGAGGCAGATCGTGTGGTCGGTGTCCTTCAAGGTGGATCCTCGGAGGTGGGGAGGCAGAAGGGGAAGTACGGACAAGCCCTAATCAATCACGAGGAGAGGTTGAAGTCGAACGGCGGCGATTTGGAGAAAGATGAAGAGGTGGAGAGAAGCACTGACTACAGCAGCTATCATCTCCGGCTGGAATTTGGTTGGCGAGTAAGGCTATCGTTTAGTCCTTTCTACTGCTTCCTGACAAGAAAGTCATGCATTGAGTAAATAAACATGCAGTTGGACCATGTCCCTCCACAAGCCCGTAGAAAGGAGGAAAAGGAAAAATTATGGAATTTTTTTCATTGTCTTAGGAGTGATCTGTATGGGATTGACTTAAGGCTGACTGAATTTTTATCTGATTAATTAGGTATCCAGAATGTTGATTCCTATACCTTCTTTTTAGGGCATATGATTAATTGCTAGAAACTGAATTTAATCTGGTCCTTAGTATTTGAGATATTGACTGCTGCTCGATCTTATTGGAGATCAACTTTACTCATTGTATCAAATATCTTTGAATCTCCTAAACTCAATTGGCTATATGCTTTGAATCTACCAGGTGGGAGTCTAATGTCATTCACAGCATTGTCAAAAGTATATGGGCTGAGCTGAATTGCGATCAATTACTTGTCCCTGAAAACGAGGTTGCCAAGTGTTGGGATTGTCAGATTCCCAAAAACCGAATTCGACATTAAATCGAACCTCTAAACTTGTGCGGAAGATGAGCCCGGGAAAAACACATGCATCACCGATCCTAAAGTACACCACGGAATTGAACATACTTTGTTAGCCATAGATTAAACACCGACGCCGATATGAGAAAGAGAAAACTGATCCCGTTCGATCCGATGACGTTAATTATCCTTGAAGGGAAGATGGCATCGCCTTTTTGCTCACTGTTTTTCTTTTGGAGGGAGAGAGGAAGGAGGAACGTACGTAAATGCCAAAATGTGCATTCCTCCCTCTCTTTTCTCTCTTATATACGTCCCCTCCAAAAAAGAAACGTACCCCTTTCATCATATCCCTCAATCCATAGGCCATAATATTGTGGGCCGGGCTTTTAGGCCCAACATGGGCGGAAGGGCCAACTTAGGCCCATCACATTAATAAAACCATCATCTCCCACTCGCACATGGTGGGCCGAATAGGATTCTCTTTACCTCTCTTCAACATTCATACCGGTGAATATTCCGTGCGACCAGCATACTTTGAGAGCTCGTTGCTATAAATCTGTTAGGAATATATACCAGCTCATAATGGGCATCACAATCTGAGTAGATTTAGTATGCAGTACCCTAAATCGATCGATCATATTTATATCTCTCTTGATCTCTTTTAAACAATGATATATATATATATATATATATATATATATATATATATCTTGTATTCACAATTATGATTATCCCAAAGATAGTCATAATTGGTCGACCAGTGAACACAAAACTATAATGTGATTCTCCAAATTCAATCTTTCTCTTTCCTTCAAACTCTCAATTTCAGTTCAGCTTGCTTTTCTAGAAATGTCCCATTAGATCGAATCAACTCATGACCATTGGCAACATCCTAAGATAGCAAACACTAAATAAAAATCTTGAGAATAAGAAAAAGTCATGAGGGCACTAAAATTGAGGAACTCTTTTCCTCAAGAGTCTCATACGGCATAAAAGTTGAGATCAAACTTTTGCCACTCTTATTGGTCGTCTCATGCGTATGTAGTATGAAATACGTATTACGGTATTAACTCCTTTCCCATGGAGCGTATGTCTACACCTTCAATACCGTACAGATGATAGTTCAGACATACCCAATGTCTAACTTGAGTTCACGTATCTACTCATTCACAAAATTCATCAGAACTCACATCTAGCATCATAGACAGATAAAGTAAAATGTGTGTGTTATTTTACTTTCGGGCATAGTAAGTATTATGTTATCATCTTAACACTTAGTTAAAGCGATATATATATTTTAAGCTTGAGCTCTCAATTATCACCTAGATAATAAGCTTAAAAACAGTCTCATCTCTATTTATCACACTGTAAATAAAGGCGATTACCCGTGTGAGTGGGCTAATATTTTATCTGTCCGACATACTTTCTCAATTTAAAGTAATGCATTGAGCATTAAGATGCATAAAGATCAAACAAAGATTCATAGGCATTAACAATGAAAAAACACAAGTTCATAAATGTGAACAAATCAGGGAAATTACAATCCAGTATATCAGACTCTACGCAATCCTAGAGATTTTACATGACCACAAAACACATCTCTAGGTATTGGCTTTGTCATAGGATCTGCTACCATTTTATGCGTAGCTATGTACTGTAAGTTCACATCCTTTCGTACAACCATATCTTTGACAAAGTTATACTTGGTATTTATATGTTTGGTCTTGCCATGATATTTTGAATCTTTAGTGTACACTATAGCTGCTTAGCTATCACAGTTAACCAATAATGGATTTGCAGCTTTCTTAATAATACCTAAATGATCCAAAAATCTCTTAAGCCAAACTCCTTCTTGTACCGCTGCTGATAATGCCACGAACTCAACTTCCATCGTGGACAAGGCTATACATGTTTGCTTCTTACTACTCCATGATATGGCACCATTGTTCAGTAAGAAAGCAAATTCAGAGGTAGATTTTCTTTCATCTAAATCTCCTCCCTAAACAACATCTGAATAGCCTTTAAGTCGCAAATCATTTCCTTGGTAATTCAACTTGTAATCAGCAGTTTCCTTCAGATACCTCAGTATTCTCTTAACGGCCTTCCAATGTGCTTGACCTGGGTTGGATTGGTATCTACTCACCATTCCAACTGCAAAACATATGTTAGGTCTTGTACACATCATAGCGTACATCAAGCTCCCAACAGCACTAGCATAAGGAACATGTTTCATTTGTTCTTTCTCTTGTGGAGTCCTTGGACACAGTCTATGGCTCAATCCTTCACCTTTTGCAATAGGAGTGTCTATGGGTTTACAATCTTGCATACGAAATCGTTCAAGAACCTTATTTATATATGTTTCTTGCGAAAAAGATAACGATCCCTTCGAACGATCTCTTGAAATCTTAACTCCAAGAATGTATGCAGCCTCACCCATATCCTTCATCTCAAAGTTGGAAGACAACCAACTCTTGACAATATTAACAAACTCCATATTGCTTCTAGCAATTAGTATATTATCAACATATAATGATATATTACAAATTGATCTTTGGATCTTTTGATATATATACAATGATCCTCATCAATCATTGTAAAATCATATGCCGTTATGGCATTATGAAAACGTATATACAATTGTTTTGACGATTGCTTAAGGCCATATATCAACCTCAAAAGTTGATATACCTTTTCTTCTTAGCCTTTCACTATGAAACCAGTAGGTTGTTCCATATATATATTTCTTCCTCTAATTCTCCATTGAGAAAAACAGTCTTTACATCCATTTGATGTAACTCAAGATCTATACTAGTCACTATTGCCAGAATAATGCGAATCGAGGTAAATCTCACTACATGAGAAAATGTTTCTTCATAATCAATTCCTTCCTATTGATTATACCCCTTCACCACAAGGCGAGCCTTATGCCTTTCTATCGAGCTATCAGCTTTTTGCTTTATTTTGAGAACCCATTTGTTCCCAATAGCTTTGCGTCCTTTTGGAAGATTAACCAGTTCCCAAACTTGGTTTGACTTCATTGACTCTATTTCCTCTTCCATTGCATGAATCCATTTTTCCTTACTAGGGCAATTTAGAGCCTCATTAATATTTTTTAGCTCATCCTCATCTTGCGGAGCAATCATAAAAGTTTCACCTTCAATGTCAAAACGTCGACGAGGAATACTTTGGCGACTTGTTCGCCGTATGGGAGATTGTACACTTTGCATATCATTCCCCATTATGCTCCCACTATGATTAGATAATGATGACGTCGTCTCATCATGTGGTTGGAATTGAGAATGAGTTGAATTCAATTAATCACTTCTCATATTACTCCCACTTGGACGAACTCCACTAATATCATTATCTTAATCCAAGGTTTCAAATAAAGAGTAATCTTCCCTTATTTCGCCATTCTTAGGAAATTCATCATCTAAGAATGTGACATCCTGTGATTCAAATTTAGTTATACTCCCACTTTCCTGCTCACCTATGAACACATACCCTTTTGAGTGTTCGAAGTATCTTATGAAAATACTCTTATTTTCTTTGGGACCCAATTTCCCAAACTTGTGAGAGGACTCATGAGTATAGGGAGCACAACTCCATGGCTTAAGAACACTTAAGTCCGATTTTCTACCTGTCCATAACTCATATGGGGTGGAAGTAACTGATTTAGAAGGCACCCGGTTAAGTATATAGGCAGCAGTTAACAACGCATCACTCCAAAAAGTGATATGTAAGTTAGCATGCGCTATCATGGACCTAACCATTTCCAATAGGGTTTTGTTTCTTCTCTCCGCAACACCATTTTGTTGAGGAATATATGGAATAGACAACTGTCTTTCTATTCCTTTTTCATCACATAATTTTCTGAACTCATCAGATAAATATTCTCAACCTCGATCGGATTTCAATGCTTTTATTTTCTTATCTAGTTGATTTTCTACCAAGTTCATAAACCTTTTAAAACAACTTAATGCTTCAGATTTATGAGAAATTAAATAGACATATCCAAATCGAGTATAATCATCTATAAAAGTGATGAAAGAAATAGCCCCATGCATTCTTTTCACATTCATTGGACCACAGACGTCAAAATGGATTAAATGCAGAGGAAATTCAGCTCTTTTACCTTTCCTAAATGGTTTTCTTGTCATTTTCCCTACTAGGAAATGCTCACATATGGGCAAATCGACTTTTTCAATGTTGCCCAACAAGCCTTCTTTGGCTAGTCTATTCATACATTGTTGGCCAATATAACCAAGTCTAGCATGCCACACATTTACATTATTATCATATGAATTAGGAGACGTGAGAAGGGAATAACAAACATTTGCATTAACATAGTCAATATCTAATACAGTGAAACCATCCAGAAAATAACCACAACTATAGTAATTTGTATCCAAAAATAAATCCACACTTCTATTATAGAAGTTCATAATAAAACCTAATTTAACTAATACTAAAACAGACACTAAATTCTGACGAATCTCCAGAGCATACAATACATCATGTAGGAATAAAGTGCGTCCACCACGCATGTTCAGTTGGCAGGTGCCAATTCCTTTCATTTCAGCTCTGGAGTTGTTTCCCACATAGATCCACTTAGTTCCAGTTGGTACTCGTCGGAATTCCATGAAGGATTCTTTATCCTTCGCTACATGGTCTGTCGCTCTTGAATCCACAGTCCACAAAGGATTAAACTCAATTAAGAATATAGAACTTGGCACAAAAGCAAATTTCTGAAAAGTACAAAGGGTGTGTACCTTCTTTGGCTCACGACAATCGCGAGCATAGTGACATTTCTTATCACAATTGTAACACTTCACCCTTGTAAGCTTCTTCATCCGAGGACGCTTTCCTCTTTCATGTTGGTTAAGCTTAGGTTTCTTCCTTGAAGGACCTGCTTCATTACCTTTTCCTTTATCAAACCAGTTAGGACGTTTGTGCTTGGAGCTCGAAGCTCCATGTGAGCTAGAACCAGCATGATAGATTTCAGCTTTCGGCTTAGCCACCAAGAGGCGGTCCTCTTCCAGCTCAAGATGATGCATTGCATCCTCAAAGGTTTTGATATTTTCATTATGGGTCAAGTGCACCTTCATATGCTCCAAACTCTAAGGCAAGGAACGAATCACTGTTTGCACTTGCTGCTCATCTGTCAGGACATGGCCAGCATCTTTCAGCTCATTTATCATGTTTGACATCTTTCTAAGATGTTGCTTTATGGTCTAACCATTAGGCTTCTTATAAGAGTCAAACCTAATAGTGAGCTGCCTCAGTCTGATCACCGAAGTATGACCAAATTTTGCTGCCAATGCTTCCCACATTTCCTTGGCTTCTCAAAATGCTTAAACTCTCGCATGACGTCATTTTCCTTGCTACTTAGCAACGTAATGCGAGCAAGAGAGTTCTTTCTTTTCCATGCAGCAAATGCTTCCTTATCTCTCTTGTGCTGTGCTGTGTTTCCTTCTTCAGGTTCTACCATGGTCAGGTTAAGAGCTTATAGTGCCTTTTGCTCTTCTAGCACAAATTGGATTTTCATGTGCCATATTTCATAATTATCACCATTGAGCTTTTCACCTTTGTTCAGCTCGGCAACTATTATCTTTGTGGCTGAAGCCATTGATCTGAACACATCAGACATATATGCACGAATTATTAATGCCTATCATTTATGCATCATTTTTGCACAGACCCATCATATTAATGAACAATTTCAAGTAAGGTTTCAGAATCAAAAGGTCACTATGTTTCCAATCATCCTCCAAAAATCCTAACTTAAAACTATCATTAATATAATTGTCTTATGCAAAATAAATTCTATGAAGCTACAAAAACTTCTATGAACTACCCACAGCAACCAATAATAACAGAAAGCAAATAATATTTGACATCCAATAGAATAATAATGCTTTCACATAATACAACTAACATATCAGTTGCTACATCAATAACAATCAGGCAGTAAACATTACATAAGACGTTCACAAAGCACACTTAACAAAGGCCAGCCAATACATCTAACACCAAGTCAATACACTAACTGGGAAAGATGCTCTTTTGTTCAATTTCTTGATCTTTTCCCTTGTAACAATATAGTAATATTCATCTATAAAATCCATCACAATTTTCCTATACGAAGCGGCTTTATTGACATCCCATATACGATTCAACACTCATTGCCATTCTGGTGGAAGGGTGTTCATGAAAAATCGCACCATCTCAGACTGTGGCAAGGGACGATCATTCCATATGACCTTTTGAATTTTCCCGTTGACTTCAAGGACGTGATCAATTAAGTCACCACTCTTCCATCAATGATCAGTCAGCTCAGCTATCAATTTAGAAAGCCTTTCTGTGGCATCCCAAAATTCAAAGCCAAGCCATAAGGTGTGTTAAAGTCCCTAATTAGGTGACAAAATTTCCATGGCTTATGTTTTAGCCATTAGCCTTTTAATTAGATGATTTGTGCATATGATTGTGGAAATTTAAATTTAATAGATTAATAATCTATGCTTGGCCATATGATTTAAATTTCAATGAACAAAAATATCCCAAGACCTTGGCCGAGATGAAAATTGGAATTCAAAAATATTTATAGAAGAATTTCAAAAAAAAAAAAGGGAAAAAGAGGTTAAAATTTGATTGGGCCTTAAGCCCAAGAGTGGAACCCTAATGGACCAAGTTGGCCGGCCCATTAGAGCCCACAAGGAGGCTGTCGACCAGCCCAAGGAGGAGTGGCCGGATGGCCCAAGCCCAAGCCCAACTCCAAGGCCTATCTTGCATGCAATTGGACAAGTGGCATGAAGGAATGGCATGCATTGGCCATTGGTGAGGCAATCTCATGATTGCTAATCATGAGCTTTAGGGGAAATAAAAAGGGAAGGAAAGAGGAGAGAGAATGGCCGGTTAGCCATTTGCTCGCCCAAAGGAGAGGAAGAGAGAGAGAGAGGTGTGCGAGAGAGAGGGAGAGACCGAGAGGGAGAGGAGGCAGAGCCGAGGAGGAGCCGCCGTGTCCCGTCGTATGTTCGCCGTGTACGCCGCCGTACGCCGTTGTTTGCTCATCTTAGAGGCAAGTGGAGTCCTATAACTTCTCTTGCATGTGTGTATATGGTTTGCATGTTCGATTTTGGGTGATATTTGTGAGAAAAACCGAGGTAAGGGTTGGTTGTTTTCAAGCCGTGTGACTGTTCTTGCTCGGGTTGTGTGAGTCCGAAACTTGTTTGAGCTTGTATATGTGTTTGGAGTCCGATTTTGGCTTCGGTGTCTTCATGAAAGTTGTAGCTAACATCTTGTACTATAACATAGTGAAATTTCGTGAAAAATGATGGAGATTTGAGGGGTTAAAGTCTTGTTATACGGAGACCTCAGATCTGGAAATTTTTTACCGACCTCTTGCTGGATTCATGGTTTCATGCTGGTTTTTGTTGAGAATATCACTTCGATGTCTTCATGAAAGTTGTAGGTAACATCTTAAACTACAACATAATCAAATTTTAAGTGAAATGAACAAGTATAGCCTAGTGCATCGACTAGATCTTGAAGAAGATGATTCTGGTGATGTATTTTGAGATACCCGAGACTTCAAGGACCTAAATGATGACTATAATTTGGTTATTTGACTTGGATCTCTTCATGAAACTTGTATAGGATACCTTGATGTATAACATATCCAAATTTCAGAGGAAACTAAAGAGATTAGGTAGGTTAAATCTCAATATTTCGGAGATGTGTTCACTGGACGATGCGGTAATAGATCCAGAAGCTTCGTGAGGTTGTATAAAATAATATAAAAATAATCTGGCTTGTATTTCTTCATGAAAGTTGTGCAAAAATGTCTTGGCTATCACTCTGTAAAATTTCGTAATTTTTGGAGGCTATATGGATATTTTAATCGAATTTATTCGGAAACCGTGCATTCTGGTTTCATCCGAGAAGCATAGGACGTTTTGGAAAATTATGAAATTTTATAAAAAATTCAATTTGGCCATGAATTTTGCAAGTAATTATCATCCTATGGGTTTGTTTAATAATTTCTTGAATTTTGATAATTTTGGGGAGTTTATAGTTATTTTAAAAAAAATAATAAATAATAATAAATAATAATAAATAATAAATAAAATAAATAAAAAGGAATTATTTCATTGGCCATAGTTTCCATTTAATTAATTCATGTTGCATGTGTAATAAAGCTTTGATATGTCTATGATATTGAATTGATATGCACATGTGATAAAGTCTATGATATTGAATTGAGATGCACATGTGATAAAGTCTTGATATATCTATGATATTGAATTGAGATGCACATGTGATAAAGTCTTAATATGTCTATGATATTGAATTGAGATGCACATGTGATAAAGTCTTGATATGTCTATGATATTGAATTGAGATGCACATGTGATAAAGTCTTGATATGTCTATGATATTGAATTGAGATGCACATGTGAATAAGGTCTTGGCATATGTATGGCAATTGAATCAATGCATGTGTGAATATCATGCCTAGTATGATTTGTTTGATATCATGCCATGTGCCATGTTAAAATGTGAATAAAATATTGGTGAACATGGATGATGGTAAATGAGGAGATGGTTGTGATGGCGGATGATGCTCGGAATGTATAGAGATACATTGCTGAAATTCCCTGGGAGATTCAAGATGCCCGGAATGTGGGGGGCCGGAAGCCCTGTCGGAGGTTTCTGCCCGAAGGGAATGCCTCGCGATGCCAGGATTGGGGTGCGGGATGCCTGGCTAGAAGGGTAAAGGCCGGAAGCCCTGTCGGAGGTTTCTGCCCAAAGGGAATGCCTCGTGATGCTAGTTGAGATGTGAGATGCCCGGAATGTGAGGGGCCGGAAGCCCGGTGGCCATGGGATGGCTGGAATGCTGGGAACTCTGTCGGAGGTCTTTGCTCGAAGGGATGATCAAATTGATGATATGAGAAGTGGGTGATGTGGTGATCAAATTTAAAGATAAAAGATGAAAATTAACCCATGATGATGATGATGATGATGATGATGATGATGATATGTGATGTGATATGATGATCACCCATGATATGATATGCATGATGATGATGATGATGATGATGATGATGATGATGATGATGATGATATGTGATGTGATATGATGATCACCCATGATATGATATGCATGATGATATGCATGATGATGATGATGATGATGATGATGATGATGATGATGATGATGATATGTGATGTGATATGATGATCACCCATGATATGATATGCATGATGATGATGATGATGATGATGATGATGATATGTGATGTGATATGATGATCACCCATGATATGATATGCATGATGATATGCATGATGATGATGATGATATATGATGTGATATGATGATCACCCATGATATGATGATGATGATGATGATGATGATGATGATGATATGTGATGTGATATGATGATGCATGATAGTGTGTGCCTGGCTTCAAGGTAAGTAATGCCTACAATGCATGTGTAATTTGCATGATGCATTGAGTTGTTATTGGATTTCCCTATCTACTAAGTGGTTGTACTCACCTCTTTTTGGGGATAACATTTCAGATTAGCCAGTATGCCGCTTCCTGCCGTCACGCGTGGTGTATTTTATGGTCTACCATCCTATGTAGAGGTCGAGTGTGCTGAGATAGACTGTCCCTTTGTTCTCGGACTGACTTTTATCCGAGTACGTTGTCTAGTGATGTATGACGTGGGCCTGGCTGGGGGTCCTGTTATTCAGGAGTTTATATCCAAACATGTTTGTCGGGATGGAGCGATGCGAGGGATGTTGCCGCCGCCACCGCCTGATGCACCGAGTTGGGTGTGAGGCATGCACGTGACGAGTAGGAGCTGTTTCTTTTTGGGGATAGATAGCCGACACTTATGATGGGGGTTGTTGCACGTGTAATGTCGAGGGTCGAGGTTTCTTTTTGAGGTTTTAGGTTGGACGTGGCTGAGTCCTAGCTTTTCCTTTTTGATGTACCGACCCAAAAGAAATCCCATCTTGAAAATATATATGTAAATAAAGTGTTGTGGCTTGTTTATACAATTATGGTGATTAGTGGTGTGTATTTGTATCATGGTTGGTAGGGAGAGAGACGGTGATGTTTTAATTTGCTTCCGCATAATGAGTCACGCTGGGACCGTATTGTTTTAAAAAAAAAAATGTGTCTGCGAATTAGGACACTTCTTCAAAGTAGAATGGTGATAAGGTGTAACATTGGCGCTGGTGACGACTTGCGAAGGGTTCGGGGTGTCACACTTTCCTTTTGTTCATCGGTAATTGCGCGAATAGGTGTGCGCAACCTTAAGGGAGGCATTGTTCCTGCAACAAATGTAAAACAAATAAGGGATCACATATAATCCACATAGACTTAATTGAAAAAAGAAACACATTCTTTTCTTTTTTTGTCAACGATCAACGGTCAATGGTCGGGTCGCCGGGTCATCAGACTGGTTGGCCGGTTGGGCTTGGTTAGACGGACTGACCGGCACGTGCCTCGCACGTGCAAGTGAACGTGGACGCGCACGTGCACGCGCGTGCAACGCACGCGCCTTCCCCTGCGAATCAGTGCGTGCGTTGCACGGCTGAAGACGCCGGTTCGTTCTGGCTGCGCGTGGGGGCGCGTCCGGCGACCGTTGGCGGCGTTCCGCCACTCATTGAGATCGTCTCAATGAGACCTTCCATTCTACTCCATCAGAAATTGATTTCGACTTACTGAAACTCGAAAAAATGGATGAACAGTGCTCGGGTGTTGGGATTTTTCCGCCCCGATCGGTGTCGGTCGATTAATTTCGCGAAAAATCAATGAGTAATCATCCATATACATGAAAGGGGTCGGAAAAAACATGGAAAAGGATCGGGAAACAAGAACTACGGCTTTGATACCAATGTTGAGATTGTCGGATTCCCAAAAATCGGATTCGACACTAAATCGAACCCCTAAACTTGTGCGGAAGACGAGCCCGAGAAAAACACATGCATCACTGATCCTAAAGCACACCACGGAATTGAGCGTACCTTGTTAGCCACAGATTAAACACCGACGCCGATATGAGGAAGAGAAAACCGATCCCGTTCGATCCGATGACGTCGATTAGCCTTGAAGGGAAGATGGCATCGTCTTTTTGCTCATTGTTTTTTCTTTTGGAGGGAGAGAGGAAGGAGGAACGTACGTAAATGCCAAAAGGTGCGTTCCTCCCTCTCTTTTCTCCCTTATATACGTCCCCTCCAAAAAAGAAACATACCCCTTCATCATATCCCTCCATCCATGAGCTCTAATATTGTGGGTCGGGCTTTTAGGCCCAACATGAGCGGAAGGGCCAATTTAGGCCCATCACATTAATAAAACCATCACCATGGATTCACATGTGTCCCATGTGCATACTTTGCTAGACGTGGAATCAAACGAGGTTCACATGGTCGGAATTTGTGGATTTGGAGGAATTTGGAAGACCACTATCGCTAAAGCTACTTATAATGCTTTTTTGCTCAAATTTGAGTATTGTAGCTTTCTTTTCAATGTTAGAGAAACCCACGAGAAATCTGCAGATGGCCTACTTCAGCTTCAAGCGACACTTATTTCCTAGGTAATGTGGGATGATGCTCTGAAACTTGGCAATGTCCAAAGAGGTACAAGCATGCTGAAGAGTAGACTTCACCAAAAAAAGGTCCTCATTGTCATTGACAATTTGAACCGGTTGATCCAATTGGAAACCCTAGTTGGAGGACATGATTGGTTTGGTCATGGAAGCAGAATCATCATAACGACTAGAGATGAACATTTACTGGTTGCTCATGGCCTAGACAAGATATAAAAGCTTCAACCATTAGATTGTTCAACAGCTTCTATGCTTTTCAATTCAACTGCTTTCGAGGATATTTCTCCTCCCCATGATTATGAAGAGCTTTCCTATAGCGTAGTACTTTACACCGAGGGACTTCCATTAGCTATTAAAGTTTTGGGTTGTTTTCTTCAAGGTAGAAGCTCTTTCCAATGGAAAAACGCATTAGATAAATTGAAGACAGTTCTCAATGGAGAAATCTGTTGAGAATGAGCTTCAATGGTTTAGATGATTATGAGAAGGATATTTTTCTTGACATAGCATGTTTCTTTAAGGGAGAGAGTACAAGTATGCAAGAAAATTTTTGGAGAGCTATGATCTCCACTCGGATGGTGGAATTGATGTTCTAATAGATAAGTTGCTCATCACTATTTAGCATGGCAAGTTGGAGATGTATGATATGATTCAAGAAATGGGAAGGGAAATTGTTCGAAGGGAATCTCCCAAAGAGCCAAGGGAGCGTAGCAGATTGTGGTTCTATAATGATGTGCTTCATGTTCTAACAGATGGCATGGTAATACATGAATCACGATCTTTTGTTTTTGACAATATGTATGCCTGTTTGGTAGGGTTAGAGCCTCTTACAAAGTATTTTTGGTCTTCTGCTAGAAAAGAGTGAATATTTTTCTGCTGAGTAAAAGATAATGGCCCGCTGGTCCCATAAGATCCACTTTTTTCCATATCCCAACCTGAGATGTAAAGTAAATTATGGCAAAATCTGCAGAACTTAAATAGTGTGGTTTTTTAAGATTTGAGGTGTTTATAAAAATCATGTGTCAAATGCTAAAGTAAAAGCAAATTCTGAAAGCTAAGAACAAAAGGCGCCCAGAGCACAAGCACACCAAATCTATTTATTACTAGTAATCCCTCCATACGTAAACACCTTTGCACTTAAATCCTCTACTTATGTATCTGCTGCTAGGGAACTAATAAAGTGGAAGCAATAATGCTCAAGTTGGCCCCTCCTGAAGAAGTACACTTTAGTGCTCATGCCTTCACAAACATGAAAAGGCTCAGAATTTTCTTAGCTCGCAATGTTTCCCATTCAGGTGATTCCATATACTTTCCCGCTGAATTAAGATGGCTCGAATGGCCCAATTATTCTCCACTAGTGGTGCCATTCAATACAAACCACGGGAAACTTGTAGTTCTAGACCTAAGTAAAATCAGCATCCGCATATTAGGAAAGGAATTCAAGGTACGTGCTTGCTATATACTCTTTTGTCAATCTTAGGCACCATTCATTTCACGGAAAATGACTTCCAGGAAAAAGTTTTCCGAATTTTCTGGTGTTTGTTTCACGGAAAATAAACTACTCAAGGAAAATGTTTTCCATCATTGGAAAAAACAACCTTCAAAGATGAGGAAAATGTTTTCCAATTTTGAAAAGTGGAAAACATTTTCCATAACTTCTTCTTTTCATTAACACATTTTTGTTTTATTTTTATGCTTTCTTTTTATTTTTTTTTATTTTTTTCCTTTTATTTTTTCTTTTCTTTCTTTCCTTTTCACCTTTCTTCCTTAGCCTTGGCCGGTTGCCCGCCACGATGGCAGTCAGCGATCGGTCGCGGCCGCGAGCTAGCGACAGGCTGCGGTCGCGAGCCAGCGATGGGTCATGGCTGCGAGCCAACTTTAGCCTCGCTCTAAGTCGGCGAGGCTTCGCCTAGCCTGATTTGGTGAAATCGAGCTCGGGCCTCGCCAGATCAAGCGAGGCGGAGCTATCGCCGGCTTGGGGTGGAGCTCGGGCCTCACTAGAGATTCGTCGGGCTCTAGTGAGCTGCGAACTCGTCGAATTTGGCGATGGAGCTCAGGCTTGCTTGAATTGGGAGCCCGAGCTTCGCTGCCAGATTCGGCGGGCTCGTGGCTCGCCAGAGCTCGGCGAAACTCTGGTGAGCTTGGGCAAGCCTCGAGCTTGCCGGATTTGGTGACCGGGTCTTGGTCAGCCGCTGGGCGGCTAGCCATCGTTAGGCATGTGGCGGCGTAGGAAGGAGGAGGAAACTTGACGTGAAGGAAGGAGGAGAAAGAAGGAGGAGGAAGGAGGAAGGAAAAGAAAATTGAAAAAAGAAAAGAAAAAGAAAGAAAAAATAAAAAATAATAAAAATTTCGATTTTTTAAAGATACAAATAATTAAAAATTCATTTTTTAAAAAAATATAAAAAATAATAATTTTTTGGTCAATTAAAAATATTAAAATTCAATTTTTGATAATTTTTCCCAAATAATTAAATTAACTAACGAACAGTGGAAATATTTTCCATTCAAAGTTTATGTTTCGGCTGAATATCGGAAAATAGAGTCATTTTCCTAGAAAATGACTTTTAGAAAAATGTTTTCCGAAAACATGATATTTTTCACGAAACGAATGGACCCTTAGAGATATAACTGTGAAGATCTAAAAATATCATTATTTACTGTGTAGCTTTTTAGAAATTTGAGGTCTGTTAATTTCAGTCACTGTAAATTGCAAAGTGAAATTCTTGATGTATCGTCCCTACCAAATCTTGAGAGTTTGGATCTCCAAGAGTGCACCAATCTTGTTAAGGTTCATCAGGCTCTTAGGTGTCTTGACAAGCTCATATATTTGAACTTTCTGAACTGCTCCAATCTTAGCTGTTTCCCTCTGAAGTCAAGATCTCTTGAAAGTCCCATTCTTAGAGGTTGCTCAAAGCTTTCAAGGTTTCCAGATATTCTTGTACCAGTGGAACGTCGGAGATCACTTGCACTTCATGAGATAGCCATTGAAGAACTACCCTCTTCCGTCGGGAATCTCGTCAAAACTGCAAGAGTTGTATATGGGATTGTGCGGACCTTAAAAACCTTCCTTGTAGCATCTATACACTGTAGCATCTTGTGCATATTTTTATTGATGGATGCTCACAACTTAGCAAGTTACTGGAACCTGTGTGGAGATCAAGTGATTATACCAATCTTTCTCTCCCATAAGCCCTTCGGAGCGTAATTTACTTGAATATGCAAAGATGCAGCTTATTAGAGCTTAGCTTTTTGCAAAATTTTCATTGCATGTCCTTGTTGACAATTTTATATCTATCGGAGAACATATGTTTAGCCCTTTCCACATGCATCAATCAATTTACTAAGTTGCAACGGCTTCCCTTGGCAGGTTGCATGCAACTTTGAGAGATTCTATCTCTCCCACCGAACATAACATCTTTACTTGCAAAAGATTGTGAATCGCTGGAAACATAAACATGTATGGACTTATCACACACGTTACGATATAATCTAGATGAATCACCTTGGCTTAGATGAATTGACTTCTTTCGATGTCATAAGTTGATTCAGAATCAATGCTCTAGCAATTGCAATATGCTGTCAATTGAGGTTTGTCCCTCTCCCTCTCCGCCCCCCTCTCTCTTGCTCTCTCTCGCACATGTTTGTGTCTCAAATGTAAAAGGCTCCGAGTGGTAGGGATTGCTTGGAGAGGCTCGGGCTAACATTTTTCATCCTAGAAGCAAGATCCCAAAATGGTTCGTCCATCAAAGCATGAGAGGACTTTTAAGGTTTCCTGTATCTTCAAAATCATACTGTGATATAGCCGGCTTGGCCTTTTATTCTATTGTCGATTCCGCTAATTTGAAGGAAGCAAGTATTTCACGCGAGATTCGGTTGTTTGTCGACAAACAAGAAACTTATGGTTGTGTAGATTGTTTTTTCTCACTGGAGTCTGACCACATATGGCTTTTATACGTTCCACGATGAATGATGTGGAGATTGGATGCCAAATTACTGAATCACTATAGTCAGTTTACAATACTGTTTCAAGCATCAAAGGGGACTTTGAGAAGATGTGGGGTGCATCTGTTGTATAAACAAGGTAAGCAACCAAATGACACAAAGATTTACAAAAGTGTCGATCCTCTTAATTCGAATATGAACCTTGCAAGTTTCCATGTCCGAAGCTGCAAAACGAGGAAAGATTTTCAGACGCCTAATACAATACAGTAATACACTATGATTCGAAATTAGTTTTCTTGTAGTTTAGCGTAGTAGTTACGGTTAATACCTTTTCGAGTGGCTCTTATTATAAAATTGCTGTAGGGTTTTACTTGACCTTCAAATTATGCAACGAGCTTCGATCTAAGACGATCTTTGATCTTTCCCTCAATAAGAAAGTGCAGGGATGTTCTAGTCTGGTCATTATTCCTAAATATTACTATCGACTCATGTCAAGATCAGGCTTAAGAAAAACCCAAAGAAAGGAGAAGTGCTTTCGTCAATGAATCAAATTTTCACATAGGCCAATCTTGTTGGCAACTTCTTTTGGAAAAGAAAGGATTTTCCGTTGTTCCTTTCCCAACATCTTCGTTATGAGAAAATATTATGTGGTTTGTAACTTGCACGTCACCAGCTCATCTAAGGCGCATGAGCTTAGTCAACACTATTTAAAGGGTGACATGTGTCCTCTGACATGCACATGGACAGGGACGAAAAATAAAAAATTAAATTCCGAAACTTTCTTTTCTATGGCAAGCAGGCAGATTGGTGAGGTGAAAGAGGACAATACAATAGATGCTAACATTTAAACTCCCGCTTAGAACTCTCACTCTTCTTTTCAATTTCCAAGGGCTTCTACCTTTTATCTCCCCCCCCCCCTTCCTTTCCCTTTCTCTCTCCTCTTTTCTTTCCAACTTCCAAGGGCTTCTTCACTTTGCTCTCTCTCCCCTTTTGCGTTTCTATTTTACCTTTAAATGTTAGTATTTATAGTTGTGTTCTTATTCATCTCACCAATTAATCAGTTGGTATTGGCCATATAAAAGAAAGCTTCGGATTTTAATTTTTTTATTTTCCATCCCTGTCCTTACCTATGTTAGAGGACATATGTCACCTTTTGAATGGAGCCGACTAAGCTCACTCACATTACATAGGCTAGTGACGCAGAACCACTGAATATTTTTTCTTTTGTAATGAATTCTTACATTTTTTTTAAAGGGGAAGAAAGGTCAATCCACTGCACCGATCTATGCTTCATGATCAACTTAGGACATGGATATCACAATAACCAAGCTCAAATTGACCATCTCAAAATTAAAACTTGATTTGGGCATTTCGTCAAACAGTTAGTGCATATTAAACTACCTCAAACAGCTTCCTTGAGCAATATTCATGGCCTTCAATCTTGACCCGTGTGTAGTCTTAAGTGAAACTAAAGTGTTCACATTATACTAATACATTCAAAGAACAATATTAGATAGAATTTAGAGCCTAAACCACAAAATAACACAATTGTAATTAGCCTCAAATGTGTGGATCTAACCTTTTTTTTTTTGCAAAGCTGGGTCTAACCTATTCAAGCCTTGACACTCGTCACATGCGCAAATTACGGGAAAATACACTTGATCCAAATGAAATTTGGTAACATGAAATTTCAAATATGATTAATACCTCAAAGAATGATCAAATGCACATCAAACCAGCCTTTCAAAGTAACCTTCCACATTGGCCAGCCATGAACCCATGTGGATCAGCTAAGCTTTTAATTCAAATTCTAAACAAGCGAAAACTTAAAGACCAAACTAGCTGATCAAGCATTATTTGCACTTACTTATAACATTCATCAAGCTCACGAAGATAGATAATGCATGCAAATGGGGATAGCAAGTCAAACGTATAGGGCTTTTGGAAGAGGCTTCGACATTCGGAAAAATTCCAGCCTTAGAAATTAGTTTTCTTGGCTGGCTTTCCTCTCGATTTTCCATGGTCAAACCATGGTCAACATTGAACAAAAACTCATCTAGGGTCCTTACCTTACTTCCTCATTTCTGTGTGAAGTATGTCTTGGCCAAGGAAGCCAAGAAATTATCCTCTCAAGGTGCTTGGAAGTTGCCCCTTCAAGCTGGAAAATGAGACCTACAAACGCGAAAACCAACAACGGAGGCTTTTGTTAGCCACCATGACCAGGTTTGAAGACCTGTTTTGTCAACTCCTTTGGCATTTACTCCAACTATATGTATTGGAGTTCACTTTAAAATTAAATTTTCGCCTCATATGTCCCTTATTTTCCTTAAAAATATTTGTTTTCCCTCGCTAGCGACCACCTAGAAAATTTCTGGGTTTCCACTCCTCCCGAAGAGTAACACGATTTTCAAGGGGCTTTCGAGTGCCTTCCTGACCTCCATTTTTTATGCATAACATATGGTTGGAAAGATATTTGAGTATAATTTCACTCTCTAGTTGAGAGTTTTGGCTAATTTTGATTGGAACTTTATGAAAATTTCATTTTTTATTCAAGGGTCCCTCTAAAATTTCTAGGTTTAAGTCCTTTTTGAGTTGCTCGGGGGTGCCTTTGAGGCATCATTGTGACCTCTCTCTCATCTCCAACCTTTTATGCCTCCAAATAGCTTGTTTTAGAGAGATTATTTATTGAATTAAGCAAATTTTTCTGGCCTTGCCCACATGACAAGCCTACTAAGCCCCGATAGTCAAATCTTCAAACTTCTGCAACTTTTGAGTGAACAACTTTGGCTACGATTTTTGCATACCTTCAGCAGCTTCTCCCTAGCCAATATTGTCCATTTGCACTCCTAATGAGAGCATTCCACCTCAGCTAGATATTAGGCTGATTGGATAACTGAGTGGGAAATGGTGGGGCCACAAATTTGCTTTCTTAATCGATTTGAATTGTGGCCAAATTACGGACCGGATCTATTTTAAGCATTTAATACATCAATTTAGCTAATTTTTTGACCAGTTGGCACATTCATGTATATTAATTTAAGTCTCTTACCATACTTTGCAAACTTTTTTATCCAATTTTGTAAGAAAGTCCCTCAAAATTGGCCATTTTGTTGCTTGAGAATGACGAACTTGATTCAATTTGGTCCGTTTGGCTTGATTAGATTAATTCAAGCTGGCCTAGGTTCAATTTCAAGCTTAAGTAGGGGTCAAAATGATAAAGATGATGATTTAAAGGCTTGGGCAAAATTTAAAATTTTGCGAATTGGTCCCTCAACTTTTGAAAATTACATCTTGGAACTAACTTGCTGGTTCAATTACAATCTAACCCTCAAGTCTTGGCTAATCACATGGGATCCTTGGCCCCAATTTTTTTTACATGTGTCGCGACCTCTTTTTTCCGGCGCCCACAATCGGGTACGGGCGCCTAAGAAGGCTAATGGCTCAGCTGAATTTATTAAGCCCGGACTCTCCCAAGTCCACCAATTCACGACTTAATGGTTCAAGTTTTTAACCTATAATTCAATTTTTAAAATGGAGTCGCCACTAATCGATTTGGGGTGGTTGATTAGAAACCCAAGTGAAGTATCGGGAGAAATACTCACTCCTGCGCAACCAGAGAAACTAGGATCGGGGACTTGATTACACTAGTTAATCACTAATGCCCTTTCGGTACCTAATCTTTGTTTAAACCTTGAGGTTTTTGGGATGTTCGAGGGATTTTCCATGCATTTTCGGGAGGAAAAACATTTTTTTTTTAGTCTTTTTCTAATTTTTTGGACATAAAATGGATTTTTTCGGATTTTTTGGTATTTTTTGGAAAATAAATTTTTTTTTATTATTTTTCAAAATATTTTTGGAAAATAAATTATTTTTTATTTTTCTCGATTTTTTAGAAAATAAAACATTTTCAACATTTTTTAAATATTTTTCGATTTTCTGGAAATTAAAACATTTTTGATTTTTTTTAAATAAATTATTTATTTATTATTTATTAGAATATTATTTTATATTAAAATAATAAAACAAAATCAACCTGGGTCGGATCCGCGAGTTGGGTCTGCCCCGAGCCAGCCCGAAACGCAGACGGGCCCACTACGCGGGCCCAACTCTTTTTTTTTTTTTTTTAAAGAAAACGACACTGTGGTCGGGCGTTTAGGGATGCCCGGCCCAGCCCAACAACCCGGCTCCATGACCCGACTCGGCGACTCGCCCCCCGGCGAAACCCTACCCGGATCCGACCTGGCTTTCAACCCAACCCGCAGCTGTCGCACAAAACCCTACCCACTTCGCGGCCCGGGTCCGATCCGATGACCCGAGGCTGTGACCCGAGAAATCGAGAACCCTAGGGTTCTCGATTCGCGGCGTTGGAGAGAGGAATGTTGAGGCACTGTGGCGGTGGCGACAGTGATGATGGCAGCGACAAAGGCGGCGACGATGATTAGACTACGGGGAGGGGTGATGGCGATGGCGATGGCGGCGGTGATGACGACGACCTTTGTTACCTGTGGCGAGGTGGCGAACGGTGGCAATGATAGGGCAGCGATGGCGACGATGCTAGATCGATTGAAGGCGGCAACGGCGGAGACGAGAAATTGCAACAAGGGCAAGGATAGACTGACTGCGACTACCGTGACGGACAATAATGGCAACGGTGGATCCTGGACAGTCAGATCTGGTCGGATCCGCGCCGGGTTACTCTCTCTCTCTCTCGGGCTCGCCCTTCGAGCTCCTCGAAGTCTCTTGGGGACCCCTCCGAGCTGGCCACGCCACGGCCGGCTTGCACTCGAGCTCCCCGAAGTCTCTTAGGGGACCTTAAGCTTCGGCTAGCCTCTCTCTCTCTCTCTCTCTCTCTGTTTTTGTGTGTCCCTCTGACGACGGAAATGGAGGCCTATTTATAGGCCGAGGGGGGGCCGGTTGATGGAGCTCGACCAACGGCTACCATGGCCCTCGCTGGCCGAACCGGCGTCCCATCCGACACCAGCTACCCCCTACTCCATGTCCCATCGCCGTCCGGTGCCAGCTGCTCCATGTGCGTCGCTGTTCATTTCGTTTGCTCCGGCGCATGTGCTACAATGGCGCAAGGAAGAAGAAGACCTGGCTGGGTCGGGCTGAGGCGGAAATGGGCCGAGGAGGCCCAGAGAAGGGGTTTTTTTTTCCGTTTTTCTTTTTTTTCTTTTTATTATCTATTTATCCGAAAAAGGAAAAATAAAATAAAATAAAAACCCTATTAATTAAAAAAGGGAAATTTAGGCTGCAACAGTTGCCCCTCTTTGAATGTGAGTTTGTAGAGGTTGCATTCAAAGACAAACTGAAGCCTAAATTTTATCCATGGATGCATATCAGATTGTATTTTATTTGGAACCTATTGTTCTATGTAGAAAAAGAGCAATATAACATTACATATACTAAGATAGATAAGAAGATACCTGTAGTTACTTACCGGGAGTGAGTGAGATAGGGTGTGAACCCCGAGTTTGGCAAGTATCAAGGCGTTATCTTACCTGGTGATATGAGGAGGTTGCTTTTCCAGGGCTTGAACCATTCTTCGGTCACCTATTAAAATAATCAATGATTTGTCTAGGACTCGAACCTTTCTTCGGTCGCCTATTGGAGTAATTAGTGGTTTGTCTCGGACCCGAACCATTCTTCGGTCGCTTGTTAAAACAATCAATGGTTTGTCTAGGACCCGAACCTTTCTTCAGTCGCCTTGACGGGATATTGCTCCTCCAGGACCCGAACCATTCTTCGGTCGCCTATTGGAGTAATCAGTGGTTTGTCTCGGACCTGAACCTTTCTTCGGTCGCCGTGATGGGAAATTGCTTCTCTAGGACCCGAACCATTCTTCGGTCGCCTGTTAAAACAATCAATGGTTTGTCTAGGACTCGAACCCCTCTTCGGTCGCCTTGCTGGGAGATGCACTGACCTTTCTCAGGGCATCTCATTTATGGGTGCCTGATTTGTATCGAGGACACCAGTTGGTACCCGACCTTTCTCGGGGCATTTGTTTTGTGGGGGTGTCTGACATTTGTCAAAGACAACAGCCGGTACCCAACTTTTCTCGGGAGGATGCGCCGACCTTCTCAGGGCATCGATTCTGGAAGATACCTGGACATTCACAAGCATATTAAAGAGTACCTAGATATTCACAAGTACCAACCTGAAGGGTATTTGGACCTTTGCATGAGTCGAAATGAGTATTTGGCTGACCATAAGCATTGAAGGAGTACTTGGATGATCACAAGTATGAATTCTTGGGGGATACTTGGTCATTCACAAGTATCGAAGGGGTACCTGATAATTGGAAATATTGAGAACATACCTTGGATATTTGTGAAGGTGTCCCACCTTCCGGCAATTGGGAAATATCGAGGGTGTACCTAGGATATTCGTGAAGGTCTCTCACCTCCTGGTAGTTGGAATATCGAGGATGTGCCTCGCATATTCATGAAGGTCTCTCTCCTCCTAGTAAATGGGAATATCAAGGGCGTGCCTCGCATATTCGTGAAAGTCTCTCACCTCCTGGTAATTGGGAATATTGAGGACGTACCTCCGATATTCATGAAGGTCTCTCACCTCCTAGTAGTGGGAATATTGAGGACGTGCCTCGCATATTCATGAAGGTCTCTCACTTCCTGGTAATTGGGAATATCGAGGGCGTGCCTTGCATATTCATGAAGGTCTCTCACCTCCTGGTAAATTGGAATATTGAGGGCGTACCTGAGATATTCGTGAAGGTCTCTTAACTCCTAGTAATTGGGAATATCGAGGGCATACTTGAGATATTCGTGAAGGTCTCTCACCTCTTGGCAATTGGGAATATTAAGGATGTGTCTCGCATATTCATGAAGGTCTCTCACCTCCTAGTAATTGGGAATATCGAGGGCGTACCTGGGATATTCGTGAAGGTCTCTCACCTCCTGGTAATTGGGAATATTGAGGACGTACCTTGGATATTCATGAAGGTCTCTCACCTCTTGGTAATTGGGAATATCGAGGACGTACCTGGGATATTCATGAAGGTCTCCCACCTCCGGGTAATTGGGAATATCGAGGGCGTACCTGAGATATTCGTGAAGGTCTCTCACCTCCTGGTAATGGGAATATCGGGGACGTGTGCCGCATATTCATGAAGGTTTCTCACCTCCTGGTAACATAAACTTGAATGTATCATGAGGCTTACCTGGATGGCTGCAGGCACTTAAAAGGGGTGGAACACCTGGATAGCCACAAGTGTACAAAGTACTGAAATACTTGGATGAACACAAGTATTTAATGATACAACTTGGGACCACTCAGTTGGTCCAAGTGTAAGAAAGCATACTTGGGTAGGCGCAGGCACACAAAGCAGTGGAATGCTTAAATAGCTGCTATTATTTGGGAACAACTTGGGCAAGCTGAGTGTCATGAAAAGGAAGTACCTGGACAACGGTGGGTACTTGACGATATGGGGGTACCTAGACAACAATGGGTATTCCAAGAGATACTTGGTTAGTCACAAATATTAATACTCTAGGGACAACTCGAACAAGTCGAGTGTCAGGAAAGGGGAGTATCCGAACGGTGGCTGATACTCAAAGACAATAGGGATACCTAGACAGCAGTAGGCATTCAACGATAAAGGGATACTTGGTCAGTCACAAGTATCAATACTCTGGGGACAACTCGAATAGGTCGAGTGTTAGGAAAAATGAGTATCCGGACGGTGGCCAGTACTCAAAGACAATGGGATGCTAAGACAACAGTAAGCACCTAAACTCAAGGGACGACTCGAATAGGTCGAGTGTCAAGAAGAGAGTACCTGGACAGTGATAGGTACTTTAAGACAAAGGGATACCTGGACAGTCACAAGTATCAATACTCTGAGGCAACTCAGACAGGTCGCGTGTCGTTAAGAGGGAGTGCCCGGCAAGTGGTGGGTACTCAAAGACAATGGGATACTGAGAAAATTGCAAGCACCCAAACTCAAGGGACGACTCGAATAGGTTGAGTGTCAAGAAGAAAGTACCTAGACAGTGATAGGTACTTTAAGACAAATGGGGACAGGGATATGCTTACCTGGCAATATCTCTGATCTCTGAGAGTATGTTTGCTATTTGCACAATATGCACACATGATTGTATATGCAGTAAATTCATGAGTTTAAATGAGATTTATGCATAAGAATTTTGTTAGTTTTGCATCATCTGAATTTCACTGGGGAAGATTTTGAAAGACAACATTCATTTAGAATGTAGATGTCTTGAGCATGTCAGGTGAGGGACTTTCGGTCTAAAAGGACTTTTCACTCACTCTCATGGAAAAGACTATCCTGACCATTGATACATGATTTATAAGGACCACACTATCTCACTGTCATCATGTCAACAGGGGTCCGAGTATTCTCGCAAATGGTACGACTTTACCAATGTGAGAGGTCTTTGTTGAAATTGTGATGAAGACTTGGTTAACGGCTCATCAAATGAGACCGTCGAGGTCAAGGCTCCTGAACGAAATGTTGCACGATCATCTCTGGGTTTACAAGTCAAGAACCCTATGAAAAGAGATAGAGTAATCTTGCTCGTACTTCTTCGAGCGATGCTTATAAACATATGAAATCCCATGTTAATTGAAGTGCCCCTAGTCTGAAGAGACTTTACAATGGGAATGTGATGTAGACTTGGCTCACATGTAAGAGGGTGAGAGTTGGTGACTGTCTCGGCATTTGTCACTAGTCTTTCTTGTCACATGGAGGTTCTGTGGACCATAACAACAACTTTTTCTTGGCTGTATTTTTGACTGGGGGGCATTGGCCTTGCTTTTACCAGGCACACTGCTTTTTCATGCCCTTATTTTTTATTCCAGTTCTTCAAATATGGGCATTGACCTTGTTTTTGCCAGGTATACTGCTTTTTTATACCCCTGCTTTTTTCATTCTTGTTGCTTGAGAGCTTATCTTGACAAGCTTAATTGAAGCACCGTTATTAGACTCTTAAGTCTTCATCTTCATCTAGTGCTCAGGCTATAATAACTTCTGCTTTGTCTTGATGTGAGGATAAAATTACAGACTCACTTGGGTTGTACAATGAATACAAGTGCGTAAAGAAAGAATGGCTCTTCATGACTCTAGGGCACTTAAATTAACGCGAGTGTTCATATGCAATAAAGACACTCGAAGATTGATGCAAGTGCAAGCAAGAAAATTTCTATCCCCTTTCTCACCTTGTGATGCTGACTTGTTTTCGACTTGCCCCAGTGTAGGGGTTGTTCTTGACAGGGGTTTGAGAGAAGCTTCACCAATGTATGGGGCTCAATGGGGTGAGCGATGGAATGCCTCTCACTATTTTGGTTATCGTATCATTCGCGAGAGAACTCTTTACCCTGCAGCCATGGAATCTTCTGCACTCATCTCACAAGTGTATAGATGGGGGACTGTGTGTAGGATATGGCTTGCTTGTCATCATTCTGACACGCCCCATCTAGCATGCTCAATTAATCTTGTATTCTTCACTTAGTTGTCTATTCTGATAATCCTTAGTGGAATCAGTGACTTAAACAGACAAAATCATCATGCATAATTCATATGGAAATGACATGCAACATTTTAAATATGATGGAGTTTGAACTCTTCAAAACAAGTGAATGGTTTTGACTCGAAAAAAGAGCATATTGACAACTTTAGGAGTTAACATAATGGTGTTTCCAAATATGTTAAATTTTGAACATCAAAAGAGTTAGTCGCAAATGGGTGTCAATAGTTGTCCCTATTGGTTAGGGATATAACACATGAAGGATTAGCCGGGGTTGGGGATCTGATAGGGCATCTCTGCTTTTGCCCATGTAGAAGAGAAGATGTACAAGTAGATCAATTAGTCTGGCCAAAATCAAATGTGAGTTGAGGCCTGAAGATTTTCTGTAATTTGCTTTGGCGATTACTCAAGACGCCATATCATTTAGGAGTTTGTCATGCCTCTCATTGATTATTATCCTTGTCAAGTGATCCTGCAACAAGACATGCTTCTCGTTGATTTGTTATCCTTGCTTTTGACAGTCAAGTGATCCTGCAACAAATAAGAGGGAACGTGTTAGTCATGAATTCTTTCAAGAGTCGAATAACTGGAATCGATACAACTTTACCCTTCATTGGCTTGCAGATGATTGGGTGAACCTGAAGTGAGAAGGGGGACACGAAGTCCTATGTCCCTTGTTTCGTTAGGTCAATTATTCTCTAAATTAGCTCCTGGATGACATGTCTTTTTACACGAAGCCAGGTAAATTTGATGTAGGTCATTTCCATGTACTAGCTTGGCCAATATTGATTTGCCTAACCATCAAATTTCGCTCTTGAATCCTAGTGCTTCCTGCCAATAGGGGGAATATGTCAAAAGTGAATTCAAAGAGGGGGGAGTATTGAAAACGATACCAAATTACTCTTCTCCAAAGTTTGTATTTGCTGACTCCTGATGATGTTTGAATGTCGATGACAGCCTTTTCGTCTTGGCATAGTTTGACATTTCTTTCGATTGGCCTTCCTCACTTGTGACCATCTATGCATGATTGCTGGTCATTGATTCATCTTCAACGCCTTCCTTTTGTGGAATTTCTCCTTCTGTCTTTAACTATTGCATCATTGGGCAAAAGTCATGTACCTCAAGCTTCTATGGAATCTGAGATGGACAATCAAAACTTCTAATTCTCTGATGGCAATTACTTCTTGCGAGAGCATGCGTCTGAATAGGAAGTCAGGTTTCTAGGTCCTCATTTTGAATACGGGCTAGAGACCGCTTCAACTGTTTGGATTTCTTCCCTGTTGACAGTAGCCAATTCAAAGAGAAAAGATCCCCTCCTTGTGCTTCTGGGCTTGTCAAAGTTGGAAGTCCCGTTGATGAAACCACAACATCTGGTTGCTCAGGCACATTGTGGGGAAAGGATATTGCTCTGGCCTGTGAAGGAGTTGAGCAGGAGCAAGGTGGAGTGTACAGAGCTCTTGGGAACGGCTTGATTCCAACCGTATGCCTGTACCTATTACGTCCTATTTTTCGTTTCCTCTAAATAGAAGAGAAAGGACATCATTTCTACATTATATTCAGAGAATAAGACTTACCCTCTTTTGGTGTAGGATGATTCTTTCTATTTGCCCATGTTTTCTTGGCATGGTGTCTTTGAATTTGGCGAGTTCACCTGATGCGCTTGCTTCAAATGCCCCCTGTCACACTAAGTCAAAGGGGACGGGAATGATCTTCTGAGACATGAAGTGAGTGAGTCAGAAAGATAAACATGATTAAATTTATCATCTTGTTTTAACAAAAGCTTTTGGGTGATGAAATAGTTTTTTATTTTTAAAATAAGTCTTTGGGGGTAGAAAAAGCATGAGGAAGCCCAGCCCTCAGTATTCTCCTTGGATGATATATTTTTTTCATGGTTGGATAGCATCACCGGGCTGGTTTGGGATACCGCCTCATGCTCTCAAAATATTTTCAACTTTATTTAATAGGTGGATTTACATTTTGGAAAAGTGTTTTCAAAAGTTAGTTCCTCAAGCGGAACTAATGTTGAAAATAAAAACAAGCCAGACTTAAGAAAGATATACAAGTTCCCACGTAGGGGAATACGAAAGGAAATTAAAAAGGGTCCTACTCGAGCGGGCCTGCGCCCATTTCCCCTTACGGTCCTTCATTGATGGTGTCCATGAAAAGGTCTCCAAACATGGTGGTCATGTCATCTGGCTCTTCTTTCTTTGTTGCTAAGGGTGGCACTTCATTGCCTGAATAATACCCGGCCTTCACCAGCCCTTGATGAATGTCAGCGGTACGTGCTTCGACATTTCTGCTCTGACTGTCTTCAGAACTGAATGCCGCATTTACTTTGTTGGTGTGATCAGGGAGTGAATTGGTCTGGAATGAGAAAGCTTTAGTGTCTAACAGGTTTTGGATTCGACTCTTGAGGGCGAAGCACTCATCAATCGAATGCCCCACTTCTTCCATGTGATAGTCACATATTTTTGACGGGTCATAATTGGAAAAACTTTCAGCGTTTGGTCGCTTTGGCTCAGTCAAGAGGAGGTTCTTGTTCCGGAGGATTGCTAAAACCTATGATGGAGATCCGGGAAGTGAAGTGAATTGTCTCCTGTTGTTGTAGTGCTGGTGCGGTTGACGGCTGGTGGTCTGTTGCTGTCTTGCACTTGTTTGAATTGTTGGAGAATGATTGTAGGTTGCATTGACATCTACTAAGGGTTCTTTATCTTTCTTCATGCTAAACCTGCCCGTGGGTGCAGGTTCAGTGAACCAACCATCCTTTAACCCTATCTCGATTTGTTGCCCTACTGGAATGAGTTGATTAAACGATTCGGCGATCGTGGTCACCATTCGATTGCGGTACTCGTAAGGAAGGGTTTTGATAAACATTTTTCTCAGTTCGAAATCGGTTGGTTCAGGAATGATTTAGGCGGCCAGATTCCTCCATCTAATAGTATATCCTTTGAACGATTCATGCTTTTTCTTTTCAGTACGCTCAAGATCCTCACGAGAAGGGGTAATATCCATTATGAACTTATACTACTTGAGGAACGCCTCACTCAATTCGCTCCATGTTTCGAGAACGTTCATGTTCTTCGTGATGTACCACCTTAAGGCATGGCCTATTAGACTTGATTGGAACAACTGGATCATTAATGGTGCATTATTAACGTATTGGGTCATTCGAACCAAGTACGTTTGCAAATGAGCCCTAGGGCAAGTCATGCCATCGTACTTCTCAAACTTAGGAATTTTGAATTTTTTCGGCATTTTGACATTGGAATAAATGGAGAGGTCCGTCAAAATAGGATCTTGGAGGCCTTGCAGTTGTTTCAGCCTCTCCTCAAGCTTTTTGAGGCGTTTGTCATGCTCAGTTTTAGACAAACTGTCTGGCTTCGCTTTCTCAATTGCTGTTTGGTGTGGATCATCCTCCAATTCGGGCATGTTATCGTTGGTATCTCCACTTTGATCACCCCTGGTAGATGATTGTGGCAACAATACCTCGACTGCGGCTGGGGCGGGAGTGAGTTTGCCTTGGATGGAGCCTATTTGCTTTGAAAGTTGTTGAAGCACATTGAAGACTTGCTTCATTTCACTTTCCATGATCTCAATACGGCTTGGTACATTTTCTTCGGCCATTCTTGCTTTTGCTTTCAAACGAGTCTGGATCAGCGAACATTGACGTTCCGTGATTACCTAGTCATGAATAAACAAGCGTGCGTGAATACAAGGCGTAAATGGGGAGTCAATCCATGATGACAACCTAACCTTACTCATTTCGTTTATTCATGAAAAGGTAGACGATTTCCTAAGCATGGATTGAAAAAGGGCATGTGAGATGTTAGCATGGGCTAAAAGGATATTTAATTTGAAAGGTGAAGAAAGCATGAATTGCAACAAATTTTGAAAAAGATTTCTATCCCTTTTTGAGGCAAATGAAAATTCTTGCGAAAAAGAACTTTTTAACATGCTTGAGAATAAAGACATTAACTGAAAGTAATTTCTTTTGCAATTTTTTTTTTTACTTTATGACAATTACTTCCAAATTTAATTGACCGTGGTATTAAATCCTAGACTAATCATGGACCACTCAATATATGCAGGAAGGTAAATAAATTGCAAAGTACACAAAAAACTGACATCACGCGAGAAAATTGATGACAATCACATAGACATGCGCATGATATGTGCGGCTCGATTTCTAACTGAGAAAGTTTGTTGAGATTAAAAGGATATTTGCCCGTCGCAGTCTCGCGTTAGCAGCATACCCCTTTAACCTCGGCTAAGAAATTCGGGGAAAAGAAAGGCAACCTCTACATCGCAGTCTCGCGTTCGAGGTCGTATCTTTCTTAACACCATCCTAGAAATCCTATGGCAGCCCAGGTCTGGCGGCCGGGTTGTGTGTGCCATGTGTAGTGTTTAAAACATTAAAGCAAGCACAATAGTTTATAATCACAAGACATTTTATTTTAACAAAATAAAAAAACTTTAAGCTATTACCTTGCACAAAAGAAAAAAAAAACCAAAGTTAGCAAAGCATTTAAACAAAGATAAAATGGCCTAAGTCCTCAAAAATATTCCCCAGCAGAGTTGCCAAACTGTCGTGACCTCTTTTTTCCTGCGCCCACAATTGGGTACGGGCGCCTAAGAAGGCTAATGGCTCGGCTGAATTTATTAAGCCCGGACTCTTTCAAGTCAACCAATTCACGACTTAATGGTTCAAGTTTTTAACCTGTAATTCAATTTTTAAAATGGAGTCGCCACTAATCGATTTTGGGTGGGTTGATTAGAAACCCAAGTGAAGTATCGAGAGAAATACTCACTCCTGCGCAACCAGAGAAATTAGGATCGGGGACTTGATTACACTAGTTAATCACTAATGCCCTTTCGGTACCTAATCTTTGTTTAAACCTTGAGGTTTTTTGGATGTTCGAGGGATTTTCCATACATTTTCGAGAGGAAAAAACATTTTTTGAGTCTTTTTCTAATTTTTTGGACATAAAAGGGATTTTTTTTCGGATTTTTTGGAAAATAAAATATTTTTTATTATTTTTCAAAATATTTTTGGAAAATAAATTATTTTTTATTTTTCTCGATTTTTTAGAAAATAAAACATTTTTCAACATTTTTTAAATATTTTTCGATTTTCTGGAAATTAAAACATTTTTGATTTTTTTGAAAATAAATTATTTATTTATTATTCATTAGAATATTATTTTATATTAAAATAATAAAACAACACCAACTTGGGTCGGATTCGCGGGTTGGGTCCGACCCGGGCCAACCCGAAACGCAGACAGGCCCGCTACGCGGGCCCGACTCTTTTTTTTTTTTTTTTAAGAAAACGTCACCGTGGCCAAGTGTTTAGGGACGCCTGGCCCGGCCCGACAACCCGGCTTCACGACCCGACTTGGCGACCCGCCCCCTCAGCGAAACCCTACCCGGATCCGACCCGGCTTTCGACCCAACCCGCAGCTGCCGCACGAAACCCTACCCACTTCGCGGCCCGGGTCTGATCCGATGACCCGAGGCTGTGACCCGAGAAATCGAGAACCCTAGGGTTCTCGATTTGCGGCGTCAGAGAGAGGAATGCTGAGGCGCTGCGGCGGTGGCGACAGCGACGATGGCAGTGACAAAGGCGACGACGACGATTGGACTACGAGGAGGGGTGATGGCGATGGTGATGGCGGCGGTGATGATGACGACCTCTATTACCTGTGGCGAGGTGGCGAACGGTGGCAATGATAGGGCAGCGACGGTGACGATGCTAGATCGATTGAAGGCGGCAACGGCGGAGACGAGCGATGGCAACAAGGGCAAGGATAGACTGACGGCGACTACCGCGGTGGACAACGACGGCAACGGTGGATCCTAGACAGTTAGATGTGGCTGGATCCACACCGGGTTACTCTCTCTCTCTCGGGCTTGCCCTTCGAGCTCCCCGAAGTCTCTTGAGGACCCCTCCGAGCTCGCCACGCCACAGCCGGCTTGCACTCGAGCTCCCCGAAGTCTCTCAGGGGACCCCAAGCTTCGGCTAGCCTCTCTCTCTCTCTCTCTCTCTCTCTCTCTCTCTCTCTTTTTGTGTGTCCCTCCGACGACGAAAAATGGAGGCCTATTTATAAGCCAAGGGGCGGCCAGTCGATGGAGCTCGACCAGCGGCTGCTGTGGCCCTCGCCGGCCGAATCGGCGTCCCTTCCGACGGCAGCTTCCCCCTACTCCATGTCCCATCGCCGTCTGGTGCCAGCTACTCCATGTGCGTTGCTGTTCATTTCGTTTACTCCGGCGTCGCGCCCTTTGGTGCGTGTGCTGCAATGGCGCGAGGAAGAAGAAGACCTGGCTAGGCCGGGCTGAGGCGGAAATGGGCTGAGGAGTCCCAGAGAAGGGCCTTTTTTTTATGTTTTTTCCATTTTTCTTGTTTTTTCTTTTTATTATCTATTTATCCGAAAAAGGAAAAATAAAATAAAATAAAAACCCTATTAATTAAAAAAGGGAAATTTAGGCGGCAACAACATGTTTAACCAAAATGTTAACTTGAAAATCAATTTTTGACTTTTCAGCAAAACGACATCTATGGACTCCTATGACTCTTTTCGGCCAAGAAAAGGGCTTTGTCGTGATTAAAATCCCCAAAGTCTTGGCTTTATATATATAAATACGTGGGACTCGTCAGTCAAAATTCAAGTATCAACACCGGCGGGCATCTAAGATGCCGAAGAGGGTGGAATTGAACTGAACTGTGCATTGAACAAGTGGGAAGCATCTAGGAGACTCATTTTGACGTAACTGAAAGCTTAGCTTCGGTACTTCAAAGTTAAGCGTGCTCAAGTGGGAGCCCTCATAAGGTGGCAGTGACTCTCGTTGTATGAAAGCAATACTCTAACCGTTGAGTCAAGTAGGTCAAGTTGAGTCAAGTTAGAGAAAATAGACCCCTATAAGAAAAAGCCACACAACTAGAGTTCCCCAACCAATACACGGGAGAGAAAGTGTTCTCCTATGAGAGAGAAAGTGTTCTCCTACGAAGGTGCTTACCTATATGCCAAATGGTAAAAACATGAGGCTCTCAGATTTCTTATGTGAAATTGTTGACATGTTGACCCACCCCCACTCCTTCATATGTTTTTTTTTTTTTTTGACAAGCTTCATATGTTTATTTTGGTTTGTGACGTTTCTACTTAAATTTTTGTTTTACAAATCTTGTGCTTTTTCAAGGTGTCATTTTTCATAAATTCAAGAGGCCTCATTTTTCAATTTATTGTATCCTCTAGATACATGTTGTTCCGGTTATTTGACATGGGGACTTGTAGGGCGCGTTTGGTAACGATTCTATTCTAGCGAGTAGATTCTGATCAAAAATGATTATTTTTTATTTTGTTCCCGAGAACAGATTCTAAGCATTTTAAGCCGTTTGGTAACTGTCCAAAATTTATGATTCTAGAATAGAATTGTGTTTGGTACTGTGCTCATTGATTATGTTCCAAATTAATTTCTTTTAATTTTTAAATAATTTTTATACTTTTTATACTTTTTTCCTTTGTTTCCTTTTTTCTCCTATTCTTCTTCTTCTTTAGGCCGGCGATCTCACTAAAGCGTCGTTGGCCCTCAGTGAGGTCGGCCCTCGTCGCCTGAGCCTCGACAGCAGTTGGGCGAGCTCGCCCAGCCCTTGCCTAGCCCCGTTGAGGCTCGGCCTTGCCCAGCCCCGACGAGCCTCACTAGTGGTGAGGCCGACCTCGCCATGGCTAGGCGAGGCCTGCTTGGCCACCGGTGGGGCTGGGCTTGCCTCCGGCGACCTCGCCGAACCTTGCCCTGGCCTGGCAAGCTCACGGGCACCCAGCGGACGGCGGCAGTGGACGACGGTGTACGGTGGCGACAGGTAGTGGTGGATAGTGGCGAACAGCAACAAAGGAGGGGAGAGAAGGCTTCCACTTTTTTTATTCTTTTTTTTGTTCCCGAAACAAGAATCAAATTTTTATTTATTCTTAATTCTACTCCAAATATGTTCCTGGGAACAAAAATATTACCAAACACGATTCCGTTCCCAAACTGATCTCAGAAACAAAAAATCAGAATTATGCATTGTTTGAATGGTTACCAAACAATGCCATAGTGTGGTCCCACCACTATCATGTAAATGGACGGGAACCTCATTTTTATGAAAGATGTCTTGATTCACGGTAAGAAGGTGCTCACCTCCGCCTTCAAAACCCCATCGGCGGCTTTTTCCTCCGGGAGCCTTGCCGTTGTGACCTTCGCACTCGCGAAGGCCGAGCAAGAAGGATAGTTGCAAGCACGAAGGTTGGTCCTTGAATGGGCCATGCCCTAAACTGCCGGTGCTGCATCACTCCGTCTTGTGGATTCTCTCCTTGATTTGCCTGCAAAAACTCCTGCTAACAAAGGTTCGCTCGTAACCAGTCAATTAATTCGCACATGTAAAATTATTCGATGGTTGAATAACAGGTAATTCTGAACTCATATTATTTATAGTATATTTGCTTTCTCAAGAAATTGATGAGATGTTATTTTTCTAGTAAAATCACTACATTAAATACTTTTCGTTCTTCACTTACAGCATGAAACTGCAAATCTACCAATGTAACTAATGATTTGAAAAAAGGATTCTGAATTTATGGTAACGAATGGTTTTTGCAAGTGAACTTAAAACATATCATAAATATGTGGTATACGAAGAAAAATTTAGGGGGAGGAAGGCTAAGCATAGAATAAACTAAAAAATGAGAAATAACTCGATGAACTTTTGTGTGTAATTATGAGGGGTATACAATCAACTTATTTGATCAAGAAAAAACATATGAAAGACTTAAAGTTAGATGTGCTTGCTCAACTTTTATCAAATTTAAGATTGAGAATAGCGTTGTCACAGAGTATGTTCCCGAACATAATCATGAATTTATACCAGAACATCAAAGTATTTAGGTAGAATTCTCTTGTCTTCTATGCTGTCTGGGAAGCTTGATTGTGGAATGGTAATGATGAAGGTCGATTTTTGGAGCTTCATTCGGAACTTAATTCGTCGCTTTTTATGCTTGTTAGGGCTTTCTTTTTCCCCTTATGCACATTAACGTGTCACCTTCATAATGCAAACGACTTCATCGTTTTGCTGAGCAGTTGCAGCTACTCCTTATGATTTGAAGGCGTGGGAGTTACCGAAGGGAAGACCTACAACATAGATCTCATGTTGACTGAAGAGGATTTGCCGTCAATATCTTGATATGCTCTTCTTAGTCTAATTATGGAGCATAACGTATGCAAAATATTCCAGTCATAACTACGTCTTACCTATCTACGCATGCTTTACTGGTGTCATGGTCCAACAATGACTTATTTATCATCCATGGGGATTTTGCAGTGATGTCTACAAAGGATGCACGGTGCACAAGTGCATGTTGGGAGGTGCTGCTGACTATCTTGTTAAGACTGTTAGGAGAAACGAATTGAAGAACTTGTGGTAACATGTGTGGAGAAGACACCCCATTATTAATCACTTTTTGTGCTTGTTTGTATAAGTTTATCACTACAACTAGAAGGAAAATTCATATTCCTTCATTAAGGCTTTAGACTTGGTGAACTTGAAATAGGCGATAAGTTTTTTGTCCAATTAATTGTAGTATATAATTCACTGTTAGTGTCCGAATCTGCTTTTGTTGAACAGGTGTACTCTATTTTTGCGTTAACACAAAATACTTTGTCTGGGATGTTTGCTCGCAAGTTTGGTAGTTGAAATGACAATTGATAAATAAGTTACTGATTGGGTGTTAATATTTATCCCTAGTAGTTTGGCGCCTACGTTGTAAATGCCTTGTCATGTGTTCAACTAGTCCCACTTTGAGTTTGTAAAATCAGTCGTAAAACCCATAGCAAGTAACCAAAATCATCTTAGATTACGATTGTTTCACAAAAGACTAAATGATATAATAAAATGCTTTCCTTACAAAATATTTTCCAGGAATACTGTTAATTTTCTTTTGTTTTGTGATGTATGATCGAAAATATTTTATGTCGTTTGGATATTATTAGAAAATGACTTCAATTTCATGACTTTATTTTATGCCAAAAAAAAAAGTTTGAATTCTTTAAATTTAAAAACAAAATCAAAATTTTGATTATTCTATTTCTCTTGTCACGCCCCGAACCTCGAGCGCGTCAACATCCCACCATGGTCATTCAAATGCGACATTCCCAGGCAGTGTCGCCGACCCCATTCATTTATTATTGCGCAAGCGGAACGTACTATAAAACCCCTGACAATAAAATACGGGATAGAATAGCAGGAAACAATTTCACAACCAATCACTTACACAAACCAACAGAGTTACAGACAAAGGCCTACAGCCAAGAGTCTACAAAAGACCGACTCTTAAAATGAATTGCCCTACGACCTACAAGTCGGACACGTTCTCCAATCTTATGACCTCACCTCTGCCTCTCCTCACGGCCAACCAAAGCTATCTGGCCGCTCCGTCCACCAGGGACCTGAAATGGTTATTCAATAACCACTGAGACAACGTCTCAGCAAGTTCAACCCCCTAAACCCTTATTAGAAAGAAAATACGCCCTAGAGTGGTCTAGCCACACAGCACAGAAGACTTACCTCGCCTTCTTGCCTTCCTGCAGGTTAGTACAATTCATATCACTCAAGCACCAGTAATGATAAGAATGTAAGCCATCGGAACACAATCAATTTCACTTAATTTCACAATCACGGCAAGCATTCCATGTCATCATTATCCACTGCCACACAAGAGTACAGCCTATTCGCCGGTCGGCTATCTACTAATATTACAGCATTTCTAGAAGAATAAAGGTCGAGTCGGTCTCGCCACTACTGCGACCATGCCACGTCGTTCTATCGACAGCATTTCTAGAAGAATAAAGGTCCAGTCGGTCTCGCCACTACTGCGACCATGCCACGTCGTTCTATCGACAGCATTTCTAGAAGAATAAAGGTCCAGTCGGTCTCGCCACTACTGCGACCATGCCACGTCGTTCTATCGACAGCATTTCTAGAAGAATAATGGTCCAGTCGGTCTCGCCACTACTGCGACCATGCCACGTCGTTCTATCGACAGCATTTCTAGAAGAATAAAGGTCCAGTCGGTCTCGCCACTACTGCGACCATGCCACGTCGTTCTATCGACAGCATTTCTAGAAGAATAAAGGTCCAGTCGATCTCGCCACTACTGCGACCATGCCACGTCGTTCTATCGACAGCATTTCTAGAAGAATAAAGGTCCAGTCGGTCTCGCCACTACTGCGACCATGCCACGTCGTTCTATCGACAGCATTTCTAGAAGAATAATGGTCCAGTCGGTCTCGCCACTACTGCGACCATGCCACGTCGTTCTCTTGACGGCATTTCTAGAATAATAATGGTCCAGTCGGTCTCGCCACTACTGCGACCAAGCCACGTCGTTCTCTTGACGGCATTTCTAGAAGAATAAGGATCCAGTCGGCCTAGCCACTACTGCGACCCGAGCCTTTCAACTAGCACACGACAATTCGATACCGATCCTTGGATACTTTACATGTCACTCACGTACTCCAATTTCAGTATTAATCCTTCCAAATTCGATTTCGGTGTCAAACCCGACACGTGGGAATTTCTGAATAACATTTCTAGTTTTCACAATCAACATTCAATTTGCAATATTTACTCATCAAATTGAAATTCTAAACACACAGCAGCGATCGGCACGAAATTCTGAGCAAGTAGGATCAAAAATAAATTTTCGAGTTTTTTTTTTTTTTTATAATAATAATATTTTAATAATTTCGGAATATAATATAATATTATAAATTCCAGAATTTCGAAACAATTAAATAATTCAAAAATAAAACCCTATTATGTCCCATCAAAGCTTAACATTAAATAAACTCTCTTAGCCTTTAATTAAACATACTTTAGATTAAACAAACATCTTAATCTAAATCACAATTAAATAAACTAAATTAACCACCTAAGATTACTTAACTTAGACTAAGCACACTTAGGGCATCATTAACCGTCTAATCAAGGTTTAGTGAGTTAAACTCACCGGATTAGCGAGCCGAGCGAACCAAAACGACGGGATGCCGAGGAGAACAACTTTCCTCAAAGCGGGCCGAGCATCCGGGCTCGGGAAGACGGCCAAAACGGGCCAAATAGGTGCTGTCATACCCATTTTTGCAGCCACTGATTTGGGGCTGGAGGAGGCGGATCCAGCGCCGGAATGGGCGGAGGAACGGCGGAGAAGCTGCGACTGCAGCTTGGCGGGCGAGGCGGCGGCTCCGGCGGGACTCACGGTGGCCGGAGGTGACTGAATCGCGGCCTGAGCTGGCCGAACAGCCCCCGGGACGCACGAGCAGAGGCCACGGAGACGGCTGGGCGTCGGCCAAGCGCGGGCGAGCGCGGGCGGACGGGCGGCGACGGCGAGCTCCGGCGAACGGGCGACGAGCGACGGCCATGGCTGTAGCTTCTTCGACAAGCTCAAATCTGATGGGTCTTCGAGCAAGAACCCGAGATGGAGGAGAGAGGGCGACGGTGAGCGGACGCGCGGCTGCTCGCGCGAACGGCGGCGACGAGCGGCGGAGGAGGCGTGCGACGGCGGTGAACGACGGAGGCGTGCGGCTTCTCCAACTTGCTGGTTGCTGGGTTTTCCAAGAAGAAGGAGATGAAGAAGATGGAGCTGGAGGAGTCGCACGGTAGAGAGGAAGAAGAGAGAGAGGAGAGAGAAGGAGGAGGGGGCCCTTTTTCTTTTCTTTTTCTCTTTCTTTTATTCAACAAAAATGGCCCACCATGACCTAGGATGACATCACACTCCACTATCTCCCACAACCTCTTCCAATGGGTTCACTTGCAATTTCCGCCGGGGTCCAATTCTTTGAACAACAACTTTTTCAATTTCACTCGATTCTCTTCCAATTGAATCCAATTAAAATCCACAAAAGTTATCCCATGATCCTAATAAGATGTGTGACATGACCGGGCTTCCAATTTCTAAATTCAATCCCAATTTTTACGGTTGAGTTCAATCTAGTGCGATTTCAGCACGCCTAACCTACCGGGTAGCTTTCAGGGAAATTTTCTTGCATCCGACCTAAGGGTGATCAGTCCCCAAGTTTGACGCGTTAAAATCCCTTAATTACTTCGTCCAATAGGCTAGTCCTCTCATGAGTGGCCAACTCAGAGAGACGAACTATATGCACAGATGAAATGCCCGACTCAATTAGCTGAAAATAGAATTAGAAAAATCGGGATGTCACATCTCTCTTTTCTACTTTTATTTTCTTTTTAAAAAATGAAATTTTAAATTATTTTTTATTTTCTCTTTTCTCTTTTCTTTGTCTTTTTTCTTTTCTTTCATTTTCTTTTTCTCCCTTCCTCTGTGACTATCGGTCGACGATGATCATAGCTTTGCCTTGTTAGGACCGGGTGAGATGCTAGCTCACAAATGTCAGTGAAGCCCGAGCTTGCCAAGATCGGGTGAGCCGCAAGCTTGCCGGCCTCAACGAAGCTTGGGTGGTGAGCTCAGGCTTGCTTGGATCGGCCGAGCTACAAGCTTGCCGACCTTGGTTGAGCTTGAGCTCACCTGGATCTGGTGAAACTGAGCTTGCCGTTCAATGTCTTGGCTAGTTGCTGCTGGTAGAGGAAGAAGGGAAGAAGGAGGAAGGAAAAAGAAAGAAAATAAAAAAAGAAAAAAAGAAAAGCAAAAAGTAAGAAAAAAGAAAAGAAATTAAATAATAAAAAATCAAAATTTATAAACATAATTAAAGATTCATTTTTTTTAAAATTATTTTATGGGAATAAATTTTTCACTAACCAAGGATCCTAAGACTAAGGAAGCATTTTGAAAAGCTTTTTCCGGTTTTTACTAAAGGGAAATTCGTTTTTCTAAAGTAGGAAAATATTTTCCGTTGACTCATTTTTTTAAACAAATTAAACGCTGAAAAATGAGGAAAACGTTTTCCCATAAAATGTTTTCCACAAAATAAATGCACCCTTAGATTGGATTTAATGAAGTCATCCAAATACGTAATGATCACATAAAAAATATCCAAGGACGCTATTGCAACTGACTCAATTTGTAGACTTTCTTGCGTGTAACGAAGAGAACAATTTACTACCACTCCAAATTGCAAAAGGACTTGTCCAAAAAAAAAAAATTGCAAAAGGACAAAAACAAGACCCATTAGATATGTACTTAGCTAGAAGCGCTATTCAACATTTAACTTGGTTGTTCCCGTGCAGCATAATGTCCATTTTAACAAATTTATTCAAAATTTTGTTCATTACACAAAAAACTCCAAATTTATACTCGGGTAACACATTTACACTTTATTAAAGTTCTATTAAAAATCACTGTTAAAAATCTAACATGAATTTGATGTGACATCAATCATTTCTTTTCAAGGAGGTGGCACTAACGTAGCATTGTCAGAAAAAAGATTAACAAAAAGTAAATTCGCAGTTAATGTTCATAGTGAAGTTATTGTTCATTGTCTTTGAAGTTACTATTCATCGTCTTCAAGCTCACGATTGCTTGGCCAAAATTCCTTTGGTGCTCGTTCGGCAATGCCCACTGTTGCCCAAACCTTTGGTGGCCTTGGTCAGCCCTTGTTTGACCACCTGTGAGGTGAACATCGCTTGCTCTCAACTCTCAAATTTCATATCTACGCAAGCGTATTCGGAGGGGCGAGACAGAGAGGAGTGATTGTCCTTTATGATGATCTAGCCGCGGCAAGCTTTGAAGCTAGATCTGACCATAGCAGTAGCTTCAGCCTAAGAGTCTACAATCTATATGGAGGCTTGAGAGTTGAGAGTCTCGAGGAATTAGAGGCAAATGGCATGAAAATATGGGTGTCGAAGAAAGTCACTAGGCTTAACCCATGCTTGGATCATTGCTCGAGCTGATAACGAATCGGTGTTGCCGATGTTATTATTTGAAATTTTCCTTGTCTTTTCAATTTTTCATGTGGTGCTCGTGTGGCGCCACAGCAGCTCTAAAAAGAAAAAGTGTAAATACGAGTACAAATTAGGTTTCGTGATGGCTTCCAAATGCATAAAACAAAGATAAAGAAGAAAAGGAAACACCCTTTGATTGTCATGTCACACGAAAGCAAGATGTTGAGATGGCAACTAAAGTAAACGATGCTTGGCCCACGGGTCGATAACAAACATCCAATCATGACTAAGTAATAAGGCCTGTATCGTTGCCCAGTCCGTACCTCCCCAGATGTGGGGAAAAAGAACAGATTCTCGACTGGTCCTTTCCCCGTGTCTCTTGTTTTATATTCTCAGTTTTTCCGGAGACCCTTTGATGTTTTTGTCTTTCTATTTTTTGTGCGAATGCTATAAGGGATAATTAGTTCCCGATCAGTCCAATTTCCACTTAAGAATCGGACCAATGGAATCAATTCCCAATTCTCTTCAATTGAGAATCAAATCATTTGATTTTGAAATTGAATTGATTGGTCCAAATTCTAAGTGATCCAATAAATTTGGTTGCCTATTTTTTTTTTCTCTTTTTGATTCGTCATGCATGACATCTTTGATAGATGCCTCATCCACAACGCTAAGACTCCCATTGTTAAGAGGGTCAAAGAACGATACTCTCTCTCTCTCTCTCTCTCTCTCTCTTTCTCCATATTAGGCCTTTTTTTATTTTTTTATTTTTATTGAATACAGATTTTAAGAAAGCAAAAAGATTTGACTTGGTCACTTATTCTAATTTTATGGAATTGGTTCAGTATCAAGGGAACTGCCTAAATCGGCCAATTCGGTTCCGTTCGAGCGATTCTCAATCTGAATGGTTCCTTTTGCTCACCCTTATTTGCCATTGGTAGAGCTCTTCACTCATTTAGTGGCTATTCCCTCATTATTTTCTTTTAGAATTTTATTAGCATATAAGTTATTTGTTATAAGTCACAAATTCTTATAGGAGTGGATCTCATAATAATTTATAATGACTTATTATTTGATTTTTTGTGACCCAAAACGTATTGGATTAAAAAAATTATGAATCAATCATTTCTCTTTCTTTTATTAGTGAGGAAGACACTCTCAAAAATAAAAATTAAAAACCAAAAAAATTACTTCTGAAAAAAGAATTTAAATCATAGGTAGCACAAGACTATATATATGATGTTAATTAAAATTGATGGATTAGCGATGAGGATTACTTGCACAAATGAATTATATCGAGAAGAAACTTGAACTTGATACTATATTAGAAAATTCAATCTAAAAATTTAAAGTTATATATGATTAGAGACTAGATGAATGTAAATAGCATTGTTATAATCCAAGAAAAGGATTTATTAGGAACAAGATATGCTATATCTTATGATGACACAATTGTCATGTGATTTTTTGTATTCGCTTATACAAGACAACCTGTTCATTGAAAAAAATGGTTTTGATTATCTTTTTTGTCCAAACGATATTAGACAGCAATTCATGTGATCAACGACCCTAACATGACTCTTTTAATATTAAGAAACTTCAAAAAATAGAATTAATAATCATCCAACAACCTTGATCTTTTAATATTAAAAAACGTAAAGATGGAATTAATAAATCTTAAAATATCTACGCTAAAATGGTGATAGAAAAGCCTCCCCGAGACGCAAAAGACAAAAACGTGGCGGCCCTCGGCTCGCAGGAGCACATACGATAAATCTATTGGGGCGGGGGGCCCACATCCCTTGGAATAATACATGGCAGTGACTACACCGAAAAAATATTGGGTGGGTTTTACCCTCCACGTAGGCGAAATGTATCACCATACACAATTCGACACGTGGCAATTTTCGGCCCACCTGTCCAAGCCTTGCAGAGCACGCAGATGGGCACTGGCGAAATTCCTTCTCCGTTCGTAAGAGGACGCTGGTTTCTTCCCTATACAAAATCGGGAGCAGAAGAGAGAGAAAGAGGGACGAGAGAGAAAGAGGGAGGAAGAGGACAATTGACATCCTTTCTCTGACAGCTGGTTTTTGTGGGCAGAAACGGAGGGGAGGAGAGAGGGTAAACGGGAGAGAGACGGAGTTAATGGGGGAGAGTGGGCACTGACAGGTGGGCCGAAAATTGCCACGTGTCGAATTGTGTATGGTGATACATTTCGCTTACGTGGAGGGTAAAACCCACTCAATATTTTCTCGGACTGCACCACCGTCACTCTTCCAGGGTAATGGTGCAGTCAGCTTATCAATTTGCTTTTCTCACGAGTATATAAGTCCACATGCCATCGCCCTTGCCCGTCGCCCGCTTGACTTGAACTCTACTTTTCAAGTCAAGCTCTCTCTTACTGTCTCTCGAAACCCTACCACGTGTGTTCATTCGCTTGAAATTTGCTCATATTATCTCCACCTTCTGAACCAGAACTCGAGCTCCTGCCCCCCCAAAAAGGGAAAAAAACCATGAACTCGAGCTCAAATTGATGACGGCGTTTCACGGCGGCTCTTGTGGTTGTTCCCCCGGCCGTGCCAATGGATCTTGCCCATGGTTTTCCGAAACCTTCTTTCGAGATTCAAGTCTTGAGCTAGAAAAGGCAAAACCTTTCGCAAGATCACGGGAAGAAATCGCATCCTTCGCTGTTCTTGATGGTGGCAACCATGGCAAGATAGGGTCCCGGTCGCCCTTGTACTCGGACCTAAGCCGAACCGATTCTCAGTCACAATCAAAGGCCCGTGAAGGCGAGATAGGATGCTGTGGGTTGCTTTCCCATTCGGGTCCATTGCCACAAGTAGCCATTGGCGATGGCAAAATTGAAGCTGGACCGCCCTTGCATTCATGCCTGACCCGGCCCGAACTCTGTTCGGCTCTGGCCATGCAGGCGGTGAAGATCAAGGAGGAATTGGAAGAGGAGGAGGTGGCGACCACTGCCGATCCCAGGGATGCGGCCATTTTATCGCCGTCATGCTCATGGCTGGCAGCAGCATACGATGTGGCAAAGCCGATGGAGGATCTGGGGGTGGTGGGGCCAACGCCGTTCCTGAGGAAGACTTACGAGATGGTGTCGGACCCGGGTACAGATCCAGTGGTGTCGTGGGGCTTGAGCCAGGATAGCTTCGTGGTGTGGGATCAGCAGCAGTTCTCGAAGGAGGTCCTGCCTGGATACTTCAAGCACTCCAACTTCTCCAGCTTCATCAGGCAGCTGAACACTTATGTCGGTACTTCTTCATGTTTTGATATGAGCAAACCTATGTTATTTGTTACGGTCGTTATCTTTTGTATGGATCTGTATAAAGTATGTCTGTGTATGAGCGTTTTGGTTTAACTCTTCGGTTCTTTTTTGAGGTCGTCGAGAGCGTGGTCCTCTTAAAACGTTTGTTCAGGCGTCCAGACTTAAGTTAACCCACTTTGACTTTGTCCGTTACTATTTGTGCTGTACCCTAGTTTAGGGGACGAGGAACCAAGAAACCTGAAATGGTGGGCGAGATACACATATTCTCTAAGAAATTTCGCGAATCATGTGGCGCATGTTCACAAAAATATGCATCGAGTGGCCAGTGGACAATGGCCCCTATTAGGCCCTCAGTAGTCATCATATTCAAGTGATGATGCTTTAGACGGTAGTTTGCAGAAACTACCATGTCAACCATGACGTCAGATCACCCATTAGAGATTATCTTCGTACTGGATTTGGAGATGCACTACAGCAATTCCCTTATAGTGGTTAGTACTTTGCATTTTACAGCTTTATTCTTCATTATGTACTTTCTAGCTGAAGACAAGTTTCCTTTGGCCATTGCTTTGTTTCTATCCGGTGTTTTGTAGTACCTTTCTTCTTTTTGGGCAAGACCAGAAGCATAATTCTGCACTGTTGTATTCATATTATATCTAGTAGTAGCTGGATTGATTTTGAGTTGTTCGCCTTTACTATTAAAATTCTCCACACTCTTTGCACTGGTATTTGGATATTTGTAAGCGATCTCTTCTTGACGTGCATTATAATCCGTGTACTTTCTATATTGGCCTAGTAATACCCCTTGTGCACATCTTCCACTGAAACTTTCTTGGCCTTCATTCTGCTTATTTTCTACTCTTTAGCCTTTGGTTCATTATGAACTCCTAGACATAGCTTCTTCCTATCTTCTATTCTTCATGCATCATAATTAAAAATGTGTCGCAGGGTTTTAGGAAGATCAATCCAGATCGATGGGAGTTTGTAAACCAAGGTTTTCAGAAAGGGAAGAAGCATTTGCTGAAGAACATAAAGAGGAGACACAACTTAAACAAGCATAGAAAAAAATCTAGTAGTACTGTCACCTCTGATTACCAGAAAGCTGAAAAGGAAGCGAAACTCAAAACGCTTAAGAAGGAGCAGGAAGCGTTGAAGACCAAGATCCTTAAGCTAAGAGAAGAGCAGGACAACTTGCAGCATGAGATCGAGCAGGTTGCTGAGCGGGTTCGCCATGCTGACTGCAGGAACCAGCTCCTATTCCTCTTCTTCATAAAAGCAGCCAAAAGCCCCAACTTTCTCCTGAATTTAACCCTGAAGAAGAAGCAGAAGAGAGATTTAGAGACCTGTGAATCGAGCAAGAAGAGAGAATTGCTTGGTCCCGATGCCGAAGCCACCAAATGCTTGCTAGAAGCAATGGATCACATGATTCAAAGCCCAAAAGTTGATTGCCTGAAAATCAGTGACGATTTGGCACAGATGGAGCGTCGGCCAAATAGTGTTGTGCCGGAGCAATTTAGCACCTTTCAGATGCACAATCCGTGGCCTTCGATGGATGGTGAAGATTTCAGGGTTGCGCAGGGCCAGACGCCCAATCAGATGACCGGAGCTAGCTCATCTGATTTGTCTTCGGTATTCCAGGGGATTTCCGAGAAGCTCCTCAAGGAAGACGTGGTTATTGGCGCCGATGCGGACAACATAGAAGTAGAAGACCACCTGACGTTGAATGACACGGGAATCTATCTTGAACTGGAGAGTCTGATTGATAGAATGGGTACACAAGTGAACTGATGGAGCAAGCAGGAGGACTGATGCCCTAAATTTTCATGGACTCCCGCGCTGCCCTTTCTGTTACTTTCTTGTCCTTTTGGGTTTCGTTTTGTTATTAAGCTGGACATTAGAGTCCTTGTTGCTGCTGTTTTATTGTGACCCAGATCACATGACACAGCTCTTGCATAATTGAAGAGAGATACTGAAGTGAAGCGACTTTTTGCTTGACGGCATGAAGGTACATGCTGGAAACAGGAAGGAAGAGAGAATCCAACTCATAAACTAGGTTTTGATGGGTCAATGGAATCTGCTTGTACATATGTTGTAGTTTCTATTTTTTTCACCATTGTATCGAAGTCCTTTCAGTGTTCTTTTCTCAAGTTAGCACAAACTCTGTGTGTGTGTGTGTGTGTGGTCACCAGTTATGTATAAGTAGAAGCGTTAATTGTGCGAAAGTTCATTTTCAGTCTTAATGAGAAGAACTTTCCGAATGGCTTTACATTACCAAATTTTAACCAGAACTTACAAGATATGTTCCACGTTTCTTTTCTTTTCTTTTTGTTTAAATCGCAGGTGCTTCTTGTGAATCTAATATGTGTTTATTGCAAGCTTCAATACGCCAAGAAGGGAGAGTTTGATTGATGCCGTAATTGGTCCTTTTTCCATGAGAACACTACCTAGTCACATGGGTAATCATTCAGACTGCTCGAAACTAAAGGAGATCAAATGAAAGGGTTTTTTTTTTTTTTTTTATAGAGCATCGAAGTTTTAATTCCCCAAAAGAGTTGCCAAACTTTTCGAGAAATTTTCAAACAGCCTTTATGAAGGGAAGTCGTTCTTTTTAAAAGTTTTCAAAGTGAACCTTGTCCCAAATTAATCTTTAAAATGAACGACTAAGTTTCAAATCACTCCTGGTCTACAAACCAACTATCATCGCTCATTAAGCATGTGGACCTCACGTGGCACTTTCTAGGGAGACTGATGATACAACCGAAGGGGGTGGATAAGCTGATTTTCAAAAAAAAAAAAAATTTCCCTTTCTTCTTTTTTATGGAATTACTTAAACTAGATTTGATAGATGCAAAAACAATGGATAATATAAGATGCAAGATATTTCTATAAGATAAATGGTGAAATAAGTAAAGAGATAAAACACAATGCTCGTAGATTTTATGGTGGTTTGATTTATAACAAGTTTGAGTCTTTATTCACCACGAATAGGCTGGAATCTATTAATATTCTAGTTAGTAGTTACACCAAAGCACGTGCTGCTTCTATCCAAAATTGATAGATCCCACTATCAATAGACAAGCACTACCTATATTTGTACACTCCTCAAATTACAAATTACACTGAACAATCACAACTCTCAAAGGAGTAGATCACAAGTGAATAAAATCACGCTTGCAACATAAAATAAATGTGACCATATCGATATTTACAACTTTCTCAGTTTTACATAAATTATTTAGAGTGTATCAATCTTCTTATATAGTCTTCAGCCTCCAAATTAACCGTTAAAGAATTCTTAAGAGGATTAATTAGCCATTGAAAATTACGAACGCAATTACTATGAGATCTGGTCAACCATATGATCAAATCTTCTAGGTAATAATGAGGTTTCCCTAAATATAATAAGCTATGTGGCTCAATAATCTATTCTTCTAATTGATTGAGTAACATAGGTATCAATCAAATTGATTTCTCTCCATATCTTCACTTCGAGATTCCAAGCCTTGAAAGCTAACTATTTATAACTTCTAACTCACAAATTAAGTGAAAGGAACATTGGTCTTCTTATCCAGATTGCTTGAACTAGTGAAAAATATTTTTCTCCATAGCTGATATAATAAGCTGTTTCTATCAGCAATCGACTTGTGTATTGCTATCCATGGGTACACTAATGTTCAAGACTTCACTCACTATTCACCTTATCATGATACCTCTAAGTTCTAGTGAACGTCCCATTCTTCTAATCTTGTTCACACTCTATCATGATCCATTCGGCTTCTAGTAATCTTCATGCTTCAAATTCCATCAATGGCGATAGAGCGTCCCTCATATCAACATCACTTGAAATAAGACAACATTTACATCTATAAAATTATAATTAGAAATATAATATTTTGTCAATTTCAAAATATTATAGGGACATTTTCGTACAAGGCATTGTTTTTGTTTTGTTTTGTTTTTCTTTCCTCTTTTCTCTCTTTTTTTTTTCTTACTTCCGCAACGTCACACCAAGACCTCCCTATTTGCCTTCAATGACCCCTTTTGCGCCTTTTCTCGCCTCAATTGCGGCATCTCCAGTAAGATTGCCTTCGATGTGCTCATCGCCCGCTTTTTACAGTCTTAGCTGCCATGAGGAAGCCCCGCGCGCGATCAAGACAATGGTGCATAGTGGCTTTGGCCTCAACTTCAGAATCCTATCAGCATGGGCAGCCACTTCCAAGCCTCAGTCGACAGGGTCTACCTCGATAGGCAGCCAAGCGGGAGCTCCAAAGAGGAAAGCTAGTGTCCACAATGCCTCGAGTTCTTCGTCCACACCGTCAAAGCAAGTCACTTGCAAGAACTCCATTTCCCTACCTCTAGATCTGTCAGTAGAAATATGATTGGGAAGAAGAGTGGAGTCAGATTTTGAAGTGTGATAATACTCTCTTAAAAAAATTATTTATCCCCAATATTACTAATAATTATTGAACAAAATCGATACAACAAAATCTCAATGAGAATATCGGATAGCAATTCTTGTGTTTCTTCAAGAATTCTTAAAAGGAAACAATTAAAATAAATAGTGGTAATTTTTTGAAAGAAAATTGACAAGACTAAAGAAAATATGAGACAAAAAATGATCAATAGTCTTGTAGAATTATTGTGAACAGATGCTTTCTCCAAAGACAATTTTGGAATTCCTATTAAATAATAATAATGATAATAATATATATTTTTTAATTATGGATTTTAAAACTTCTGAAAAGACACGACTTCTTAAAGATTGTAAGATGCTGAATAACCTTTAGGAATAAAATTCAAAATTAATTAATAAAAAACAACCATAACCCAATTGCGAAGTACATCTAATTATTGCATACCGGCATGTGCATATTGTAACGTCGAACCCACTAAACCCATCGTTTCCATTTGAAAGGGTGGAAGGCTTTCGCACTTACATATTAACACACGCACTTCTAATTATTCTATGTGGGAGGAGGAACTTTCAAGTTTGTTTTACAAATAAACTACCAACAAAATCCACAATGGACCACCGACAAGAAGTCGCCAGGACACCAAAATCTTGCAACTGCACGTAGCCATCACCGTGATAGCATTGCCTCATCTTATGTTGCCTCGTTTGATGTTGTCTCCCTTCCCCTTTTCTGTGTGCCGTCATCACCGTCGTCTCCCTCTGTGAGCGTTCTCTCCACCATCTCTTCTGCGCGCATCTCTCTCCTTGCCCATCAGCCATCGTCATATCAAGAATTAAATAGTGGCGACCACAAGTGTCAAATGTTGACATGCTTGTGCGTGATTTGAGCCTTAGATCTCGCCTCTAGGGCACGGATCAACCTCCATCCTAAATGAAAATGTCTTTAGTCATAGTTTAGTTACTGTCACATGAGATTCACGTGCCTGTCCGTCGGCAAATAATTGATTAGCGGGTGAGTTGTGGGTGATTGAAGACTAAGTCGCTTACTTATGGACTTCATTTGAAATGAAGTTCATTTTAAAGAACCTTACGAGAAAATGTTCCATTTCAAGGGCTATTTGAATAAAATTTACTGAGTCTTTGGAGAATCTTTTACAAAGTAGATCAATTACGCGGTTTCCATCTCATCATTGATATAATTCGCATATTCAAAGTTAATGCCGTCCAGTCCTCACCCAAAAAAAAAAAAATTTGACCACGGAAATTAGGCCAGGTGTCGTTGTAAAATTTGCCTCAAGAGATTTTTATCTATATTTGGTGAATCTTTTAGTACATCACAGATGTGACTCTTACCAAATTCGGATTAGGAAGTGACTAAATAAAGTGGACAAACACAAATAATGGACCAGGACAATGAAAGCAGCGACCCTGGAATGCTCCCAAAAGGTGATCACTCCCCGACGTCTGTCTGAAGTCTTCCTGAGTGAACATCAGACATTACATCAGACATTTCCAGCTAATTTCTCAGCGTCTCTTTCCGTTCTCAATAGAGCTTTTTCTTATGGACTCCCTATGCACCAGATAATATTTCTGAGTTTCGAGAGAATGAGAGTATGTATGATGTATTTAGGTGCATCCGTACGTACTCTGTACATCTGCATATTGAACTGCATGCTTTTTCTGTGCATCCTAACCAAATTTTGGTGTGAGATAGTCGGGCCACAATTCTTCGACCCCATATGCACTTGATCACTTGCAATATTTCCTGTTAAGACAGCCAAAAAAAATTGAAATGGCCCGCGCGATTCTCACCAGATTGAACTTTTAACAGAAACCATAACACCGCCCCTATCTTTTTGAATGACCTGTTAAAAAACCCCGGTACAGAGACAGAAATTGGCAGATGCAAAACCAAGAGAAAAGAAGTTTATATTACAACGGTACATGCATTTCTGAAATCTTACTGTTGGTATTTACGGAAACATGTGTTTGATGTGTGTGCAAGTGTGTTTTGTGTGTGAACTATCAAGAGAGCAAAGGAAAGAATAATATGGGTAAGAAAATAATTTGCAACAAGGGAACACAAGGGAACAAAAGAAAACATTTTTTATTTAGTTATTGTAGTACAAAGGGAAGGCAAGGAGCTTACCTTTTTGCTCCGCTCCTCAAAATGGACGACACAAGGCCTTTTATAGGCCTACATCACCGACTTTACAAGGGGAAGATATTCTGCTCTTATCAGATTTTTCACTTTCTCTCTTCCTCTAGAGACTTCTACATTTGTGCTTCTACATTTTTCTTTGCCACCTAAGCTAGATTTTCCTTTTTAAGGATTTTTATTGACTTTTCTAGCTAATATCAATATTGAAGTTTCTAGAAATTGGATCAATAGTTTAACACTCATCCTTGATCCAATTCGTGTTACACCAAGCTTCTTCCGCAATGTCTCAAACTTGGCTAGCGGTAGTGCTTTAGTAAAGATGTCCACCACTTGTTCCTCAGTTCTGCAATATTTCAACTTGATCTCTTCGTTATTTTGCCCCTCTCGTATGAAGTGATATTTCATGTTGATATGTTTGGTTCTTCCATGGAATACTAGATTCTTTGATATATCGATCGCCGACTTATTGTCACACGGTAACGAAGTCGGTTCTGTTTGTGCTTCTCCAATCTCTTCTAGAATTCTTCGAAGCTATATTGCTTGACTGGCAGTCATTGTAGCTGCGATGTATTCAGCTTCTGCAGTAGACTGTGCCACTAAATCTTGTTTTTTGGATGCCCATGAGAATATTTTAGAACCCAGTGTGAATGCATAGCTAGTAGTACTTCTCCTATCATCAATTAAACCTGCCCAGTCGTTATCGGTGTAGCCAATGAGCTTGGCATTTGCACTTGGCCAATACCAAATGCTGTAATCTGTCGTTCCTCGTAAATATTTGAGAATTCTCTTGGCAGCTCCAAAGTGAATTTGACTCAAAGTTTGCATGAATTGTGATAGTAGACTTGTTGCATACATAATATCCAGTCGTGTAGCAATGAGATATAACAGACTGCCAATAAGACTTCTGTAGAGGAAGGTATAAGCTTTTTTTGCTCCATCTTCTTTCAATAGTTTCTCATTTGTCATGAGCGGACTTGAAACTGCTTTACAATAGTTCATCTTGAATTTCTTCAAGAGGTTCTCGATATATTTCTTCTACGAGATAAACTCTCCTTTGTTTTGGTCGATCTTGATGCCAAGGAAGTAATGCATCAAGCCCAAGTCTGTCATCTCAAATGTCTTCATCATTTCTTCTTTGAATTCTTGGATCATTGTCTCATTGTTTCTCGTATATATGAGATCATCTATATATAGAGAGACAATGAGAGTGTCGGACTTACTTTGGGTCTTGATGTAGAGTGTTGGCTCACTCATACTCCTCCTGAATCCTTGCTTGATGAAGTACTCATCGATTCTACTATACTACACTCGTGGTGCTTGCTTTAATCCATACAGGTTTTTCTTGAGTTTGAGAACTTTTTCTTCTTGGCTTTTGAGGATAAAGCCTTGGGGTTGTTCTATGTATATTTCTTCATGAAGATATCCATTTAAGAATGCCGACTTCACATCTAGTTGATAGATCTTCCATTCTTTTTGTGTTGCTAGGGCTATGAGTGCTCGAATAGTATCGAGGTGAGCGACGGGGGCAAACGTTTCAGTACAGTTAATACCTAGTTGTTGCAAGTATCCTTTCGCCACAAGCCTCACTTTATGCTTCTAGATTGATCCATTCGCGTTGAGCTTCGTCTTGTAAACCCACTTGATACCAATGATCCCTTTGTCTTTGGGTCGATCGACAAGCTCCCAAGTTTCATTTTTCTCGATCATCTTGATCTCTTCTTCCATAGCTTTTATCCAGACTTCTTCTTTGGATGTTTGTTCGTAGTTTCCTGGTTCCAAAATAGCAAAGTTGCATGTGTCGTAAATTCTTCTAAGGGCTTTTACCCTTAGTACTGGAGACTATGGAGTAGATTCTTCTTGCGTTACTCTTGGAGAGCTTGGTGGAGTTATGTCGTGAGTGGTGAAATCCGGTACTTTTCCTTCTTCTTGTGACGTTGACTCCTCTTGAGCAAGTGGTATGTCTGACAAGGTGATGTACTTCTTCTCAATCTTCTTATCCTCCCAATTCCAGGCAGCATTCTCGTCGAACTCGACGTCTCAACTAATCATAAGCTTCTTGGTTCTTAGGTTGTAAACCCGATATCCTTTTGATTGGTCGTCGTAGCCAAGGAATATTCCATTTTCTGTCTTTACATCTAGCTTACTTCTTTTTTTAGCAGGGATGTGGACGTAGCATATGCATCCGAATACCTTGAGGTGCTTTGCTGAAAACTTCTGTCCACTCCATGCTTCGACTGGAGTTTTATTTTGGACTACTTTAGTTGGACACCTATTTAAGATGTATACGGCCATGTAGACTGCTTCGACCTAGAACGAGTTAGGAAGTCCTTTTTCCTTTAGCATAGACCTTGCCATCTCCATGACGGTTCTGTTTTTTCTTTCGGTTATTCCATTTTGCTTTGGGGCGTAGCCAACAGTTAGTTGATCATGGACTCATTCATCTTCACAAAATTTATTAAACTCCTTTGAATTGTATTATGTGCCTTTGTCACTCCTTAGGACTTTGATTCTCGATGTGGCTCTTGAATTTTCTGAAGATAGAGAAAACCTCTGATCTTTCTTGAAGAAAGTATACTCACGTCATTCTTGTGTAATCGTCAATGAATAGGATGAAATATTTATTCTGATTGAGTGTAGGGGTTCTCATTGGACCAAATACATTCGTATGGACTAGCTCCAATGACTTCTTAGCTCTCCATGCACTTTTAGATGGGAAGGACTATCTCTGTTGTTTTCCAAGGAGGCAACCTTCACAAATATCTAAAATTTATGAAATAGCTGGAAAGTCTCTCATCATATTTTTCTGATGGAGAGTTTTTAGCCTAGCAAAATTGAAGTGGCCAAATCTTCGATGCCATAGTCATGAATCATCAAGTTGAGCTTTCATGGCTATATCTTTGACATATTTCCATCAAATAGGAAAGTTCTTATTTTTCATCTTAACAGAGGCAATGACATTTTCATATTTATCATAGATAATGCAGGCATCTCCACTAAAATATAGAGAATACCCACTTTGTAACATTTGGCCCACACTCAAGAGATTTTGTGCAAGACGAGGGACTAGATATACATTGTGTATATATTTTGGGCCTTTATTTGTTTCCACGACAGTGGTGCCTTTTCCTTTGACATCTACTAATGCACCATTGCTTAACTTTACTTGGGATTTCACGGATTTATCAATATCAGTGAATATAGATTCGTCCCCCATCATGTGATTGCTACACCCACTATCAATGTACCATGTTTCATTTTTATTATCATTTGCCGCTTGGCCTGCATAGAATGTATTCTCTTCACTTTATTTTTTTCCTACATAGTTTGCTCGATTATTTGTCTTCAAGCGACAATCTTTTTCTACGTGACCATATCTTTTACAAAAGTGGCATTGTTTTTTTATTTTTAAACAAACAATCATTCTCTAAATGATTTGTTTTCTTGCAAATACCACAAGGTGGATAATTTTCCTTTTGTGTAGTTTCTTCTCCTCTTTTATTTTTCCATGAGCTCCTTCCACCATTTTTAGATTGATGAGATTGTATATTTATTTTAGGTTGAAAGGCACTTTCAACTGAATCTTCATCTTGTGCCATTAGCCTTTTTTCATGTGCTTCTAGAGAGCCAATTAATTCACTCACTGATAGCATCGTTAAGTCATTAGTTCCTTCTATAGTTGTGACTATGGGGTTGTATTTTTTGGTAAGTGACACCAATATTTTCTCAACAACCCTTTGATCAGTTATTGTTGGGAAAATATGGCTTCGAATTGGGTAGAACAATGAAGACAAATCTTTAGAGTACTCAAGTCAGACTTTGAGGCGTGATATAACTTTCTTTAAGGATTTGTTTGTCCCATAACGTTGCTAATAGTCACCGGTAAATTTCCTCCAGGATACAATAAAGTCTCAAATGAGAATACTAGATAGCAATTTTAGTATTTCTCCAGGTCCCTATAGGAAACAATTGAAATGATGGTTGTAGTTTTCAGAAAGAATGCTCGAAAAGATAAACAATGATTACTCTCGTTTTTCTAAAAACACACATGTATATATATAAACACTCTTAAAACACAGACAACTCTTCGTGAAAAATTGCAAAAATTGAACAAACGTGTCCTTTCAAAAATTGTCCAAATAAACAAATGAGTCCATTCGGAAGAAGTTGAAAACCGAACAATTGCAACCCTTCAAGAAAAGTTGCAAACTGAATAAGTATCTTTTCCAAAGGTTGTCTTGAAAAGACACAAACAGAATTCAGAATAATAATTTTCTTTTTAAATAAATAAAATTTTGAATTTTCATTTTCATATTTTATTTCCGAAAAATTCTCAAAAAACAAAAGGCAGCATTTGAATTGATTAAAAATTAATAACATAACCAAAAAATAAAATAAAATAACAAAAGGGGTTAGTGTTAATTAAACCGTGGGCACGCAAAGTGCGCCAAATAATCGTGCATCTGCACGTGGGTATGGTGGGGTCTAGCCCCACCCAATCATTCCTTTAAGTATACAAAGGAAACCCCACACTTATTAATTGGCCCACTTCCTCCCACTTTTCCTATGTGGGACAAGGAAAATGCACTTAGTTTGTTTTTACAAACAAACATTCAACAATGATCCCATCTCCATAGGCTCTCATTTGATTAATTAGTTCCTTTAATTTTCCACAATATTCTTGTATGGTCTCATAATTTATTTTAGAATTCTCAAAATCTCTTCTCAGAGTTTGAAAGCGAATAGTGCGTACCTTTTCCGATCCTTGAAATTCTTCTCGTAGTATATCCCAAGCCCCTTTTGCAGTCCTTGCTCCAATTATTCTCGAAAATAAGGTTTTTGAGAGTGCTTGTGCATAAAGTATAGTGCCCTTGCATCCTTTTGTAGTTGATCCTTTGAAACACTTGCACCTTTTTGCAGAGTCTCGCAACCTTTTTCCACAATGTCCCATAAGTATTGGGCCATCAAGAATGTAGTCATTTTTATGCATCAAAAGTCATAGTTGTTCCCATAAAAAATGGGGATGGGAAATGAGGATGAGGTAGAGTCAGCCATGGTTTAGTTATTGGGTATTTGGAAAGGGTAGTTTTAGGAATGGATAGGTAGGACAAACACCCAATACCAACCAAAGACGTGGCTCTGATACGTGTGTTTGATGTGTGTGCAAGTGTGTTTTGTGTGTGAACTATCGAGAGAGCAAAGGAAAGAACAATATGGGTAAGAAAATAATTTGCAGCAAGGGAACACAAGGGAACAAAAGAAAACCTTTTTTATTTAGTTATTGTAGTACAAAGGGAAGGGGAGGAGCTTACCTTTTTGCTCTGCTCCTCAAAATGGACAACACAAGGCCTTTTATAGGCCTACATCACCGACTTTACAAGGGGAAAATCTTCCGCTCTTATCAGATTTTTCACTTTCTCTCTTCTTCTAGAGACTTCTACATTTGCGCTTCCACATTTTTCTTTGCCACCTAAGCTAGATTTTCATTTTAAAGGATTTTTCTTGACTTTTCTAGGTAATATCAATCTTGAAGTTTCTAGAATTTGGATCAATAGTTTAACACTTACAATGATATGTTGTTCATATGGAGCTTTACCTTAGGCCTCGTTGCTCTTGAAGATGAAGATGGTGAAGAGGAAGAAACTTTTGATTTCTTGAACTTGTCCTTATCCTCATTGAAAGCCTAGCTAAAGGCCTCTTGGATTTTTGCAAACCTTTTCTCCTCTTTAGAAGTTGTTCTTCCGGACTGCCAATGTTATCAAGGTGTTGATGCGCGTGCGGAAATACGGACCAAGCGAATCGGATAAAATAGTCGGAATGAAGGAAAGGAAATCAGACACCGAATTTGTGGCACCCCGAACCCTTCGTAGGTTGCCACCAGCGCCAATGTTACACTTTATTACCTTTCTCCTTAGAAGAAGTGTCGTAATTCATAAACACATTTTTTTTAAAAAGCAGAATGGTCCCAACATGACTCACTAGCGAAAGCAAATTAAAACATCACCATCTCTTCCCCTACCAACCATGATATAAATACACACCACTAATCACCATAATTTTATAGACAAGCCACGACACTTTATTTACATATATTTTCAAGATGGGACTTCTTTTGGGTCGGTACATCAAAAGGAAAAGCTAGGACTCAGCCAGCCTAAAACCTCAAAAAGAATCCTCGACCCTCTACATCACATGTGCACAACCCCCATCATAAGTGTCGGCTAACTATCCAAAAAGAAACAGCCCCTACTTGTCATGCAAAGGCCTCACACCCAGTCCGGTGCGTCAGGCGGCGGCGGTGGCAGCATCCCTCTCATCACCCCATTGCAGCGAACGTCGACGAAAACAAACTCCTAGACAATTGGGCCCCCAGCTAGGCCTATGTCGTACGAGACAAAACAGAGAACACGTATGTATGTGAGTCCAGGTACAGAAGGACAGCTAAACTCCTCACACTCTACCTCGACGTCGGACGGTAACCCATAAAATGCACCCCGCATGTCGGCAGGAAGCGGCATACTGCTAATCTGAAATGTTGGTCCTCAAAAGGGGTGAGTACAACCACTCAGCAGATAAGGAATCCAATAACAACTCAATGCATCAGGCAAATCATACATGCATTGCAGGCGTTACTTACCTTGAAGCCATGCGCATACTATCATGCATCGTCATATCATACGTGTCATCATCATCATGGCATCATTATATCATACATTTCATCATCATCATGACATCACCACATCACACATGTCATTATTGTCATGGCATCATTATATCATACATGTCATCATCATCATGACATCACCACATCACACATGTCATTATTGTCATGGCATCATTATATCATACATGTCATCATCATCATGACATCATCACATTACACATATCATCGTACCATATCATATATCATCATCATTATCATCATCGTGTATATCATCATGCATGTCATGCCATGGGTGATCATCATTATTTCACATCATCATCCTCATCATCATGCATATCATCATGCATATCATATATCATCATCATTATCATCATCATGCATATCATGCATGTCATACCATGGGTGATCATCATTATTTCACATCATAGGCCACCGGGCATCCGGCCCCCCCACATTCCGGGCATCTCGCATTCCAACTGGCATCACGAGGCATTCCCCTCAGGCAGAAACCTCCGACAGGGCTTCCGGTATTTACACTCCCTGCCCGGGCATCCCGCACCCCAATCTTGGCATCACGAGGCATTCCCTTTGGGCAGAAACCTCCAACAGGGCTTGCGACACCCCCACATTACGGGCATCCTGAATCTCCCAGGGCCATCCGGCAATGCATCTCTATACATTCTGGGCATTATCCTCCACCACAACCACCTCCTCACTTATCATTATCCACATTTACCATTATTTTGATCTCAATTTAACATGGCATATGACATGACATCAAACAAGTCATATTTGGCATAGAATTCACACATGCATCACAATTCAATGTCATACATACACCAATATCTTATTATACATGCTACATGGTGTAATCATTTATGAAATTTATGGCCAATAAAATAATCCATTTTATTTTATTTTATTTTATTTTATTTTTATATATTTTTTAAATAAATATTAAATTCAATATGTAGAAATTCCCAAAAATTATAAAAATTCAAGCAATCATTAAACAAACCAATAGGATGACAATTTCATGCAAAATTCATGGCCAAATTGAATTTTACACAATCTCACCATTTTCACAAAACATCCTATGATTCTCGGATGAAACCAGAACGCATGGTTTTCGAAGAAATTCAATTAAAATATCCATACAGCCGCCAAAAATTATAAAATTTTACTGAGTTATCGCCAAGAGATTTTCGTACAACTTTCATGCAGAACTCCAAGCCAGATTATTTTTAGATTATTTTATACAGTCTCACGAAGCTTCTGGATCCATTACCGCATCGTCCAGTGTATACTTCTCCGAAATACTGAGATTTCACCTACCTATTCTCTTTCGTTTCCTCTAAAATTTGAATATGTTATACATAAAGATGTCCTCTACAAGTTTAATGAATAGATCTAAGTCAAATAACCATAGTATAGTCATCATCTATGTCCATGAAGTCTCGGGTGTCTCGGAATACATCACCAGAATCATCGTCTTCAAGATCTAGTAGATTTACTAGGCTATACTTGTTCATTTCACTTCAACTTTGAGTATGTTGTATTTTAAGATATCCCCTACAACTTTCATGAAGAAATAGAAGTTAGATTCTCATCACAAACCAACATGCAATCACGAATCCAGCAAGAGGTCAGTAAAAACTCTCCAAATCTGAGGTCTCCGTAGGATGAGACTTTAACCCCTCAAATCTCCATAATTTTACACGAAATTTCATTATGTTGTAGTTCAAGATGTTAGCTACAACTCTCATGAAGAAATCAAAGCCAAAATCGGACTCTAAACACACATGCAAGCTCAAACAACATTCTGACTCACATGATCCGAGCAAGAACAGTCATGCGATTCAAGAATAAGCCAACCACACCTCAGTTTTTCTCACTTAAACACCCAAAAATTTAACATGCAAACAACATTCAAGCATGCAAGAGAAGCGAGAGGACTCCCACTTGCCTCTAGACTGGTCGGTCGACGGCGTAGGGCGGCGAACACGGCTGCACACAGCGGCTCCTCCTCCTCCTCCTCTCTCTCTCTCTCTCTCTCTCTCACCCTCTCTCTCGGTCAAATGAGAAATCCGGCCACCCTCTCTCTCTCTTCCCTCTTATACCCCCAAACTCTCATCATTGATAATGATTACTTGCCTTAACCATGGCCAATGCATGGCCTTCTTCCCTAAGCCAATACATAAGAGTCTTGTGCCACTTATCCTATTGCATGCATCATGGGCCTTGGAGTTGGGCTTGGGCTTCCTTGTGGCCGGTCGACCACTCCCTCTTGGGCCTCTATTGGGCCGGCCAACTTGGCCCATTAAAAGCTTAGGCCAATGGGCCTAAGGCCCATCCCAAAAATTGACTTTTTCCACTTTTTTTTTTTGAATTTCTTCTATAAATATTTTTAAATTTCAATTTTCATCTTGGCCAAAGTCTTCGGGCATCTTGTTTATTGAAATTTAATTTATAAAGTACATGGCCAAGCATAGATTATTAATCTATCAAATTTAAATTTTCACAATCATATGCACAAATCATCTAATTAAAAGACTAATGGCTAAAGCATAAACCATGGAAATTTTATCACCTAATTAGAGACTTTAACACACCTTATGGCTTGTCATTGAATTTTTTTGGGATGCCACAGGATTTACGTGGTTTGGTCCGAATATTGGAACCTACTTCCACGGGGAGAGCAGCACGGAATTCCACTATAGAAACAAGCGATACACCGGAGATTACAATCACTCGAGCACTCAAACACACTCTCAGTGTTTTTCAGCCCCAAATTACATCCAGATAACTCACACAGTGTTTAGCCCCTCACAATTCCTATTGAAACCTCACTCAAGGAATTAAACAAATTCTACTCACAAGAATTTAACTGTCTAAGACACTCGGGTATAATTACAACGAGAAAAACCTCTCTGCCGAGAGCTTCTGCCTTCCAGGAAGTCTTACGACTTCTCTCTTCAGCTCTTTGCTCTCTCTCGGCCACTGAAATAACTCAGCGCCAACTTCTTCTTCGCTCCTCTGCCTTTTAAGGGTGAAACAAGACAAAATGTGAAGCCATTCAGTCGTCCGCAATCAGCACTGACGCCCACCAAAATTCACAGGCACACATGCATGCATGGGATGCATTTAATAAGGCAGAAAACATGCACCCATAATCTAAGCATAAAATAAGGATGGCCGCTGTCTTCCAAGACCATCTCCACGACGTTGAACTCCTTCAAGTAATATTTTATCATTTCTTTCCTTTGATTATCTGCGGCTGAATAAAATAATAAAGGAAAGAAGCAAGGAGTTAAAGAAAGAAGACAAAACAAGCCCACAATTGGCTTTAGTCTTCCACGTCCATTCACCATGCATGCACATCCATGTGCATGCAATTAAAGAGTTAGAATAAAACAATGGCCTTCCCCTCTCGCGGCTGCACACTCTCTTCATTCTTCACGCTTGCAGCTCATAGATCCGCATGCGATCTTCTGACAATTTCAGCCAATTCACATGCATTGCTTTGACTTGCACGTGATCGAGTTCACGTATTCTCGTTCAACGGGCTCAAATCGAGGCATATTTTCAACAATCTCCACCTTGGCTCAACATTTGAGCCAAATCATAATCGCTTCAATGGACACCTCGCTACTACTCTCCCATAGCCCTAACGGGCTCAATCGCCACAGAGTGCTTCCAAGTTCAAGCCATGCTTGAACTTTCCCATAATCGTGGACCTCATCAAGACACCAACTCCACCTGCATAATTAGCTACTCCACAAGGATTTTCTGACATAACCTCCTTTATCACAGATAAAGCAAAACCATCATTGCTTCCATATCTGACAGAAGGTCGAACACGCACCTTGTCAAATTCAGCAGCTACAGCAACTATTGACTCTATCGGCTCCACCTCGCTACAAGCATCATCCGTGTCGATTATTACGCTAGTACTTGCTACCTCAGGAGTTTCTAGTTGCAACTCCACCTTGAGTTGAACACCGTCCAAATCCGTATTAACACTACCACAAACACTCCTATCCAGAAGAACTGGAGACTTGTCAAATGTAACTTCTCTGCTATTAACAGGTGAATTTATATCCGGGCACCACAACCGATCGCCCCACTCACTTTGTGCATAGCCATGGAATATGCACCTTGCCCTCCCATCGAGCTTACCATCACTCACTCGAAAATAACACGGACAACCAAACATTCTAAAAATAGAATAATTAGTAACATTACTTGACCACACTTCTTCAAGAGTCCGCCATTCAATAGCAGTTGATGGGGATCTTTTCATCAGGCAGCTTACCGTACTAAGCACATCAGCTAGGATTCTCCTAGCAACACCAGCACTAGAGATCATTTTACAGGCCATCTCTAGTAATGTTCTGCACATCAATTTTGCAAATTGTTGTGATTTACTGGCACTAGTGCGGTGTTTCACTATGTCCTCTTTCATGCAGAATTTATTTGCCAGCTCCGAGCAGAACTCCATGCTATTGTCAGTCCGCACATGCTTGATCGACTTACCAGTCTTCGTCTCGATCAAAGCTTTCGACCGTGTGATCCTGACATCAGCATTGAACTTGTGCATCGGCCCAAACACCCAGGTCTTCCTCGAGCAGTCAAAAGACTCTCGAACAGATACATCCAACATCTCTGGGGCAAAACCTGTCACTGTCTCACCTTGAAGTTTATACAGGCCTCCATGCTCGATTCCTTTCATTATCACCAGGGCACCTCGAACAACCTTCAGAACTCCACCTTCTGAAGAATACCTGCAACCAGCTGAATGTAGGGCACCAAAGGAAATTAAGTTCTTTTTCAATTCTGGAATATGTCTTACTCCAGTCAATGTCCTCACAATACCATCATGCATTCTGAATTTAATATCACCAACACCCACAACATTGCAATCAGCGTTGTTCACTAACTGGACTTTACCACTACCCGTGCACTGATAAGTGATAAACCAGTTCCTATTTGGTGTAACGTGAAACGAACAACCAGAATCCATTATCCATCCGTCAAATGACGAATCCTCAGTGACAGACAAGACACAATTGACACCATCAGAATCATTCTCAGTTACAGCTGCAACATTATCTGTAGACTCAACTCTAATTCCCTTACCATTTTCATTTTTCAACTTAAAACAATCTCTTCTACGATGCCCACTATTGCCACAATTCCAACAGACAATCTTACCAGTCCTAGACTGACTATGTCTGTTCATGTTCCTGCTAACACGCGTGCTAGTTCTTCCTCTACTTTCACCTACTAAAGCGGTAGACATGGGTTCACCATATTCTTTCCTACGAATGTCTTCACTCAGAATCAAATCATGAACCTCATCAAACGTCAAACTTCTTGACCCAGATGAATTACTAACAGCAGTGACAGTAGTATTCCAACTATCAGGCAATGAGGATAATAAAATCAACGCACGTACCTCGTCTTCAAAGTTAATCTCAACCAAACTCAATAGGTTAATGACCTCATTGAATTCGTTGATATGTTTAGCTACTGACGTACCTTCGCCCATTTTTAAGTGAAACAGACGTCGTATCAAATAAACCTTATTGATCGCAGAGGGTTTCTCGTACATATTCGATAGGGCTTTCATTAGTCCCGCTGTGGTTTTCTCCTTCACGATGTTAAATGCGACGTTACGAGCCAACATCAGCCGAATAACACCCATCACTTGTCTATCCAGCAATTCCCACTCGGCATCCTTCATCGAGTTTGCTTTCCCCCCGGATAAGGGCAAGTGCAAATTTCTCTGGTATAGATAATCTTCAATCTGCATCTTCTAGAAAGCAAAATCATTCCTATCAAATTGGTCGATTCTCACCTTTCCATCTTCCATAGTTACCGATTCGCTTCACGTCAGCCAAGCCAGGCTCTGATACCACTTGTTGATGCGCGTGCGGAAATATGGACCAAGCGAATCGAATAAAATAGTCAGAATGAAGGAAGGGAAATCAGACACCGGATTTACATGATTCGGTCCGAATATCGGAACCTACGTCCACGGGGAGAGCAGCACGGAATTTCACTATAGAAACAAGCGATACACCAAAGATTACAATCACTCGAGCACTCAAACACACTCTCAGTGTTTCCCAGCCCCAAATTACACCCAGATAACTCACACAGTGTTTAGCCCCTCACAATTCCTAGTGAAACCTCACTCAAGGAATTAAACAAATTCTACTCACAAGAATTTAACTGGCTAAAACACTCGGGTATAATTATAACGAGAAAAACCTCTCTGCCGAGAGCTTCTGCCTTCCAGGAAGTCTCACGACTTCTCTCTTCAGCTCTTTGCTCTCTCTAGGCCACCGAAATAACTCAGCGCCATCTTCTCCTTCGCTCCTCTGCCTTTTAAGGGCAAAACAAGATAGAAAATGTGAAGCCATTCAAGCGCCCGCAATCAGCACTGATGCCCACCAGGCACGCATGCATGCATGGGACGCATTTAATAAGGCAGAAAACATGCGCCCATAATCTAAGCATAAAATAAGGATGGCTGCCGTCTTCCAAGACCATCTCCACGACATTGAACTCCTTCAAGTAATATTTTATCATTTCTTTCCTTTGATTGTCTACAACTAAATAAAATAATAAAAGAAAGAAGCAAGGAGTTAAAGAAAGAAGACAAAACAAGCCCACAATTGGCTTTAGTCTTCCATGTCCATTCACCATGCATGCACGTCCATGTGCATGCAATTAAAGAGTTAGAATAAAATAATGGTCTTCCCCTCTCACGGCTGCACGCTCTCTTCATTCTTCACGCTTGCAGCTCATAGATCCGCATGCGATCTTCTGACAATTGCGGCCAATTCACATGCACTGCTTTGACTCGCACATGATCGAGTTCACGTATTCTCGTTCAACGGACTCAAATCGATACATATTTTCAACACAAGGCATGCCAGCCGAGGACAATCATTGGCATCCATAATCTTACTGAGTACATTCGACCATCGGGGGAAGGAGTGTTTGCCGAGTTCCACTGTTCAAATGAAGGTAGCAATCAGGCAAACATAATCCGTTGTTCCATACATTGAAGATCCATGTTATTTGTCCTATGAGAAAAACTCTGCTGGTGGTAGTGAATTACATGCAAGTCAAAAGTGTCTTGGTTCCCAAAACCCTACATTATCTTATGTTATCATGGAGTGACAAATTCTCAAAAGGTAAAAATTCCTCGAGCTGGTGTTGCATTTATCTTATAAGAAGATAAAGCCAAAACTTTAATTAAAGATTAATCAACGAGTCAACATAAATAAAATCCCCTTCCTTTTTGCAGGAAAAGTTCGAAACACCTTGCACCCGACTGTTGTCTGGCTCTGGCAATGTTCGCAACTGAGAATCGCTCTATATGCTAGACAAACGTACTCAGTTTTGAACTCAAAGGAACCCATTATCTGCACAGTGATATTTTTAGGGAAAACTACAAAATACCCCAAACTATGACACAGTTACCTAATTTTTTTTGTATATGTCGCGACCTCTTTTTTCTCGGCGCCCGCAATCGGGTACGAGCGCCTAAGGAGGCTAATGGCTCGGCTGAATTTATTAAGCCCGGACTCTCCCAAGTCCGCCAATTCACGACTTAATAGTTTGAGTTTTTAACCTGTAAATTAATTTTAAAACGGAGTCGCCACTAATCGGTTTGGGGTGGGTCGATTAGAAACCCTAAGCGAAGTATCGGGAGAAATACTCGCTCCTGCGCAACCAGAGAAATTAGGATCGGGGACTTGATTACACTAGTTAATCACTAATGCCCTTTCGATACCTAATCTTGTTTAAACCCTAAGGCTTTTTGGATTTTTGAGGGATTTTTCCATACATTTTTTGGAGGAAAAACATTTTTTGAGTCTTTTTCTCATTTTTGGACATAAAAGGGATTTTTTGGATTTTTTTTTGGAAAAATACAAGTCTTTTTGGCTTTTTCTGAATTTTTTGGCTTTTTCATGAAATTTTGGATTTTTTTTTGGATTTTTGGCATTTTTTTGGAAAATATGGAATATTTTTGATTTTTTGATTTGTCGGAAAATAAAATATTTTTTAATATTTTTTTAATATTTTTGGAAAATAAATTATTTTTTTGATTTTTCTCGATTTTTTAGAAAATAAAACATTTTTCGACATTTTTTAATATTTTTTCGATTTTTTGGAAATTAAAACATTTTTTAATATTTTTTTTGAAAATAAAACACTTTTTGATTTTTTTTTTTGAAAATAAAATATTTATCATTTTATATTAAAATAATAAAATAAAGCCGACCCGGGTTGGATCCGCGGGTTGGGTCCGACCCGGGCCAGCGACCCAAACGCGTTGCGGGCCCGACTCGGATTTTTCATCTCCTTTTTTATTTTTTATTTTTTACTTACTAAAACGACGCCGTGGCCGGGCGTTTGGGGACGCCCGGCCCGGCCCGACGACTCGGGTCCACGACCCGTTCCGCGACCCGGCTCGCTGCGAACCCTACCCGACCCGGATCCGAATCGCAACCCGGTCTTCCGCCGCGCCCGCAATTCGTGGAATCCCTACCCGGTTCCCGATCCGGGTTCGACCCGACAACCCGGGGTCGTGACCCGGAAAATCGGGAACCCTAGGGTTCCCGAATCGCGGCGCCGAGGCACGACAGCGGGGACGACGGCGACGGCGGCGGCAACAGCGACGGCGACGGCGGCGGCAACGGCGACGGCGGCGACAGCGACGGTAGCAACGAGGGTTGGACTTCGGAGGGGGGAAACTATGGCGACGACAACGGCGGCGGTGGTGGTAACACTACCTGTTCGTGGCGATGGCGTCTGGATAGTGGTGGCTGGGCAACTCGGTTTCCCGATCTGGCGCGGTGTCGCCGGATCGATCACGGTAACGGCTTCGCAGGTGGGGCACCGCAACAAGCCGTCAAAGCAATGGCGTCGGGACTGAGGCGAACGGCTGCAGCACGGCGTCCGGCGGCAACAACAGCAGCAAAAAAACCAGATCTACCCAGCCGGACCCTCCCCGGCCTTGATTTCTCTTCACTCAGGCCAGATCCGAGCCTCCACCGGCCGGATCTGACCTTCTCGAAGTCACTCGCCACCGGCCTTCCCCGAAGTCTCTCGGTGGAAGGCGGGCTGAGCTTGCAACTCGAGCTCTCTCCTGCGCTCGCCCTTCAACCCTTCCCGATATCTCTCAGTGAAGGATTTCCGAGCTCGCCACGCCCTCCGACGATGCTTGCGGCCACCTATTTATAGGCGAAGGAACTCCGGTCGACGGAGGGGCTCGGTCGCCGGCCTCCGGCTTGCCCACCGGTTCCGCTCGGCTGAACCGGTGTGCCATCGAGCTTTCCAGCGAAGCTCGCTCAGCATTAAAGGCGCCTGCGATCTTATCCCCTCCGGCCGACGTCGCCCTACACTCCTCGGCCGTAGGCCATCCTTCGCGCGCGTCGCCGGCCACCACGCGTGAGATGCAAGCGACTGAGGAAGAAGAAGACAGGAGGAAGAAGAAGAGAGAAAAGGGGCCGGGCCAAGGGTGAAGGAAAATGGGCCACATGGGCCACACGGAGGGGGAAGAGAAAGGGAAAGAAAAAAGGGCTGGGCTTTTGTTTTTGTTTTTTTTTTTTTTTTGGTGTGTTTATTAATTATCTTATTTATCCGAAATAAAATAAAAACTTAACAAAATAAAATTAACCTAATTAAAAATGAGGTGTCAACAGTATAATACCAAAAATCTCAAGCTTGTATCTGAATAACACATTTATCTTCTATTAGGGTTATGTTAAAAATCTGACATGGATTCAATGTGGCATTCTTAGTGCTTTTCAAGGACAAGAGGCACCCACGCAAGCACCACACCTAAAAAGATTAAAAAATAAAAACTAAAAAAAAAAAGAAGAAAATTTGAAGTTAGTATTCATCGTCCTCAAGCTCGGGATTGCTCGGCCAAAGCTCTCTGGCGCATGTTCGTTGCTGCCCACTGCCACCTAGACCTCTGACGGCATTCATCGGCCCTTGCATGACCACCCGCTAGAGATCCGACTCGAAGCTACCCATGGAAATTCGTGACTCATTCCGAACTGGTTCAAGAAATAAAAGGATGAAAATGAAAGAGAAAAAGTCGAAGGTGTGCAATCCAGAATATATGAGGCACCCTTCTTCTAAAGGAAGCCATCAGGATTGAGATGGAAGTGCAGAAGGAAAGTATGGTCTCTGATCGAAAGGATTTCATTAGAGAACCTGAAATTGTTGTGGCTTCCGGTCAAAGCATATAGAGCAGAAAATCTTCTGAACCTTAATAGGCCTCTTTGACATAAAAGCTTGTGGAACTTGTTCAAGAGGAAGTAAAAAAAACATACTTTCCTCCATGAAGCAGACCCTTAGGCCAAGCTTCAAGCTCGAGTGGCCATGGCAGCCGTGAGCTTAAAAGCTAGATTAAACCTCAAAGCTTACAACCGTCATGGCTAGATCTGGCAAGTGGTCAAGCAAGGGCTGGAGAATGCTTAGTTACATTTGTCTCCCCAACATGTTCTTCCTGCATTAGTCCTTGCCAAATGATAAGAAATGTTTAATACACAGATTATAAAAGAATATGGTTAATATTACCAAAAAAAATCCTAAAAATGATAAATTCATGTCGCATTTATTTCAGATTAATTTTCCGAATTCATAAAGATGCATTTAGAGTATGTGTACAAGATCCCCTATCATTTTTTCCCTTTTTTCCCTTAAAAAAGGGGATAAACCAGTTCTGTTCAAAACATCACAAGAGCATATATAAGGTTTTGTAGGATTATTGTGCTCAGAAAGGACTAGCCGCGGCAAGCCTAAAATTCAAGTCCGCTTGCTTAAGATGTTCCACCAAGTAGACAAAATTAAAGGGAAGAAGACGCAAGGATGAAGTTTTTTCTCAGAAACTTCTGGTTATCTTGTCCGTTGCACCAAATTTATAAAAGATGTGGTACTTGTTTATCGGCTTATGATTTTCTGTGGCACAAAAATTAATTTGAGTAAATGCGGCATCCTAATACTTTGAGATGCATGCCGTCACGAGGAGATTTGCTATCAACGGCCATGACCCGATAGAAGGGCCCATTCTTGCACCCGAATCTCGCTTAACGGATCTGAACCACCATTCTTTTTCTCCTCTCTTCGATTCGCTCGAAAAGTAAATCGAACGCAATCCCTGTCGCTCTTTTGGGTGAAGTCAAGGCGCAATCAGAGGGTTTTGGGGTTCATGATTTTTGCCTTTTTTTTTTGTAACTTTTTCAACTTGCAATTTTGTTAGAGTTCTTATAATGAATTTAGTTTCTGAGCAACTAAATAAATAGAGCGATATTTCAATTTTCCAACTCATAATTATTTTCATGTTATGCCTAATCAATATATGCAATTGAAAAAACTCCTCTTTTAGCGTCAAATTAGGTTTTGAGGCTACAAATGCATCCATAACTATCAAAGCAACAATCTCAGTAGAATATGGATATTGTGGAAACCGTCCATTATTAGCCCATTATTAGCTTGACTATGATGGGAGTTTTCAATCAAGTCATACACTTCCTTGTTGAGAATCTCGGAAATGACTCATTTCTCCTTTCTACAATTCATGGATGCACTACTTTTTTTTTTTTTGGTAAGAAGTAATAATATATAAAAGCTTTGAACCAATAATTACAAAACCAGCGCCACAAAACTTTCACTCAGCAAGACAACAAGTCAGCGTGAGTGAAAGGGAGCCGGAAACAAGATAGGCACCGCAATAGCGGGGAACAAAGCACAAAACAACCTAAGAAAATCAAAGGAACAGAGGAGAAAGGAGAAAGCCACGTAGGGCCAATAGACTCCTAAAAAACAACTAACCAGCAAGGGAGAAAAGAAGGACAAAGAGAGACCACAACAAGTCTAAAGTCAAGGACGACTAGTAGACAGCATGATGTTCAGCACCCGACCCTTCCAAAAGCATTCTTCAATCCCTACCACGGGCGACTAAGGTGACACTGAAGTAGGAGAGAAAATGCAAGGGTCAAGCCCCCAGTTGCGTTGAATTCCTAGGACTATTGTCCACGTTTCTGAATGTAAGAGCTTTATCCCTAACCACTTTGATGAGATGATTTTTAACGACAGCAACCGCGATAGGGTGGTTTCTGAATAGGACGTCATTCCTGTAACTCCAGATAATATGGCAAAGGGCACCAAACGAAAAACGAGCAATGGAGTGATAAAGGTCCTTACCGGAGAGAAACTTCATAGCCCATTTAAGGTTCTCAGTCCAAGTCCTATTTTGCCAAGGAAGATTGCATCTACCCGCTCAAAAGAAGGCCATGCTAGCCGTAATACAACACCTGAAGTAGAGATGGTCGATGGAGTCCAGCGTTAGCTTGCAAAAAGCACAAACCTCATTTCAATTCTGCCATGCGACATAAGCCGTGTTTGGGTGGGAAGACGATTCTTGGTAATGAGCCGGAGATTAAATTGATATCTTGGGGTGATAGCCTTGTTCCAGATGAAGGATGCCTAGCTGACCTTCTCCTTCATTCTTCTAATAGTATGCCATGCCGAGGCAATCGAGAAAAGACCGAAAGGGTTACCAGTCCAAGTAAAACGATCCAGTCCCTAGAGAGGATAGGGAGAGGCTGCTCCCAAGATTCAACCACTGTCTTGAAGGATTGTCCTACCAGTGAAAAAAGATCAACCACCATTGCATGTCGAGATAAACCGGAACTTAGCATCATTGGATCTGAGCAAATAAGATGAAGTGGACCTCTCATGTGCTAGTGATTGAACCAAAGGGAAGTTGATCGGCCGTCTCTGATCTTCCAGCGAAAAGATAGCCGAAATTTAATTCTTAGGTATAGGATTCTCTTCCAAGCCCGGGAACAAAGGGATGACACCTTAACCTCCCAAAAACTCTTCCTTCTCAGGAAGGTTGAGTGTATCCACCTGCACCATAATAACTCTTTGTCCGTGAATAGAATCCAAATATGCTTAAGCATCACAGCCTTGTTGCATTCCCTCAGCCTATGAATTCCAAGTCCACCTTCCTCCTTTGGGAGGCATACGTTTTCCCAAGAAACTTTTGCTCCACCCTTCCGAAGGTTCGGTCCCCTCCATAGAAATTGCCTATGGATCTGCTCAATACAATCCAACACTGCACAAGGAATGGTGAAAACACTCGCCCAATAAGCTTGGATCGCATGGAGGACTAACCTTTATTAGCTGAAGTCTGCCAGCAAATGAAAGAAATCTCCGATTCCACGATTGGACTCTGGCTATTATACGATCAACCAACAACACACGGTCTGCTTTCTGAGCCTCGATGTGATGATAGGAACCCCTAGGTACCGTACCGGTAACTTTCCTTCGACAAATCGAAATGTGCGAAGAATTTCATTCTTTGTCTCTATTGACCCTCCGACAAGAAATATCTCACTTTTGTTGTTGTTTGGCTTCAGTCCACTCCATGCCGAGAAGATATCTAGACCTTCCTTGAGAAGAGAGATCGAAGGCAAGTTTGCTTAGCAAAAAAGAAAGAAATCATCCGCAAAGAAGAGATGAGATAATCTTGAAGCCTTACACCTCCAGAAAAATTTGAACTCAGGTAATGCCGCACGAGTGGTGAGTATTCCCGAGAAAACCTCCATAACCAACGTGAAGAGGTAAGGAGACATGGGATCTCCCTGACAAAGTCCATGACCACTAGGGAAGAAACCATGGAGCTCCCCATTTAGAGAGATAGAAAATTTCGGAGTGCGCACACACACCATTATGAGCCGAGTGAGGTGGTCTGGAAATCAAAATGCACGTAGCACCAATTCAAGAAAGTCCCAGTCGACCGTATCATAAGCTTTCTGAAAATCCACTTTTACTGCACATTTAGGAATGTATGACTGAAGATGAAATCCAGCAAATAATTCCTGTGCAAGAAGTATATTATCCCGGATTCGTCAGCCTTTGACGAAGGCATTCTGAGAAGGATTAATAGCATCTTGAAGTACTGTAGCAACTCGATTAGCTAACACCTTAGTAATGCATTTGTAAATTGTGTTGCAATAGGCTATAGGTCTGTAATCATTCACCGAGGTTGCATTAGGCACTTTGGGGATCAATACTAAGATAGTATTGTTAATTTCCCTAAGAAGGCGCCTCGTGACGAAAAAATCCTTTACCGCTTCAATAACTAATGGCCCTACTAGTTCCCAATTGCTCTTAAAGAACTCAACTCAATACCCATCTAGCCCAAGAGCCTTACTACGGGCTAGGGAGAAGAAGGAATCATGAATTTCTCTATCTGAGAAGGGTCGAGAGAGAAAGCTAACCTGATCTTCACTGAGAGGGTTTCGAATAACTTGCTGCAGATTCGTTAGAGCAGGGTTGGACAACAGGGAATGCGGTGCAAAAAGCTCCTGAAAGTAAGAGACGAAAGTATCCTGCACTAGGCTTGGTTAAGAGACCAACTGACCATTTCTATCAAGAATTGAGAGAATCATGTTCCTTAGTTGTCTTGTCTTAACGGAGTGATGAAAGTACTTGGTATTTCCATCACCATTCTCTAGCTATATGATCCTTGATTTCTGTCTGAAAAAGGACTCCCTATGACTCTTCAGCTCCTTATAGGTCTTCCTATGAGATTTTTCCAACTCTGCGAAAAGTTCATTGGTCGGGTCCTATTGCAGGCCAACCTGGGCTAATCTAAAAGCATTCCTGGACTCTGTAACCCTCTCAGATATGTTGGAGAATGACTCTTTATTGAGTTGCTTAAGACGACCTTTTAGGGTCTTCAGTTTGCTCACCAATCTATACATCGGGACCCCTGCTACCGGTTCACTCCAAATTTAAAAGGTTTCCTTCGCAGCATTGGTTGAACAACCTTAACCACCATTGGCAAGTGGTCAGAAATTCCCGGAGCCAAGAACAATGCTTCTGAGTATGAAAATTGGAAGCTCCACTTAGCATTAACTAACACCCGGTCAATCTTCATAGCCTTGCGATTAGCCCCAGAAGAGGTGTACCAAGTGAATCGAAATCCAACATACCTCAAGTCCTCAAGCTCTGCCTGAATCAAGCACTAATTAAACTCATCAAAGGAGGGCAGCCATGTATCCCAACTCTCGATCCGATCTAACTGGTCTTTGATGGCATTGAAGTCCCCAACCACCATCCATGCCATGTCTCGAACACAAGAACTCAATTGGATCAAGTCCGCCCACAAAGGTCTTCTAGAAATAAACAAATGTTCAACATAAATCGCCGAGGTGCAACAATACAATCCCGAAGTGAGAAGTTTAACTCCACCGTGGATCGCTTGACTATTGGAAGAGATCACTTGAAAATCAACTAGTGAAGGGTCTCAACCAACCCAGATCTTACCCCTATGAGAGGACTCATAATTGGCAATTCACATCCAACCCGATAGAAGCCTAGTAGACATGGACTGAAATAGATACTCCGGCACTTTGGTCTCCAATAAACCAACCAGACAAAAGCCATTAGAATGAATGAAGTTTCTAATCTCTGATCGCCTCAACGGGCCCATAAGACCTCTAGTGTTCCAAACACCAAAATACATATGTGTGTGTGTGTGTGTGTGTGTGTGTGTGTGTGTGTGTGTGTGTGTGTGTGTGTATAATTATATAATTATATAAAAGCTACAATAGGAGCTAACAAGGAAGGCAAGAGGCCTACCTCTGTTTTGGATGCTTCCGGCGTGGATATGCCAATGCCCCTTGCTTCACCATCAAGATTGGATCCGACATTAAAGCCTTCAATCTATACTGGATAGTCTCCACTCTCGTCGGACCAGCCTTCGGGGGAGGACTGGATTGGCCAGGAGACTCAATATCATCCTCCTTAGAGCACGAAAAAGTGGCAGCTACCTCTGACTCTTCTCCTTGGTCGTTGGTTAGTAAAGGGCCCCTCTCTAACTTGGAATCATCTTCTAAGGAGGCGAGCGGTAGGAACACTACCAGATGGCGTTTCAGAGGTGCACTTGATTCCCTTTGTGGCTTGCAAATAGCCTTCTCCAGAGTAGGAGCTTGAACCGAAGTAGGGGTCTTGAACCATCTGGATTGCCCCTCTTCGCCAGAATTGCCTTGACTAGAGGATGTTGCCTCCTTCAAAGGCTGGTGCTTCTTTTTTTTACTTTTAACTTGCTTCCAAGGCTATTCCGGAGCAGCCCATACTTCTGCTACAATCGGTTCAGGGATAGGATCGATAACAGGGGCTGAGGGAGCGGAGACCGCTGGGCCTTATTGCTGATTTGGAAGAGTTGCATCCAGAACGGGGATGGGGTCTGCAGTAGGAGTCGCTGGAGCTGGATCAGCCAGAGGCTGCCTTGGAGCTCTATTCCGTTCGGTGGGGTTAGGTGCACAGGGAGGAGCTTGACAGTTGTGGCCGAACATACCACAGACCGGGCATTCAGTCGGGAGCCATTTGGAGTCAATAGTGATGGAGCAAGAAACTCCCTTCAAGACCACTTCAACGGTTCTACACCTTTGCTGGTTCACCTGGATTTCAACACATACCCTAGCAAACAAGACCATTTTCATTTGGTCCATTCGTTGGTCTAGATATAAAGGCTTGCCCACCACAATCGCAATAGCACTTATTGTCGGTACCGACCAACAATCAAGTGGCAAGTTCCTCAATCGAATCCAAACCGGAATGGATGATTGGTTTTCCCTTTTGAGGTCCATGAGTGGCCCCCATTGCCAGAGAATGAGAGGTACTCTAGCTACGGTGATTGGGCCACCTTCTAGAATCTTTCTTCGAAACATAGGATCGGGAATGTGAAAGAAGAGGAATCCTTAATCATCGGTCATGATTTCCACTAGTTTAGAACCCCACACACCTTTCAATGAATGCTCCGTGAGTTCGAGCGGGAGCCTCCTTCCTACGAAATATCCAACTAAGCATTCATGGCATTTCGGATCGACCGCATCAAGTATTTCATCGGCCAACTTAACCATAGGTTTTCCATCCACAAAAGATGGTGGAATGTATGACAAATCCGATTCTTTCACTGCAAGCCGGGCTACATTTGCCCATGTACGTGCCGGGGGAGCCTGCTATCCAGCCTGTCTAGCTTAGGGACGCTTAGAGGCTGACCGTAAGTGACTTCGTCCCCTAGAACGGTGCTGGTGACAAAGGGCCTCTTGCGGGGCTTGCTGATTGGTTCTCTGTCCAGCAGTGCTAGATTTAGAGGTTGTGGCCATAGCCAAATGAGGTTGTTCCGAAGGTGTATCGTTGCGAATGGAAAGGGATGGAGGCCCCTTCGAAGACCCAATAGCAAACATGTCTTCTCTAGTGCCGTTTTCGGCCGCAATAGCAGTTGTAGACATTTCATCGAACACCTGAACTGTAGCCCGCTCGCAGCCAAAGAAGGACCATCGAAAGCAAGACTTACTCGGACCAGGAGAAGGAGAGCCAACCGCAGCACAACACAAACACCAGTATAATCGGAACCAGAAGTGCATAGCAAAGGTCGAGCAGTAAAATCTCAGTCTGCAGTAGTTAAACCAATAGGGCAGACGCACGCACGCTCACTTGGATCCGGTTGGATCTCGAAATGTAGAGCACCCACGAAGAAATCCTTCAGTGGGGATGTGTAGGAAGGTTGTAGGAGACCACCGACCAAAAATCAGCCCATTCCCACCGTTGCAACTCTTGAGTAACGAAGAATACCAGAACAAAATCAAATTTGGAAACTAGAGTAGGAACAGATCAATGGCAGAGGATAACTTTTCATATAAACTAGCTCTAACAATTTCCTTCGGTGGAGATGAAGAGGATGGTGAGAGGAATCTCCCCTCCAAAAATCAGCCCATTCCGATGGCTAGAACTCTGGGAATCTGCATCTCACCGGGCGAGAGTTCTCCTCCTTTGGCTGTCAATAAGAACCCATGGATGCATTACTTTGTGTCTGAATATTAACACATTCTTTACTGATAATACATAAAAATGTGCATTGGCTACTAATAGGTGATTTCAATGAAACAAGAGATACAAATGAATGGATTGAATCTAATATCCGATGGACTTTTGGAATACATGAGCTAGACACTAAGATTGAGGAGTTTACGCTCATCGAACCTCATTCCACAAGCCCTTTTTTTCACATGGTTATATAAAAGGTTCAATGATGATCATACAGTGAGTAAGATTGACAGGGTCTTCAATAAATGCAAATTGGCAACACACAGGTACACTCATTATTTGGTAGAATTTTTGCTACCATGTGTTTCAAATCATTCCCCCTGCTTGATATGTCTCAACACTGTACTGGGAGAAGGAAGCCACCTTTTAGATTCTTCAATTTTCGGACCAAAAGCCACAATTTTCTACTAACAGTCCATGCTTTCTGGCAACAGGAAATTAGAGGATTGAAAATGTTTACTTTGGTGAAGAAGCTCGAAGCATTGAAACAGCAACTCAATCACCTTAATAAATCTCAATTTGGTGACTTGCGTATGAAGGTCAAGAAAGCCAAGGAAAACCTACAATGGTAACAACAAGTTCTTGCATTGGATTGTAACAATATGAGCACTCAAGAGGAAGAAAAGGCACAATTGGGGCAACTACTTACCCTTAGCAAACATGAAGAATTTCTCCAAAAGAAAAAAAAAATCTAGAAATCTATGGCTTAAGGAGATGGCCAACGACAACTAGATTTCTTTGCCTCCATGATGAGTAGTAGTGCCTAGAATAGAATTACTTAGCTCTCACTTGATGATAGAACAAAATTACTCAGCTCTTGGGGATACAATTGTCTCCTATTACTATCGCATACTTGGCAACTCTTGACACATTCATATCCCTTATAAGCGGTATGCATCCTTATTCTTAGAAGATGTAAGTGACCTCATGGCTTCACCAGGCTTTCAAAAAGCCGAGATCCTTAGAGTTCTGAAAGGCATCAACAACTTCAAAGCTATGGGTCCATATGGATATAATAGTTTATTCTACAAAAAAGCCTGGCCCATCATAGGATGACATAGTGGATGCTATAATGGACTTCTCCTCCTCAAGGAGGATGTTGAAAACTATAAATTCTACTAGGGAGAAGTACACCCCCAAGTGCCAAAACTTGGTACGGAGGGACACTTAGGTGCTAAAAGTTAAGAAAGTGACACTTAATGCTAAAATCAGAGCAAAATGGATTACATAAATGCTAGTTCAGCCAAAATCAGGCCAAAATGCCGATGTGGCAATTTTTTGGCGAAATAAGTGCAAAACGACGCCGTTTTGCACATTGACATGGCTATACAATACAAAAACGACGTCGTTTTGGTGCTAACGTGATAAAAAAATTAATATTAACATAAAAATTAATTTAATTAAATTTAAAACTAAATTTATTTAAAACATTTAAAAATAATAATTATAATATTTAAAAAATAAAAATTAAAAAACAAAAAAAAAGAGAGGGAGGCAGGCGGCTCAGCCCTCAGCCACCTGCCTCTTTTTTTTAATTTTATTTTTTTAAAATATTTTTATTTTATTTTTAAATGTTTTAAATAAATTTAGCTTTAAATTTAATTTAATTAATTTTTTATATTAATTTTTTTACCACGTCAGCACCAAAACGACGTCGTTTTTGTATTGTCTAGTCACGTTAGCATGCAAAATGATATCATTTTGTACTTGCCTCGTCGGAAAATCGCCACATCGACATTTTGGTCGGATTGGCACTTAAGTGATCAATTTTGTTCTGATTTTGGCACTTAAGTGTCCCTCCGTGTCAAGTTTTGGCACTCCAGGTGTTCGTACCTCAATTCTACTATGATATCTCTTGTGTTGAAGGTCCTAAATCCATCTCACATGGAAGATTTTAGACTTTATCTCATGCCGCACTGTTTTATATAAAATCATATTGAAGCTACTTACCAAAAGAATCAACTATATCATTCTTTTGGTTGTTGGCCTAAACCAAACTGCTTTCATCTCGGGTCAACAAATTTTGAAGCATATTCTACTTTGCCAGGAGCTCCTTCACAGCTGCCATAAGGGCAACAAAGGTAACCGCGTGGCAATAATTGACCTCATAAAAGCTTTTAACATGGTAAGATGGGCGGCAGTACTCGAGGTTCTAAGAGCTATCAATTCACCATAGCACTTGATTGATTTGATAGCTCAATACATAACTACACCGAGGTTTTCAATAAGCCTCAACGGCGAACAAGTTGGCTACTTTGCTAATACCAATGGACTATGGCAAGGCAATCGACTCTATCTTAATTATGGAGATTCTTAACAAAATTATCTTTGAGAAAGTGGTCATATCATCTTTCAAGTATCATTGGCACTGCAAAACAAGAAAATTACACTTTTGCTTTGCCAATGATTTGTTTCATCTTGCTCACGGAGATGCCGATTCTGTTATTTGCCTTGTCAAAACACTTGATGAATTTGCAGGTCTCATAGGACTACATTTTTATCTAGATAAATGTCAAATCTTTTTCTCTAGTTTGGCTGAGGTCAAATAGGGTATTATATTGGATCACACACCTTTCCTCACAGGTATCCTTTCCATTAGATACCTTGGTGTTCCTCTTGTCACAAGACAATTGAAGCACACAAATTGCAAGAGTACGACTGAAAATTTTTTCAAAAGAATAGAAGGCTAGGGCATACAACATATAAGCTATCCTAGTCATCCGTAGTTGGCCATCAATACTTATTTTCATGTGTACTTATTTGATGCAAATGATTTTACTTCCAAAGCAAACTATATACGAAGTGAATATGAAGATTAGGCAATTCTTATGGGTTGGAAATATGGAAGGCCATAGATTGCATAAAGTTGCTTGGAAAATTTTTTGCTTGCCAAAAAGGGAGGGAGGAATAGGGTTGCTCAATTTAAATTTGCGGAACAAAGTTTTACTAAGCTGAGTGCTCTAGAACCTTATAAATTTTCCATCCTCTTCCTTATGGAGTAAGCAAGTTCACAATACCAAATGTAGAGCCATTTCGATCATTTAGCTCTCAAGGGTCGTATGGTGTGGAGTTGGTGTGGCATTGGCATGGCATTATTAAATTGAGACTGACTTTAGAGTAAGCTATGTCTAGGCAAAGATATTGTTGCAAAGAGTTATACAGTGAACTTAAGAGTGTTGGATCGATAGTGGGATGGTATCAACTGATATAGATAGGCAGGGTCAACAAATGGAATTTTATTGGGTGGCTAGTTTGTGGAGATAGATTACCAACAATGGACATCATATCACCTTAGAATCCATTGTAATTTATGTTTGGCTGGTCTAGAAAATCGAGAACATCTATTATTTTAGTGAAGATGAACTAAAAGCATATGGTGTATTATCCTCACACAATACAAAATCTATTATTCTTTAGGATGATGGAATGATTAACTCCAATGGATAATCAGGGCTATCAAAGGCAAGGGCTTGGCGGCGAAGCTTCTCAAGGTAATTTTCTTAGTAACCATTTATTACATTTGGATAGAATATAACCGTAAATGTTTCCAAAACAAGTCAAATAATGTTTTTATCATCGAGGCTAAAGTCCGTAAACTTGGCAAAGGGCAAGCTTCATATTACAAAAATTTAGATCTTCCAAAACAAATGAAATATTGGCTACTATATGGAGACTCCCTCACTCCATTTTTTTTCATGTCCTTAGTTATCTTTGTAATGTTGGGGAAACCCCCCTAAGCTCCCGTACATCATCTTATAAATGATACCAACATTTCAAACAAAAAAAATCAAATTATTACAAAATTAAGATTGTAAAAGGGAAGGATCAACAAAATGAAATGGAAACGATAAAAATTGGATGGCAATATAGATATAAACTATTAACTATTATCCTTTAAATTGTCTGAATTACGTGTTTATTAGTGCAAGCAATTTTGCAAGATGGATATTAAATGAAAAAGGAAGAACTGCTTGATGAAAATAATAGCCAATCGCCCTTTTTGAATTTTCAAGAGTTCTCTTAAAGTTATATGGCCATTAGTTTGTGATTTTACATTTGTTTGCTCATGTGCTATTTTCTTATAAACAGTTGAGGAAAAATATAATAGCAGAAACTTCTGTTTTTAATATAATAATATAGATGGAGAATATATTACATTACACTTTAATATTTTGCAGGGTATAGGTAACTGGTCCATTAAAATATATCGTCCATATATTTATAACATTTTTCAACGTATTTAAAAAAATTAGCCTATGTTTTCTCACTTCGAGGAGCAAACTTACTTTCGTAATAGTGAAAATGTTTTTGATCACACATCGAAGCAACTTTTAATATGTTTAGCAACTTTTAATACAGGAAATAATTAATTATATTTGATTAGTAGATTTTTGTTTACTATAACATCCACATGTGACGAGTAATTTCATTTTCAAATTGAAGTAATTTAAATAATACGAAGTGAAGCTAAGCTTAGAAAGGTAAAAAAAAAAAAGTAATGAGGTTAGTAATTTTTCAACCACTCGAAATATTCAAACTTGTTTGGTAATTTCCCTAATATTGAAATGACTTTTGATGTTTCTTGGTAACTTTTTATAAGAAATCATAAATTTTATGTGCTTAATAATTTTTATTAGGGCAAAAGCCACCAAAAATCCAAAACTATGCCCATTATAACACATTTATTCTGAACCTGTTTTCCGTGGCACTAAAAATCCAAAACTTATATCTATATGACATATTTACTTTCAATTAAAGTTATGTTAATGAGAAGGGTTAATAATCCTCTTACATAAACCATTAAAAATTTGCCTACGTCAAAATAAAAAAATAAAAAAAGTAAATGTTATTGATATGGTGCACACATGACTTAAGTGGAATAAAAAATTCTGTTGCTTTAGCCATCTAATGGACCTTGGAGGGTAAATGTTTAATATAGATATAAATTTTGGATATTTTGCATCGAAGAAAAAAATTAGGGTAATTGTAATGATTATAATTTGAAATTTTTTGTGATTTTTTTTTAATTATGCTTAATGCACGTAAAAGGATTCCTCATTCGTGGGCACGTCTCTCACCACAAGCTGTTCACTGGTGCAACCATGGCCGGCCCTGTATCAACCAATTTCAGTCCAAAAGGCGATGCATTTCACACGGTCAGACTGCTGTTTGAGAAGGAGGTTGCTCTCCCTTCCGTCTCTCATCGCTCATGTCGAGCTCGAGCCCGGCGGCCTCCGGCCACGCTCCGCCCTTGTCCTTCTGGCCGTCCATGCGGGTAAGACGTGTTCCTAAGCTTCCATGGAGCCATAGGGGAGTCGAGGATCTCGGCCGTAGTGTTCTCGGAGAACTACGGGTCCTCTGGCTGGTGCTTGGACGAGCTGGTGAGAATCGTCGAGTGCAGGGATACGATGGGGCAGATCTTGTGGCCGCTGTTCTGACAAGGTGGATCCGTCGGGGAGTCGAGGATCTCGGCCGTCGTGTTCTCGGGGAACTACGGGTCCTCTGGCTGGTGCTTGGACGAGCTGGTGAGAATCGTCGAGTGCAGGGATACGATGGGGCAGATCTTGTGGCCGCTGTTGGACAAGGTGGATCCGTCGGAGGTGAGGAACCAGAGGGGAGGTATGGACAAGCCCTAATTGGTCACGACGAAAGGTTGAAGTCGAAGGGCGATTCGGGGAAGGTGAAGAGGTGAGAGAGAAGCACTGACTAGAGCGGCAAACAACTCTTGCTGGCATTTTGGTTTGACAAGTAAGACTCTCATTTATTCCTTTCCAATTGTTGATTAAGGAATTTCACTTACTTCCTTGGAAATAAAGGTTGAAGTCGAAGGGCGATTCGGGGAAGGTGAAGAGGTGAGAGAGAAGCACTGACTAAAGCGGCAGACAACTCTGGCTGGCATTTTGGTTTGGCAAGTAAGACTCTCATTTATTCCTTTCCAATTGTTGATTAAGGAATTTCATTTACTTCCTTGGAAATAAATTCAGGGTAATGTTTATGCATAAAAGGGGAAAAAATCAATTCACTCTAATCGGAGCAGGAAAGCTTATGTATCGTTTATTCACTCTAAAAGGGGAATTTCAAAAGTCGTGCATTGAGTAAATAAACATGCAGCTGGACCATGTCCCTCGACAAGCCCCTTGAGCTTTGCAGGTTTATTAAAAAGGAAGGTAATGATCTTTTTATTGATTAAACTTAAGGCTGACTGAGTATTTATCTGTTTAATTAGGTATCCAGAAAGTTGATTTCCCTATCTTCTCTTTTAGGTGCCGATTGCTAGGAACTGAATCTGGTTTATAGTGCATGAGATATTGACTGTGAGTTCATCTCACTGGAGAGCAACTTAGTACTCCTTGTATCAATTGTATTTGAATCTCCTCGGGTATTCTTCATTGGCTTTATGCATGGAATGTACCAGGCACGAGTCTTATGTCATTCAGAGCATTGTCAAGAGAGCAAGGCCTGAGCTGAACAATGAGCAGTTACATGTTCCCAAAAACGTGGTTGACATAAATTTGCATGTGTCCAATTTGCATACTTTGCTAGACATGGAATCAAATGAGGTTTGCATGGTCGGGATTTGCAGATTTGGAGAAATAGGGAAGATGACTTTCGCCAAAGCTACTTACAATGCTTTTGCTCGCAAATTTTACTGTTGCAGCTTTCTTTCCAATGTTAGGGAAACTTGCGAGAAATCCACAGAAGGTGGCCAACTTCAGCTTCAAGACACATTTTTTTCTCAGGTAAAATGAGATGATAGTCTCAAGCTTGGCAATCTCCCCAGAGGTATGAACACGATAAAGAGTAGACTTTGCCAAAAAAAGGTCCTCATTGTCATTGACAATGTGAGCCAGTTGATCCAATTCGAAACACTAGTTGGAGGATGTGATTGGTTTGGTTGTGGAAGCAAAAATCTCATAATGACTAGAGATGAACATTTACTGGCTTCTCATCACATAGAAAGCATATACAAGGTTCAAGTGTTACATCATTCTATTGCTAGTATGCTATTGAGTTGGATTGTTTTCAGGAATCTTTCTCCTCCTTCAGATTATGAAGAGCTTTCAAATAACGTAGTGGATAACACCAAAGGACTTCCATTAGCTATTAAAGTGTTGGGTTCTTTTCTTTGTGGTAGAAGCTTACTTGAATGGATTAGTGCATTAGATAATTTGAATTGAGTTTTCAGTGGAGAAATCTTCTGTGTGCTGAGAATGAGCTTTGATGGTCTAGATGATTATGAGAAGGACATATTTCCTGACATAGCATGTTTATTCATGGAAGAGTGTATAAGTTATGCGAGAAAAATTTGGGAGAGCTGTGATCTCTACCTAGATGGTGGAATTGCTATTCTTATAGATAAGTTGCTCATCACTATTAAGTATGGCAAGCTGGAGATGCATGATGTGATTCAAGAAATGGGAAGAGAAATTGTTTGGAGGGAATCTCCCAAAGAGCCAGGGGAGCGCGGCATATTGTGGTTCTATGAGGATGTGCTTCATGTGCTAACATAAGGCACATTAGTAAACTGAATCATGGTCCTATGTTTTTGACAATATATATATATATATATATATATATATATATATATATATATATATATATGCTCGTTTGGTAGGGTTAAAGCCTCTTACGAAGAACTTTTGGCCTTTGTTAAAAATATTAATGTGCACGGAAACATGATTTGGTATCGATGATAGTTTGTGGTTTGTGTGTGTTGCGTATAATGTGTATATGATGGACAAGGGACAAGATAGGATAGTTCAAGGGATAAAAGCAAGTTTTTATGGGAATAGGATAGTTTCACTAGTTTATAAAAATAGCTTTACAATAGTTGAAGGAAGCATTGGTGGAGGAGCTTCATGATATGGAGTTTATTCTCATACTCCTCTCACACATTTGCATGAATGAACTATGGCCTTTTCATAGGCCTTTCCACCAACTAAGTACAACTGCCTTAGAGGATTCGGGACTTCTCATGGATGCTGTCCATGTAGGCTTCATCTTGCAGCCACCACCACATCTCTGACTTATTCAGAGATGTTTGCTTATTACATGTCGGACATTTTCCAGCCACAATCTTTAACTACCCAAAACTTCATCTAGGGAATTCTAGGTTGTAGTTTAGTAACTCTAGGAAATTCTAGAAAAATGGATCACCATTTCCAACAGCCTTCTACTAAAAAATTATGTGAATATATTCTGCTAAGTAGGAAAATGGCTTTGGTGGTCCATAATAGTTGCTTTTTCCATATCCAACCTTGAGATGTATGGTTTGTACTATTGACCTCTCTCCAGAAAGTAAATTATAAAAAAATCTGCAGGAACTTAAATACTGTGGTTTTTTTTTATGATTGAGGTCGTTTATAAAACTCTTGTTTCAAATGCTAAAGTTAAAGCAGATTCTGAAAGCTAAGAACCAAAGGCACCACAAGCATGGCAAATCTTATTTACTACTAGCAGAGTCCTTGCATAACATAGACACCTTTGCACTTAAATCATCTCCTCATATATGTGCTGCCAGGGAACTAATAAAGTGGAAGCAATAACGCTCAAGTTGGCTGCTCCTGAAGTACACTTCAGTGCTCAAGCCTTCACAAACATGAAAAGGCTCAGAATTTTCCATATACCATTCGGGTCATCCCATGTACTTTCCTGTTGAGTTGAGATGGCTGGAATGGCCCAGTTACTCTCCACCATCAGTGCCATTCAATACAGGCCACAGGAAACTTGTAGGTCTAATCCTGAGTAAAAGCAGCATCCGCATACTGGGGAAAGAATTCTAGGTACATGCTTGCAATATGCTCTTCTGTTGCGAATCTAGTCGAACTGAAAGAGTTGTTTTTGAGGGACTGTGCAGACCTTAAAAACCTTCCTTGTAGCATCTATACACTGCAGCATCTTGAGCATATTTTTTTCTGATAGATGCTCACAACTTACTAAGTTCCCAGAATTTGTGTGGGGATCAAGTGATTATATCAATTTCTTTCTCCCATTAGCCCTTCCGAGCGTAATTTACTTGATTATGCAAAGATGCAGCTTATCAGAGCTTAGTTTTTTGAAAAATCTTCATCGCAGGTCATTATTGACACTTTTTTAGATCTGTCGGAAAACAATTTCGTTAGCCTTCCTACATGCATCAGTTAATTTACTAAGTTGCAGCAGCTTTTTTTGACACAGTGCTTGCAGCTTTGAGAGATTCTAGCTCTCCCGCCAAACATAACATCTTTACTTGCGAAAGGTTGTGAATCGCAGGAAACATGTGTGGATTTATCACGCATGTTAGGATATAATCAAGACAAATCACCTTGACTCAAACAAATTGACTTCTCTAGCCATCACAAGATGATCCAGGATCAATGCTCTCTCTCTCCCTCCCCCCGCCCCTCACGCACATGTTTTTGTGTTTGTGTCGAGTGTAAAATGGTGTGAACTGTACCAATTAGCAGGGACTGCTTGGTGAGTCTTGGGTTGACATTTTTTATCCCAGAAGCAAGACCCCAAAGCAGTTCATCCATCAAAGCATGAGAGGACTAATAAGGTTTCCTGTATCTTCCGAGTTATACTGTGATATAGCCAGCTTGGCCTTTTGTGCCATTATCGGTTCAGCTAATTGAAAGAAAGTCATTATTTTCATGCGAGAGCCAGTTGTTTGTCAATAATCAAGAAGCTTATGGTGGTGTAGATTGTTTTTGCTCGTTACAGTTTGACCACATATGATGGGGGGATTGGGCTCTCAATTGCTGAATGATAGCAGTCATTCTACGGTACTGTTTCAAACATAGGAAACTGCAGGGTGCATCTGGCGTACGCACAAGGTAAGCAACTAAATGAAACAAAGATTGACAAAGCGTCGATCCTCTGAATTCGAACACGGACCTCGCAAGTTCCGATGTCTGAAGCTCCGAAACAAAGGTAAGATTTTCAGACAGTACACTAGGATTTGAAATTAGCTTTCTCGCAGTTTCAGTTAGGGGGTCATGTTGAAACCCTTTTGAATAGCTTTGATTGCGCGTCTCCTCACAGCGGAAACAAACCTGCTGATGTGCTTTTCTTTACCCTCAGATTTATGTGGTCTAAGTCAATATTCAGAAATTTTCTTGTCGACACGTATCACGACCAAGCCCAAGAAGAAGGGCTTAGAATAAAGAAATATAATTTCCCAATAGGCACTAATCTATCTTTTGTTAGTCTTCGTCCAATCACGTCACACGCAGATTTGAAGAAACCAGATACGAAGAAAATGAATTGAGACTGAGAGCAAAGTTAGCAGATTTTAACAAATTCCCCAATTTACGGAAGGTAGGTTTGACACTAGCGTACTGACTTATAATTTTTTTTATGACGTGAAAATATTTTTGGGATAAATGTGATAAAGGCACCCTATTTCGAATTTCCATGACATGTTAATGTATCAATCTACAAAATTTTTATGATATTAATCCGTTTCAAATATACATGACCATAGGACATTGTAATGCTTCAAATGTACTTAGGCTTTTTTTTCTTTTTGTTTTTTTTTTTTTTGTAAAATACGTTGGTTCCGCTTATTTCGCAAAAAAAAAAAAAATTATATTTTTAGAAAATATTCTTTTACACCATTTCTTATTCTTGGGTACTCGACGACCAGGCATGGGTCCTCAATGGTCAGGCTGAGGTCCATTAAGGTTGGACTTGGGCAAGGGTACCAGAGTTTGAGGCTTGACCTTGATAGACCTAGGTCCAAGTGTTGAAGACTCAGGCACAGGCATTGGGGTCCTCGACCCAACCTCGATGGACACAGGCACCAGGGTCTAGGGCCTCGATCTCATTGGACATAGGCTCTGGTGTGTGGGAGTCTTTCAAATTTAAAGTCCACCTAGATTTTCTTATTCTCCAGGTTGACAATGGTTCCGAACCTCAAAGGTTTAGAGAGATCTAGGTGCACCCTTGCTTTGCCCACATTTGCCTAACCAAATCCTTTGGATTCCATCTTCACTTCCTGCACTTTGCCTATTGTCGCGGCTATATCTATGATTGATTGTATAGTAATACGACATCTAGGTAGTCCCAGGATGTGTACCCAAAAATCACATTGTGTAAAAACATAGGAGTGGTCAGGAGTGTCAAGATCGCACTATTTTAGGATTAAGAGATTGCTGGAAAAAGACCAAGGACCTGAAGATAATATTCTATTTTTTTCGGCTGCTGACTCAAAGGTAAAGGAAAAAAGCCCTGGTCCGAGGATATCACACAAGATCGATTTTTATTTCCACGCCCTTTTCATTGTGCTGAAGAAAGCCTGAAGATTCACATTTGGCTTCGAGTATAGTTTCCCTATGAGTGTTAATTCACATTCTCGTTTTTTTTTTCTACAGGAACGTCTCCTCTAATGGTAACTACATCCTCCTCAAACCATAACTCCCCCAGACTTCTACTAGTGAGAAGAGACTTTAGTATGCTGTTGGTTGGATGTTGGTGGCTTGTCGGTTGGATGTTAGTGGCTTCCTGGGTAGGATTCGAGCAAGATCTGGTTGCGGCCACTTGACTTACTCCAAGGCGGGACTCCCGAACAACAAAACTCAAGGATTGAGGGGAGTGGGGTGACATTATGAAGTAATCGAACAGTAATTTCATAGATGGGTTTCTAAGGTGTTGTGTCTAAGAGAAGTGGTTCTTCATTTTGGGAAAATGATGTTTAGGTTTCTGTGATTTGGGTGGAAAGTTGAATGGGCGATACGAATTTCTAGGGTTTGTTTGGGCATACTATCACCATTTCGATAGGGGGTAGCTCACCGAGGTGAGAGAGATTCTCCGATGGTATAGAGAGATTCTACCCATGGCTTGATTCGAAGCAAATTCTTCGGCGAACAGCCGAATCGCACAGAACAAAGCCAAGTCGAACGTGGGTTTTGAAACGATTCAAAGAAAAGCTCTCAAGAATCCACAGTTGCATCATGCATGTTCCATTTCAATCTTTGACAAGAGGGAAGAGAGAATTCTTCGGCGAACAGCCGAATCCCAAATCATCTTGATCTAAAACCGTTTGCATCTGCACAAAATTCCATTGCACGGATGCAGAGCAAGAGACCGTCCGAGGTTTTTTTTTTCAATAGCTGATTATCGTCCTTGCGTTAATTGTCTTACCCTTCTGGAGTTCTCTCGTCAATTTTCTGTGAGGGGGGGCTGGTGTTCACTATGTGTAGAGCTGTTGTATTTAACTATGTGTAGAGCTGGCCGACCTTGAGTCAACCCCATTTCGGTCCCAACAGGGGAGGGGCAATTCCCACTCAGGTTGTTGTTTGGAGATGGAAGGAGGCCGCTCCTTCCCTCCCTCGGGCTTCTGTCTGGACTCAATTGCCCGGAAGGGCAATTATATTTTGCATATAGAAACAAAGTGTTACCGGCGTTCATGGAAAAGGGAATCCTCCGGAAGGGCAAGAAGATGAGGCAGAATTTTGGGGGAGCCATAACTCGAGATAATTTACCACGAGAAAGGAAAAACAGCTACACAAAACATAAGAGCATCGCGCTCTTCTTGAATTTCTAAGAGTATTACTAAAATTAGATGGCAATTAAATTTCGCATTTTTTTGCTCACGCGATATTTTCCAGTAGAGAGAAAACATTCAGTGGTTGCTAACCATCACGTCATCTGCACGCGTGGCACGCATGATCCATTCAAATGGTGACACGTGTTGAGTGAGTTGGAAATTAAAATGAGAAAAAATGAGAACTTTGCAGGCGGCTTGTCAGTGCGATGCTCTCTCCTCATTAATTACGCGGCACTCTCTCTCCTCTTTGCGTCTTTCTCCCCCGCTCTCTTTCTCCTCCTTTATTTCAAATTTCATTTGAGACCCCTCCCTCCTCTACCTCTGACAATGCAATTCTGATTGATAAGACAAGACAGATTCGATTTTAGCATTTTTCTTCCTTACACAATTTGCGCAGGCTTGACCATGTACAGATAGTTGTATTTGCAAATGTTAGCATCAGTCTTGTTTATTTCAGTCTTGACTTTTTGACACTTACTCATTAATATCATCAACCAACTTCGATTCAAGACCGTAACATCAAAACGAGGTAAAAGATGGGAAAGTTCTTTTCCCAAAGAAACAAATGGAAATTCCTTCATTAGAATAAGATGCTAATCAATGTGGTATATACATATCAAAAGCCTGGCATAGCTTTACAATTGTGTAAAAGAAAAGGGCAGAAGGATCTATGTAATCATTCTCCATCAGTTATAAGACAATGAATCTTCTCGTGTAAATGTTTGTGTCAGCTCTCTCTTTCGGATGGCTATGTGATAATGAGCAAGTTATTCTCATATCCATTGTTATGAACAATTGGCCGCAATGGATTGATCCTCCATGTTCCATCGACTATGAACTTTATCTGCATCAGGAAGACCACGGAGGTTGTGAAGCTCATCCAGAGACAACAACTGCTTGTAATTTTAGACCTTCTTAGACTAAATTGAGAGAAGACCCACCTCATATCTTCTAGGATACAACTGGAGGCACATGGAGAAAACTCCGGTGCTCAACTTCTCCATCTTTCTCTGCAATGAAGCACATTACTCTACTGAGCATCATTTAGAGAAAGCTACTCGTATGTATGAACCACAGAACATAAATCTAAAAGCATGAAGTCTGAAGAACTTCTCGACTCATATAAAGTGGATCCCGACCCCCTTTCTTTTAACCAGTGCACATGATGGGATAACATGCGCATTGGTGAGGATTAGTCGAGTTGATATGTTTAGATCCAGTGTTATGACAAAAATGAAACTTTCACAAAGACAAAAAGAAGAAACGTTATTAAGTTAAATTTGTTAAGACACCAAAGGCTTGAGAATCACTGATGCTTCAAACAAAAGGTTGATTGCCTAATTTTTGGGGGCAAGATGGACTAGACATGCATTGATCGCACATATAATAACATCCTACAAAAATGCTTTGCGCTCCTACTTAGCATGGATGAAACAACAATTTAATAAACTTGAAAATTATGAGTAAAGATCAATTCATGTGCCTGATTCACTCGATATCATCCAATCTTGGTACAAAAGATATGAAGCCATGAGGCATTTTCAATGTCAGGGTACCAAACTTCCACGAGCAAAACTGAAATGTAAAACTCATATGTACGCCACAACTAGAGCTCCACGAGCATTATACCATGCTATTGCAGGTAGATTCTAATTTGACTGCCTATCACATCTGCAATGATTTGAATACTAGTCCATACTAGCTTTGAACAATACATAGAAATGTCACATTTAAAGTGAAGCGATACTTGCAAAGTACCAAACTTCCCTCGTTTCGCAATCTACTCTGTAAGTCTCATTTTTGACAATTTACATGCATAGTTTGACAGTGCTAATAAAACACCCAGGCTGTCCAATTAAGCATAATAAATTCCCATGTGGCTCAGATTGATTGTCTTGATCTACGAACTAATTAGAAAAATCATGATGTAATAAATGCCCAAGTGTCCTTCCTGATACTTTTAAATGTTTATGAGGCAATTCTCCTAGAAAACTTAAGTGTCTGATGGTTTTGTCAATCGAGTCATTATCATAACAAAATGTTCCACTTCTCTGGAAATGCCTCAATAAAATATTTTTAATCATGACATAAAATTTGCATATAAGTTCAATAATTAGCTCATAGATGATGTCTGCCTACTCTTATTTAGTAACTTTCATTCATATCTTCATAAAGAATTTTCGATTTTGATAACTCCAGTAGCTGAACTGCTCAAAGCAAATATATGATGCAACCAAACAGTTCACAACAGAAAATCACAACTACTCCAAAGTTTACCATGAACTACATAGATCCCAATGGTGAGAACTAACCTGGGTGGCCCAACCATCAAATGACCTAGCTAAAAGCACCTCTGTGGCTGAATTTGGTCAAACTATGCAAGCCATCCGAAGAAGTCATAGAGCTCTACAAGCATTATCAATCCTCCTCTGTTTCTCTTTCCCACAAACATGACATTTAACCTTAGCACGCTGCACTTTTACACTTCCATTAGGATGGACAAGTCTTGTTTTTCCAACTTTTATCACCCATTCTTCATATGCTCTTGTAGACAATAGAAGACAAATTACCCGATAGGCGTGAAAGTATCAACAGAGTCTAAGACTCCAAGTCATGACATATCCACCTATGGCCATGATCAAATTCATTCCAAGCCATAAGATTCTAAAGACCTAGCAAATTCACAAGTTCATTAAGCCTAGAAAATTTCAACTGACTTCAGTTCCTGTGAGGTAGATCACTTCTAGACAAACCATCGAGCACATGGTGACCGTAATTTAATATGTCCAATAGCAAAGAGTTGAATGCCTTCAACGCTCTGTCAACTTCAACCCTTAAGCAAGCATAGATCCTTTGAGCTTAAAATTTTCGAGGGAAATGATGTCTCCAAGCGAACGAGTGTGAGTATGTGCGAGAGTGACAGTTTCCGTGTGAGAGAATGAGCGAGCAAGTCAGCGCGCGAGATCTTCCAACAGATTGAAGACAGCCCGCGCACTTATTCGCTGAAGAAAGGAAACCGTAGACAAAAGGAGGAGGAGGAGGAGAAGAAGAATACCTTTAGATGCTCTGTCCTTCGACCTTAAGGAAGCATAAATCCTTTGAGGCCAAAATTTCCGACGAAAAGGACTTCTTCAAGCGATTGAACGTGTGTATGTACAAGAGCGAGCGTCTCCGTGTGAGAGAATGAGTGAGCAAGCTAGTGAGCGAGATCTTCCAACGGATTGAAGACTCCCGCGCCCGAACTCATCGACGACATGAAACCCTAGAAAATTTTTTCCCCAAACCCATGAGCCATGCGTTCAGAGAAGAAGAGAAAGAAGAGAAAGTCCAAAACAATTTGCCGTGTTAGATTATCTGACGTGGAAATGCCAGGTCGGATGATCGTGAAGGAGAGTTAACGGCAGGCTAGATTTGAGACATGAGTGAAAGTTGGTGCTTTTTTTTTAGACAAAATAAAGTTCGGGCCAGATTTGTCCCAAACCCTAAAGTTCGTGCTTTTTTATGGAAGTGGCCCTATTATGTTGCACAATTTCATGGTGTGAGACTTTTGAGCCTGATGATTTTGGTAGGACTGGAATTTACAAGCTGGATCTAATTTCTTCTCTTAATTTTGCTTAACAATAACCACACGCACATATATATAGGAAAAATCACCGAAGTAAAGATTGGAAAGAAAAACTTAAGTGTGAAATCATTATGCATAACTACATGTTCAGGAGGGTAAGAACATTGTTGGCTAAGAATAAAAATGATTTGGCAAGCTAGTTGTCGTAAATAGGAGAACATAGTTTATACTGAAGTTCAGATACAAGCTTTGATCATCCCATGACACAAATCTCTCGCTGCTTAAAGCAAACTTAACAGGATTTCGAAACTAACATCAAGAAGCTAGAGAATATAACTCACTGAATTCTAATACATCTGGAATTCCAATACATCACATCCAAACTAGAACACAACTATTTACATAATGTTGACATGAGTTGACTAGTAAAGCTTGCAAAATGAAGGTGGCGTAGTACTGCCATCCATAGAAAAGCAAATACTAGTTCTGGATTGCCAGTCGCGGAGCATTAAATTCCATCATACTCTTTGCGTCCCCTCCAATTTCCGAATGCATCATTCTGGCATTACTAGCGGTCACATGCTTGTCAAAAGGTGAAAGGTGAACCCCGACTGCAGCCCTACCAAAAGGATCAACATTATTCAACCATGTGGCATCCCACTCAATAGCCTTTGCATTGCCGCATGCTATACTCGGCCCTTGGGGAACAGTCAATCTTGCTGAGTTCTGCATTACCGGCCGCCACATGCTTCTCTAGAACTGCCAGATTTGTGATGGGGGGCCTTTGAGACACCCCGTATACAGCATTTAACATAAAATTATCAGGGCAAATATGAGGTGATAATTTCCCATTTGGCGAGTCTTCCGGTTTAAAAAAAAGCCCTCTCTTCCCACATCAATTTCGTTGTAACCTACTAGGATTTTAGCACATCCTTTTTCTACTTCTCTCACCTAAATTAGCATAATTGGAGTACATGATGTACATTCAGGAAAAGTCGATGTACATTCAGGAAAAGTTGAAAAGTGCACATGCTTCAGATGAAGAACAGATAATAGATACAGAGAGGCAAGTGCTTTCCAGCATTCGACAACTTGCAATTTCCAAGAACAGGGAAATTGCATGAAGCCGAAGAATAGTACAAACAGATTCATCAAGTTTATGGTATAAACAGATTCGGCAAGTTTATGGTATTGAATTTCAGCAACTATATGAAGTAACAGGTACATGTAAGATGAGCTAAGATGAACTCAACCTTCTCTCTCAGAAGAAAGGATTGAAAGACGAAAGGCATACCAAAAGATATGAAACAACGAAAAGAAGAAGCAATAAGAGTGTTCTCCAACCTGGTTAGCATGCATTAATTCCATTATTGCAATCTTTTGTTAGGTTATAAAAGTTCCGCATGATCATAAAAACATGATGAAATAAAATGCTCATGAAAATGCTTAAAGCTAAACTGGTGTCAATGTTTTCTCCGTTCTCAAAAAGGGGGGAGAAGAGAAGAGAATCTCATGACAAAAATTTCATGAAAATTACTCCAAATGACCACTAATCAGTTTATAACATGCAAACTACAAGGATTAACCTTTGGATTCGACGATAGAAAGTATTGTTTTGCAAATACATCTCATGAACAATTTATCGAACAGGTCATGTGCACCGTCAACACAGGTCTCATATTCAAACCGAAAGCAATGTTTTAATCCAAAATATGAACAACAATCAAGCACGGTCAATGTTTCCGGACACAAAACAGAGAAGAACGGGGATGGTTTTGTACCCTCCCTAGACCCGAAGGCTAATGGCAACCAGCAAAGGTGAGCGACGTTCGACGGCAGCGAGGAAAAAGGATTCGGAACTAGAATGTTTATCTCTACTCAAGCATTTTTCTCTCTCTTACGGATGCTCGGAATCAAGGGCAACAAATCGTCCCAACAGTAAGGGCAACGGATTTTAAACACTAGGCAAGAATAAAGGGCTCATCGATGGGTGATGCTCAAACTAATCATCTCAATGGACGGAGGCACCATCCGCATAGGAGGAGGAATGGGAGAGACGAAATTGGCGTGTGGGCAACGAAGAAGATGACGATGCCAGTACGGAGGACGACGACGACGTCGACAGGGACACCAACATTTGTGTCTGTTTCTCTCCGACGACCCCTTCTTCATAGGGAAACTCGTGCCATAGAGCCCTCCGACCCAACGCCACCAAGCCTCCGTTGTTTCCTAGCAACTGAAAGAGAGCATCTAGCGATGGTCGTCGGATTTTGCGAAATAGAAAGGAGAGGAGAAATAGAGGAGGGAGGGCTCTCGAACGAAATTTGAAATAAAGGAGGAGAGAGAGCGTCGTGTAATTAATGAGGAGAGAGCATCGCGCTCACGAGCGGCCTGCAAAGTTCTCATTTTTTCTTCTTTTAATTTCCAACTCACTCAACACGTGTCACAATTTTAATGGATCACGCGTGCCACGTATGCAGATGACGTGGTGGTTAGCAACTACTGAATATTTTCTCGCAGGAAAATATAAGAAAATATTGGGTGGTCCGGGACCTCCACGTCAGCGTGGTCCCCGGCCACTCACGAGTTGCCATGTGGAGGGGTGGGCCCATTTGGTGTCCTCTGCCTTCTTCCCCTCTCTCTCCTCTTCCTAGCCTGCCGACGGCCTCTCTCCTCCTACTCTCTCCTGTCAAAGCATTAATTGCGGCTTAAAACTTTTCTCTCTCCTTCATTTGTGAAAGAAAACGCCCGTTCGTTTCTCTGTCCCTCTCCATTTGTTTTCTTTCGAAATTTTGAATCTGAAATTTTCTCTCTCTCTCTCTCTCCACGCTCGTTGCTGCTCCGCTGTGCATCAAGCAGCCGTTCCCCTACCGTCGCCGACGAACCACATTATGGCCGCCCCTACTCTGATGCTCGCTCGCTTCTCTCTTCGGGCTCGTTGGTGCTCCATCGTTCATTCCGGCGATCCCGGGATCGCAGATGTAGCACACGGAGGAGAAGCAGGCCTCTTCGAGAGCTCCCCTCAACGTCGGCGCGCGTCGCCCGCCGAGCGAGACCCCCACACACGGAAGGCTCGGAGGTGATGTTGCTGGAGAAGAAAGGTTGAGCCCCTCCGCCTCTGCCGGTTGCTTCCATCGCCCCCTACCCTGACGCTGACGCCGCCGACGCTCCTCCGCCTCCCTCTCGCGATGTCCGCTCTGCTCTCTCTCTCTCTCCCCCCTCCGCGAAGTCGTGCCTCTCTTCCAGCAAAACGCGACGCCGACAACCCTCCACCTCCGTCGCCCTCGACTCCAACGCTGACGTCACCTCCTCCCCTGAACCCGACTCTGATGCCGACGCCCCTCCACCTCCCTCTTGCGACCTCTAGATTATGCGTGGTTTACGACAAGGTTAGTATTGATGACTTTTCTTCAGTCAAGAGAGAAAATTTTTGGTAATAGCAATTTACTGAAGCAAAAATTTGGAATGCTGCACCGACTCATTGCAGCTTAGATTTGGGAGTCCGTGATCTGCCAATGCGAAGAGACATAAAGCCGGTTCTCCGCGTAGCCAGTCGCGGTCATGCAATGCTTGCATTTGTAAATGGAGAGTTCATCGGTAAGCAATCTCACTCTTAGCATAACAACTGACTTATTAGGCACTCAAAACAGAGAATGGCAACCGCTAGCCATTTATTAGGCAAATTAATAGAGCGTGTTGATGATATTGTTCAGGATCTGCCCATGGCAGTCACGTCGACAAGAGCTTTGTCCTGCAAAAGCCTATCGACTTGAAGCCTGGAGTGAACCATATTTCTATGTTGGGTTCAACGGTGGGTCTCCCGGTAAGAAGCTCTGATCGATTCCATTTGTGCTTTTTCCTCTAACTCAAGAACTAGGCTGATGAATCTTGCCCAGTCGTGCAGGACAGCGGAGCCTACATGGAGCACTGGATTTGACACTTAATGGCTGGGGTCATCAGGTACAGATACATGACTCGAGAAAGGAACATTGGCTGTGGCCGAAAGTAGACAAACCATCCTGTTTTCGTAAATAATGCTGATCAAAATGAAATTGGATTTGTGATGCAGGTGGGCTTGCATGGAGAGAAGGTCCGAGTGTACACACGGTCAGGGCCGCACCAAGTGCAATGGACGGAAGCTACAAAGGGAGTCAGGCGTGCTCTTAACATGGTACGAGGTAAGGCATAAATGATCTCTCTTTAACAACATACCATGATACGGCATCCCGAATTATCGCACTTCAGGTCATTGTGAGATTGGAATTTACTAGTAAAATGCAGAGAATATGACAATAGATCCAACATTAGCATCCCATCAACACTTGGCTAGTTTCTGAATTCCTGAGGAGAGACCCCATGAGAATTCAATGTAAATTTGACTAGCTACATCTTTTCGAATCGTCTGAAAACTCGATTATCGTGTATAAGACTGTCTAATGCAATCGCCTATTGATCATTGCTTTTGCAGACATACTTCGATGCTCCAGAAGAAGATCAACCCATCGCCATTCGCTTGCCTCAAATGACCATGGGAATGGTTTGGGTCAATGGCAAGAGCATTGGCCGCTACTGGTACACTTACCTTTCCCCTCTCGGACAGCCAACTCAGTCGGAGTAAGTACCTGCAAAAGTTCACCCAGGAAAGATACCGCCAAGTAAAATGTAACGCGATTTTGATTTATCCGGTTTTCCCTTAGCTTTACCAGGTACCATATCCCAAGATCCTTCATAAAGCCAACCGACAATCTACTCGTGGTGCTGGACGAAGACGGAGGCAACCCTGAATTGATAGAGATCCTCAATGTCGACAGGGATACGATCTACAGTTACATCACCGAGAACCATCCCCCCAGTGTGAGGTCATGGGCAAGAAAGAACAGCCACTTCCGCACGGTCTTGGACGAAGTGAAAACAGCGGCACACCTGAAGTGCGTGAACCACAAGAAGATTGTGGCCATCGAGTTTGCAAGCTTTGGCGACCCGTATGGCATCTGCGGGAACTTCAACTACGGAAAGTGCACATCACACATTTCCAAGGACATCGTCGAGAAACATTGCCTGGGAAAAACTAGCTGCGCGGTTCCGATTGAGCGAGGGCTCTTCGACAAGGGCAATGATGGCTGTCCCAGTATCATGAAGACATTAGCTATCCAGGCCAAGTGCTCCCACTAGAAGCACAGGGTGGCCTATAATTTTCCTCTACAGATGGTTTTAAAAGCATTACTTCGCTAACATTTGTAATTCTTCACGACACATGAATAAATTTTCATCCTCTGTATTCAGCTAGAGACTTCATCCTGGCTGATATGAAGTAAAATCCATGCTCCATGCTTTTCGAGATGTGCATCCGTGATGATTTTGGAGGAATGGTGCTAAATTGCATCAGATTCAGTCCGAGTAATCTCTTATACACTTGAGTTTGATGTATTCGGATGAGAGTTTCACGAAAGAGATAGGCTGGCATGATGCTGTTCATAAGAGGAGATCCCAAGACATCCAAATTCTTCTACTGGGCCACAATGGACTAGATCTCGGGTGCAAATTAGCATCTTTTTCACCTCCATAGGAAAATTCACAGGTCTCGTCCAAAGGGGCCAAACATACGTTGGGACTGCCCATAACACTCGATACCCGTGAATTAATATAAACATATATTGGTCAATCCTAGTCATAATTGTGCTTGGACTAGGTGATGGTGTAGGTTTATGCATCGTGTGTCGACTGAAAGAGAGACCTAAAGGTCGTATTTGCAAGCACTTTCTTTTGTGCCGGTATTTTTACAAGGACCTGGTTATGTAATCAGGGGTTCATTCAGCTCATTTTCATGTAGTCGAGCAAAAATTTAGCAAACAAGGCGTGGGAAGGACAACTTTCACTCCTGGTACCACGAAAACCCAAAGAAAATGCTTGTTAAGGGTGGTCTCTCTTACTCGAGAGATGCAGGGACGCAGCGTTGTGTCCGATATGCTTCCCCTCCGCCTTTTCGCATACAAATCACCAATCGTACTGAGGCTCGTCAGGAGAATCCTTTAACTATCTAGTGACGGTGCATAAGTGGAGCATTCCACATCTTCAAACTGAGATGAGTTAACCTTCCTTCAAAGGCCTACCATCTACGATGAACTTATGAACCCTGTGCCGACAATATCCTAATGCGAACATGTTCAAGCACAACACCACAAAGGCCCTTTAAAGAATAGGTCTCCTGGCTCATCGGAGGGGTTACGAGCAGCTTATTCTCTTCATCAGAAACCATGAAAGCATCTCGGAAAAGAACAGTTGGCACAAGGATCAAACTCGTCCACGGTACATTTTTTGAACATGAATTGGCAAAACATCCAACATAATTGTTGACACCTAAAATTTTAATTAGGTTTAATTAGGTCTTAATTTCTTTTAGATAACAAAAACCAAATAAATAGCAAAAACAACAAAAAATAGTAAAAACAAAAGAAAAGAAAAACAAAAGCAACCCCCCTCCCCATTTTCTTCACGTGGGCTTGTGCGGCTTGGCCCCACCCTCATTCCTTCTTCTTCTTCCCTCTTCTTCTTCCTCGCTCCATCTTTCTCCGCCTCTGTAGTTCACGCGCGGTGGCCGGCGACGCGCGCGAAGGACGGCCTACGGCCGAGGGGAGTAGGCCGACGTCGGCCGGAGAGGATAAGATCAGGCGCCATTAATGCTGAGCGAGCTTCGCTGGAAAGCTCGATGGGACACCGGTTCGGCCGAGCGGAACCGGTGGGTAAGCCGGAGGCCGGCGACCAAACCCCTCCGTCGACCGGAGTTCCTTCGCCTATAAATAGGTGGCCGCAAGCATCGTCGGAGGGCGTGGTGAGCTCGGAGATCCTTCACTGAGAGACATCGGGAAGGGTTGAAGGGCGAGCGCAGGAGAGAGCTCGAGTCGCGAGCTCGGCCCACCTTCCACCGAGAGACTACGGGGAAGGCCGACGGTGAGTGACTTCGAGAAGGTCAGATCCGGTCGGTGGAGGCTCGGATCTGGCTTGAGTGAGGAGGAATCAAGGCCGAGGAGGGTCCGGCCGAGATCTACGCAGTAGATCTGGTTTTTTGCTGCTGTTGTTGCCGCCGGACACCGTGCCGCAGCCGTTCGCCTCAGTCCCGTCGTCGTTGCTTCAACGGCTTGTTGCCGTGCCCCACCTGCGAAGCCGTCGCCGTGATCAGTCCGCTTACGCCGCGCCAGATCGGGAAACCGAGTTGCCCAGCCACCACCATCCGGACGCCATCACCACAAACAGGTAGTGTTACCGCCACCGCCGCCGTCACCGTTGCCATAGTTTCCCCCCTCCGCAGTCCAACCCTCGTCGCTACCGTCGTTGTCGCCGCCGTCGCCGTTGCCGTCGTTGAGCCTCGGCGCCGCGATTCGGGAACCCAAGGGTTCCCGATTTTCCGGGTCGCGACCCCGGGTTGTCGGGTCGGACCCGGATCGGGAACCGGGTAGGGATTCCGCAAATTGCGGGCACGGCGAAAGACCGGGTCGCAATTCGGGTCGGATCCGGGTAGGGTTCGCAGGGAGCCGGGTCGCGGAGCGGGTCGTGGACCCGGGTTGTCGGGCCGGGCCGGGCGTCCCCAAACGCCCAGCCACGGCGTCGTTTTAACGAAATAAAAAAAAATTTGAAAAATCCGACTCAGGCCCGCAACGCGTTTGGGTCTCCGACCCGGGTCGAACCCAACCCGCAGATCCGACCCGGGTCGGTTTTATTTTATTATTTTAATATAAAATAATAAATATTTTATTTTCAAAAAAAAATCAAAGAGTGTTTTATTTTCAAAAAAAATATTGAAAAATGTTTTAATTTCCAAAAAATCGAGAAAAATAAAAAAATAATTTATTTTCCAAAAAAATCAAAAAATATTAAAAAATATTTTATTTTTCGAAAAAATAAAAAAAAAAATCAAAAATATTTCATATTTTCCAAAAAAGCCAAAAATTCAGAAAAAGCCAAAAAGGCTTGTATTTTTCCAAAAAAATACCAAAAAACCCCAAAAAAATCCCTTTTGTGTCCAAAAAATTGGAAAATGACTCAAAAAATGTTTTTCCTCCCAAAAATGCATGGAAAATCTCTCAAAAAAAATCCAAAAAGCCTTAGGGTTTAAACAAGATTAGGTACCGAAAGGGCATTAGTGATTAATTAGTGTAATCAAGTCCCCGATCCTAATTTTTCTGGTTGCGTAGGAGTAAGTATTTCACCCGATACTTCACTTGGGTTTCTAATCAACCCACCCCAAATCGATTAGTGGCGACTCCATTTTAAAAATTGATTTATAGGTTAAAAAACTCAAACTATTAAAGTCGTGAATTGGTGGACTTGGGAGAGTCCGGGCTTAATAAATTGGCCGAGCCATTAGCCTCCTTAGGCGCTCGTACTCGATTGCGGGCCCCGAGAAAAAAGAGGTCGCGACAGCTTGGCGACTCCGCTGGGGAATTTGAGGACTTAGGCCTTTATGTCTTGTTTAATATCTTTACTGACTTAGGTTTTTTTTATGCAGGTCAAAAGCTTAGAAATTTATTTTAATAGATTATCTTGTGATTATAAATTGTTATGCATGCTTTACTGTTTTAAACACTACACATGGCACACACAACCCGGCCACCGGACCTGGGCCGCCATAGGATTTCTAGGATGGTGTTAAGAAAGATACGACCTCGAACGCGAGACTGCGATGTAGAGGTCGCCTTTCTTTTCCCCGAATTTCTTAGCCGAGGTTAAGAGGGTATGCTGCTAACGCGAGACTGCGACGGGCGGATATCCTTTTAATCTCACCAATCCTTCTGAGTTAGAAATCGAGCCGCACATCCCATCTGTATGTCTTTGTGCTTGCCATTTTATTTAAAAGCAAAATAATTTCTTTATTTTTACTTAGTCTTTTCTGGCTCATGGCGAAATAGGGTCAGGTTGTGTATTTCCCTTCCTTATATGCGATGGGAAGATTTGATATCTAGTTCATTCCCACCCCAAAGGGAGAGCTTCTCAAATGGTGGAAGCAGTTAGATCAACTCGGCCAAGAGTGCGTCAAATCAAGAATCGGTCATCTCCTCCCATTGCTCCAAATCAATATCCACTCTGGGGTCATGCAAGCACTACCACATTTCTGGTGCCCTGAAACATCCACCTTCATGTTCGGCAAATTTGAACTGACTTCGACTTTAGAAGAGTACAGTCTCGCCATAGGAATGCCCCTGGGAAGCGAGCTTGTCAAGCCAATCGGCATTGACCCTGTGGTTAGTCTATCACGGTTTCTAAAAAATCATTCGGTAAGAGAAATTGTTCAAGCCAACAATAATGCTTTTCTGCTATCATCTTTAACTGAATGCTTTGAAAAACAGTCAATGACCCAAAAAGCCAAGATCTTCCTCTTAGCATTCTTTGGTTTTATTATCTTTCCCCATCGAAAGAATGCTATAGATCCTTCAATCACATGGGTGATAAATCAAGTCATTTTTGGAGCAGGATATGTGAATATGGTTTTAGCCGAAACGTTTTTATCCCTTAATCGTTTCAAGGACCAAAAAGAAAAAATCATGAGGGCCGCTCCAGAAATTTTACAAATGTGGTTCTTTTCCCATATCAAAGGATTTGGGCACCTCATGCAAATATTTGAAATCAACGAGTTTAAACACCCATTGCAAAAGTTTCAAATCTGGGAAAAATATTCTCCCAATGAAGAGTATTCTCGATGGATTAACTTGCTAAAAAACCCGGTCCCTGAGACATTCCTATGGCGAGCTAAATGGTTCATTGCAGGAGAGGTGCGCTTTGCGCTTAATTATTACAACCCCATCCCGTTGCTGGGCCTCTCCGGAGCTCTCTCATATTATCCATATAGGGTGGCTCGTCAGTACAGGGTCCTTCAAGAAGTCCCACCACCACTCAAATCAGGATTGTTCCGAATCTTTTTCACCCGTACGAACTACAACTACTTGTAGGAGATCCGCATAATTCAGAACACATGGAGTAGATGTCACACTGAAAAGATCGTCGTGCCCATAAGGTTAAAGGAACAAGAAAAAGTTCATCATGCATCAACATTCTACATCCTCAACCATATAATTCCCAAGGAGTTGCAACCAGTAATCCCTAATGTAGTTGATAAACTTACCCTGCAAGGGCGAATCGAATCTCTTGAGAAGAGCTTGGAGACCAGCAAGAGACACGTATCGAAGTTAGTACGAAGAAGCAAGCGGCTTCACAAGACTGGAGCTTCCCATCGCATATAAAATGGGCAGCGGGACTTTTGATGTGAATATTCCTAACGTTAATATCTAGGGTCGTTTTGACCTGTGTAAAAAGCCCTTTTGGCATTGTATAAATCTCCTGCTAATAAATAAAAATGACGTGACCCTTGCCATGGGCCAGTGTTCCATACGTTTCCTGGCTTACATTCTCTCCATTTTCTTTATGCAGGTAATCACAATCATAGTCATATTCGCCAAATCCAAAAGATAGAATGGCCGAAGAAAATGTACCAAGCCGTGTCGAGATTATGGAAAGTGAAATGAAGCAAGTCTTCAATGTGCTTCAGCAACTCTCAAAGCAGATAGATTCCATCCAAGGCAAATTAGCTCCCGCCCCAGCCTCAATCGAAGTATTGTTACTGCAATCATCTACTTGAGGTGATCAAGGAAGAGATACTGATGATAACATGCCCGAATTAGAAGATGATACGCACCAAATCGTAGTCGAGAAAGCAAAGCCCAACAGTTTGTCTAAAACTGAACATGACAAACGCCTTGAGAAGCTTGAAGAGAGGCTAAAGCAATTGCAAGGCCTTCAAGATCCTACTCCAACATACCTCTCCATCTACTCTAAGGTCAAAATGCCGGAAAAATTCAAAATGCCTGAGTTCGAGAAGTACGATGGCACGACCTGCCCAAGAGCTCACTTGCAGATGTACTTGGTTCGAATGACCCAGTACGTTAATAATGAACCTTTAATGATCAAGTTGTTCCAGTCAAGCCTGATAGGTCCCGCCCTGAGATGGTACATAAAAAAGAACATAAACCTCATCGAGACATGGAGTGAAGCAAGTGAAGCATTCCTCAAACAGTACAAATTCATAATGGACATCACCCCTTCTCGCGAGGATCTTGATTGCACGGAAAAGAAAAAGCAAGAATCCTTCAAAGAATATGCCATTAGATGGAGGAATCTCGCAGCCCAGATCAGTCCTGAGCCAACTGACTTTGAATTGAGAAAAATGTTCATCAAAACCCTCCCTTTCGAATACCGCAATCGGATGGTGACTACGATCGCCGAATCATTCAATCAACTCATTCTAGTGGGAGAGCAGATTGAGACAGGTTTAAGGGATGGCTGGTTCACTGAGCTTGCTCCTGTCAGCAGAAGGCTCAACATGAAAAACGATAAAGAATCCTTGATCGATGTCAATGCCACGTACACTTCAAACACCGGTCATCTCCCGATTGTTCAGACAAACACAGGCCAGCAACAGACTAATAGCCGTCCACCCCAGCGCTACAACAACCGAAGACAATTCACTCCGCTTCCTGGATCTCCCTCCCAGGTTTTGGCAATCCTCCAAAACAAGAGCCTCCTTTCAACTGAGCCAAGACGACCCAATGCTGAAAACTTCTCCAGCTATGACCCGTCCAAAAAATGTGACTATCACATGGGAGAAGTAGGCCATTCAACTGATGAGTGTTTCGTCCTTAAGCATCGAATCCAGAACCTGCTGAATACTAAGGCCTTCTCATTCCAAACCGCGAAGCCGAATGTCCAAAGCAATCCGCTCCCTGATCATGCTGACAAAGTAAACATGATATTCAGTTTTGAAGCCGGTCAAATCAGAAATGTCGATGCACATATGGTCGACATCTATCGAGGGCTAGTAGAAACCGAGTATTATCCGGGCAATGAAATAACGCCTTTCGCAATAATGGAGGAAAGGGTATTAAGAATGATAGAGGCTGGAATAATTGTGCACGCCGGCCACGCCAACATAGTTTCTACCATATCCCAAGTCCTCATCAATTGGGAGGAAGAATTTGCGGCACTAAATGCGGAAAAGGACAAGAATGATTCCACCTTACCCGAGAGCGTCTTTGAAAGGAAATGAGCCATTGTTCAAGCATCAACAGCAGAAACAACTATAGTCATTGAGATTCCCCAACCTTACAAATACAAATACAACAATGCGGTACCATGGTCTTATGACCTTGATGTTGGTTTGGTCACAAGATCTGGGTGAACCTATGCTCAAGCAAATACTCAGTCTGCTAAGCCCGTCACTGACAAAGAAGCCAAGGAGTTTTTGGCCGTAGTTAAGGCCAGCGAATATAATGTGGTGGAACAGTTACGAAAATCACCGGCGCAGATCTCTCTACTGGAATTGCTTCAGACATCTGTCAAGCACCAAAAATCCCTCATGAAAGTATTAAGTGAAGTACATGTCCCTAAAACTATTGAGCATGACAAACTTGAGGAATTTGTCAGTACCATCCTTCTAAAGGATCAAATGGCATTTTCTGATGAAGAGATTCCCGAGGAGGGTAGAGGACACACCAAGGGTCTTTACATATCAGTCAAGTGCAACGCATCTCACGTCGCTCGAGTACTGATTGACAACGGATCTGCTCTTAACATATGTCCATTAGCGACACTCTGTCGCCTTAAAATAGAGAGATCATGGATCCAAGTACCCAAGACTTATGTTCGAGCATTTGATGGAACAAAGAAAGAAACAATGGGAGAGATTGAGCTCGACATTCAAATTGGCCCAACCGTATTCAAAATTTTGTTCCAGGTGATGGATATCCCCACTGCATTCAATTTCCTCTTAGGGCACCCATGGATACACGTCGCAGGAGCAGTACCTTCAAGCCTCCACCAAAGTGTGAAGTTCGTGGTTGGAGGAAAACTGATCACGGTCCGAGGAGAAGAAGATCACCGCATCTACCACGAGACGGCCATTCCTTATGTTGAATCTAGTGACAAGAGCGAAGCTAGCTATCAATCGTTCAAGCTCGTGTCTACTATACACGAAACTCGAGGGACTTTGCCCCTCATCCACGAGATATCAAGTGCTGCAATCATGGTAGGAAAAATCATGGTAGGACACGGTTTCCTTCCAGGACAAGGGCTTGGTAGGAGAGGCCAAGGCATTCATCAGCCTATTGAAGCTCGGAGAAGACCCTATACTGTCGGTTTGGGATATTCCCCAGATAGAAAAGCAAAGAAAAAAGTCGGCCTTGTATATCCCCGTCTCGAGGAAACTTTCCCAGGCCCAGCCAAGATGATGCATGAGGAAGAGGAAGTGGATACTCCAAAATGGTTCAACCTTGAAAGTGTGAACTTGCCCATAACCCAGGAAGACACAACTTGGCCCTCACTTATAAAAAAGGAGGGGCCAGTTGACATGACCACCATGCTCGAGGATATTTTCATAGGTGCCATTGAGGAAGAGCAATTAGAAGAGACATGCGATAACTTCTCGTTCATCCAGCTTCGACACCAAGTCGAAGAACTACGCGAGACTGTACACCATTTGACAGAAAACTTTGCTCAAGCTACCTGTGCATTCCGTTCTCGTCACAATGAGGAGCTGGTGATAAATGAAGAGGACCCTACTGACATGACCTGGCGAGGGGCACGGCTACCCTTATCCCCAAGAAGCACACGACTATATTCACCTCTTCCTAAATCAATGGCCATTATTTTCCCCATCCTCCTAGAGCAAGGGATAATCGGCAGAGAATTGAACCATCCTACCCCCGAGTACTTCATTGATTATGATCCATCCAAGCAATGCGATTACCATTCAGGGGAATTAGGACACTCGCTAGATGATTGCACCATCCTGAGAGACAAGGTCCAAGATCTTTTGGATGCTGGGGTATTCACCTTCCGCTCTCCATGGCTGTGTTTTGGCAATGATCACCTCCTCATGGTACCCAGCACCCGTACCATGTTCCCTGAGCATGCTAAGGAGGCGCATAAAGGAGAAGCAATCATAGACACTTTGGGCCAACCAAGTGGTAAATTTGACTACTATGTCAATTATTCAATTCCCCAAAGTTTCTATGATCATCACCACAACATCGTCCCTGATGGATGGGGAGATGTGGATGATCTGAAATCCACAAAGCCGGGAGCACAAGGAGACGTGACTGGCAACTGGTATGAAGACTTCTTCTTGGGCGCTATCAACGAGGGACCGTCAGGGGAAATGGGTGCAAGCCCGCTCGAGTAGAATCCTTTTTAACACCTCTGCATACTCCCCTACGTGGGAGCCTATACATATTTCTTAAAGTCTGGCTTGCTTTGTTTTCAACAACAGTTCCACTCAAGGAACTATTTTTTGAAACCACCCTGTAAATCCGTCTACTAATAAATAAAGTTGAAAACATTTTGAGGGCATGAGGAGACACACCAAACCGGCCCGTTGATGATAGCCAGCCGTCAAATGAAAGAAGAAATCTGAGGCCCAGGTCTCCTCATGTTTCCTTGTCTTTAATCTTTAAAAGCAATTTATCACCTTTTCAAAAGAAAGAAGCATGCATACTACTAACCTTATTTGTTCCCTTAGCCTATCTACTCTATGACACAGGAATAATATAGCGGCAGGCGAGGGTATGGGAACGGTCCAAACCAGCACTGCAAGTAGCCATGATAGCAATTCTGATGACTCAGATGATGATTTTGATGATTCCGACGAAATTCAATGGAATTGGAAGCGCCACGAAGAAGCAAGGCCCCCTACTACCGAAAACACCATCATTGTCAATTTAGGCAGCACAGAAGATCCAAGGGAGACAAAGATTGGCGCGAACCTTCTTGAAGAAGAAGCCGCCAGCTTAATTGCCCTCCTAAAGAGATATCAAGATGTATTCGCATGGTCTTATGCTGATATGACAGGCCTTGATCCAATGATCGTGGAGCACAGCTTGCCAACCAACCCTGATGTGGCCCCTAAGAAGTAGCGGCTAAGAAGAGCTAAGCCTGAATTGTCAAAAAAGATTGAAGAAGAAGTAATGAAGCTCCTGGCAGTAGGCTTCCTCGAAGTCTCGCAATATCCTAGTTGGGTGGCAAACATTGTACCAGTAAAAAAGAAAGATGGTCGAATCCGGATTTGTGTCGACTACCGCGATTTGAACAAAGCAAGCCCAAAGGATGATTTCCCACTACCTCACATAGACGTTCTTGTGGATAGTACTGCTGGATTCAAACTTTTCTCTTTCATGGATGGGTTCTCAGGATGCGACCAAATAAAAATGAAGGAGGAAGACAAGGAAAAGACGGCATTCATTACTCCATGGGAGACTTTTCACTATAAGGTCATGCCTTTTGGCCTGAAAAACGCTGGAGCAACTTACCAACGTGCCATGGTCACCCTTTTCCATGACATGATGCATAAAGAAATTGAAGTATATGTCGATGACATGATCGCCAAAACCAGACATGGAGAAGACCATGTGAAGACCCTGGAAAAATTATTCGATCGACTTCGCCAGTTCAAGTTGCGCTTGAACCCAGCAAAATGTGTGTTCGGGGCAACTTCTGGAAAATTACTTGGGTTCATTGTGAGCTGTAAAGGGATAGAAGTGGACCCGTCAAAAACTAAAGCGATATTTGAGATGCCTCCTCCCTCGACTGTGAAAGAAGTCCGGAGCCTCCTGGGAAGATTAAATTACATTGCGCGATTTATTTACCCAGCTTTCTGAAACTGCAAAACCTTTCTTTAAACTTCTCAAGAAAGATGCATAAATCAAATGGGATGATGACTGCCGACTGGCGTTTGAAAATTTAAAGCGGTACCTGATGAAACCCCCGGTTTTAGTACCCCCGACTCCAGGACACCCTTTGACCCTCTACCTTACCATCAACAGTGAATCCCTAGGTGCAATGTTGGCACAAAAAGGACCCCATGATGGAAAGGAATGAGCCATTTACTATTTGAGTAAAAAGTTCACCACATCATAACAAAACTACTCCAAATCAGAAAAGACCTGTGCTGCATTGGTATGGGTGTTGCACAGACTCCGGCAGTATACCTTGCATTACCAGACATTCCTTGTAACTGAGAGTGACCCAATCAAGTATTTGCTTGGTTGCCCGGCCTTGGTGGGAAAATTGGCCAAATGGCAACTCCTAATCTCAGAATTCGACATCCAGGTGATGTCGCAAAAATTAGTTAAAGGTCGGGTGATTGCTGATATGTTAGCAGATTACCCTAAAGAAGTAGGCGATGATCATTCCTCAGATGACCGAATCTCAACAGTAGAAGAGGACACGTGGACTATGTTTTTCGATGGAGCTGTAAATTTGTCAGGTTCAGGCACTGGGGCAGTCTTGATATCCCCAAATGGGCAACATTATCCTGTGGCTACAAAATTGATGTTTCCATGCACCAACAATATAGCTGAATATGAAGCATGCATCCTCAGCCTACAAGCGGCTATTGGAATGGAAGTGTCAAAACTAAAAGTGTTCGGTGACTCCGCCTTAATCATCCTCCAGACTGTGGGCGAGTGGAAGACAAGAGATGCCAAACTAGTACCTTATCACAACTACTTGGAAGAATTGGTAGGAGAATTCCGGGACATCTCGTTTGAATATCTACCTAGAATTCATAACCAGTTTGCTGATGCACTAGCAACACTATCATCTATGTTACAAGTAACGAAGGGGTTAGAAGTAGAGCCTTTGAAGATTGAAGTCTTGACAAGACAGGCCCACTGCATGACTATAACTGAAGAACCCGATGGGAAACCCTGGTATTACGACATCATGAAATACATCCAAAAGCAGGAATTCCCTAAAGAAAGCACTCCCTCTGATCGAAAATACCTTATGAAAATGGCTTTGAGGTTCTTCGTCAGCGGTGAAAATTTGTACAAAAGATCATATAACTCAGTCTTACTAAGGTGTGTGGATGTAAACGAAGCCACACAAATAATGCAAGAAATACATGGGGGAGTATGTGGTCCTCACATGAATGGACATATGTTGGCCAAGAAAATAATGAGATTGGGTTATTACTGGTTCCCCTTAGAGAGCGATTGTGCTCACCATGTGCGAAGCTGTCATCGTTGTCAGATCCACGGGGACAAGATAAATGTCCCTCCAACTGAATTGCATCAGTTATCTGAGCCGTGGCCATTTTCAATGTGGGGCATTGATGTGGCATCCCGGAAATTCAAAGCCAAGCCTTAAGGTGTGTTAAATGTCTTTAATTAGGTGATAGAATTTTATGGCTTATGCTTTAGCCAATTTGTCCTTCAATTTGATGAATTTTGCTTGTATTGTGGAAATTTAAATTTAAATGCTTGGCCATATGATTTAAATTTCAATAATTAAAATATCCCAAGACTTTGGCCAAGATGAAATTTGAATTTAGAAATATTTATAGAAAGGAATTCAAAAAAAAAAGGAAAAGGGGATTAATTTTCGAAATGGGCCTTGGACCCATTAGCCTAAAGCTTGGTGGGCCAAGCTAGTCGGCCATTAGGGCCCAATAGGTGGCTGTCGACCAGCCCAAAGTGAGTGGCCGGTTGGGCCTAAGCCCAAGCCCATTCAAAATTCAAAAAAAAAAAATAAAGATTACAAGTGGCCAAAGGAAGAGCATGCATTGGTTGGTCATTAGGTGGATCAATCATTGCAAATGATGGGATTAAGGGATATAAAAAGAGAGAGAGAAGAGGAGTGGCCGGTTCCTCTAGCTCCATTCGGTCGAGAGAAGTGAGAGGGAGAGAGAGATTTCGAGAGAAAGGGAGAGGAGGGACCGAGAGAGAGGAGGTGGAGCCGAGAGTTGCCGCCGCCCGTCCGCCGTACGTCCGCCTAGTCCGACCGCCGTACGCCGTCGTCCATCGCTGTTTGTTCATCTTGGAGGCAAGTGGAGTCCTTAACTTCTCTTGCATGTCTGTTTTGTTGGTTGCATGTTCGGTTTTAGGTGTGATTTGGGCGAAAAACCGAGGTAAGGGTTGGATGTGTTCAAGCTATGTGACTGTTTTCGTTTGGTTTGTGGTAGTCAGTATCTTAGTCGAGCTTGCATGTGTACTTGGAGTGCGATTTTGGCTTCGGTATCTTCATGAAAGTTGAAGCTAACATCTTTTAGTATGACATACTCGAATTTCATGGAAAACGATGGTGATATGTGGGGTCAAAAGCTTTGTTATACGGAGACCTCAGATCTGCGAAATCTTCACTGACCTTTTGTTGATTTCTTGGTTGCATGTTGATTTCTGTTGGAGATCTCACCTTGTTGTCTTCTTGAAAGTTGTAGAAAACACCTCAATATACAACATACTCAAATTTGAAGCAAAAATAACAAGTATAACGTGGTGAATCTGTTAGATCTTGGAGATGGTTGATTCTGGTGAGGTGTACCGAGACACCCGAGACTTCATGGGTTAAAATGGTGACCATAATCTGGTTATTTGACCTAGATCTCTTCATGAAAATTGTAAATGAAATATTGTTACATAACATACTTAAATTTCAGAAGGAACGAAAGATATTTGATGGGTGAAATCTAAGAAATACGGAGGAGTGTGTTCTGGACGTCGCGGTAGAGATTCCAGAAGCTTCGTAGGGCTATAGAAATTAATCTAAAAAGAATTTGGCTTAAATTTATGAATGAAAAAGGTACGAAAATGTGTTGTCTATCACCCTGTAAAGTTTAGTAATTTTTAAAGACCGAATGGGTATTTTAATTTAATTTATTCGGAAACTGTGCAGTGGGTTTAAATCCGAGAATTTTAGGATGTTTTTGGAGGAAATTGTGAAATTGTGAAAATTACGACTTGGCCACGAATTTTATATAAAATTGTAATCCTATAAATGATTATTGAATATTATGATTTTGGGAAAATCATAAATATTAAATATTTATTTATGAAAATAAATAAATATAATAAAATAATAAAATAATGAAATAAATAAAATAAAATAGATTTTTATTTGGCCATGGATTCAATTCCATTTGTGTGGCACTTGTGTGATGAGGTCTTTGTACATGCATTAAGTTGAAATACTTATGTGATTAAGCTATGACATGTGCATGACATGTGAATTGAAATGCAAGTGTGATATGTTTGATGCCATGCCAAATTTCCATGTTAAATTGAGATAAAAGATAAATGTGGATGAGAATGAGGTTGTGGTGGAGGATGTTGTCTGGTGGCCTGGTGGCGTAATTCCAGAGATTCCCTGGGAGTTTCAGGATGCCCGGAATGTGGGGGGCCGGAAGCCCTGTCGGAGGTTTCTGCCCGAAGGGAGTGACTCGCGATGCCAGGATTGGGGTGCGAGATCCCCGGCTAGAAGGGTAAAGGCCGGAAGCCCTGTCGGAGGTTTCTGCCCGAAGGGAATGCCTCGTGATGCTAGTTGAGATGCGAGATGCCCGGAATGTGGGGGGCCGGAAGCCCAGTGGCCATGAGATGACTGGAATGCTGGGATCCCTGTCGGAGGTTTCTGCCCGAAGGGATGGTGATGATGGTGAATTTGATGATTTGAGAAAAGATAATGTGGGGATCAATTGATAAGTAAAAGTGGAAATTGATCTATGATGTGATATGCATGGTGATGCATGGCTAATAATGATATGATATGCATGGTGATGCATGGCTAATGATGATATGATGTGATATGCATGGTGATGCATGGCTAATGATGATATGATATGCATGGCGATGCATGGCTAATGATGATGTGATATGCACGGTGATGCATGGCTAATGATGATGTGATATGCACGGTGATGCATGGCTAATGATGATGTGATATGCATGGTGATGCATGGTTAATGATGATGTGATATGCATGATGATACATGGCCATGATGATGATATATATGCTATAATGATGCATGAATACGCTTGACATCAAAAAGGTAAGCAATGCCTGCATTATATGATGGTATGCATGGTGCACTGAGTTGTTATTGGATTTCCCTATCTACTAAGTGGTTGTACTCACCCCTTTTGGGGATAACATTTCAGATTAGCACTATGCCGCTACCTGCTGTTTCGCGTGGGGTATTTTACGGTCTACCGTCTGATGTTGAGGTGGAGTGTACGGAGATAGATTGTCCCTCTGTGCCCGGATTGACGTTTATCCGAGTGCGATGCTTAGTTATGTATGATATCGGCCTGGCTGGGGGCCTTGTCATACAAGAGTTCCTGTCTGTGCAAGTTCGACGGGATGGAGCGATGCGAGGGATGCTGCCGCCGCCACCACCTGACACACCGGGTTGGGTGTGAGACCTGTACGCGAGGAGTAGGAGCTAGATCACTTTTTGATGTAGAAAACCGACGCTTTCGATGGGAGGGTTCCTTGTTCACATGATGTTAGGGGTCGAGGTTTCTTTTTGAGAGTTTAGGTAGGACATGGCAAAGTCCTAACCCTTCTTGTTTTTTGTACTGACCCGAAGGAAACCCCATCATGATTTATATATGTATGTAAGCCAAGCGTCGAAGCTGTTTATAAAAATCATGATGTTCAGCTGGTGTGTATTTGTATCATGGGTTAGAAGGGAGATAGATGACGATGTGAATTTTGCTTCCGCTATGAGTCGCGCATGGGACCGCTTTAAAAAAAAATGCCTATAATCTGGCAAGGCTTAATTTAGCCAAGAGATAGAGATGGTAAAAGATGTAACACCGGCGCTGGTGACGACCTGCGAAGGGTTCGGGGTGTCATAATTGATGTGATTGGCCCAATCAATCCAAAGGCATCAAATGGGCACCAGTTCATTTTGGTCGCAATCGACTACTTCTCAAAATGGATCGAGGTTGCATCCTATGCAAGCGTAACTGCACGAAACGTTATGAAATTCATCAGACGTGACATAATCGCCCGTTATGGCGTACCGGAAGCTATCGTCACTAACAATGGGTCAAACCTAAACAACAAGTTGATTGATCAATTGTTTTCTGAGTTCAAAATCCAACATCTGAACTCGTCCCCTTATCGTCCACAAATGAATGGAGCTGTGGAAGTCGCCAACAAGAACATCAAGAGAATCCTATCCAAGACAGCTGAAAACTACCGCGACTGACATGAGAGGCTACCTTTCGCACTAACAGCGTATCGAACTTCAATTCGAACTTCCACTAGGGCAACGCCTTTTTCCTTGGTTTACGGCATGGAGGTGGTTTTGCCTGTAGAAGTAGAAATCCCTTCCTTGCGAATTTTATCCCAAGCAGGATTGTCCAAGGAAGAATGGACACAACAAAGGCTTGAGCAACTAAATATGATCGACGAAAAATGACTGAAAGCCCTCTGTCATGGTCAGTGTTACCAACAAAGGGTAGCTCGATCGTTCAATCAAAAGGTGCGACCCAAGCACTTCGAGGTAAATGAGCTAGTCTTGAGGAAGACGCTGCCAATCTTTCCAGAGCCTGGAGGCAAGTTCACCCCTAATTACAAGGGTCCTTATGTAATAAAGAAGATACTCCCTGGAGGAGCCTTGATTCTGACTGAAATGGACGGGCGGGAATTCTCCAAACCAGTTAATTCCGATGCTGTAAAAAAGTACTACCCTTGAAAGATGTTTATTGTCTGGCATTGCCAAGCACTTCTCTATCAGAATGAAAATGCTTATGCACCTTTATATATGAGTGATGTATTTACACCATCATAAAAAATGTGTGTTTGACTCAATGGAGAAAAATGAATGGTGATGACCAGTCTTTAAGGAAGTGTCATAAATCAAGAAGCAAACTCGATGGCATAACTTGAACAAATCAACATTACCAAGGCAAACACATAAGAGTAATCCCTATCAATTTTGCCCAGCTCGGTGTAAAGGATGCGTCATTTAGGAACCAGTCTGGTTAAAAGAAACCTTCAGTCCCAGTCAACAATCTTAGAATCTGGAAGCCTCACTTCTTGTTCCAGACACATGCTCTTGCAAGAAGTAATTGCTATTAGAAAACTGGAAGTTTTGATTGTCCATCTCAAATTCTATAGAAGCTTGAGGTACATGACTTTGCCTGATCAAAGGCGGAAGGAAAAATTCCACAGAAGGAAAGCATTGAAATATAAAAGAGGCCGTCAGCAACTTTCCTAAGAACCATCACAAATAAACTCTGGGGGAAAGGTAATTTGGCATCATTTCTAACACTCACTCTCTGAACTCATATTGACAGGAGGCATTGGAATTCAAGAGCCAGATCAAATGGTTAAACAGGGCAAACCAAGTGATCCAAGCAAGGAAAAAGAAACAAAGATGCCCGATCAGATTCCCAACCTCGGCTGATCATTCATGTGTCATATCCCTAATCAATAGGGACAACCATCGACACCCCTTTGTGAATAACCCTTTTGATGTTCAAAGCTTAACAATACTATTTTGTTGACCTTTAAAGCTACCAAGAAGGTCTTTTTGAGCCAAAACCATTCACTTGTTTTGAAGAGTCCAAATTCCATCATATTTAAAATACTACATGCCTTTTACAAATGGATTTTTTGCATGATGATTTTGTCTGTCTAAATCACATATTCCATTGAGAATTATTAGAATAGACAGCTAAATGAAGAATACAAGATTAATCGAGCATGCTGGATGAGGCGCGTTAGAACGATGAAAGGCAAGCCATATCCTACACACAGTCCCCCATCTATACACTTGTGAGATGAGTGCAGAAGATTCCATGGCTGCAGGGTAAAGAGTTCTCTCGCGAATGGTACAATAACCAAAACAGTGAGAGGCATTTCATTGCTCACCCCATTGAGCCCCATACATTGGTAAAGCTTCTCTCATACCCTCGTCAAGAACCACCCCACACTGGGGCAGAGCAGAGGCAAAGCAGCATCACAAGGTGAGAAGAGAGATAGAAATTTTCTTGCTCGCACTTGCATCAATCTTTGGGTGTCTTTATTGCATATGAACACTCGCGTTAATTTAAGTGCCCTAGAATGATGAAGAGCATTTCTTTCTCTACGCACTTGTATTCATTGTACAACCCAATTGAGTCTGTAATTTCACCCTTACATGAAGGCAAAACAGAAGTTACTGCCATAGCCCAAAGCGCCTACTGAAGAAGAAGACTCAAGAGTCTAATAATGGTGCTTCGATTGAACTTGCCTAGGCCGGTTCCTCTAACGACAAAAATGAAAAAAACATGGGCATAAAAAAGCAGTGTACCTGGTAAAAGCAAGGTCAATGTCCATGATTGAAGAACTGGAATAAAAATAGGGGTATGAAAAAAGCAGTGTGCTTGGTAAAAGCAAGGCCAATGCCCCCCAGTCAAAAATACAACCAAGAAAAAGTTGCTGTTGTGGTCCATAGAACCTCCATTTGACAGTGAGAAGAAAGACTGGTGACAAATGCCAAGGCAGTCACCAGCTCTCACCCTTTTACACATGAATCAAGCCTACATTGCATCCCATTGTAAAAGTCTCTTCAGACTAGGGGCACTTCAATTAACGTAGGATTTCATATGTCTATAAGCATCGCTTGAAGAAGTACGAGCAAGACTATTCTATCTCTTTTCGCAGGACTCTTGACTTGCAAACCTGGAGATGATCGTGCGGCACTTCATTCATGAGCCTTGACCTCGACGGTCCCATTTGATAAGCTATCGACCAAGTCTTCATCACAATTTCAACAAAGACCTCTCACATTGGTAAAATCGTACCACTTGCGAGAATACTCAGACCCCTGCTGACATGATGACAGTGAGAAGTGTGGTCCTTATGAATCATGCATCAATGGTCAGGATAGCCTTTTCCATGAGAGTGAGCGGAAAGTCCTTTCAGACTGAAAGTCCCTCATCTGGCATGCTCAAGACATCTACGTTCTAAATGAAGGTTGTCTTTCAAAATCTTCCCCAGTGGAAATCAAAAGATGCAAAACTGACAAAATTATCATGCATGAATCTCATTTGAACTCATGAATTTACAGCATATACAATCATGTGTGCATATTGTGCAAATAGTAGACATACTCTCAGAAATCAGAAATATTGCCAGGTAAGCATATCCCTATCCCCATTTGTCTTAAAGTACCTATCACTGTCTAGGTACCCCCCTTCTTGACACTCGACCTATTCGAGTTGTCCCTTGAATTTCGATGCTTACTATTGTCTTAGCATCCCATTGTTTTTAAGTACCGGCCACCGTTCGGATACTCCATTTTCCTGACACTCGACCTATTCGAGTTGTCCCTAGAGTATTGATACCTGTGACTGACCAAGTATCTCTTGGAATACCCACTGCTGTCTAGGTATCCCCAAATCGTCAAGTACCCACCGTTGTCCAGGTACTTCCTTTTCATGACACTCAACTTGCCTGAGTTGTCCCCAAATAATAGCAGTTGTTCAAGCATTCCATTGTTTTGCTTGGCACCGCCGCCCAGGTATGCTTTCTTACACTTGGACTTGCTGAGTGGTCCCAGATAATGTCATTAAATACTTGTGTTCATCCAAGTATCCCAGTACTTTGTACACCTGTGGCTACCTAGGTGTTCTAACCCTTTTGAGTGCCTACGGCCATCCAGGTAAGCTTCGTGCTACATTCAAATTCCCAATTACCAGGAGGTGAGAAACCTTCACGAATATCTCAGGTACGTCCTCGATATTCCCCTTTACCAGGAGGTGAGAAACCTTCATGAATATGCGGGGCACGCCCTCGACATTCCCATTACTAGGAGGTGAGAGACCTTCACGAATATCCGAGGCACGCCCTCGATATTCCTAATTACCAGGAGGTGAGAGACCTTCATGAATATCCAAGGTACGTCCTCGATATTCCAACTACCAGGAGGTGAGAGACCTTCACGAATATCCGAGGCACGCCCTCGATATTCCTAATTACCAAGAGGTGAGAGACCTTCATGAATATCCAAGGTACATCCTCGATATCCCAATTACCAGGAGGTGAGAGACCTTCACGAATATCTTAGGTACGTCCTCAATATTCTCAATTACCAGGAGGTGAGAGACCTTCACGTATATGTAAAACTCATCCTCGATATCTCCACACGAATATCTCAGGTATGCCTTGATTCTTCCTTCAGAGTTTATACCTGTGATCGTCTAGGTACCCTTTCGATACTTACAAACGTCCAGGTATCCTCCAAGAGTTCGCACTTGTGATCATCCGAGTACCCGTCCATTGCCTATGACCAGCCAAATACCCATTTCGATGCCTGCAAAGGCCCAAATATCCTTCATGTTAGTACTTGTGAATATCCAGGTACTCCTTGATATGCTTGTGAATGTCCAGGTATCTTCCAGAATTGATGCCCTGAGAAAGGTCGGCGCATCCTCCCGAGAAAGGTCGGGTTCCAACTGGTGTCTTTGACAGAAGTCAGACGCCCCACAAATTGATGCCCTGAGAAAGGTCGACGCATCCTCCCGAGAAAGGTCGGGTTCCAATTGGTGTCTTTGACGGAAGTCAGACGCCCCACAAAATAGATGCCCTGAGAAAGGTCGGCGCATCTCCCGAGAAAGGTCGGGTACCAACCGGTGTCCTCGATACAAATCAGGCACCCACAAATGAGATGCCCTGAGAAAGGTCGATGCATCTCCCGTCAAGGCGACCGAAGAAAGGTTCAGGTCCTAGACAAATCATGGATTGTTTTAACAGGCAACCGAAGAATGGTTCGGGTCCTGGAAGAGCAGTCTCCCGTCACGGCAACTGAAGAATGGTTCGGGTCCGAGACAAACCACTGATTACTCCAACAGGCGACCGAAGAATGGTTCGGGTCCTAGAAGAGCAGTCTCCCGTCAAGGCAACCGAAGAAAGGTTCGGGTCCTAGAAAAATCATGGATTGTTTTAACAGGCAACCGAAGAATGGTTCGGGTCCTGGAAGAACAGTCTCCCGTCACGGTGATCGAAGAATGGTTCGGGTCCGAAACAAACCACTGATTACTCCAACAGGCGACCGAATAATGGTTCGGGTCCTAGAAGAGCAGTCTCCCGTCAAGGCGACCGAAGAATGGTTCGGGTGCTAGACAAATCATTAATTGTTTTAATAGGTGACCGAAGAATGGTTCGAGCCCTGGAAGAGCAACCTCCTCATATCACCAGGTAAAATGACGCCTTGATACTTACCAAAACTCGGGGTTCACACCCTATCTCACTCACTCCCGGTAAGTAACTACAGGTATCTTTTTATCTGTCTTAATATATGTAATGTTATATTGCTCATTTTCTACATAGGACAATAGGTGCCAAATAAAATATAATCTATTGCATATGTATAGACAAAATTTAGGTATCAGTTTTGTCTTTGAATGCAACCTCTGCGAACTCACCTTCAAAGAGGGGCAGCTGTTGACACCTAAAATTTTAATTAGGTTTAATTAGGTCTTAATTTCTTTTAGATAACAAAAACCAAATAAATAGCAAAAACAACAAAAAATAGTAAAAACAAAAGAAAAGAAAAACAAAAGCAACCCCCCCCCATTTTCTTCACGTGGGCTTGTGCGGCTTGGCCCCACCCTCCTTCCTTCTTCTTCTTCCCTCTTCTTCTTCCTCGCTCCATCTTTCTCCGCCTCTGTAGTTCACGCGCGGTGGCCGGCGACGCGCGCGAAGGATGCCCTACGGCCGAGGGGAGTAGGCCGACGTCGGCCCGAGAGGATAAGATCAGGCGCCATTAATGCCAAGCGAGCTTCGCTGGAAAGCTCGATGGGACACCGGTTTGGCCGAGCGGAACCGGTGGGTAAGCCAGAGGCCGGCGACCGAACCCCTCCGTCGACCGGAGTTCCTTTGCCTATAAATAGGTGGCCGCAAGCATCGTCGGAGGGCGTGGCGAGCTCGGAGATCCTTCACTGAGAGACATCGGGAAGGGTTGAAGGGCGAGCGCAGGAGAGAGCTCGAGTCGCGAGCTCGGCCCACCTTCCACCGAGAGACTTCGGGGAAGGCCGGCGGCGAGTGACTTCGAGAAGGTCAGATCCGGCCGGTGGAGGCTCGGATCTGGCCTGAGTGAGGAGGAATCAAGGCCGAGGAGGGTCCGGCCCAGATCTACGCAGTAGATCTGGTTTTTTGCTGCTGTTGTTGCCGCCGGACGCCGTGCCGCAGCCGTTCGCCTCAATCCCGACGCCGTTGCTTCGACGGCTTGTTGCCGTGCCCCACCTGCGAAGCCGTTGCCGTGATCGGTCCGCCTACGCCGCGCCAGATCGGGAAACCGAGTTGCCCAGCCACCACCATCCGGACGCCATCACCACGAACAGGTAGTGTTACCGCCATCGCCGCCGTCGCCGTCGCCATAGTTTCCCCCCTCCGCAGTCCAACCCTCGTCGCTACCGTCGCCGTCGCCGCCGTCGCCGTTGCTGCCACCGTCGCTGTCGCCGTCGTTGAGCCTTGGCGCCGCGATTCGGGAACCCTAGGGTTCCCGATTTTCCGGGTCGCAACCCTGGGTTGTCGGGTCGGACCCGGATCGGGAACCGGGTAGGGATTCCGCAAATTGCGGGCGTGGCGGAAGACCGGGTCGCAATTCGGGTCAGATCCGGGTAGGGTTCGCAGGGAGCCGGGTCGCAGAGCGGGTCGTGGACCCGGGTCGTCGGGCCGGGCCGGGCATTCCCAAACGCCCGGCCACGGCATCGTTTTAACGAAATAAAAAAAATAAAAAAAAATTTGAAAAATCTTAGTCGGGTCCGCGTTGCGGGCCCGTCCGCATTTGGGTCTCCGACCCGGGTCGGACCCAACCCACGGATCCGACCCGGGTCGGTTTTATTTTATTATTTTAATATAAAATAATAAATATTTTATTTTCAAAAAAAAATAAAAAAAATCAAAGAGTGTTTTATTTTCAAAAAAAATATTGAAAAATGTTTTAATTTCCAAAAAATCGAGAAAAATAAAAAAATAATTTATTTTCCAAAAATATCAAAAAATATTAAAAAATATTTTATTTTTCGAAAAAATAAAAAAAAATAAAAAATATTTCATATTTTCCAAAAAAAGCCAAAAATTTAGAAAAAGCCAAAAAGACTTGTATTTTTCCAAAAAAATACCAAAAAATCCCTTTTGTGTCCAAAAAATTAGAAAATGACTCAAAAAATGTTTTTCCTCCCAAAAATGCATGGAAAATCTCTCAAAAAATCCAAAAAGCCTTAGGGTTTAAACAAGATTAGGTACCGAAAGGGCATTAGTGATTAACTAGTGTAATCAAGTCCCCGATCCTAATTTCTCTGGTTGCGCAGGAGTGAGTATTTCTCCCAATACTTCACTTGGGTTTGTAATCAACCCACCCCAAATCGATTAGTGGCGACTCCATTTTAAAAATTGATTTATAGGTTAAAAAACTCAAACTAAGTCGTGAATTGGTGGACTTGGGAGAGTCCGGGCTTAATAAATTGGCCGAGCCATTAGCCTACTTAGGCGCTCGTACCCAATTGCGGGCCCTGAGAAAAAAGAGGTCGCGACAATAATTAGCACGGATGGTTCCTTGATCCTCGTGGTTCCGCCAAACTAGATATTCTTTCTGCATTAGAAACCACAAATGCAGATGCCACACATCCACGAGCAAACCAATTGAATGAAATCACTTCCATTGGATTATGCAATAATAGAATAAACATTGAAAGTAGGTATAGAAGAGGATAAAGCTATGTGTCGTTTCTTATTCCCTTCAAATCCATCTTTTATGACATACATGTGTCACGGCCCGAAAGTTAGCATGTCCAAGAGGTTTCCATGGCACGGGCGTGACACGTGATGACCCTCGACCTATGTTCCTGAGATGTACAGTATTCTCCTAGGGGCAGGTGATACCGTATTTGTACGCATACATTATAAATGCGAGTAGCTGGTAGTTGGCCATAAATGCATATAGCTAGTAGTTGGCTATGAATGCAAGTGGTTGGTAGATGGGGAGGTGCAATCTCCACCGTTAGATCTAAGAGAGATCTACGGTTAGGGTTTGCCTTATACTTGTATATAAAGGGGTGTCCTCCCTCATTGTATTCTCATTCACAACATATATGAAAATCCAGAGCTTCTCTCTCATCAAGTGTTTATCTCTCTAGAAGTTCGTTGTGAGTCGAGTGTGAGAAAGGCTGCTTAGGGGTAAAACCTTAAGGCCGCACGGGTGAATTGAGAGTTGATCGAGAGTTGATCGATCGGCCCGTGACACATGTATGATAGTTAAACAGAGCAAGTTAAAAAGGAAAGGGGGCCAAAACAACTTATTTACATGCTCTAGCAGGCTACAAGGGTAGGCTTCAAATTCTCTCTCCTTACAGCTCCAGGCATCCTGAATAAAATCCAATCAAAATCTGAAAGAAGAAGATGCAAAGACTTAGCAACAATTGTCAAGAAAAACAGAAGCTGCCAACAAACCAAGACTGCAAAACCTTACATGGGATGACAGAGCTGACATTTGGATTGCCTCTGTTTAGGACAAAAAATGATGCCATTTCTTGGGAAAACTGCAGAACATGATTCTACTTCCAACACCAAGATCATCAAAGACCAGATATTGACCCTATGTTCTAATATACACAGACCTTTTTGTTAGTCTTAAAATCTCACGATAAACCAAAAGATCCTTGCCCTTCATTGATAGCGTAAAGCAATTTCTTGTACAAAATCTCCTGTTTAAGTTGCAGCAAATAGTTAGTGGTACATGCAAATGACTAATGACAGTGAACAGACAGAATAATGAACTTCTACAATTATATATGGTACCTTTGAAGAATATGGGGGAAGTTTTAAGTAATTAGCACAAGTCATCACGCTTGGCAAGTCGTCATCTGCCGACTCTGAAGGACCAGTTCCATTAGTTGGTACAGTACTGGCAGTAGAAGAATGCTGCACAAATGAGAACAAAATTATTACGGCTTGTATTACTTGGTGATCCACAACTAAATCAGCACATGCAGCTAGATCTTCATAAAAATGAGTGATCAATAAAGCATGCACATAAAATTCCAAATGACACTGTATCCACATGAGCTACGAGCCTAATTACACCAAATGCTACAGTGTACTTGTAAATCCATATCTGATGCTACTTGGCAAGTTCATGAAGTAATGCAAAAATCAAGAGTGCCCCTTCGATATGGATCCATGTTATCTAATCATTTCATACCTTCCACACAATTGTCAGCTTTGGATTCAGTACAGCCAGACCACCTGGCAGAAGTCTTGGAGCCCCAGTAACAAACTGGCAGAAGGCCCGCTGCTGCTCAGGTGTGAACTCTCCCATGATCTCAAGTAACTATTGTTAAAAAAAAAAAAAAAATCTGTGAGCTTTTAAGAAGCCAATAACCACAACCAAAACAGAGCTCCAGATCTACTGAAGAAACACACATAAAATTGCTGGGCTCTTAGCAGTGTAGCCATGATCAAATTTTATGTGCTCTGCAAGTGTCTCCGCCTGGGAAAACTTCTATGGACAACTAAAATACATTTGCCGAGCGTCTGGTAAAGCTTGATGACAATGCCAATGCCAAATTTACCTCCCACATCTCTCTACGGCCACAGAGCAGATAGTCCAGTTCATGTGGAGTAAATATTTGTAGAGATGAGATGTCAAAAACCTGACCAACATATACCACAAATCATGTACAATTCTAAAGCAAGAAAAGAGAATCACGCTCACCATTATATTTTTAGTTTTAAAGCATGAGTCAACTGAGTTGCCATGCAAGAATAAAGCCATGACAGAATCATCAAATCAAGATGTTTGGTATAACTGCACAATACTTTATGCCATTCTTATCAAAGCTGTATGGCCTAAAGCCCTCTTGTTTTCATATCACACATTTTTTTAATAGAGGATTATCCCTTTCAGGCAACAAAGTTGGTGTAGTTATAACAATGGTTTCATTGCACACGAACTTATTTCATCAAAGACCATGAAGGCACTTAAGCTGATTGAACCCTGCTCTGAATGCCTCCATCTGTCGAGCAATTCCCGTTTTGACAGTCGCATCAACCACCAAGGATAAGTATTCCTCCAGGTTATTTATGTCAACCTGAAAAATAACAAGGAAATAAATTCCAAATAAAGAACAAAAGCTCTAGACGCAATTAGTAATGTAAGTCACAAAGCCATACAGTTTCGTCCCCTGACTTCAGGACATAGTCCGGATAACCAGGAAGTGTAAAATCGAGACAGAGATCTTCAATTCGGGCCCGCGAAAATGTAATTAGCAATTGCATCACGATTGTTGTCACTGCTTGATTCCAGAAATTTTTTACGGCAAACAAGAGCATGCAACTCTTCCAATACCTTCCCAACCTCGGCATCAAAAGAGATGATATCATGCAAATCAAGCTCCTGGATCAAATGAAGTAGAGTTATATCACTTTATGCAAAATGCAGCTTTCACAAAAGTGATCATGAGGAAGGTGCCTACTTGTCCAAGCACAAGCTTATAGAACGTTGGAGACATTGGCAGGTCCAAAAGCCGTCCTTCTTGAAGAGCTTTAGCCATTACACGTCCCACCAACCGGAAATACTCAACTACCTTGGAGAACTTACTGCTATCAGAAACATCAGCATTTGGAGGCCAAGGGCGAGGGAACAAGAAGAAAAGCGGACTAGAGGTCGCAAGAGGGAGGCGGAGGGGCGTCGGCGTCGGCGTCGGCGTCGGAGTCGAGGGTGACGGAGTCAACCGGCGGAGGCGGAGGTGGAGGGTCGTCGGCGTCGCGTTTCGCTGGAAGAGAGGCACGACTTCGCCGAGGGGGGAGAGAGAGAGAGTAGAGCGGACGTCGCGAGAGGGAGGCAGAGGAGCGTCGGCGGCGTCGGCGTCAGGGTAGGGGGCGATGGAAGCAATCAGCGGAGGCGGAGGGGCTCAACCTTTCTTCTCCAGCAACATCGCCTCCAAGCCTTCCATGTGTGGGGGTCTCGCTCGGCGGGCGACGCGCGCCGACGTTGAGGGGAGCTCTCGAAGAGGCCTGCTTCTCCTCCGCGTGCTACATCTGCGATCCCGGGAACGCCGGAACGAACGATGGAGCACCAAAGAGTCCGAAGAGAGAAGCGAGCGAGCACCGGAGTAGGGGCGGCCGTAATGTGGTTCGTCGGCGACGGCAGGGGAACGGCCGCTTGATGCACGACGGAGCAGCAATGAGCGCGGAGAGAAAGAGAAAATTTCAGATTCAAAATTTCGAAAGGAAACAAATGGAGAGGGACAGAGAAACGAACGGGCGTTTTCTTTCTCAAACGAAGGAAAGAGAAAAGTTTTAAGCTACAATTAATGCTCTGAAGAGCGTGCAGGCTAGGAGGAGAGAGGGCGTCGGCAGGCTAGGAAGAGGAGAGAGAGGGGAAGAAGGCAGAGGACACCAAATGGGCTCACTCCTCCACGTGGCAACTCGTGAGTGGCCGGGGACCACGCTAACGTGGAGGTCCCGGACCACCCAATATTTTCTCGGACTTCCCCCGAGAGACTTCAAGGGAGCTCCGAGAGCGAGCAAGCCGAGATCAGAGAGAGAGAGAGAGAGCTCGTGGGCAGAGGGGGGTTCTGATCCGGAGAGAGATTTGCGAGGGGGCAAGGACGAGGGAGAGCCACCGCCAGCCACCACGTCTGAGTCGCGGTTGATGACCCGTCGTTGTGCTCCCTTTCCCTCCGCGCCAAGCTCCAGTAAGAAGGTTCTGTTTTGCCCTGTTTCGAACGTACCGTGTCGAAGCTCACGGCCGTCAGACTCGTGTGAGCTCCGGCCCAGGCCGTTCTTCTCAATTCTGAACCTCGGTTGGTTCGTGTCGCTCCTGGTGTAGTCTGTCCACCGTCGTCCCTGCCGCTGCCCGCCTCCATCGGCGTCGCCCTCCCAAAACCCTAGCTGCCGCCCCCTACATCTCGGCTCGGATTGGACGAGCTAACGGCTCGCCACCATCTGCTGTCGCTGCCACCTCGCCATCGCGTCCGTCGACGCGAGCTGCAGCTAATTTGCCTCGCACGGCCATGACAACGGACGCCCCTCGTTGCGGCGAGCTCTGTCGGGTGTCGCGGAAGAGAGAGACGAGGGAGGGATTCGGGTCGGCGACTTGGAACCGGGTCGGGTGTGTGGATCTCATCCGGGTAGGGTTCTGAATAATTCGGGCCAGACGCACGCGGACCTTGCAAGATTGTGGGCTTGTTTTGTTTTTTTTTGGGCTTGTTTTTTTAAGAAAAAGGGAAGCCCTGGGTCAGGCCCACGCCTCAGGCCCATACGGGCTGGCGGTCGGCCATTCGGGCCGGCGGTCAGCGATCCGGGACGGTCCCAACCCGGGTCATTTATATAATAATATATTATTATTTTAATAATAAAAAACAAAAAATAATTTAAAATAATAATTTATTTTTCAAAAATCAGAAAAATCTAAAAGTATTTTACATTTTCCCAAAAAATCAGAAAAGTCAAAAATGATTTACATTTGTTGAAATCTGATTTTTAGTCGACACATCATTAAAAGATAAAAAATTGAGATTTAGGTTTCTGATCACAACGGAGCCTTATTTCTCGACTAAAAAGTGTCGTTTTTCATTTCTTTCTTTTGCATTGTCGTTTTTAAGCAATTTTAGATCATTTTCAAGAAAAACCCGAAAAGTCAAACAATTGACTTTCGAGTTGACTTTTTCGTCAACCATTTAACCAAAAGTCAACCCCATGTCAAAAATTGATTTTTTACCCAAAAAACATTTCCATTTAGTTTTAATTTCACTTTTTTCAAACCAATTTTTTGAAAATTCAAAAATTTGACCAAAAAATCAACATTTTAGGAAAAATCAACTAAATGGTTGACTTTTGGTCAATTTTTTTACTCAAAAAATAATAAAAATAAAAAATGCACAAATACATTTCTTTTAATGCCAATTTGACTTTTGTGTCAAAAATTTCATAAAGTTCGATTAAGAACCTTGATTTCTGGATTTTTTAGTTTTAGATTCTAAATCGACTAAAAATAAAATTGCTTTTATTCTAAGGTGTATTTCCTTCTCTGACATTTGGTTTAGAGACTATCTAAAATCTGTTTGAGTATTCAATTTCGCAATTTATCGAGTCAAAATGCAAATTGCCATTTTGAGCCCTAATTAGGGGATCAAAATCAATCATTCATAAATTGCGAATGGACGATTGTTTCTCACTCGTTTTCTTTAGATAAGTACAAATTCAAGATCGATTTTGTAAAATTCACACAAGAACTCATCAATTTGAAGAATTTTATCCTCCAAAGCATTAGAAAATCAAGAAATTAAGCTTTAATCAACAAAATTCAAATGGATCCTTCATGGCTATGGTTTAATTTCATGAATCTAGGTCCAATTTTAATATTAGGCTTAGATCCATTTTTGACATAAGTTCGAGCACTTCAATTCAAGGTCGATTTGAATATGATAAGTGATCTTACATATGGGTAGCTAATTAGCTAAGGCAATTATGACACTAATTGAGTTTAATTTTAGTTAATTTGCAATTTTACCCATTGAATTGCAAATTTTACCATTTTAGTCCTTTACGCCCAATTCAAAACAATCATGGTTTCGACTCATTTTTCTCCACGATAATCATTCAATTAGGTCAATAAAAGACCCCTAAATCACGTTTAATTAGCTTAATTGTATCTTAATTGGTCAATTTCTTCATAAAAAATGATAAAATTCCTTTTCAATTTGGTCATTTAGGGGTCAAATTGCATAAATTTTTTACCCACAAGGGTCCCAAGTGGACAAAATAGCAGGAACCGGACCAAACCGGTCAAAATCCTACCGAATCGGACCGAACCGGTCCGACCGGTTCGACCGACCGTTAGCAGGACTGGCTAGTTCAAGCCCTTGCCGACCAGTCCTTGGCCTCCGGTGACCAGTTCTAGAACCCTCTCAATCCCAACTTCACTTCTACACCTTCAATTTCCCAAAATTTTACAAATTGGTCATTGAATTTCGTCAAATTGCAAATTAACCCATAATTAGACATTTTTACGTAATTCCCAATTTTGGCTTGGTTTTTTACAAATCAAACCCACTAGACCAATTACCTAACACCTCAAGATCATGATGGAGTCTTCGAAATGGATTTTTGACCATTGGATCGAGATTTCGACCATCGAGTCGAACCGACGGCCAAAATCGCTTAATGTGGGAATATATAAATGAAATCTCATCTATTTTTAGGAACGGGTTCATTTTGCACGAAAATTTTCTCTCTCCTCAGCCTCTCTCTCTCTCTCTCTCTCTCTCTCTCTCTCTCTCTCTTTTCTCCCTCTAAACTCCCGGCCAAACAGATCGCACGCTTTCTCTCTCTAGGTTCGGTTCATCTATTGGACCGGTCTCGTTCTAGGCTCGAACCAGCGATCGCCAGAACTCCCAACCCTTCAAGTTGCTTATGATCTGCAGTAGCAGAGGTCTTTGACCTTTTTGTGGACAGAGGAGGTTAGATCGGTGACTGAGTTTTCACCGGTGGCCCGATCTTCACCGGCGAGTCAAGGCCGGTCCATTTTGGACTGGTTCTTCCTTTTTCTCCTTGAGCCGGTGGTTCAATTGATCCCGATTCGAGCCATGGTGACTTGATCTACATTCTTGGAGTCCTGATCGTGATCTGGCGGCTTGATTCGATTGATCGCAATAAAAATCGACGAAAATCGAGACAAAAGGTAACGATTCAAAACTCGAATCCGATGAAGCGAGATCGAGTTAGTTGATCGGGGCTAGGATTCAAGATTAAGAGCTTTTACATGATTAAGATTGATGAGTATGCTTTTACATGATTAAGATTGATGAGTATGAATGCTGTAATGATTTGTTGATGATTTGAATGATGATTATGATTTTGAGCCTAATTTGTGATTTTCGTGGGCCTGTACATAGGGCACTGTTTTGGCCAAAACGAGGTTCAAAACGACCTCGTTTTAGCTCGACTTCTTTTAGGATTAGATAATAGACATCTCGAGCTTCAAAATAATATGTCGCACGCCCTAATCGAGCATCGTTTGATCCTCGAAAATTACCTTCGAAGATTAATGATTTTGTAGTAGTTTAGGTATTTTTCACTTTTGATTTTGTTCTGCCTTCTGGCTTTGTTATTTTTGTGCCGACTTTCATGATCATTTTTTGATAAAATTTTCTTCATGAGTTTTGTTCAAAATCATCTCATACATCTTATGTATTTTTTTTAATGATTTTTGGATTTGTTCAACTAGGTCAAATCTACTTAGATCTAGGCTTAGGTCAATCTGTTCCATATCGATCTCTAATTTTGATATTTTTGTGTTGATTTTTGTGTTGAGTTTTGGAACAACTTTCCTTTATCAAAAAGTTGCTCGTACAGGTGTTGTGCATGTCCTGTATTTTTTTTTTCCAAAATTTTTAGACATGTTTAATTAGGTCAAAATCACTTAGATTTGAACATAGGTCAGTCTGTTCTGCATTAATCCGAGATTTGTTTTGATGAAATTGAGTCCATAAATGCACCTATTTGGTCTCAAATCCTTCATGAGAGTTGAAATACATGATATATATGTTCAATTGATACTTTCTTTGCAAGGTTTTTATATTGGCAAAGTGAGTCAAATGCATGCATTAGAGTAAAAGGTACTGCAGCAATATATGCTAGACATATAGATTGGTTTGTTTTGCCATTTTTGCCACGACTCATGTGATCTTAATTGAGTTTTGATCTCTTAACGAGAAATCTTCATCATCGTATGCTTTGTATGTGAGATTTTTGGTAGGATTTATGCATGTCTTGAGGATGGCTGAAATCGTGCTTGTTTTGTACATTTAATGATGAAATGAAACCTTGTCATATGTGCACATTTCCATGCTTGTTTGAGTCATCGAAAGATCAAATCTTATGATCATGCCTTCTTGATGATTGAACTGCATGTTACAAGGTTTGCATACGTGTCTAAGTCATGTCATTTTAGTATCATCTTGCACATTAAATTGTCTCACAAAAAGTGTTCATCACACTTAGAATTCCCAAGTATATCATTAGGAATCATGAATCATCTCATAATGTCAAGATTGTATAACATTTTGCATGCCGACTTAGGATTAGATGACTATCCAAACTTTCCGTCGCATCCAATCCTAAGTCTCATGTGATTTCTTCATGCCATTTGGGCATTCTTTGAGTGATTTTAAGGTTTTCTAATGAATGCTTATGTTTAGTTTTCTTAATTATTGATGCGCACACTTTTAAAGATATCAATCTTAAGATACTAAATTGACCTAGTTTGGACTCCAGCTCTTCTAGGAAGACGTAAGACATGCTTAAAAGTTTTTAATGCCGCTGATTTCATGCCAATCGCTCATTGTTTGGACCAATTTTCCATTTTTTCAAAGTCAGACTACAATCTGGATAAGGGATCAAATTCGGACCCCTGTTCTAACCCCTATTTGGACAGACCTTTGATATTTTTGTTCCATTTTTTCTATTTGGAATCTGAACTTGGCATTTAAATGAAACTTGCTTTTCATCATGTTGGTTATGTTGTGTGTAAATTTGATGATTTTTAGACATGTTTTGATAGGAAAAGTCCTTGTGACATTAGCTGAATGTCCTGTTGTTTTGGCAAATTTCTGATGTGTTGTTGCTTGTTGTTTGATTTTTGTAAAATAATGTGTACATTGTTTAAGAAAACTTTCTTCACAAAAATTGTTTGTCATCATGTCATGCATGTTTGGAAATTTTTTTATTGCCAAATTGTCATTAGGTATAGCCCAATTTTGCTGTCCTTACACGCTTGTTCTGAAATTTCCTGATATAAACATGATTGTGATTGTTTAGTTATACATTTTAGGTTAGTTTGTGCATGAAATTAGGCCATGCCATCTCCATGAAATTTTTTCTAAATGCTTTGATATTTTTTGTTAAATAATCGGCCTTTTCAAATTGCATCTTAAAAAAAATGCTTTGGTACATGTGATGTTTCTCAAAAATGATTTCTAAAAAAGTTATTCTCCAAAGCTCGATTTGGCTTAAGGAAAAATTGTGGTTTGGACCATATTCAAAATACCTGCGACGCTTGTGAGTGCATTTATGCGAGCCCCGAGCTCGCATTGGCAATTGAATATGTTCCATAGCCTAGATATTCTTTAATCCTAAATATTTTCAACTCTTTTTTAAAAAATTGTAATTTGACATCGTGAAAGTTACGGTTTGAATTGTATTCAAAATGTTTGCGATGCTTGTGAGTGCATTTATGCGAGCCCCAGGCTAGCCTTGGCAATTGAATGCCTTTCATAGTTGAGAGATCACATTGTCTCAAAACTTTTCATGAATGATTTCAAGATATGTTTTTGAAATATCACATGTACCCTTCATACATATAATCCCATCATGCATTAGAAATTGCTTGTGTTTGTGATTGGCGCATGCCCTTGGTAACAAGTGACCTGCCAACGGTTCACTTTCTTACTTGGTTGGTTGAGAAACAAGGTTCAAAAGACCTGCATGCATGTTTACATTTTTGCAATGCATGTGATTTTTAGATGAATGATAGGGTCGATACATGATATCGAGGAAAAACCCTGGAATCACTTAGATCGCTTGATTAGGAGACTTATAAGCGTTATTGGCCATGCGAGAATATAATTGGTTAACAATTGCTATAAGTCACCAAAAAAAAAAAAAGGATTGGGTAGGTGTCTTAGTGGGACCTTCGCATGAAAGACAAAGGCCGACCCCGAGGCCCCAAAATTTGACTTTCGTATTGCACTTCCTTTAAATGATTGATCTCGTCATGATATCTTGTTTTTGATTGTTTTGATATGTATGCTTGTTTCTTTCCATTGTATGCACCTAGTTATAAGTTTCTTAGATTAGATTTAGATTAGGACCCTGAAGATGGAGAAAGTGCAAAGACGGTGGAGGTCGATGTCCATTTCGACCATTATCATGTACTATTCATTTCCCCGACGTATGTCTTGGGTTCCATTTGTTATATAAAACCTGATGAGTTGCGGGTTTTCTCTCTTTTTCTCTCATCTTTTTCAATTGTGTTTCTCTTTTATATTTTCTAGGATTGCATGGTAGATTTATTGATTTCCTTGATTGTTTACTTACTATCTTGTAATTTCAATTCCATTGATTGCTTTTTTTTTTTCTTATTTTTCTAGAAATAGAATATAATGAAAATGACCAACCACGCATGATCGCTTAGTTTAGGACTAATGATCTCAAAAATGTAAAAAGAAACATATGGGCATGTTAGGAAAACACAACATATTGTTTATGTACCGAAAGGGCACTAATAGAAATATTAGCGTAACCCAAGTACCCGAACTTAGATATTTGATTGCGTAGGCATCGAGGGAACACTCTCGACCCTCAATTGGGTTTTCTAGTCGACCCCCAAAATGAGGCTAGTGGCGACTCCCGTCTTATTTTTAGGTTGTCATATACAACTAGACTGTATAAATGAACCCATCACGCTGGGTATGAGTTTCGATGAAACTCACAATGGTTTAGCATACTCGATATGGGAGTACCCCAAAGGATGAAGTGATGTAATCCTTATGGGCGAGGTGTACTGTCGAAAGTTCTACCATGGTAAAGATACCCTTAAATCCGATATCCACACCCGACCACTTTTTCTAAGGTGTGTCGCCCGTATAGGTATGGATCGCGATACTTCGCTGTCACGCGGGGTACGAGCTTGGGAGAGCTCACGATCTCATGGAGGAAACTCATGAAAGGCTTGATCCAAAAGGCAAGGTGATGACGTCTTTTGGAATGCGAGCCGTGAGGAAACTCTTGTGATCAAGTACCCCTAAACTTGACCTTTCCCCATTTTCTCTCCTCATGATGATGAGGGATTTGAGGGCGGCGTGATTGGGTCGCGACAACATTTCCGAAAAAAAAAGAAGCAGAAAAAGCATAAAAGATGTTTTGTTACAAAATGCATGGAAAAATCCTTGAAAATCCAAAAAGCCTTAGGGTTTAAACAAGATTAGGTACCGAAAGGGCATTAGTGATTAACTAATGTAATCAAGTCCTTGATCTTAATTTCTCTGGTTGCGCAGGAGTGAAATATTCTCATAATATTTCGCTTGAATTTCTAATCGATCAACCCCAAATTGATTAGTGGCGACTCCTATTTAAAATTAACTTGCAAATTAAAAACTCATACTTTAAGTCATGAATTGGTGGGCTTGGGAGAGCCCGAGTTAAAGCCTAATAGACTTAGCCAAGCCATTAGCTTTCATAGATGCCCGCGCATATGCGGGCGCCTAAAAAAAAAAAGAGGTTGTGACATCATCTTTTTAAATCGCTTCTAGTTTTTCCTCAGCCTGTTCTGTAATGTCATTGCTGGTGTAAAAATATGATTTCTGTTTTTTTCTTCTGAAGGGTGGGTGTGTTAACATACATATATATGTAAATGTGATGCATATGGGCCTCTTTAAGTTTGTGCTACAATTTTTTGTGTAGTTTGTCTTGTTTCTGTTTTTTTATTTATTCATGGGCTATTCTTTGTTGATGATGCATTTGCCTTCATTTCCTGAATATGGGCATCTTTTTTAGGTCTTTAGAGTTGTGTTTTTCACAACTGTTGGTGTGATCCCTTGACTAGATTCATGCTAGCGAACTCAAATGAGTAAATCTGTTTTATATTTGTTTCACAAGCATTCCTAAGTGTTCTTCTATCCTGTCATGCTTCTTTTCTTTGGGTGGGTGTTGCATTTCTCAGTCCCTCTCTGATTTGTTTCTCTTGCTTTATGAAATTTGTGGTTACAATTTGTTTTTCTTGCTTTATGGAATTTGTGGTTACGTACCAATGATGAGATGATTCTTTTGCTGCATCTTAATGTAGGTTCATGAAATAGCAATGGTCTCAGCTATTCAAGATAGAAGTTTTAATGATTATATGTTGAAAGTATAGGAGGTTGTAACTCGTAACTCAATTATAGAATATTCCAAATTGCTATCTCCACTTTTTCTAGCCCTGGTTTCTAATGGGTGCTTTGCTGTTGTGGCTGACAAGATGATTGGCAAAAGGAAAAGCCTAATTTTCTTCAAAGCTTAAGCTGGAGCTGAGACCATTGCTATTTCATGAACCTACATTAAGATGCAGCAAAAGAATCATCTCATCATTGGTATGTAACCACAAATTCCATAAAGCAAGAGAAACAAATTGTAACCACAAATTTCATAAAGCAAGAGAAACAAATCAGAGAGGGATTGAGAAATGCAACACCCACCCAAAGAAGAGAAGCATGACAGGATAGAAGAACACTTAGGAATGCTTGTGAAAATAATATATAAAACAAATTTACTCATTTGAGCTAGCTAGCATGAATCTAGTCAAGGGATCACGCTAACAGCTGTGAAAAACACAACTCTAAAGACTTAAAAAAGTTGCCCATATTCAGGAAATGAAGACAAACACATCAACAACAAAGAATAGACCAGCAATAAATAAAAAAAAAAAGCAAAAACAAGACACACTACACAAAAAATTGTAGCACAAACTTAAAGAGGTCCATCTGCATCATATTTACATATATATATATATATATATATATATATATATGTATGTATGTATGTATGTATGTATGTATGTATGTATGTTAACACACCCACCCCCCAGAAGAAAAAAACGGAAATCATATTTTTTACACTAGAAATGACATTACAGAAGAGGCTGAGGAAAAACTAGAAGCGATTTAAAAAGATGCCATTGGTGGAAGAAATATATTTGCAAGCTTAGTAGAAAGAAGAGACAAGAGGATGTTACCCTGGTTGAAGACTAACACAGATAAATAAGTTCAAGACAAGAAAAAAAATCAACCTCATCTAGATCCATAATCAGCGAACAAAGAGTCAACAAGGCCAATCAAAGAATCTAAAGAATTTTCCTTCGTAAAATGTCCGCACATGTAGGAGAGGCCAAGCTTTCTCACGTTGCTGCACTTAGAATCAAAATCAATAAACTAGCGAGCTTTTAAGTACTTTCTCCCCTTAAACAAATATGTGAACATAAAAACCCGGGAAATAAAATCGAACCTGACTTGTGGTCGCAGATTTAGGGCTTCTCGAGGGATCACTTCGAGCAGAGTGGAAAGTAAGTCGTCGATGGAAGATTACATGAAATGGCGGAGCGATTGCTTCTCAATCGCGAGTGGGGGGGGGGGGGGGGGGATGGAGAGAGGCGAGTGAAATTGACCGTCGGAAGAGAGTACGATTTGGGAAGAAAGGGGTCACGAGAGTGCGCCAAGAGAATGGAGCCCGGAGGATGAAGCTATCCAGTGGAGAGAGAAAGGCCGTCATTGAGAGGGAGCAACGGTCGTTGGAGGAAGTGCTAGATGGTAAGATTGAGTGTGTTAGGTAGAGTGTAGAGAGAGCGTCGAACATTAGATGAGAAGGAAGAGAGAGTGGGTAAAGAGGAGAGAGAAGATAAAGGGGAGACAAAATGGTCTGCCGTCTGCCTGTGCTGGTTTGAATTGGGACGACGTGGACCTACCTGGACAGTTGTCAGCTATTGAGTAGTTCAAAGTAAAAATGACGTGGAACTATTAAGGTACCTAAAATTTTCTCCGGGCAAGGTGAAAAAAGACGATACAATAAATGCTAACAGCTAAACGCCCACTTAAAAGTCTCACTTCTCTTTTCAATTTCCAAGGGCTTCTACCTTTTATGCCCCCCCTTTCTTCCTCTTCCTTTTACGTTTCTAAAACTCTCCTTTTTTCTTTTCAACTTCCAAGGGCTTCTTCACTTGCTCTCTCTCTCTCTCTCTCTCTCTCTCTCTCTCTCTCTCTCTCTCTCTCTCTCTCTCTCTCTCCCTCCCTCCCTCCTTTTGCGTTTCTATTTTACCTTTAAATGTTAGCATTTATAGCTTTGTCCATTTTCATCTCACCAATTTGTCTATCGGTCATAGAAAAGAAAGGTTCGGTTTTAATTTTTTTATTTTCCATCCCTATCCTTGTCCATGTTAGAGGATACGTGTCATCTTTTGAGTAGAGCTGACTAAGCTCACTCACACCACATAGGTTGGTCATACGATGGTCACAAACTACTAAATATTTTCTCCTTTATTATGGATTCTCATTTTTTTTCAAAAAAAAGAAGGGAAAGAAAGATCAATTCACTGAGCCGATCTATGTTTGATCAACTCAGAACATGAATATCACAATAACCAAGCTCAATTGACCATCTCAAGATTGAAACTTGATTTGGGCATTTTGTCGAACAGTTGGCGCACATTAAACTGCCTCAAATAGCTTCCTCGAGCAATATTCATGGCCTTTTAGTCTCGACCCATGTGCAATCTTAATTGGAACTAAAGCATTAAAATTATACTAATACATTCAAAGAACAATATTAGATAGAATTTAGAGCCCAAACTACATAAAACACAACTGTAATTAGCCTCAAATGTGTGGGTCTAACCTATTTTTGTAAAGCTCAGTTTGAACTCAGGTCAAGTAAACAAGTTGCATGCCTAGGTTCAAGCCCTGACACTCATCACATATGCGACTTATGGAAAAATACACCTGATCCGAATGAAATTTGGTAACATGAAATTTCAAACATGATTAATACATCAAAGAATGGACAAATACGCACATCAAACCAACCTTTCAAAGTAACCTTCCACATTGGCCAGCCATGAACTTATGTGGATCGGCTAAGCTTTTTGTTCAAATTCTAAACACTCTCATGGTTCACCCGGAGATTTAAAGACCAAACCAAGTTGATCCAAGCATCATTTGCACTTACTTATAGCATTCATCAAGCTAATGAAGATAGATAATGCATGCAAAGTAGGGGTGTGCAACGGAAACTGCCAGAACTGGGACCGGACCGGATCGAACGGTTTTGGGCGGTTCCCACAATCAGCGGTCCAGTTCTTGGTTCCTAATCTTGGAACCAGCGGCCGGTTGGTCCGGTTCCCGGTTCCAAGATGGGAACCGGACCAACCGGACCGACCGGACCGGACCAATTTTTTTTTTATATAATTTATATACATATAATATATAAACACATATAATATATGAATATTATATATGAAACTTATTGCAATCAGAATTGCAATTGAGGTAACAACCTCTTATGTGGCCAAGAGACCACTGAAGCTCTTAGAAAACTTATTTGTTAGTTTTATCTTCTACTTGATGTGGGATAAGGCTCTAGGAGTTCCTCATGCTCACACTCTCTCTCTTGCTCCCCTCACTTGCAAACAACAAGGCACTTCAAGCCTCAAAGAGTCTGACATTGACTAAACATTCAAAGCATAAAAGAGAGATTGTCTATAAAACCTAAGCCAAGCACGGATTTTACTCAAATTGTTCATGGCTTTTATGCTTAAAATTAAGCGTGAAACACATAAACTATGATTGATATTCACGCAAGTGAAGTTTGAATATTTTGCACGTGGAAACATGTGTGAGTCGTTTTATTAGATCGCCTGGGAACCGAATTGGATTAATCGGTCCGGAGCATGGTCGTAGCATGGTCGTTCTTTAATGAATGGCCGTTCTTTAGTGGAAAAAAGAAAGTGCCAATTCTATTGGACTGGAACTGATGGTCCGGTCTGGTCCACAGTTCCCAAAATTGGGAACCGGTTCCCAGTTCCACCTTGGAACCGAACCGAACCGGGAACCGATCACCCCAAATGCAAAGGGGGTAGCAAATAAAAAATGCATGGCTTTTGGAAGAGGTTTCAACATTCGGAAAAATTCCAGCCTAAAAAATTAGTTTTCTTGGCTAGCTTTCTTCTCGATTTTCCATGGTCAAACCATTGTCTACATTAAACAAAAACTCATCTAGGGTCCTTACCTTTCTTCTGTCTGAAGCATCTCTTGGCCGACGAAGCCAAGAAATTGTCCTCTAAAGGTACTTGGAAGTTGGCCCCTTCAAGCTAGAAAATGAGACCTGGGGAGACGAAAACCAACAACAAAGGCTTTGGTTAGCCACCATGACTAGGTTTGAAGACCCATTTTATCAACTCCTTTGACATTTACTCCAACTATATGTATTGTAGTTTAATCTAAAATTAACTTTTTGCCTCAAATGTCCCTTATTTTCCTTAAAAACATTTGTTTTGCCTCCCTAGTGACCATCTACCTATTACATTATAAAAAAATTTCTGGCTGTCCACTCCTCCCAGCAAGTAACACGATTTTCGAGGGGATTTTGAGTGCCTTCCTGACCACCATTTTTTACGTGTAACCTATGATTGGAAAGATATTTTATTATAATTTCACTCTCTAGTTCAGGGTTTTGGTTAGTTTTAGCTGGAAGTTCATGAAACTTTCGTTTTTTTTTTCTCTGAGGGTCCCTATGAAATTTCTAGGTTAAGGTCCTTTTTTAGTTGCTCATGAGTGTGCCTTTGGGGGACGATCATGAGCTCTCTCTTGTCTCCAATCTTTTATGCCTCAAAATAGCTTGCTTTTGAGAGATTATTTGCTAAATTAAGCAACCTTTGGTTGGCCTTGCCCATATGACAAGCTTGCCAACTGAGTTGCTCTATCAGCTCCTCGACAGTGAAATCTTCAAACTTTTTAGCTGTAGAGTGAACAACTTTGGCTACGATTTTCACATGTCTTCAGCAACTTATCCCTAGCCAAATTTTGTCCATTTACACTCCTAATGAGAGCATTCTAGCTTAGCCAGAGATTAGGCTGATTGGGAGTTAAGTGGGATACGGCGGGGCCATAAATTTGCTTACTTAATCGCTTCAAATTGTGGCCAAATCACGGATTGGATTTTGGCAGCTATTTTAAGCATTTTAATCCATCAATTTGGCTCAATTTTTTTACCAGTTGGCACATTCATGTATATTAATTTGTCTCTTACTGTACTTTGCAATTTTTTCTGTCCAATTTTGTAAGAAAGTCCCTCAAAATTGGCATTTCTTTCTAAAAAATGACCAACTTGATTCAAATTGGTACTTTTGTGCTTGATTAGATTAATTCAAGCCCACCCAGGTTCAATTTCAAGCTTAAATAGGGGTCAAAATGATAAAAATGATAATTTAAGGGCTTGGGCATAGTTTTAAATTTTGCAAATTAGTCCCCTAACTTTGAAAATTGGATTTTGGAACCAACTTGTTGGTTCAATAACCCCTTAGGTCTTGACTAATCACATGCGAATCCTCGGTCCCAATTTTTTTTTTTAACATGTTTAACCAAAAAGTTAACTTGAAAGTCAAATTTTGACTTTTTAGCAAAACGACATCTAAGGACTCCTACAACTCTTTTCAGCCAAGAGAAGAGTTCTGTCGCGATTAAAATTCCCAAAGTCTTGATTTTTCTTTTTCTTTTTAACTTAGGACTTGTCAGCCAAAATTTAGGTATCAACACTGGCAGGCTTCTAGGATGGCGAAGGGGGTGGAATTGAACCAAATTGTGCAATGAATATGGGGAGCGATTTTAGTATATATACGTGAAAATTGAAATTAATTCTCGAAGATGCATTTTAACGTTACTGAAAGCTTAGCTTTGGTACTTCAAAGTTAAGCGTGCTCAAGAGGGAGCTCTCCTAGGATGGGTGACCTCTTGGGAAGGTGCTTACCTATATGCCAAAGGACAAAACCATGAGTCTCTCAATTTTTTTATGTGAAATTGTTGACATGTTGACCCACCTCCACTCCTTCGGATGTTTATTTTGGTCTGTGATGTTTCTACTTAAATTTTTGTTTTCATTCACACATCTTGTGCTTTTTCAAGGTGTCATTTTGCATAAATTCAAGAGGCCTCATGTTTCAATTTATTGTATTGTCTGGATACATGCTGTTCCAGTTATTTGACATGGGGAACTATAGTGTAGTTCCGCCACTAATTTCTGTAAATTTACGGGAACCTCATTTTTGTCAAAGATGTCTTGATTCGCAATAAGAAGGCGCTCGCCTCCGCCTCCAGAGCCCCATCGGCGGCTTTTCCTCCAGAAGCCCTGCCGTCGTGACCTTCACGCTCGCAAAGGCCTAGCAAGTAGGTTGGTCGCGAGCACGAAGGTTGGTCCTTGATTGGGCCATGCCCTAAACTGTTGGTGCTGCATTGCTCCGTCTTGTGGAATCTCTCCCTGATTTGCCTGCAAGAACTCCTGCTAACAGAGGTTCGCTCGCAATCAGTCAATTAATTCGTACGTGTAACATTATTTGATGGTTGAATAATAGGTAATCCTTTCTCAAGAAATTGATGAGATGTTATTTTTCTTGTAAAATCACTGCATTAAATACTTTTTGTTCTTCACTTGCAGCATGAAACTGAATATCTAGCGGATGTAACTCATGATTTGAAAAAAGATTTTGAATTTACGGTAACAAATAGTTTTTACAAGTGAACTTAAAGTATATCATAAATATGTGGCGCATGTAATAGGCAAAAAATTTGGAGTGAGGAAGGCTAAGACTAGAAAAAAAGAAAAAGAAAAGAGAAATAAGTCGATGAACTTTTATGTGTAATTGTGAGAGGTGTACAATCAACTTATTTGATCAAGAAAAAACATATGAAAGACTTAAAGTTAAATGTGATTGTTGAGCTTTCATTAGATTTAAGATTGGGATTAGCGTTTATGAAGCCACAGAGTATGTTCCTGAACATAATCATGAATTTATACTGGAATATCAAAGCACTTAGGTAGAATTTCTTCTGTGCTGTTTGGGAAGCTTAGTTGTGGAATGGTAATGATGAAAGTCGATTTTTGTAGCATAGTGCGGAACTTAATTCATGCTTTTTATGCTTGTTAGGACCTTCTTTTTCCTTTATGCACATTAACGTGTCACCTTCATAATGCAAACGACTTGATCGTTTTGTTGAGCAGTTGCGGCTATTCCTTATGCTTTGAAGGCGTGGGAGTTACCGAAGGAAAGACCTACAACATAGATCTCATATTGACTGAAGTGGATTTGTCGTCAATATCTTGATATGCTCTTCTTACTCTAATTATGGAGCATAACGTATGCAAAATATTCCAGTCATAAGTACGTCTTACCTATCTATGCATGGCTGATTCATGTTCTTTACTGGTGTCATGGTCCAACAATGACTTATTTATCATCTATGGGGATTTTGCAGTGATGTCTACACAGGATGACGGTGTACAGGTGCATGTTGAGAGGTGCTGCTGACTATCTTGTTAAGCCTATTAGGAGAAACGAACTGAAGAACTTGTGGCAACACGTGTGGAGAAGACACCACATTATTAATCACTTTTTGTGCTTGTTTCTATAAGTTTATCACTGCAACTAAAAGGCAAATTCATATTCCTTCATTGAGGCTTTAGACTTGGTGAACTTAAAATAAGCAATAAGTTTTTTGTCCAATTGATTGTTGTAGATAATTCGCTGTTCGTGTTCAAATCCGCTTTTGTTGAATAAGTGTACTCTATTTTTACAATAACACAAAATAGGTTGTTTGCTCACAAGTTCGGTAGTTAAAATGACAGTTGATAGATGAGCTACTGATTGGGTGTTAATTTTTATCCCCACTAGTTTGGCACCCTTTGTTGTAAATGCCTTACCCTGTGTTCAACTAGTCCCACTTTTGAGTTTGTAAAATCACTCCTAAGACACACCTATAATAAGTAACCAAAATCATTTTGGGGTGCGTTAGTATCATAAGAACTCAATGATATCATAAATGCTTCTCGGTAAAACATTTTTCAGAAATATGATTAGTTTTCTTTTGTTTGGTGATAGATGATCGAAAATATTTTCTGTTATTTGGATATTATTGGAAAATTATATTCTATTTCATGACTTTATTTTACGCAAAAAAAAAAAAAAGTTTGAATTCTTTAATTTTTTTATAAAAATCCGAATTTTTAATTATTTTATTTCTCTGTTTACTTTTATTTTCTTTTGAAATAATGGAATTTTAAATTATTTTAATTTTCTTTTTTCTCTTTCCTTTTTCTTATCTTTTCTTTTTCTCCTTTCCTCCACCACTATTGGCAGGCGATGGCCACAACTCCGCCTCGCCAAGAGTGGGTGAGGCGCGAGCTTGCCGACCTCCGTGTAGCCCAGGCTCACCTAGATCTAGGGATCCTCTAGCTCGCCGGCCTTGGCCAAGCTTAGGCTCGCTTGGATCTGGTGAGTCGCGAGCTTGTTAGCCTCAATGAAGCTCGGGCTAGTGAGCTCAAACTTGCTTGGATTTGCGAGCCCAAGCTGGCCGGCTTGCTAGCTAGCGTCTTGGCTGATCGCCACCTATGGAGGAAGAAGGAGAAGAAGGAGGAACAAAAAGAAAAAAAAATAAAAAATAAAATAAAATAACTAATAAAAAATCAAATTTGTAAAAAAATTAAAAATTAGATTTTTTTAAATTATTTTTATAGAATAAACTCATTAACCAAGGATCCTAAGACTAGGGAAACATTTTGGAAAATGTTTTCCAGTTCTTTTAAAGGGGAAATCATTTTCATGAACTTAAGTTTTGGTAGGAAAACATTTTCCATTAACTCATTTTTTTAAATGAATTAAATGCTGGAAAATTAGAAAAATGTTTTCCTAAAAAACGTTTTCCTCAAAACAAAGTGTACTCTAAGAGAATAGTTTACTACTTCTCCAAATACGTAATGAACACATGAAAAAAATCTAAGGACGCCATTGCATCTGACTCAATTTGTAGACTTTCTTGCGTGTAACGAAGAGAACAATTTACTACTCTTCCAAATTGCATAAGGACAAAAACAAGACCCAATAGATATGTACTTAGCTAAAAGCACTATTCAACATTTAACTAGGTTGTTCCTATGTAGCATAATGTCCATTTTGACACATTTACTCAAAATTTTATTTGTGATGCTAAAAATCTCAAAGTTATACCCGAGTGACGCATGGACGCTCTATTAGGGTTCTGTTAAAAACCACTGTTAAAAATCTCACATGGATCCGACATGGCATTAGTAATTTCTTTTCAATGAAGTGGCATTGATGTGGCCTTATTAGAAAAAGATTAACAAAAAGTAAATTCAAAGTTAGTGTTCATTGCGAAGTTACTGTTCATTGTCTTTAAAGTCACTATTCATCGTCTTCAAGCTCACGATTGCCTGGCCAAAATTCCTTTGATGCTCGTTCGTCAATGCCCACTGTTGCCTAAACCTTTGGTGGCCTTCATCAACACTTGTTTAACTACCTGCGAGGTGATTGTCGCTTGGTCCCAAATCTCAAATTTCAGATTTACAATTAGGATGAGTGAGATAGACTGGTGGGGTGAGTCTCTTAATGATGATCTAGCTGAGGTGAGCTTTGAAGCCAGATTTGGCCATAGCAATTACTCAAGCTCGAAGCTTGGCCTAAGAGTCTGCAATCTAAATGGAGGCTTGAGAGTTGAGTCTTGAGCGATAGGAGGTGGTTGGCATGAAAATATGAGTGTTGAAGACAATCATTGAGCTTAGCCCATGCTTGGATCATTGCTCGAGTTGATATGAGCGTGAGCGTGACAGCACATTAACGCAAAAAAAATTGGAGCAAATGTGTAATAGCATATATAAATTAGGTTTGTGACAATATATAGGACAAAAGTTAAATAAAAAGAAAAAAATGGAAACACGCTTTTATGTCATGTCCAGACACGATCGCCAGTGAAGCAAGATGTTAAGATGGCGACTAAAGTACATGATGTTTGGTCCACGTGTCGATAGCAGACATCCAATCATAACTAAGGAATGTCCCTCCCTTCTCCCAAAATGTTGGGAAAAAGAACAAATTCTCGACTCTTCCTTTCCCCATATCTCTTGTTTTATATAGACCTTTTGATGCTTTTGCCTTTCTATTTTTCGTGCGAATGCCTTAAGGGATGATCAGTTCCCAAATTATCCGATTTCCACTTAGGAATTAGAAATTGAGAATCGGACAAATGAGACAAATTCCCAATTATCTGAAATTGAGAATCGATTCATCTTATTTTGAAATTGACCTGATCGATCCAATTTCCAAGTGGTCCAATAAAATCGGTTGCTTATCCTTCTTCTTTTTTTCGATTTGTCATTGTATGCACAATATCTTTAATAGATGCCTCATCCATATAGCGAAGACCCCGTTATTAAGTGGGTCAAAGAATGGTTCTCTCTCTCATCGTTTGATTGTTTTTGTACTCTTTTTCCATCAGTTAGTGTTTTTGAAGATCAATTCGTGATTTTTTTGTCACTCGAGCAATGTACAAAAATGAGAGACAAATTAGGCCTTTCTTTACAGATATTTAAGAAATAAAAAAGATAATCAGTCTAGTCATTGATTCCAATTTTATGGAACTGGTTCAGTCCTTAGAGAACCGCCTAGAACCGGCCAGTTCGGTTCCATTTGGGCGATTCCCGATTCGGACGATTCCTTTTGCTCACTTCCATTGGGAGTAGGGGTGAGCAGCGGTCTAGGGTCGACCCTGGACCGACCCTGGACCGGCCCAACCCTGCCGGTTCTGGTCCGGTTCCCAAGGGGACTGGGTCGGTCCTTGGTCCTGGAATTCCAGGACCAACACTGTGCGGGTTGGTCCTCGGTCCTGAGAGTTTTGGGTCGGTCCAACCCTGAACCAACCCATTATATTATATTATTTATAATTCTTTTATATATTCAAACCTAAGTAAAATGTCTGTTAAAAAAAAAAACTTAAGTAAAATGATGCTAAAGCCGTTGACTCCTCAGGCTCAAAGTCATGGATAGACAGCATCTAATTCTAAAAGGCGTGAAGTTTACGCCATAAAGGTCTTCACGGCCTCCTCCTCCATAGTCTAGAGTACATTCTTCACCGTGAGGACCAAGGACTCCTCATAGTCACGGACTCGCGACATCCAAAACGGAGCGAAGTTTACGCCATAAATCTCCTCACAGCTTCCTTCCTCAAAGTACATTCTCTTCCATTATGTCTTCTTTGTTCTTCAATTTGCCAAAATCAAAAGTAGCAACGTCCCGCTTGCCGCATTGTGGACCCTATCTTGTCTTATATCTCGATGAGCGGTTAGTAAGTACGAAATTTCTATTATTATGTCATCTTAAATTTGCTAAATATATATTGGTATTTATAGTTTAGTTGCACAATGCCGCATTGTGAATGAATGTGTAATTTGAATTTGTAGGTTTGATTTTTTAGGGAGTATAAAAAACAAGACGAAAAAAATTATCGATTGGTCCCGGGTTAACCCTGGAACCGGACCGAACCCATTGGGTCGGTCCGGTCCTTGGTCCCAGGCTCAATAGGGTCGGTCATCGGTCCTAAAAATTGAGGACCAACACTGTATGGGTTGGTCCTAGGGTTAGGGGGTTACCCGGACCAACCCGGACCATGCTCACCCCTAATTGGGAGAGCTCCACTCATTTAGTGGCTACTTCCTCACTATTAAAAAACTTCAAAAAATAGAATTAATAATCTTCAAACCACCTGAATCTTCTAATATTAAAAAACGTAAAGATGGAATTAATAAATCTTAAAATATCTGCCGCTAAAATGGGGACAGAAAAGCCTCCCCGAGACGCAAAAGACATAAACGTGCCGGCTCTCGGCTCGCAGGAGCACATACAATAAATCTGCTGGTGGGGCCCACATCACTTGGAAAAATACGTGGCGGTGAATGCACCGTCACTCTTCCTGGGTGACGGTGCAGTCAGCTTATCAATTTCCTTTTCTCACGAGTATATAAGTCCAGATGCCATCGCCCTTGTCCGTCGCCCGCTCCACTTTTCAAGTCGAGCTCTCTCTTACTGTCTGTCGAAGCCCTCCCATGTATGTTTCATTCGCTTGAAATTTGCTCATATTATCTCGACCTTCTGAACCTGAACTCGAGCTCCTGACCACCCCAAAAAAGGGAAAAAAACCATGAACTCGAGCTTAAATTGATGACGGCGTTTTATGGCGGCGCCGGCGGTTGTTCCGCCGGCCGTACCAATGGATCTTGCCCATGGTTTTCCAAAACTTTCTTTCGAGATTCAAGTCTTGAGCTAGAAAAGGCAAAACCTTTCGCAAGATCACTGGAAGAAATCGCGTCCTTCGCTGTTCTTGATGGTGGCGACCATGGCGATATAGGGTCCTGGTCGCCCTTGTACCCGGACCTAACCCGAACCGATTCTTCTCGGTCGCAATCAAAGGCCCTTGCAGGCGAGCTAGGATGCTGTGGGTCGCTTTCCCATTCGGGTCCATTGCCACAAGCAGCCATTGGCGATGGCAAAATTGAAGCTGGATCGCACATGCACTCATGCCTGACCCGGCCCGAACTCTGTTCGGCTCTGGCCGTGCAGGCAGAGAAGATCAAGGAGGAATTGAAAGAGGAGGAGGTGGCGACCATTGCTGATCCCAGGGATGCGGCCATTTTATCGCCGTCATGCTCATGGCAGGCAGCAGCATACGATGTGGCAAAGCCGATGGAGGATCTGAGGGAGGTGGGGCCAACGCCGTTCCTGAGGAAGACTTACGAGATGGTGTCGGACCCGGGTACAGATCCGGTGGTGTCGTGGGGCTTGAGCCAGGATAGCTTCCTGGTGTGGGATCAGCAGGAGTTCTCGAAGCAGGTCCTGCCTCTATACTTCAAGCACTCCAACTTCTTCAGTTTCGTCAGGCAGCTCAACACTTATGTGGGTACTTCTTCATGTTTTGATATGAGCAAACTTATGTTATTTGTTGTGGTCGTTATCTTTTGTATGGATCTGTATAAAGTATGTCTGTGTATGAGCGTTTAGGTTTAACTCTTCGGTTCTTTTTTGATGTCGTCGAGAGAGTGGTCCTCTTACAACGTTTGCTCAGGTGTCGAGACTTAATTTAACCCACTTTGACTTTGTCGGTTACCATTTGTGCTGTACCCTAGTTTAGGGGACGAGGAACCAAGAAACCTGAAATGGTGGGCGAGATACACAGAATCTCTAAGAAATTTCGTGAATCATGTGGCACATGTTCACAAAAATACGCATCGAGTGGCCAGTGGACGATGGCCCCTATTAGGCCCTCACTAGTCATCATATTCAAGTGATGATGCTTTAGACGGTAGTTTGCAGAAACTACCATGTCAACCATGACATCAGATCACCCATTAAAGATTATCTTCGTACTGGATTGAGAAATGCACTACAGCAATTCCCTTATAGCGATTAGTATTTTGCATTTTAGGGCTTTAATTCTTCATTATGCACTTTCTAGCTGAAGACAAGTTTCCTTTGGCCATTGCTTTGTTTCTATCCGGTGTTTTGTAGTACCTTTCTTCTTTTTTGGCAAGACCAGAAGCATAATTCTGCACTGTTGTATTCATATTATATCTAGTAGTAGCTGGATTGATTTTGAGTTGTTTGCCTTTACTCTTAAAATTTTCCGCACTCTTTGTTCTGGTATTTGGATATTTGTAAGCGATCTCTCCTTGACGTGCATCATAATCCGTGTACTTTCTATATTGGCCTAGTTATACCCCTTGTGCACATCTTCCACTGAAACTTTCTTGGCCTTCATTCTGCTTATTTTCTACTCTTTAGCCTTTGGTTCATTATGAACTCCTAGACATAGCTTCTTCCTATCATCTATTCTTCATGCATCATAATTAAAAATGTGTCGCAGGGTTTTAGGAAGATCAATCCAGATAGATGGGAGTTTGCAAACCAAAGTTTTCAGAAAGGGAAGAAGCACTTGCTGAAGAACATAAAGAGGGGACACAACTTAAACAAGCATAGAAAAAAATCGAGTAGTACTGTTACCTCTGATTACCAGAAAGCTGAAAAGGAAGCGGAACTCAAATTGCTTAAGAAGGACCAGGAAGCGTTGAAGACCAAGATCCTTAAGCTAACAGAAGAGCAGGACAACTTGCAGCATGAGATCGAGCAGGTCGCTGAGCGGACTCACCATGCCGACCGCAGGAACCAACACTTATTCCTCCTCCTCACAAAAGCAGCCAAAAGCCCCAACTTTATCCTGCATTTAATCCCGAAGAAGAGGCAGAAGAAAGATTTAGAGACCTGTGAATCGAGCAAGAAGAGAGAATTGCCTGGTCCCGATGCTGAAGCCACCAAATGCTTGCTAGAAGAAATGGATCACATGATTCAAAGCCCAAAAGTTGATTGCCTGAGAATCAGTGACGATTTGGCACAGACGGAGTGTCGACCAAATAGTGTTGTGCCGGAGGATTTTGGCACCTTTCAGATGCACAATCCGTGGCCTTCGATGGATGATGAAGATTTCTGGGTTGCGCAGGGCCAGACGCCCAATCAGATGACCGGAGCTAGCTCGTCTGATTTGTCTGCAGTACTCCATGGGATTTCCGAGAAACTCCTCAAGGAAGACGTGGTTATTGGCGCCGATGCGGACAACATAGAAGTAGAAGACCACCTGACGTTGAATGACACGGAAATCTATCTTGAACTGGAGAGTCTGATTGATGGAATGGGTACACAAGTGAACTGATGGAGCAAGCAGGAGGACTGATGCCCTAAATTTTCATGGACTCCCGCGCTGCCCTTTCTGTTACTTTCTTGTCCTTTTGGGTTCCGTTTTGTTATTAAGCTGGACATTGGAGTCATTGTTGCTGCTGTTTTTTGTGACCCAGATCACATAATACAGCTCTTGCATAATTGGAGAGAGATACTGAAATGAAGCAACTTTTTGCTTGACGGCATGAAGTCACATGCTGGAAACGGGAAGGAAGAGAAAATCCAACTCATAAACTAGGTTTTGATGGGTCAATGGAATATGCTTATACATATGTTGTAGTTTCTATCTTTTTCACCATTGTATCGAAGTCCTTTCAGTGTTCTTTTCTCAAGTTAGCACAAATTGTGTGTGTGTGCGTGTGGTTGTGAAGATGATGCATTCATACAGAAGATTCAACAATGCCGAAGCTTCTGTTACAGAAGAATTGAAGAACACAGAAATAGGAAAGTATAGATGTATGAATCGAGATTGATCAATGAAAAACTCTGTATATACTCTTCTGTATTTGATCTCAATGTACTTCAAGATCTTTACATCGATTGAAAGAAAAACTCTCTATACTCTCATCACTCTTTCTCTCTAGCTTTCTACCGTAACCAGAAGAATGAATATCTCAAGAATGATTACTATTTTCCTTACTTCTCTCTTTCTCATTACGAAGCTATATAAGGAAGATGAAGACTTAACAGAACCAACTAACTTCTGTTTTTACTTTATAACTAACCAACGACTTTATGTATCTTTATAGAGGTAATCCGAATCCGAATCCGAATCCGCAATCCTTGTTTATCCTCTTTGATTGCTTTTCCATCGTTGATCATCAACTTCATTACTCTTTATCTTAGCCATTCATTTCTACTGATTTTCTTCTTGCTTTATCAGCCTTCGCAGCATCCTCTGTTCTAATATCAGCAACAGTTTCAGCAGCACCATCTGCTGTACCAGCACCATCTGCTCTCTGGTGATATATGTTCTTAACATTCCCCCTCAAATTGGGAGTAGATGGAAAACCAAGTCCCAATTTGGTGCGGAGTTGGCGATGTGTAAAGTGTGAGAGAGATTTGGTGAAAATATCAGCAATTTGGGAATTGCTTGGGACATACCGAACTGTGAGTGATCCTGAAGAGACTTTTTCTCTAACAAAGTGAAAGTCAATTTCAATATGCTTTGTTCGAGCATGTAATATAGGATTAGCAGTAAGAGCTATAGCTGATTTATTGTCACAAAAGAGATGTGTAGGAGAGTGTAGAGTACAGCCTATGTCTCGTAAGACAAAGCTGATCCAAGTGAGTTCTGCAGAAGTGGAAGCAAGTGCACGGTACTCAGCTTCTGTAGAGGATCTGCTGACTGTGGATTGCTTCTTGGCTCCCCAAGAGATAAGATTGGAACCAATGTAAGTACAAAATCCTGTAGTTGACCTTCGTGTTTCTGTACACCCTGCCCAATCTGCATCTGAAAAACCATATAGATGCGAAGAACTCTGTGAGTGAATGAATAAACCAAGATTGATGGTGCCTTTGATGTATCTGAGTACCCTTTTAAGTCGAGCAAGATCTGCCACAGTTGGTGTCTGTAATTTCTGACACAATAGGTTGGTAGCATAGGCTATATCAAGTCGCGTTAAAGTGAGATATTGAAGTGCACCTACCAAGCTACGATATTCAGTAGGATTGGTCAGAGCAACAGAGTCTTGTTGCATAATGATCTGCTTCAAGGACAGAGGAGTAGCAATTGGTTTACTTTCAGACATGTATGCTCGAGTGAGAAGATCACTGGCATATTTTGTTTGACATAGAAACAAATGATCCGAATTTTGTTTGACTTCGATGCCAAGGAAATAATGCAGAGGACCAAGATCTTTCATGTGAAATTTGAGGCTAAGAGACTGAATAAGAACATAAAGTATTTGGAAAGAACTGCCAGTTAAAACAATGTCATCGACATATAAAAGCAGAAGAATAGTATGCTGTTGTTGATGATATATGAATAGAGATGGATCTGTCGAACTGCAAAAGAATCCATATTCAAGTAGAAAGTCACTGAATTTATCAAACCATGCTCGAGGAGCTTGTCGAAGACCATAGAGTGATTTCTTGAGTGAACACACATGATAAGGTTTCTGTGAATCTTGAAATCCAGGAGGTTGTTCCATGTAAACTGTTTCATTAAGAGTGCCATGTAAAAATGTGTTTTTAACATCAAGTTGATGTATAGGCCACTGTCTCATTTTTGCTATAGACAGAACAATTCTGATTGTGGCATGCTTGATTACTGGACTAAAAGTCTCAGTGAAATCTATACCTTCTTCTTGATGGAATCCCTTAGCAACTAAGCGAGCTTTCAATCTATCAAGACTACCATCAGATGCAAGTTTTGTTTTGAAGACCCACTTGCAGCCAATTATATTCATATGATCAGCTCGAGGAACTAAATCCCAAGTTTTGTTTTGATATAATGCCTCCATTCCTTCTATCATTGCTTTATGCCAGCCTTCATGTGCTAATGCAGATTTAATTGTCTTTGGTTCAGAAGGGACCTTATATACAGCAAGACATGCATACCTGGGATTCGGTTTGACAATTCCAGACTTTGATCGTGTCTGTATTGAATGAACAGAGGTAATCCCTTGAGTTGCATGAGAGGTGACTTGCTCAGATCCACTGGTCGTATTATTGGATTGTGCTGAATCAGCACCATCTGTGTCTTGGTTCTGTACTTGTGAAGTTTCTGCACCATGTGTATCCATTGTGGAAATGTCCTGTCTTGATTGATTAGTATAAGGAATAAAGTTCTGTTGAGGGCTTTGAGAGTTGATGACACTATTGTTCTTATCGAGTTGCAGATGAGCTGTATATGTATGAGAATCATTATAGAGTATATTAGAGACTGTTTCTCTATTTGCTGATTCTGTTAACTGAACTTCTTCTGCCCATGTCTGATATAATGTTGTAAGAGGAGCATACTTTGTCAAGCACAACTTAGTGAAAGGGAAAAACTTCTCATCAAACTTTACATTTCTACTGATATATATTCGACCTGTTGAAGGCATAAGACATCTGTAGCCTTTATGATGATCACTATAACCAATGAATACACAGGTGAGGGATCTTGGATCAAACTTATGCTGAGCATAGGGTCGTAAACATGGATAACAAGCACAACCAAATACTCTGAGGTGATCATAGGTTGGCTCTTGGTGATATAGTTTCCTATGTGGTGATTGCATGTCCAATCTCGATGTTGGAAGAAGATTAATGACATAGTTAGCTGTAATAAACGCATCAACCCAATACTTCAGTGGAATTCTGCCATGATATAACATGGCAAGACCTAATTCAACAATATGCCGATGTTTCCTCTCAGATATTCCGTTCTGTGCTGGTGTATAAGGACAAGAGAGATTTTGTTTTATACCACAATTTTGCAAATGAGCTTTAAACCTGTGGCTAATAAATTCTCCTCCTCCATCACACTGAAAGACCTTGATCTTTGATTCAAACTGATTTTCTACTTGCTTTTGAAACATAACAAAGATCTTATAGAAGTCTGACTTCAACTTTAATGGATATATCCAGCTATATCGAGAGAAATTATCCACAAACAGAACATAGTATTTGAAACTTTGAAATGAAGTCACAGGTGATGGCCCCCATATATCACAGTGGATTTTCTGTAGGGGCATGGTTGTTACAGATTCAGAGGATGGAAATGGTAAAGCTGTATTCTTAGCAGTTTGACAACTACTACAAACACTCAACATCTTATTGCTACACTAAATGAGTTTTTGATTCTGCAAATACTTCAAGATATTCAGATTGGTGTGTGCTAGTCTTTGATGCCATGTATCTTCTTCTACTGCTCTGTGTCTCTGAGCTAGAAGGGCTTGTGTTGTTTGTAAATTCACTTGATATAGTCCTTTAGTTTTCCTTCCGAGCAGCAAGGTTGTGTTGGTCCAATTGTCCTTTACATATACACCAAATTTGTCAAAGACAAATGAGCATGGGTAATCGTTTGTTAATTTGGATACTGATAGCAGATTTTTCTTTATATCAGGGACAATTAGAACATCATTCAGAGGCAATAAACTTTCTTCAGTATGCAACAATGTGTTACCAGTATGTGTAATCGACAAATGTGATCCATCACCAATCATGATAGTGTCAAGTCCAGTGTATTCAGAGGAGTTTTGAAGCATACCAGGATTGGCTGTAATGTGTGCAGTTGCACCGGTATCTGGATACCACTCGCTGCCTTTGGCATCCTCAAGATGTATAGCTGCTAAAGCTGTTGGTATCTCCTCAGCTTGATATGAATTATCAAATCTGTACCAGCAGTGCAAAGCATCATGGCCTGGTTTCTTGCAGATTTGACATTCTAATTTTATGTTGTTAACTAGTTTCTCATCTTGCACATTCTTGGAAAGAGTTAGATTTGAAGGATAAGATTTTATTTCTTGGTATCTCTGTGATGGACTAGCATAGGGACGAAATCCAGAAGTGAAACCAGATTCAAAAGAACTGTAATAAGGTTTGGTTCTCTGATTCTCTTGCATATAGCTGACATTGCTAAACCTGTAACCTGAGTTGTCTCTAGGGTATCTGAATCCACGGCCTCTGTTATTAAGAGAACGTCCTCTTCCATAACTGTGGCCTCCTCTGTAATTACCTCGTTGAGCAGCAAAGCTTAAATTTTGAGGAATATATCCTCTATCAGTAGTTTCTTTGAACTGAGCTTGAGGATATCTTTGCCCAAAGTAAGCCATATTGGGGTTAAATTGTGTTCTAGAGTAGTTCTGCAATCTTGACTCGAACCTTTCTAATTGTGCAATTACCTCATCATACTCCGGTTGAGGTTTTAGACAGTATATTGTTGTTCGAAAATTTTCATACTCAGCTCCTAATCCTTCCAGTACACCAAATAGCTTGGTTATATCATCTACTGGTTTCCCAATAGCATTTAACTGATCACATATTCCCTTGTATTCTCGAAGATAGACTAGAAGATCTCGATCATGTTTTTGATAGCCTTGAAGTTTCCCCCTCAATTCAAACTCTCTTGCTGCTGATTTTTGTGTGAATCGATTCAAGAGTGTCTGCCACACTTCATAAGATGTTTCTAAGCCAATTATTAAGCCTAGTATATTCTCAGTTACAGCTCCACTTATCCATGAGGATACTAGCTGATCTGTTTTTATCCAGTCAGTATATTCTGGATTTACAACCTCAGCTTCAACATTTCCAACTACATTCTGCAGCATTCGAGTAGGTGGTGTAACATCACCATTAACAAAGCCAAAGAGTTCTTGGCTTTTTAGAAACCTACAGATCTGAGCTTGCCATAAAAGAAAATTGTCTTCGGCAAGTTTTATGGTGACAAAGTTAGAAATATTCACATGTATAGGGAAAGGATACTTCGATGCTCTTATTGCCATTGCTATACTCTTTCAATTATGGATGAATCAAGATAGCAATTTTGTTTATGAAAAGCTAACTGAGTTACCGTGATACAGTAATCTGTATAGCTTCAGATCCTTCTTCCTTGATCAAACAAGTAGCTACTGAGTGAATCCTTTTTGGCTGAGATGATCGTCTTGCTCTGATACCATGTGAAGATGATGCATTCATACAGAAGATTCAACAATGCCGAAGCTTCTGTTACAGAAGAATTGAAGAACACGGAAATAGGAAAGTATAGATGTATGAATCGAGATTGATCAATGAAAAACTCTGTATATACTCTTCTGTATTTGATCTCAATGTACTTCAAGATCTTTACATCGATTGAAAGAAAAACTCTCTATACTCTCATCACTCTTTCTCTCTAGCTTTCTACCGTAACCAGAAGAATGAATATCTCAAGAATGATTACTATTTTCCTTACTTCTCTCTTTCTCATTACGAAGCTATATAAGGAAGATGAAGACTTAACAGAACCAACTAACTTCTGTTTTTACTTTATAACTAACCAACGACTTTATGTATCTTTATAGAGGTAATCCGAATCCACAATCCGCAATCCTTGTTTATCCTCTTTGATTGCTTTTCCATCGTTGATCATCAACTTCATTACTCTTTATCTTAGCCATTCATTTCTACTGATTTTCTTCTTGCTTTATCAGCCTTCGCAGCATCCTCTGTTCTAATATCAGCAACAGTTTCAGCAGCACCATCTGCTGTACCAGCACCATCTGCTCTCTGGTGATATATGTTCTTAACAGTCACCAGTTATGTATAAGTAGAAGCGTTAATATTGCGAAAGTTCATTTTCAGTTTTAATGAGAAGAACTTTCCAAAATGCTTTACATTACCAAATTTTAACCATAACTTACAACATATGTTCCATGTTTCTTTTCTTTTCTTTTTGTTTAAATCGCTAGGTGCTTCTTGTGAATCTAATATGTGTTCTTATTGCAAGCTTCAATATGCCAAGAAGGGAGAGGTTGATTGATGCCGTAATTAGTCCTTTTTCCATGAGAACAATGCCTAGTCACATGGGTAATCATTCAAACTGCTCGAAGTTAAAGGAAATCAAATGAAAGGGTTTTTTTCTTATAGAGCATTGGAGTTTTAATTCCCCAAAAGAGTTGGCAAACTTTTCGAGAAATTTTCAAACAGCCTTTATGAAGGAAGGTCATTTTTTTAAAAAAGTTTTCAAAGTGAATATTGTCTCAAATTAGTCTTTAAAATGAGCAACTAAGTTTCAAATCACTCCTAGCTTACAAGCCAACTATCATCGCTCATTAAGCATGTGCACCTCATGCGGCAATTTCTATGGAGGCTGATGATACAACCAAAGGAGGTGAATAAGCTGATTTTCAAAACTTATCTTTCTTTTCTTTTCTTTTTTCGCTGAATTACTTAAACTAGATTTGATAGATGCAAAAACAATGGATAATATAAGATGCAAGATATTTCTATAAGATAAATGGTGAAATAAGTAAAGAGATAAAATACAATGCTCGCAGATTTTATGGTGGATTGATTTATAACAAGTTTGCGCCTTTATTTACCACAAATAGGCTAGAATCTATTAATATTCTAGTTAGTAGTTACACTGAAGCACATGCTGCTTTTGTCCAAAATTGATAGATCCCACTATCAATAGACAAGCACTACCTATATTTGTACACTCCTCAAATTACAAATTACACTGAACAATGACAACTCTCAAAAGAGTAGATCACAAGTGAATAAAATCACGCTTGCAACATAAAAAGAATGTGACCACATTGGTATTTACAACTTTCTTAGTTTTACATAATTTATTCAGCATGAATCAATCTTGTTATATAGTCTTCAACCTCCAAATTAACCATTAAAGAATCCTTAAGAGGATGAATTAGCCATTGAAAATTACGAATGCAATTATTATGAAATCTTTCAAGTAATGATGAGGTTTCCCTAAATAGAGTAAGCTATGTGCCTCAGTAATCTATTCTTCTAATTGATTGAGTAACATAGGTAACAATCAAATTGATTTTTCTCCATATCTTCACTTTGAGATTCCAAGCCTTGAAAGCTAGCTATTTATAACTTCTAACTCGCAAATTAAGTGAAAGGAATATTGGTCTTCTTATCCAGATTGCTTGAACCAGTGAAAAAATATTTTTCTCCACAGCTAATATAATAAGATGTTTCTATCAGCAATCGACTTGTGTATTACTATCCATGAGTACAATAATGTTCAAGACTTCACTCAATATTCACCTTATCACGATACCTCTAAGTTCTCATGAACTCCCCATTCTTCTAAACCTGTTCACACTCTATCATGATCCATCCGGCTTCTAGTAATGTTCATGCTTCAAATTCCATCAATGGTGATAGAGCGTCTATTATATCAACATTACTTGAAATAAGACAACATTTGCAAATATAAAATTATAATGAGAAATAGAATATTTTGTCAATTTCAAAATATTATAGGGACATTTTCGTACAAGGCCTTGTTTTTGTTTTATTTTGTTTTGTTTTTCTTTCCCCTTTTCTCTCTTTTCTTTCTTACTTCCGCAATGTCACACCAAGACCTCCCTCTTTGCCTTCAACGACCTATTTCACGCCCTCTCTCGCCTCAATTGCAGCATCTCCTGTAAGATTGCCTTCGATGTGCTCATTGCCTGCTTTTTACAGTCTTAGCTGCCGTGAGGAAGCCCCGCGCGCAATCAATACAATGGTGCATAGTGGTTTTGGCCTCAACGTCGGAACCTTATTAGCATGGGCAGCCACTTCCAAGCCTCAGTTGACAGAGTCTACCTCAACAGGCAGCCAAGCGGGAGCTCCAAAGAGGAAAGCTAGTGTCCACAATGCCTCGAGTTCTTCGTCCACACCGTCAAAGCGAGCCACTTGCAAGAACTCCATTTCCCCACCTCTAGATCTATCGGCGGAAATATGATTGGGAAGAAGAGCGGAGTCAAATTTTGAGGCGTGATAATACTCTCTTTAAAACATTATTTGCCCCAAACCTTACTAATAATTTTTTAACAAAATCGATACAACAAAATCTCAATAAGAATACCGGATAGCAATTCTAGTGTTTCTCAAAAAATTCTTAAAAGAAAACAATTAAAATAAATGGTTGTAATTCTTTGAAAGAAAATTGACAAAACTAAAGAATATATGAGACAAAAAACAATGAATTTATAGTAGTCTTTTAGAATTATTTTGAATAGATGCTTTCTCCAAAGACATTTTGGGAATTCCAATTAAATAATAATAATTCTGAATTTTATAACTTTTGCCTCTTAAAGATTGCAAGATGCTGAATAACCTTTAGGAATCCAATTCAAAATTAATTAATAAAAACAGCCGTAACGCAATTGCAAAGTGCACCTAATTATTGCATACCGGCATGTGGGCATTGTAGGGTCCAGCCCAATAAACCCATTGTTTCCACTTTTATCAGCATGGGCAGCCACTTCCAAGCCTCAGTTGACAGAGTCTACCTCGATAGGCAACCAAGCGGGAGCTCCAAAGAGGAAAGCTAGTCTCCACAATGCCTCGAGTTCTTCGTCCATACCGTCAAAGCGAGTCACTTGCAAGAACTCTATTTCCCCACCTCTAGATCTATCGGCGGAAATATGATTGGGAAGAAGAGCGGAGTCAGATTTTGAGGCGTGATAACACCCTCTTTAAAACATTATTTGCCCCAAACCTTACTAATAATCTTTTAACAAAATCGATACAACAAAATCTCAATAAGAATACCGGATAGCAATTCTGGTGTTTCTCAAAAAATTCTTAAAAGAACACAATTAAAATAAATGACTGTAATTTTTTGAAAGAAAATTGACAAAACTAAAGAATATATGAGACAAAAAACAATGAATTTATAGTAGTCTTTTAGAATTATTTTGAATAGATGCTTTCTCCAAAGACATTTTGGGAATTCCGATTAAATAATAATAATTCTGAATTTTATAACTTCTGCCTCTTAAAGATTGCAAGACGCCGAATAACCTTTAGGAATCAAATTCAAAATTAATTAATAAAAAACAACCGTAACCCAATTGCAAAGTGCACCTAATTATTGCATACCGGCATGTGGGCATTGTAGGGTCCAACCCACTAAACCCATTGTTTCCACTTCTATCAGCATGGGTAGCCACTTCCAAGACTCAGTTGACAGAGTCTACCTCGATAGGCAGCCAAGCAAGAGCTCCAAAGAGGAAAGCTAGTGTCCACAATGCCTCGAGTTCTTCGTCCACACCGTCAAAGCGAGTCACTTGCAAGAACTCCATTTCCCCACCTCTAGATCTATCGGCGGAAATATGATTGGGAAGAAGAGCGGAGTCAGATTTTGAGGCGTGATAACACTCTCTTTAAAACATTATTTGCCTTAAACATTACTAATAATTTTTTAACAAAATCGATACAACAAAATCTCAATAAGAATACCGGATAGCAATTCTGATGTTTCTCAAAAAAATTCTTAAAAGAAAACAATTAAAATAAATGGCTGTAATTTTTTGAAAGAAAATTGACAAAACTAAAGAATATATGAGACAAAAAACAATGAATTTATAGTAGTCTTTTAGAATTATTTTGAATAGATGCTTTCTCCAAAGACATTTTGGGAATTCCGATTAAATAATAATAATTCTGAATTTTATAACTTCTGCCTCTTAAAGATTGCAAGACGCCGAATAACCTTTAGGAATCAAATTCAAAATTAATTAATAAAAAACAACCGTAACCCAATTGCAAAGTGCACCTAATTATTGCATACCGGCATGTGGGCATTGTAGGGTCCAACCCACTAAACACATTGTTTCCACTTCTATCAGCATGGGCAGCCATTTCCAAGCCTCAGTTGACAGAGTCTATCTCAATAGGCAGCCAAGCGGGAGCTCCAAAGAGGAAAGCTAGTGTCCACAATGCCTCGAGTTCTTCGTCCACACCGTCAAAGCGAGTCACTTGCAAGAACTCCATTTCCCCACCTCTAGATCTATCAGCGGAAATATGATTGGGAAGAAGAGCGGAGTCAGATTTTGAGGCATGATAACACTCTCTTTAAAACATTATTTGCCCCAAACCTTACTAATAATTTTTTAACAAAATCGATACAACAAAATCTCAATAAGAATACCGGATAGCAATTCTGGTGTTTCTCAAAAAATTCTTAAAAGAAAACAATTAAAATAAATGGTTGTAATTTTTTGAAAGAAAATTGACAAAACTAAAGAATATATGAGAAAAAAAACAATGAATTTATAGTAGTCTTTTAGAATTATTTTGAATAGATGCTTTCTCCAAAGACATTTTGGGAATTCCGATTAAATAATAATAATTCTAAATTTTATAACTTCCACCTCTTAAAGATTGCAAGACGCCGAATAACCTTTAGGAATCAAAGTCAAAATTAATTAATAAAAAACAACCGTAACCCAATTGCAAAGTGCACCTAATTATTGCATACCGGCATGTGGGCATTGTAGGGTCCAACCCACTAAACCCATTGTTTCCACTTCTATCAGCATGGGCAGCCACTTCCAAGCCTCGGTTGACAGAGTCTACCTTGATAGGCAGCCAAGCGGGAGCTCCAAAGAGGAAAGCTAGTGTCCACAATGCCTCAAGTTCTTCGTCCACACCGTCAAAGCGAGTCACTTGCAAGAACTCCATTTCCCCACCTCTAGATCTATCGGCGGAAATATGATTGGGAAGAAAAGCGGAGTCAGATTTTGAGGCGTGATAACACTCTCTTTAAAACATTAGTTGCCCCAAACATTACTAATAATTTTTTAACAAAATCGATACAACAAAATCTCAATAAGAATACCGGATAGCAATTCTGATGTTTCTCAAAAAATTCTTAAAAGAAAACAATTAAAATAAATGGCTGTAATTTTTTGAATGAAAATTGACAAAACTAAAGAATATATGAGACAAAAAAACAATGAATTTATAGTAGTCTTTTAGAATTATTTTGAATAGATGCTTTCTCCAAAGACATTTTGGGAATTCCAATTAAATAATAATGATTCTGAATTTTATAACTTCTGCCTCTTAAAGATTGCAAGACGCCGAATAACCTTTAGGAATCAAATTCAAAATTAATTAATAAAAAACAACCGTAACCCAATTGCAAAGTGCACCTAATTATTGCATACCAGCATGTGGGCATTGTAGGGTCCAACCCACTAAACACATTGTTTCCACTTCTATCAGCATGGGCAGCCATTTCCAAGCCTCAGTTGACAGAGTCTACCTCGATAGGCAGCCAAGCAGGAGCTCCAAAGAGGAAAGCTAGTGTCCACAATGCCTCAAGTTCTTCGTCCACACCGTCAAAGCGAGTCACTTGCAAGAATTCCATTTCCCCACCTCTAGATCTATCGGCGGAAATATGATTGGGAAGAAGAGCGGAGTCAAATTTTGAGGCGTGATAACACTCTCTTTAAAACATTATTTTCCCCAAACCTTACTAATAATTTTTTAACAAAATCGATACAACAAAATCGCAATAAGAATACCATATAGCAATTATGGTGTTTCTCAAAAAATTCTTAAAAGAAAACAATTAAAATAAATGGTTGTAATTTTTTGAAAGAAAATTGACAAAACTAAAGAATATATGAGACAAAAAACAATGAATTTATAGTAGTCTTTTAGAATTATTTTGAATAGATGCTTTCTCCAAAGACATTTTGGGAATTCCGATTAAATAATAATAATTCTGAATTTTATAACTTCCGCCTCTTAAAGATTGCAAGACGCCGAATAACCTTTAGGAATCAAATTCAAAATTAATTAATAAAAAACAACCGTAACCCAATTGCAAAGTGCACCTAATTATTGCATACCGGCATGTGGGCATTGTAGGGTCCAACCCACTAAACCCATTGTTTCCACTTCTATCAGCATGGGCAGCCACTTCCAAGCCTCAGTTGACAGAGTCTACCTCGATAGGCAGCCAAGCGGGAGCTCCAAAGAGGAAAGCTAGTGTCCACAATGCCTCAAGTTCTTCGTCCACACCGTCAAAGCGAATCACTTGCAAGAACTCCATTTCCCCACCTCTAGATCTATCAGTGGAAATATGATTGGGAAGAAGAGCGGAGTCAGATTTTGAGGCGTGATAACACTCTCTTTAAAGCATTATTTGCCCCAAACCTTACTAATAATTTAAAAAAAAAAAATCGATACAACAATATCTCAATAAGAATACCCGATAGCAATTCTGGTGTTTCTCAAAAAATTCTTAAAAGAAAACAATTAAAATAAATGGCTGTAATTTATTGAAAGAAATTTGACAAAACTAAAGAATATATGAGACAAAAAACAATGAATTTATAGTAGTCTTTTAGAATTATTTTGAATAGTTGCTTTCTCCAAAGACATTTTGGGAATTCCGATTAAATAATAATAATTCTGAATTTTATAACTTCTGCCTCTTAAAGATTGCAAGATGCCAAATAACCTTTAGGAATCAAATTCAAAATTAATTAATAAAAAACAACCGTAACCCAATTGCAAAGTGCACCTAATTATTGCATACCGACATGTGGGCATTGTAGGGTCCAGCCCACTAAACCCATTGTTTCCACTTCTATCAGCATGGGCAACCACTTCCAAGCCTTAGTTGACAGAGTCTACCTTGATAGGCAGCCAAACGGGAGCTCCAAAGAGGAAAGCTAGTGTCCACAATGCCTCAAGTTCTTCGTCCATGCCGTCAAAGCGAGTCACTTGCAAGAACTCAATTTCCCCACCTCTAGATCTATCGGCGGAAATATGATTGGGAAGAAGAGCGGAGTCAAATTTTGAGACGTGATAACACTCTCTTTAAAACATTATTTGCCCCAAACATTACTAATAATTTTTTAACAAAATCGATACAACAAAATCTCAATAAGAATACCGGATAGCAATTCTAGCGTTTCTCCAAAAATTCCTAAAAATAACAATTAAAATAAATGGCTGTAATTTTTTGAAAGAAAATTGACAAAAGTAAAGAATATATGAGACAAAAAAAAATGAATTTATAGCAGTCTTTTAGAATTATTTTGAATAGATACTTTCTCCAAAGACATTTTGGGAATTCCAATTAAATAATAATAATTCTGAATTTTATAACTTCTACCTCTTAAAGATTGCAAGATGCCGAATAACCTTTAGGAGTCAAATTCAAAATTAATTAAAAAGAATCGTAACCCAATTGTAAAGTGCACCTAATTATTGCATACCAGCGTGTGGGCATTGTAAGGTCCAGCCCACTGAACCCATTGTTTCCACTTCTAAGAGTTGGAGGCTTTCACACTTGTATATTGACACACACACTTCTAATTATTCCATGTGGGAGAATAAACTTTCAAGTTTGTTTTACAAATAAATTACCAACAAGATCCACAATGGACAGCCAACAAGAGGTCGCCAGGACACCAAAATCTTGCAACTGCAGGCAGCCATCACCATGATAGCATTGCCTCATCTTACGTTGCCTCGTCTGATGTTGCCGCCCTTCCCCTTTTCTGTGTGCCGTCATCACCCTCGTCTCCCTCTATGAACGCTCTCTCCACCATCTCTTCCGCGCGCATCTCTATCCCTGCCCATCAGCCATCGTCATATCAAGAACGAAATAGTGGCGACCACAAGCGTCAAATCTTGACATGCTTATGCTTGATTTGAGCCTTAGATCTCGCATCTAGGGCATGGATCAACCTCCATCCTAAATGAAAATGTCTTTAGTCATGGTTTGGTTAGTGTCACATGAGATTCACGTGCCTCTCCGTCGGCAAAGAATTGATTAGCGGGTGAGTTGTGGGTGATTGAAGACTAAGTTGCTTACTTATGGACTTTATTTGAAATGAAGTTTATTTTAGAGAACCTTTTGAGAAAATGTTCTATTTCAAGGGCTATTTGAATAAAATTAACCGAGTCCTTGGAGAATCTTTGACAAAGTAGATCAATTACGTGGTTTCCATCTCATCACTGATATAATTCGCATATTTAAAGTTAATGCCGTCCAATCCTCACTCAAATAAAAAAATTTAAGGTGGAAATTAAGCCAAGTGTCGTTGTAAAGTTGGCCTCAAGAGATATTATCTATATTTGGTGTATCTTTTAGTACATGACAGATGTGACTCCCGCCAAATTCGGACTAGGAAGTGACTCCTACCAAATTCGGACTAGGAAGTGACTAATTAAAGTGGGGACAAACACAAATGATGGACCAGGACAATGACAGCAGCGACCCTGGAATGCTCCCAAAAGGTGATCACTCTCTGACGTCTGTCTGAAGTCTTCCTGAGTGAACATCAGACGTTTCCAGAGAATTTCTCAGCGTCTCTTTCCGTTCTCAATAGAGCTTTTTCTATGCACCAGATAATATTTCTGAGTTTCGAGAGAACGAGAGTACGCATGATGTATCTAGGTGCATCCATACGTACTCTGTACTTCTGCATATTGAACTGCAAGCTTTTTCTGTGCATGCTAACCAAATTTTGGTCTGAGATAGTCTCCTGTGAATTGTGATATTCCATGTCGAAAGTAGTCGGGACACAATTCTTCGACCCCATATGCACTTGATCATTTACTTGCAATACTTCCTGTTAAGACGGCCAAAAAAAATTGAAAGACCTACACCAGTTCACGGAAATGTTGAGAGAAATGGCCCTTGCGATTCTCACCAGATTGAACTTTTAACAGAAACTATAACACCACCCCTATCTTTTTGAATGACCTGTTAAAAAACCCCGGTACAGAGACAGAAATTCGCAGATGCAAAACCAAGAGAAAAGTAGAAGGTTTTATTACAACGGCACATGCATTTCTGAAATCTTACAATGATCTGTTGTTCATATGGAGCTTTTCCTTAGGCCTCGTTGCTCGTGAAGATGAAGATGGCGAAGAGGAAGAAACGTTTGATTTCTCGAACTTGTCCTTATCCTCATTGAAAGCCTAGCTAAAGGCCTCTTGAATTTCTGCAAACCTTCTCCTCTTTAGAAGTTGTTCTTCCGGACTGCCAATGTCAAGGCATGCCGGCCAAGGACAATCATTGGCATCCATAATCTTATTGAGTACATTGGACCATCGGGGGAAGGAGTGTTTGCCGAGTTCCACTGTTCAAATGAAGGTAGCAATCAGGCAAACATAATCCCCACTTCTACATTGAAGATGCATGTTATTTGTCCTATGAGAAAACTCTGCTGGTGGTAGTGAATTGCTTGCAAGTCAAAGTGTCTTGGTTCCCAAAACCCTACATTATCTTATGTTATCATGAAGTGACAAATTCTCAAAAGGTAAAAATTCCTCGAGCTGGTGTCACGTTTATCATACAAGAAGATAAAGCCAAAACTTTAATTAGAGATTAATCAACTAGCCAACATAAATAAAATACTCTTCCTGTTTGCAGAAAAAGTTCGATACACCTTGCACCAAACTGTTGTCTGGCTCTAGCCAATGTTCGTAACCGAGAATCGCTCTATATGCTAAACAAACGTACTTAGGTTGCGTTTGGTTGGATTTTTGGGGAAAACCTTTAGGAAAATGCAAAGAACTTTAAATTAAAGTGGTTTTCCAAAATGCAAATTGTGTTTGTTGAATCATAATTTAAAAGTCCATTGTGAAGTACTTTTGAGTTAAGTTGTGTTTGGAAAAATTATACTCATACAAAGCACTTTAGTTATTAAAAAAAAAAAAAAGTTGCCCCTAATAGACTAGATGGCCGTTGACGAACCAGATCAGTCGTCGGTGGATCGTCGGCGACCGTCGTATGCCCCCGGGGACCACTGGCAAAGGTCGACTCAGGCGACCCCAACGAGGGCCACTTGGGTCGAGCAAACCCAAGCAACCCTTGCTGACACAACCCTCGCAGAGGTCGCTCAACTCCGACGAAGGGCAGCTAGGTCATGCGACCCACACAACCCTTGCTGACACAACCCTTGCAGAGGTCGTTCAACTTCGATGAAGGGCAGCTAGGTCATGCCACCCACACAACCCCTTGCCGGGGTCAAGTGACCCTGGCAAGAGCCAGCTGGGTGGCACTCACTCGACCTCGACGAGGGCTAGGTGGGTCATGCAAACCTAGGCCCTCACCGGCGTGCGATCGCTTAACCCTGACGAGGGCCAGTCGGGTCGCCCGACACTAGGCAGCCCTCGCCAGTGTCCCACGACCATCGAGGGCTATCTGCTGTCTGGATTAGGTGACCTTAGTTGGTCTCGTGAAGGTCGAATGACCCAAAAGGCACTCGCCTAGATCGCGCGACCCCCCGGCGACGGTTGCACAACCGCTGACGACGGTCGTTTGGGTCGCCAGCAATGTCACCGGCCTCTCTTTAGCCCATGGCCGAACCCTCGTAGTCATAGCAAACACGCCGGCCAGCCCTAGGGAGAAGAAGATGATCAACAAGGGCAACATCGGAAAATAAAATAAAAAATCAGCGAGGATAAAATCGGAAGAAATTTTTTTACTTCCCCTGCCTTTCGAGAAGGCTGAAAGCCCAAGGCAGCCTAGGACTTACCTTGGGCTTTCAACTTTTCAAAGGCAAACTTTATCTCAAGTTGGGTTTAAAATTTTTTACCAAACACCCCAACATTAGCCCAAAGATCCTTAGACGCCTAATGTCCCTTCCCAAAGCTAGTACCAAACGCAACCTTAGTTTTGAACTCAAAGGAACCCATGATCTGCACAGTGATATTTTTAGGGAAAAACTACAAAATACCTCAAACTATAACACATTTACCTAATTTTTTGGTGTAATACCAAAAACCTCAAGTTTGTATCCGAGCAACACATTTATCTTTTATTAGGGTTATGTTAAAAATCTGACATGGATCCAATGTGCATTCTTAGTGCTTTTCAAGGACAAGAGGCACCCACGCAAGCACCACACCATAAAAAGATTAAAAATAAGAATAAAAGAAAAAAAGAAAAAGAAAATTTGAAGTTAGTATTCATCGTCCTCAAGCTCGGGATTGCTCGGCCAAAGCTCTCTGGCGCATGTTCATTGCTGCCCCCTGCCACCTAGACCTCTGGCGGCGTTCATCGGCCCCTGCTTGACCACCCGCCGGAGATCCGACTCGAAGCTACCTATGGAAATTCGTGACTCATTTCCAACTGGTTCAAGAAATAAAAAGATGAAAATGAAAGAGAAAAAGTCGAAGGTGTCACCCTTCTTCTAAAGGAAGCCATCAGGATTGAGATGGAAGTGCAGAAGGAAAGTATGGTCTCTGATCGAAAGGATCCCATTAGAGAACCTGAAATTGTTGTGGCTCCCAGTCAAAGCATATAAAGCAGAAAATCTTCCGAACCTTAACAGGCCTTTTTGACATAAAAGTTTGTGGAACTTGTTCAAGAGGAAGTAAAAAGACATACTTTCCTCCATGAAGCAAACCCTTAGGCCATGCTTCAAGCTCGAGCGGCCACGGCAGCCGTGAGCTTAAAAGTTAGATTAAACCTCAAAGCTCGCAGCCATCATGGCTAGATCTGGCAAGTGGTCAAGCAAGGGCTGGCGAATGCTTAGTTACATTTGGCTACCCAACATGTTGTTCCTGCATTAGTCCTTGCCAAATGATAAGGAATTTTTTATACACAGATTATAAAAGAATATGGTTAATACCATAAAAAAAATCCTAAAAATGATAAATTCATGTCACATTTATTCCAATCTAATTTTCCGAATTCATAAAGATGCATTTAGAGTATGTGTACAAGATCCCCTATCATTTTTTTTTCCTAAAAAAGGGGATAAACTAGTTCTGTTCAAAATATCACAAGAGCAGAGATAAGGTTTTGTAGGATTATTGTCCTCGGAAAAGGACTAGCCGCAACAAGCCTAAAATTCAAGTCCGCTGGCTTAAGATGTTCCACCAAGTAGACAAAATTAAAGCGAAGAAGACGCAAGGATGAAATTTTTTCTGAGAAACTTCTAGTTATCTTGTCAGTTGCACCAATTTTGTAAAAGGCTAACTTGCAAAGAATTGTTTCTAATGAAGTAACTTATGTTAAAATTTAGGGAAAAAGCTACAAAACACTCCAAACTTTAGCCACCGTGACACATTTATCCTAAACTATTAAACCCAAAACTTGTACTCCTACGACATATTTATCCCAAACTTTTTTATGTGACGCCAAAGTTTTCGGATAAATATATCACACATATAATTTTGGGGTTTTTGGTGTCACAAGAAGAAATTTGAGTTAAATGTATCACATTATATAAGTTTGTGATAAATGTGTCACATAAGTATAAGTTTGAGATCTTTTTGTGTCACAAAAAGAAAAAAAAATAATTGGAGTAAATGTCTTACAGTTGGCATAGTGTAGAGTTTTTGGTGACTTCTACCTTAAAATCTATCAATTTTCTCCCTTCCAAAGTGGATTTTTTTAATATAAAAATTAATTTGGGAAAGATGTGGTACTTGTTTATCAATTTGAGATTTTCTCCATGTTGTGCGGAAGAACACCCTAACTAGATGAAAAAGAAAACAAAAATAATTAAGAACACGGAGATTTACGTGGTTCGGCGAAAGATCCGCCTACGTCCACAGGAGAGAGAGAGACGATTTCTTATTTGAGCGTATGTAAAGAGTACAGGGTACAATGCTGAAATAAATAGATCTTTAGATCCCCACTTTCCTAAACCTAGTAGGAAAGGAATTCCACCATAAAGATATTATCAAATTTGAAACCCAAATCTAGGAAATATATTAGGAAACAAATAGTTCAAAATCTTCAAGCCTTCCTAGATTTCCCGATTGAATTATGTGGAATTCAAGACAACATCAGCACTCCGGCACGAAAATTAATTTGGGTAAGTGTGGCATCCCAATACTTTTAGATGCATGCCGTCGCGAGGAGATTTGCTATCCGTGGCCATGACCCGATAGATGGGCCGATTCTTGCACCCAAATCTCACTTAATGGATCTGAACCACCATTCTTTTTCTCCTCTCTTCGCTTCACTCGCAAAGCTAACCGAATGCAATCACTGTCGCTCTTTTGGGTGAAGTCAAGGCGCAATCAGGGTTTTGGGGTTTATGATTTTCGCCTTTTTTTTTTAACTTTTTTCAACTTGCAATTTTATTAGAGTTCTTATAATGAATTTAGTTGCTGAGCAACTAAATAAATAGACCAATATTTACAATTTTCCAACTCATAATTATTTTCATGTTATGCTTGACTAATATATACAATTCAAAACACTCTTCTTTTAGCGTCAAATTAGGTTTTGAGGCTGGAAATGCATCCATAACTATCAAAGCAACAATCTCAGTAGAATATGGATATTGTGGAAACCGTCCATTATTAGCTTGACTATGATGGAAGTTTTCAATCAAGTCATACACTTCCTTGTTGAGAATCCAGGAGATGACCCATTTCTCCTTTCTGCAATTCATGGATGCATTACTTTGTGTCTGAACATTAACACATTCTCTACTGATAATAAATAAAATGTGCATTGGCTACTAATAGGTGATTTCAGTGAAACGAGAGATACAAATGAACGAATCGAATCTAATAATTGATGGACTTTTGAAATAAATGAGCTAGACACTACGATTGAGGAGTTTACGTTCATCGAGCCTCATTCCACAGGCCTTTTTTTCACATGGTTATATAAAAGGTTCAATGATGATCATAGAGCGAGCAAGATTGACAGGGTCTTCATTAAATGCAAATTGGCAACACACAGGTACACTCATTATTTGGTAGAATTTTTGCTACCAGGTGTTTAAAATCATCCCTCCTGCTTGATATGTCTCAACACTACTCTGGGAGAAGGAACCCACCTTTTAGATTCTTCAATTTTTGGACCGAAATCAGAGGATTCAAAATGTTTATTTTGGTGAAGGAGCTCGAAGCATTGAAACAACAACTCAATTATCTTAATAAATCTCAATTTGGTGACTTGTGTATGAAGGTCAAGAAAGCCGGGGAGAACCTACAATGGTAACAACAAGTTCTTGCATTGGACTGTTACAATATGAGCACTCAGGAGGAAGAAAAGGCACAATTGGAGCAACTACTCACCCTTAGCAAACATGAAGAATTTCTCCTAAAGAAAAAAAATTAGAAATCTATGGCTTAAGGAGATGGACAACGACAACTAGATTTCTTTGCCTCCATGATGAGTAATAGTGCCCAGAACAGAATTACTCAACTCTCACTTGATGATGGAACTATTATCACAAATGAGGGGGCTCTTAGGGATACAATTGTCTCCTATTACTATCGCATACTTGGCAACTCTTGACACATTCATATCCCTTATAAGTGGTATGCCTCCTTATTCCTGGAAGATGTAAGTGACCTCATAGCTTCACCAAGCTTTCAAAAAGCTGGGATCCTTAGAGTTCCGAAAGGCATCAACAACTTCAAAGCTATAGGTCCATATGGATATAACAATTTATTCTACAAAAAAGCCTGGCCCATCATAGGATGACATAGAGGATGCTATAATGGACTTCTCCGCCTCAAGGAGGATGTTGAACTATATATTCTACTATGATATCCCTTGTGTTGAAGGTCCTGAATCCATCTCGCATGGAAGATTTTAGACTCATCTCATGTTGCAATGTCTTATATATGATCATATTGAAGCTACTTATAGACATAATCAACTATATCATTCTTTCGGTTGTTGGCCTCAACCAAACTGCTTTCATCTTGAGTCAACAAATTTTGAAGCACATTCTACTTTGCCAAGAGCTCCTTCACAACTACCATAAGGGCAACAAAGGTAAACGTGTGGCAATAATTGAACTCATGAAAGCTTTTCACATGGTAAAATGGGAGGTAATACTCGGGGTTCTAAGAGCTATCAATTCACCATGGCACTTGATTGATTTGATTGCTCCATACGTTACTACACCGAGGTTTTCAATAAGCCTCAATGGCGAACAAGTTGGCTATTTTGCTGGTACCAATGGACTATGGCAAGGCGACGGACTCTCCTTATTTGTTTGTCTTAATTATGGAGATTCTTAACAGATTTATCATTGAGAAAGTGGTCGTATCTTCTTTCAAGTATCATTGGCACTACAAACAAGAAAAATCACTCACTTTTGCTTTGTCAATGATTTGTTTCATCTTGCTCATGGGGATGTCGATTCTATTATTTGCCTTGTAAAAACACTTGATGAATTTGCATATCTCATAAGACTACATTTTTACCGAGATAAATGTCAAATCTTTTTCTCTAGTTTGGCCAAGGTAAAATAGGGTATTATATTGGATCACACACCTTTCCTCACAAGTACCCTTTCTGTTAGATACCTTGGTGTTCCTCTTGTCACAAGGCAACTGACGCACACAAATTGCAAGAGTATGACTGATAAAATTTTCAAAAGAATAGAAGGCTAGGGCATGCAACATATTAGCTATCATGGTCATCTGTAGTTGACCATCAATACTTATTTTCATATGTACTTATTTGATGCAAATGTTTTTACTTCCAAAGCAAACTATATACGAAGTGAAGAAGAAGATTAGGCAATTCTTAGGAAATAGAAATACGGAATGCCACAGATCGCATAAAGTTTCTTGGAATTTTTTTTTTGCTTGCCAAAAAGGGAGGGAGGAATAGGGTTACTCAATTTAAATTTATGGAACAAAGTTTTACTATGCTGAATGCTCTAGCCTTATAAATTTTCCGTCCTCTTCCCTATGGAGTAAGCTAGTTCACAGTACCAAATGTAGAGGCATTTCGATCATGCAGCTCGAATATCAAGGGTAGTATGGCGTGGAGTTGGCGTGGCATTCTTAAATTGAGACCGACTTTAGCATAAACTATGTCTAGGCAAAGATATTGTTGCAAAGAGTTATACAATGAACTTAAGAGTGTGGGATCGACAGCGGGATGGTATCAATTGATATAGATAGGCGGCGTCAACAAATGCAATTTTATTGGGTGGCTAGTTTGTAGAGATAGACTACCAACAATGGAGATCGTATCACGTTAGAATCCATCGTAATTTATGTTTGGCTGGTCTAGAAAATCGAGATCATCTATTATTTCAGTGCACATGAACTAAAAGCATATGGCGTATTATCCTCACATAATATAGAATATGTTATTCTTTAGGAGGATGGAATGATTAACTCCAATGGATAATCAAGGCTATCAAAGGCAAGGACTTGGTCACGAAGCTTCTCAGGGTAATTTTCGCAGTAACCATATATTGCATTTGGATAGAATGTAACTGTAAATGTTTCCAAAACAAGTCAAATAATGTTTTTATCATTGTGGCTAAAGTCTGTAAACTTGCCAAAGGGCAAGCTTCATATTACAAAAATTTAGATCTTCCCAAACAAATGAAATATTGGCTACTATATGGAGACTCCCTCACTCCATTTTTCTCATGTCCTTAGTTATCTTTGTAATGTTGAGGAATGCCCCTAAGCTCCCGTACATCATCTTATAAATGATACTAACATTTCAAAAAAAAAATTGTCAAATTATTACAAAATTAAGATTGTAAAAGGGAAGGAACAACAAAATGAAATGGAAACGATAAAATTGGATGGAAATATAGATAAAAACTATTAACCATTATCCTTTAAATTGTCTGAATTACGTGTTTATTAGTGCAAGCAATTTTGCAAGATGGATACTAAATGATAACTCGTTATAGTTTTCAATAAATAAATAAAAAGGGAAGAACTGCTTGATGAAAATATTAGCCAATCGCCCTTTTTAAATTTTCAAGAAAATAGTAGCCAATCGCCCTTTTTGAATTTTCAAGAGTTTTCTTAAAATTTTATGGCCATTGGTTTGTGATTTTACATTTGTTTACTCATGTGATATTTACTTATAAACGGCTTGAGGAAAAATAAAATAGCAGAAACTTCTTCTTTTTTTATAATAATATAGATGGAGAATATATTTCATTACACTTTGATATTTTGCAGGGTATAGGTAACTGGTCCTTTCAAATATACCATCCATATGTTTATAACATTGGTCAACGCATTTAAAAAAATTAGCCTATATTATCTCACTTACGGAAGAAAACTTACTTTCGTAATTGTGAAAATGTTTTTGATCATACATCGAAGCAACTTTTAATATGTTTAGCAACTTTTAATACAGGAAATAATTAATTATATGTGATTAGTAGCTTTTCGTTTACTATAACATCCACACGTGATGAACAATTTCATTTTCAAATTGAAGTAATTTAAATAATACGAAGTGAAGCTAAGCTTACAAAGGTTAAAAAATACGTAATGAGGTTAGTAATTTTTCAATCACTCAAAGTATTCAAACTTGCTTGGTAATTTCCGTAATGTTGAAATGACTTTTGATATTTCTTGGTAACTTTTTGTAAGAAATCATAAATTTTATGTGCTTAGTAATTTTTATTAGGGTAAAAGTCACCAAAAACCCAAAATTATGCCCATTATGATATATTTATTCTGAACCTCTTTTCCGTGACACTAAAAATCCAAAACTTATATATGTGACATATTTGCTCTAAATTAAAGTTATGTTAATGAGAACCATTAATAACCTCTTACATAAACCATTAAAAATTTGCCTACGTGGAAATCAAAAGGTAAATGTTGTTGATATGGTGCGCACGTAGCTTAAGTGAAATAAAAATGCCGTTGTTTTAGCCATCTAATGGATCTTGGAAGATAAATGTTTCATATAAGTATAAATTTGGGATTTTGTGTATCGCAAGAAAAAAAATTTAGGGTAATTGTAATGGGCATAATTTGAAATTTTTTTGTGACTTTTTTATTTTTTATTTTTAATTATGCTTAATGCACGTAAAAGGATTCCTCATTCGTGGGCACGTCTCTCACCACAAGCTGTTCACTGGTGCAACCATGGCCGGCCCTGTATCAACCAATTTCAGTCCAAAAGGCGATGCATTTCACACGGTCAGACTGCTGTTTGAGAAGGAGGTTGCTCTCCCTTCCGTCTCTCATCGCTCACGTCGAGCTCGAGCCCGGAGGCCTCCGGCCACGCTCTGCCCTTGTCCTTCTGGCCGTCCATGCGGGTAAGACGTGTTCCTAAGCTTCCATGGAGCCATAGGGGAGTCGAGGATCTCGGCCGTCGTGTTCTCGGAGAACTACGGGTCCTCTGGCTGGTGCTTGGACGAGCTGGTGAGAATCGTCGAGTGCAGGGATACGATGGGGCAGATCTTGTGGCCGCTGTTCTGACAAGGTGGATCCTTCGGGGAGTCGAGGATCTCGGCCGTCGTGTTCTCGGGGAACTACGGGTCCTCTGGCTGGTGCTTGGACGAGCTGGTGAGAATCGTCGAGTGCAGGGATACGATGGGGCAGATCTTGTGGCCGCTGTTGGACAAGGTGGATCCGTCGGAGGTGAGGAACCAGAGGGGAGGTATGGACAAGCCCTAATTGGTCACGACGAAAGGTTGAAGTCGAAGGGCGATTCGGGGAAGGTGAAGAGGTGAGAGAGAAGCACTGACTAGAGCGGCAGACAACTTTTGCTGGCATTTTGGTTTGACAAGTAAGACTCTCATTTATTCCTTTCCAATTGTTGATTAAGGAATTTCACTTACTTCCTTCGAAATAAAGGTTGAAGTCGAAGGGCGATTCGGGGAAGGTGAAGAGGTTAGAGAGAAGCACTGACTAAAGCGGCAGACAACTCTGGCTGGCATTTTGGTTTGGCAAGTAAGACTCTCATTTATTCCTTTCCAATTGTTGATTAAGGAATTTCATTTACTTCCTCGGAAATAAATTCAGGGTAATGTTTATGCATAAAAGGGGAAAAAATCAATTCACTCTAATTGGAGCAGGAAAGCTTATGTATCGTTTCTTCACTCTAAAAGGGGAATTCAAAAGTCATGCATAGAGTAAATAAACATGCAGCTGGACCATGTCCCTCTACAAGCCCATTGAGGTTTGCAGGTTTAGCAAAAAGGAGGGTAATGATCTGTTTCTTGATTGAACTAAAGGCTGACTGAGTATTTATCTGATTAATTAGGTATCCAAAAGGTTGATTCCCCTACCTTCTCTTTTAGGTGCCGATTGCTAGGAACTGAACCTGGTCTATGGTGCATGAGATATTGACCGCGAGTTGATCTCATTGGAGATCAACTTGGTACTGCTTGTATCAAATGTCTTTGAATCTCCTTGAGTATTCTTCATTGGCTTTATGCTTGGAATCTACCAGGCGCAAGTCTTATGTCATTAAGAGCATTGTCAAGAGAGTATGGGCCGAGTTGAATAATGAGCAGTTTCATGTTCCCAAAAACGTGGTTGACATAAATTTGCATGCGTCCCATATGCATACTTTGCTAGACATGGCATCAAATGAGCTTCACATGGTTAGGATTTCCGGATTTGGAGGAATAGGGAAGATGACTATCGCCAAAGCTACTTGCAATGCTTTTGCTAATTTACTGTTGCAGCTTTCTTCCCAATGTTAGAGAAACTTGCAAGAAATCCGCAGAAGGTAGCCTACTTCAGCTTCAAGGGACACTTTTTTCTCAGGTAAAATGGGACGATAGTCTGAAGCTTGGCAATGTCCACAGAGGTATGAACGTGATAAAGAGTAGACTTTGCCCAAAAAATAAAAATAAAATAAAATAAAAAAGTCCTCATTGTCATTGACAATGTGAACCAGTTAATCCAATTGGAAACACTAGTTGGAGGACGTGATTGGTTTGGTTGTGGAAGTAGAATTCTCATAACGACTAGAGATGAACATTTACTGGCTGCCCATCACATAGAAAGTGTATACAAGGTTCAACCATTACAACATTCCAGTGCTTGTATGCTTTTGAGTTTGATTGTTTTCAGGAATCTTTCACCTCCTTCAGATTATGAAGAGCTTTCAAATAACGTAGTGGATAACACCAAAGGACTTCCATTAGCTATTAAAGTTTTGGGTTCTTTTCTTCGAAGTAGGAGCTTGCTTGAATGGAAAAGGGCATTAAAAAAAATGAAGGAAGTTTTCAGTGGAGAAATCTTCAGTTTGCTGAAAATTGATGGTCTAGATGATTATCAGAAGGATATTTTTCCTGACATAGCATGTTTCTTCATGGGAGAGTGTATAAGTTATGTGAGAAAATTTTGGGGAGAGCTGTGATCTCTACCCGGATGGTGGAATTGCTGTTCTTATAGATAAGTTGCTCATCACTATTAAGTATGGCAAGCTGGAGATGCATGATATGATTCAAGAAATGGGAAGAGAAATTGTTCGAAGGGAATCTCCCAAAGATCCAGGGGAGCGCGACATGTTGTGGTTCTATGAGTATGTGCTTCATGTGCTAACAGAAGGCACGGTAATAACCTGAATCATGGTCCTTTGTTTTTGACAATATGTATGCCCGTTTGGTAGGGTTAAAGCCTCTTACAAAGTACTTTTGGCCTTATACTAAAAAAGTGTGTGAATATATTCTGCTAAGTAAGATAATGGCCTGATGGTCCATAATAGTCACTTTTTCCATATCCAACCCTGAGATGTAAGGTTTGTACATTGACCTCTCCCCAGAAAGTAAATTATGGAAAAAATCTGCAGGAACTTAAATGCTGTGGTTTTTTATGATTGAGGTGTTCATAAAACTCTTGTTTCAAATGCTAAAGTAAAAGCAGATTCTGAAAGCTAAGAACGAAAGACACCAGAAGCACAGCAAATCTTATTTAATACTTCCTTGCATAACCTAGACACCTTTGCACTTAAATCGTGTGGTCATATATGTGCTGCCAGGGAACTAATAGAGTGGAAGCAATGATGCTCAAGTTGGCTGCTCCTGAAGAAGTACACTTCAGTGCTCAAGCCTTCACAAACATGAAAAGGCCCAGAATTTTCCATAAACCATTCAGGTGATCCCATATACTTTCCTGTTGAATTAAGATGGCTGGAATGGCCCAGTTACTCTCCACCATCGGTGCCATTATATACAGGCCACAAGAAAATTGTACGTCTAATCCCGAGTAAAAGCAGCATCCGCATATTGGGGAAGGAATTCTAGGTACGTGCTTGCAATATACTCTTCTGTTGCGAATCTAGTCGAACTGAAAGAGTTGCATTTAAGGGACTGTGCAGACCTTAAAAACCTTCCTTGTAGCATCTATACACTGCATCATCTTGAGCATATTTCTGTTGATGGATGCTCACAACTTAGCAAGTTCCTGGAATTTGTGTGGGGATTAAGTGATTATACCAATTTCTCTCTCCCGTTAGCTCTTCCGAGCGCAATTTACTTGAATATGCAAGGATGCAGCTTATCAGAGCTTAGTTTCTTGAAAAATCTTTATTGCAGGTCATCATTGACAATTTTAGATATGTTGGAAAACAAATTTGTTAGCCTTCCCACATGCATCAGTCATTTACTAAGTTGCAGCGGCTTTTTTTTTTTGACACATTGATTGCAGCTTCGAGAGATTCTAGCTCTCCCGCCAAACATAACATCTTTACTTCAAAAGGTTGTGAATCGTGGGAAACATGTGCGGGTTTATCACACATGTTGGGATATAATCCAAATGAATCACCTTGACTCAGATAAATTGACTTCTCTGGCTGTCACAAGATGATCCAGGATCAATGCTCCTACAATTGTAATATGTTGTCAATTGAGGCCTCTCTCTCCCCCTCTGCTGCCCCTCTCTTCTCTTCGCACATGTGTTTGTGTGCTTGTGTCAAGTGTAAAATGGTGTGAAATGTTCCGAATGGTAGGGACTACTTGGTGAGACATGGGTTGACATTTTTTATCCAAGAAGCAAGATCCCAAAGTGGTTTGTCCATCAAAGAGATTTCCTATATCTTCCGAATTATACCGTGATATAGGCCAAGCCTTATGGTTGTGTAGATTGTTTTTTCTCTTTACAGTCCGACCGCATATGGCGTGGGGATTGGACTCGTAATCGTTGAATGATGGCAGTCATTTCACGGTACTGTTTCAAGCATCAGAGAGGACTCAAAGAAGCTGCAGGGTGTATCTAGCGTACGCACAAGGTAAGCAACTAAATGACACAAAGATTGACAAAGCGTCTGTCCTCTGAATCCGAACACGGACGCAAGTTCCCATGTCTGAAGCCGCGAAACAAAGGAAAGATTTTCAGGCCGTACAACATGATTTGAAATTAGCTTTCTTGTAGTTTTAGTTAGGCGGTTATGTTAAAACCCTTTTGAATAGCTTTGATTGCGTGTCTCCTTATAGCGAAAATAAACTTGCCGATGTGCTTTTCTTTACCCTCAGATTTATGTGGTCTAAGTCAACGTTCAGAAATTTTATTGTCAACCCGTATCACGACCAAGCTTAAGAAAGAAGAAGGGCTTTAGACAAACAATTAGAATTTCCCAATTGGCACAAATTTGTCTTTTGTGAGTCTTCGTCCAATCACGTCAAGCAGATTTGAAGAAACCAGAAATGAAGAAAATGAATTGAGATTGAGAGCTAAGTTAGCAGATTTTAACAAATTTCCAATTTACGGAAGGGTAGATTTGACACCAGAGGTCTGGTGTATAATTTTTTGTGATGTGAAAATATATTTGGGATAAATGTGGTAGAGGCACACTAATTTGGGATTTTTTTTTAACATAAAAATTAATTTGAGGCAAATATTGTACCTATTTCGAATTTTCTGTGACATAACAATTAATTTGAAGGAAATATGATGCAAATATATCAGTCTGCAGAACTTTTATGATATTAACCCATTTCAAATAGGCATGACCATAAAACATTGGGGTACTCCAAATGTACTTAGGCTTTGTGTTTTTTTTTTTTTTTTTGGTGAGATATTTAGGCCTTATTTGTTTCACGAAAAATGTTATTTTTCTATTTCAAAAAATTATTTTCCAGGGAAATGGCAACTTTTTTTTTATGTTCGACAAAAATCTTTAAAACGAATTGGAAAATATTTTTCATTGTTTGGAAAGGAAAATCTTATCTAAGTTTCCTAAATACGTATACACTTTTGGGGTGCTTGTGACTTGCGCATGGATAACCGAGGAACTAGGATCTCGAATCCAACCTTGATGGACCCAACCCAAGCACCGTGGACCCATGTAAGGCCACTTGGTCCCGAGCAAGAGTGCAGGTACCAATTTTGCATCCATAGAAGCCAAATCGAGAACCTGATGCCCATGCACGACTTCTTGACGCACTGGTGCCTGTGCTTGAATCCCCAACACCCGAGCACGATTCCACAAGGGCCAAGTGAGGAAACCGATGACCCGGGTCCTTGGTGCTCGAGCTCAAGTCCTCATCACTTGAGTCCTAATCCATCGAGGCTACCATCGAGACACCGTTGCCTATTCCTAGGTGTCTGATGACTAGGCGTGGGTCCTCAATGACTGAGCTTAGCTCCATCGAGGCCAAACCCAGGCATGGGTTCCGGGGTCCCGAGCTTGGTCTCGATAGACCCAAGTTCAAGCGCCGAAGACCCAAGCATGGGCATCGGGGTCCTAGGCCCAGCCTTGATGGACGCAGACACCAAGGTTTGGGGCCTCGATCTCGTTAGACTGAGGCTCAGGCATGGGGGATCCAAGCATAGGCATTAGGATATTGAGCCCTACTTTATGGACTTGCGTTGGGCCACCAAGTCCCAAGCTCAACCTCAATGGACTAGAGCACGAGCGCTAGGGACTTGGTCATGGGCACCAGGGTCTTGAGGCTAGTCTCGATGGATAGAGGCATAGGTACTAGGGTCCCGGGCCTTGGCCTCGATGGACCTAGCTTTGAGTACGAGGGAATTTGTGCATGGGAACTAGGGACCCGAGCACTCCTTGATGGACCCGAGCCAAGGCACTAGGGATCCAAGCATAGGTATTGAGGTCCTACCCTCGGTCTTTATGGATTCGGCTCTAGTATCGAGGTAACGAGCACAGCAGTGGGGCCTCAAGCTCGATCTCAATGGACCCAGGCACGAGCGCTGGAGACCCAAGCACCGACACCAAGTTCTTGGGCCTAGCCTGGACCCGGGCAAGGGCACGGGTGACCTTGGTCTAGACGTCAGGGACCAAGTCCTAGGCAGGTGGACTGGGGTCACAGGCTTAAGCCACGAGCCCAAGCCACGAGTACTTGAGAATGAGTGTTAGGGTTCGGGTGTCCAAGCATAGAATTTCTAATTCAAATGTCGATATCTAGTCATTATTTTATAATGATTTTTGTTTTTTTTAAATCAATTTTCTAAATTTCCTTTTTTTGGTCGTACCACTTTCCTAATTTATGCATAATTTTTTCATTAAATCGGGAAACTATTTTCATTACTAATTTTCTAAACGGTTCAAATGCTGGAAAAATTTTCTGTTAATCGAGAAATTATTTCCATTGAACGAACAGTTAAAAAAAAAAACAGAGCCTAAATGTTAATAAATAAATAAAAACGCTTTGGCTGTCATGTCACAAGAATGCAAGCGAAGTCAGATGATTGAGATGGCAAAGAAGAAAATGATACTCTGCGTAAGGCGTACATGTAGATAACAAGGCATTAAATGATAATTAAGGAATTAAATCCTGGTACGGTTGCGCAGTCCATCTTCCTTCTCACAAAAGGTTGGCAACTTCATTGGAAAAAGAAAGATTTTCAATTGTCCCTTTCCCAATGTCTTTTGCTATGTCTTCTCTGAAGCGCTCCGCGAAAATATTTTCAGGGAACTCCAGAAAAGTGAAAGCAACTGAGATTGCAGCCGCTGAGTTTCACTGTCTAGTCTCGTCGCCTTGAGCATATTTGCATCTTCAGGGGTGGATTATCTGCTTTGACGGAAGCAGTTTGCTTCTCGGGATCAACAGGATGGTCCGCCATTGCGTCCTACTGCCGCCATGGGTGGAGGAGGCAGCGACCAGCTCTGAAGAGAATGCGTTGGACGGGATCCGAGGGTTGAGCGCCAACCGAAAGCCGATACCTAAATGGAGTACGGAATATTTTAGTCACGCATGACGGAACATGTACATTAGCAGCAATTAAGGTAACTTACAGATACAGAAGACGATCAAAATAAAACAAAAGAAAATGCAAGCATATGTGTGAATGTATATGCATAACAGAGAATTGCGGAAGGGGAGAATTTTGAAGAGAGCTTTTGCCCTCTCTAGCTTCATAAACACCCAGTGTATCTTCCATCGTAAGCTTACATTATCATGTAAGTCGATAGAGGTGGATAGTTATGACACGCACATACGGGCCTCACTAGCAATTAACAGAATATCTATTAGGCTTCTGCTCCTCTCTTAAGATTGCAACTGATCAGAAGAGCATAAGTGTATCAGTAAAATCTTTTGGACAAGTTGATACTTGATACTATCGACAGCAAATTTAGAAAATCAATTAATCATCTCTCACATGTATCCCAAGTTCCCAACATAAAACCTCAAAGATGCACAATGAAGGGAAAGCTTGGATTTGACCAAAAAGAATTTCTTATAACCCTTAGTCTTGGAGCAGCATCCTTTCCGACGCCACCAAAAATAAATAAAAAAAAGAGCAGCCTCCGAGTAAATCCCTCAGGGAACATATATCAAAATCTTTGGCAAAGTATGGCATTTAAAAAATTGAAGTCCTAGCGATTTGAGATTATTGCACTATCATATCAGAATCAAGACAGGGAGAGGGAATCTCGGTTAGATGCATGCCGTGGTCCGGTAAAAATCGCCCCATCTAAGTATACGAGAAGTTAGCATCTAGAGAGTCATCCTATTTGCCAAAAGAGAAGCTGCACTGCATCAGCTCAAAACATCTGAAGAAGGATAAAACCATTCAGAGCTTGCACGGGACATAAATGAATTGTTACCTAAATGGTAGAATCAAGCCAGAGTACATATCACACCGATGCTCAATGCTAGAGAACTGGATGACTGCATCCAATAAAGTAAAAAATAACAGGCAAAAGGAGCATGAGGCCTTCTGGGTGTCACCGAGAATTCCAGTAACATCACTACCTCAAAGTGCATACCACATGCATTGGTCAATTTATTAAGTTGCAGGTCCTCATTGAGAATTTTAGATCCGTCAGAGAACAAATTCGTTAGCCTTGCATTAGTCAATTTGTTAAGTTGCGGCAGCTTTTTTTTTTTTAAACGGTGTATGTAGTTTCAAGAGATTCTAGCTCTCCCACCAACAATAATTTCTTTACTTACAAAAGGTTGTGAATCGCTTGAAACATGTGCGGACTTATAACACATGTTACGATAATCCAAATGAATCACCTCGACTCAGAAGAGTTGACTTCTTTGGCTATCATAAGCTGATACAAGATCAAAGCTCTAGCAATTACAATATGCTGTCAATCTCTCTCTCTCTCTCTCTCTCTCTCTCTCTCTCTCTCGTGCACATGTTTGTGTCTCAAGTGTATATTTTCCACATGGCAAGGATTGTTTGGAGAGGCTCGAGTTGACATTTATCATCCAAGAACCAAGGGCCCAAAGTTGTTCGTTCATCAAACCATGAAAGGACTCACAAGGTTTCCTATGTCTTCAGAATCATACTATAACATAGCCGACCTAGTCTTTCGTGCTATTGTCGGTTCAACAATAAGAAGGAATTTAGTATTTTGCGCGAGATCCATTTGTTTTTTGACCATCAAGAAACCTTTGGTTGTGTAGATTGTTTCTCCTCATGGGGTTCTAACCACATATGGGTTCTATACATTCCACGGCAAATGATGTGGGGATTGGACTCGAAATTGCTAAATTATTGCAGTCAATTTATGGTACTGTTTCAAGCATTAGAGGGGACTCTAAGAAGCTACGACATTCATTTAGTGTGCAAACAAGTTAAGCAACCAAATGACATGAAGATTGATGAAAGCATGGATCCTCTGAATTCAAACACGAAAGTTACAAGTTCTCATGCTCGAAGCCACTAAATGAATGAAAGATTTTCATACTCCAAACACAGTGCACTATAATTTGAAATTAGTTTTCTTGTAATTTAGTTCAAGATAGAGAACCCAAGAAAGAATAAGGGCTTTAAATAATGAATTAGAATGTTCAAATTGACCTAAAATTGCACAATTTGGTTTCGGGAGGTTATGATATATCAGCCATAGAAACATTTTAGTCATTTTTTTTCCCTTTTGCCTTGTTCTAATCTAGGCCTCAAAATAGATGTGCTTTGTAGTCTATTCACTCAGGTGCTGTTTGGTAATGCTTCGAGGAACACCTATTTCTATTTTTTTGTTCCCTAGAATAGAAATAGAACAAAAACGCATTTGGTAATTTTTTTTGTTTCCGGAAACAATTTGTTCCCGAGAATAGATTTGGAATAAAAATAAGAAAAAAAAAAAGGTTCTTTCTTATTTCTGGGAACAACTCAAGAAACAAGAAACAAGCATTTTCTTTTCTTCCTTCTCTTTTCTTTCTTTCTCTTCCTCTCTTCTTCCCCGCCAAGGCCGGCGACCGGCTAGACAAGGCTTAGCGACCTCACCGAAGCCTCGTCGACCCCTGACGAGGTCGCCTTGAGGTCACTGGCCACCAGTGAGGCTTCCTAGATCGCCTCACCTAGCTAGGGCAAGGTCAAGCCTCGCCAAGCCATGGCAAGGCTGGGGGGACCTCACTAGTGGCCGGCGAGGCTCCCCCGAGCCCAGCGACTTCATCGGCCCTTGTCTAGCCGATCGGCCATGGCCAAGGTTGGCAACCAATTAAAGGAAGGAGAAGAAAAAGAAAAAAGAAAAGAAAGAAAAAGAACAATGTAATAAAATTATTAATAAAGTCATAAAAATATTTTGGATTATACCAAACACATTTCTCTTCCGGGAGTGAAATTTTGTTCAGTTATCTAACGTATTTAAATGCTCAGAAATTGTTTCCGAGAACAGAAAAAAAAGAAAGAAAGTGTTTTTAAAAAGAAACTGTTCTCGGAAACAGAAATGTGACCATATGCACCCTTAATGATCGGATATTAAGTACATGTTTTCTTTGGACTTGTTTCCAATTTGCCTTAATTATGTTTGTGCATGCGTCTTAAACATGCATAAGTAATCACCATAATCCAAAGGTTAAAAGTCACAAGAACCTTAATTTATGTAAGCAATATCTATCATGATACATTTATCCAAAAAATTTGTGGCACCAAAAACCACAAATTTATAATTAAGTGACATATTTATACTTTATTAGGATTTCGGTAAAAATTGTTGTTAAAAATCTAATGTGGCATTATTAATTTTTCTTCAAGGACAACTAGCGATAAAGTGGCATCATAAAATAAAAAGATTAAAAAAGAAAAAAAAATCAAAGTTATTGTTCATCATCTTCAAAGTTATTGTTCGTTGTTTTCAAGCTCGCGATTGCCTAGCCAAAACGCCTTTGTCCCTTGTCCATCAATGCCCAAAGTTGCCTAGACCTCTGAGGACATTAGTGAGCCCTTGCTTAATCACCCGTGATCCTTGCTTGCTCGCAGATCTAAAATTTCATATATAGGCAAGTGTTTTAGGAGGGGTGAGTCCCTTGACGATGATTTAGTTGTGGTGAGCTTCGAAGCAAGATCTAGCCATTGTGGTTGCTTAAGCTTGAAGCTTGACCTAAGGGCTTGTAACCTAGAGGGAGGCTTGAGAATTGAGAGTCTTGAGTGATTCGAGGTCGTTAATATGAGTTTCGAAGACAATTGATGAACAATAAATTTGGATTTTATATTTCTTTTGAATTTTTTAATGTAGCGTTTGTGTCGCGTCATGTCAACGCAGAAAAAAGTTTGAAGTAAATGTGTCATAAGTGTAACATGAAGTTTGTGATGCCCCTTTTTCTATTCTAAACACTATTAACACATAAATTGTCACTAAATATTTAAGATAAAATTGTATAAAAAAAGTCAGGGACCAATTTGACCCTAACAAAAATATTTTGATATTGATATTATTTGCCTTTACTAAGTTTTATTTTTGGTTAATATCCTGAAAGCCCCAAACTTCAAATTTAATTATTAAGTTGAATGACACGTGATAATTGTCCGATGTATCAATTTGAAAATTTATTTTCCGTTTGTTACAGTTATACAATTTGTGTGATTTTTCGTGGTATTAATCTAATTTAATGGATGATATATTTGTCACAAACTTTAGGGTTTTTTACGGTCGAATAAATTAATTTAAGGTAAATTTATTTCAAGTGTACCAATTTATAATTTTTTTTATGATCAGTTAGAGTAAATTTGTTACGAGTGTACCAGTTTGAAGTTTTTTATAGTTAAAAAATTAGTTTGGGATAAATTTGTTATACATGTACCGATTTATGATTTTTCAATGTATTAATCATCTTATTTTCTATTTTATTCCCCCTTATTTTACCCTACTTTCGAATGATTATGTTAAAAAAAAAAAAAAAAAAAGTAGGCTTTAGGGAACCACAGTCTCTTGCGCAGAAGATTAAACGAGCGCAGGCTACCTACGGCAGAGAGACGAGGGTCGACAGGCGATGGAGGGGATGTCTGGGCAGACGCCTTCAATGCTCGCCTTCAATGCCGAGCACGCCTCCGCGAAGAAGACGGGATGGGACACCGGTTCGGCCACACCAAGGCCGGTCGGCGCGCCAAGGACCGGCGACCGGACCAACTTCCGTGTACCGCCCCCCTTGGCCTATGAATAGGGCGTTCAAGAACCAAGAAAGGACACACAGAGAGGGCAGCGAGCTCAGAGGACTTCCCCGGAGAGACAACGGGGGAGGCCCAAGGGTGAGCAAGCCGGAGAGGAGGGAGGCCGGAAAGGAAGAGAGTGAGATCTGGGGAGAAGGTCGAGGAGAGACGGAGAGGGAGGCTGAGATCTGAGATAAATCTGTGAGATTTAAGCGAGGGTAGAGTGTGAGGAAGAGAGCCTCCGTCGGCCACCACGCTTGAATCGTCGCCGACGACCCATTGCCACGTTTCTTCACGTCCAAGCCGCGGTAGGTTTCATTCGGATCTGCCCCCCAGCTTTTCTGATTTGGGGTCGATTTTCCGAGGATCCCGGCTTGGAGACGTGCGGGGCGAGTGGTGGACTCAGCCCGATTTATCGAGCTTGTCCGTCGTCCGACGTCCCCGTGACAGGTAGGGACATCGCCGGCCACCCCTGTTCTGCTTCTTTTTTTTTTTTTGTGCCCTGTTTCGGGCTCGCCGGACCGGGCTGGCGTTCTCCAATTCGTGCGAGTTCCGGATGGCTTGTATACGTGCTGCTATCCCGGTCCATGCTTGTTGTTTGTCATGAGTCCCGGTCCAGGTTTGAGTCTCGATCTAGGCGGAAATCTCTAGCATGCTCCAACTGTTCGATGAAATGCCTCAACTAGATCTGCGAACATCTTCTTAAATTTGATATGCTTCTGGATATTTTGATTGTTTCGTGCATCCTTTGTTCATGCCGTGACACGGTCGTGGAGGGGTAGCATTTGCAAGGGGGAACTAGGGGTCAGCTTGGCCCAAGACCTTTCCGTGTCGATCGTTCGCGGCCGTGTCGGCCAGCGTCGCCGTGGCCGACTTGGACCAGTGGAGGAGTCGGGTCTGTCTGGGTTTGGCCTGACTAGGTTCTGTCGACCGTAGATCGTTCACAAAAGCGTTCCAGTAGCCGTTGGTGGTCGTTGAGGATCGGGCGATCCTTCATAGTTATTATTTCTTTTCGTTCTGGGTTCATGGGATGCTGAGGATCGGTCTCGGGGCAGCGTGAAGAAGAAGAGACCGTAGAGAGAAAGGGAAAAAAAAAAATCAAAAGAAAGGATAAAAATGAAATAAGACAAATAGGATCTATCTCTTTTCCTAGTCTGGCGTGTGCAGAGAAGAGAAAGGACAAGACAAGAGAGAGAGAAAACGAGAGAGACATAAAAATGAAAAATTGAAAAAAAGGTCATAGGGAGTAAAAGACCAACTTGCTCAAAAAAAAAAAAAAAAAAGACCAAAGTGGAAGAGGACAAAAGGGGTCTCTCCATTCTCATCTAGTCTGACAACATGAGAGAGAGAATATAAAAAAAAAGAAAAAAAGATCAGAGGTAGAGAGAAAAGAATAATAGAAAAATCAAGTGAGGGAACTCTTCTCTAACCATTCGGAGGCCGACCGGGCCGGATCCGAATCGGCCTGTTGGAGTCGTGGGTCTGACCAGCCCGGGTCACTAATATTGTTATTATCTTTTTCATATTTATGTTTTTCCAGAAAATAAAAAAAAAACTTTATATTTTCTATAAAAATCAGAAAAAGTCGAAAATAATTTTTGGTTAATTGTCTCCACAAATGGATGGAAAAACCTTGAAAATCAAAACAAACAAAAAAGGAAGAAATTAATCCTTAGGCTTTAAACAAGTTAGGTGTTGAAAATGCATTATAAGTCCACGTTCCTAATTTCGCTTAATTTCGCTAGTTGCACAGAAGTGAAATATTTTTTTTGATATTTCATTTGAGTTTGTAATTGATCTTACCTCAAATCGATTAAAAATTAACTTGTAGATTAAAAACTTGAACCATTAAGTCGTAAATTGATGGATTTGGGAAAGTCCGGATTAAGCTTAATACTTAGTTTTACTAATGCGTCCGCAGGAGCGCCCGAAAAGGGAGGTCTCGGCAAACACACATTTTGGTTGTCTGTCCAGTGAAGTAAAGATGATTGAGCTGGCAACGAAAGTAAATGATGATTGGTCACCGCTTCTATAACACACATTAAGTGATACTTAAAGAATCAAAACGCGTACAATTTCCTCCTGTCCATCTCCATTCTCCCAAAGCGTTGGGAAAAGGAACAAATTCTCAACTGCTCCTTTCCCCCCTTCTTGTCTTTACTTTTATACTCTCAGGCTTTTCTCGAGACCTTTGGTAGCTACTTCCTCACTGTTTTTGTTTGCGAGTGGGGAAAAGGATTAACACTTTCAACAATTAAGAAAAAAACCTTTAAAAAAAAAAGAATAGAAATTGGTCTAATAGGTAGCACGAGGCTACATAAACATAATGTTAAAATAAAATTTCATGGACTGGTAATGCAAATATTCGCATAAGCGAGGACAAAACTTGACTTTAATATTGTACTAAAAAATTAAATCGAAAAGTTTAAACCTACATATGAATAGACACTAGACAAATGTTAATGTAAATAGTCTCATTATAATCTAATGAAAGGATATATTGAGAAATAGATATGAATGAGCTCTATTATATGATGGCACGATTCGTGCATAATTTTCTATACCTATTCATCCAAGTCAGCCTAAGATAACTTGTTCCATTGAGTTGAAAAACAAAATATTGAAACTGACATAAAATGTCACAATGTCTAATTGTTAAGCATAAATGATATCATGAAATAACTTGAGATAAATTTTGAATGCTTTTACGCTATTTATGTCATACGTAATTTGATTTGATAAGAGTAGCTACAATACCGGACCGTTAATTTATAAATGGTCAAAATCTCTAAACATAATAACATGCTTTTTTTTTAGGAGACTTTAATGACCTCACTTTTAAAATACTTAAAAGGAAGTCACTTATTCTTGTTGGTTGAACAAATATGGCTGCTGTTATCTTTTTTGTCCGCATAATCTTATACAGCAACTGGACGTGATTAAATATGCTAACGTGACTTTTTGTATTTAAAGAATTGATTATTATTAAACCATGCCGACATGATATTAAAAAACTTAAAGATAGAGAGTTAATATCCTAAAAAATCATAAATTGATATACATGTGACAAATTTATTCGGGTACACATGTAATAAATGTATCCCAAATGACCACAAAAAACCCAAAAACTAATACACTTATAATAAATTTATCCAAAATTAATTTATTCGACCGTAAAAAAATTCAAAATGATACATTTGTGACAAATATACCATTCATTAAATTAGATTAATGTTACAAGAAATCGCAAATTTGTACAACTATGACATGCGAAGAGTAAAATCCTAAACTGGTACACTAGTCAATTGTCATGTATCATCAAATTTAGTAATTTGATAGTAAAGAGCAAATTTGTCATAAGTATATTAATTAAAGATAAATTTATTAAAAATATATCATTTTTGAAAAAAATTAATTTTAGATAAATTTATATATGTATATACCAATTTGAGAGTTTTCAAGACATTAATCCTTAACAGCGATAGGAAAACATTCTATGTAGCACGGACACTCTTCGGAAGCCTTCGTGTCATGTCCGACACTTCGACACGTGTCGAACACGCGGTCAATGAGTGTTGAAAAATCCGACATGTGGTCAACTCTCTCCGACACGCGGTCAACTCTCTCCGATACGCTTCGACACGCGAGTCCAAAATTTCGACACGCGATTCCGACCCACACGGGGTCAATTTTAAAAATTTCTAATACTTATGGGGTCAAAATAAAAATATACATAAAAGAAGTAATAAAATAAGTAATAAAAATGCTATAAATATACGCTCACAATGTCAATTTTTTTTTTCAATTTTGTTTTTTTAGAATTGTTTTAGTTTTTTAAAAAGTCTTTTACTATGAAAGAAGTAATAAAAAAATGCTATATATGATAAATAAATAAATTTAAAAATATAATTTCAGTATTTTTTTTTAAACAATGTTTTTTCCTCTAAGTTTTATGTATTATTGTAACAAATTAAAATAGTGAATGATATTATTTAATATTTTTCTTGTAAATTAATTGTAGGTTATTATTATTTATTTATGTATTTATATATAAAAATATATTTAATATATAATGTATCGGAACGTGTCGAAATTTCCTATTTTTAAAAAATAACGTGTCGGTGTATCATGTCGTGTCGCGTGTTGAGTATCCGTGTTGGTGTATCATCAAATTTAGTAATTTGATAGTAAAGAGTAAATTTGTCATAAGTATATTAATTAAAGATAAATTTATTAAAAATATATCATTTTTGAAAAAAATTAATTTTAGATAAATTTATATATGTATATACCAATTTGAGAGTTTTCAAGATATTAATCCTTAACAGCGATAGGAAAACATTCTATGTAGCACGGACACTCTCCGGAAGCCTTCGTGTCATGTCCGACACTTCGACACGTGTCAAACACGCGGTCAACGAGTGTTGAAAAATCCGACATGTGGTCAACTCTCTCCGACACGCGGTCAACTCTCTCCGACACGCTTCGACATGCGAGTCCAAAATTTCGACACGCGATTCCGACCCACACGGGGTCAATTTTAAAAATTTCTAACACTTATGGGGTCAAAATAAAAATATACATAAAAGAAGTAATAAAATAAGTAATAAAAATGCTATAAATATACGCTCACAATGTCAATTTTTTTTTCAATTTTGTTTTTTTAGAATTGTTTTAGTTTTTTAAAAAGTCTTTTACTATGAAAGAAGCAATAAAAAAATGCTATATATGATAAATAAATAAATTTAAAAATATAATTTCAGTATTTTTCTTTAAACAATGTTTTTTCCTCTAAGTTTTATGTATTATTGTAACAAATTAAAATAGTGAATGATATTATTTAATGTTTTTCTTGTAAATTAATTGTAGGTTATTATTATTTATTTATGTATTTATATATAAAAATATATTTAATATATAATGTATTGGAACGTGTCGAAATTTCTTATTTTAAAAAATAATGTGTCTGTGTATCATGTCGTGTCGCGTGTTGAGTATCCGTGTCGGTGCTACATAAAAAAAAAAAAAAACATTTCTAAGACGCAAAAGACAAAAGCACGGCGGCTCCTCGACGTTTCCCCTATAAGGCCAGCTACCATCGCCGTTGTCACTTGCGCACTCCGCTTTTCAATTCAAGCTCCCTCTCTCTCTCTCTCTCTCTCTCTCTCTCTCTAAACCCTACCATGTATATTCACTCGCTTGAAAATTTCTCATGCTATCTCCACCTTTGAACCTGAACTCGAGCTTCTGACGGGAAAAAAAAAAAGAAGAAAAAAGCTTCAACTCGAGCTCAAGTTAACGACGGCCTCTCACGGCGGCGCCGGCGATCATTCCGCCGGCCGTACCAATGGCTCTTGCGTTTCGTTTTCCAAAACCTTCTTCCAAGAATCAAGTCTTGAGCTGGAAAAGGCAAAACCTTTCGCAAAATCACGGGAAGAAATCGCGTCCGTTGCTGTTCTTGACGGTGGCGACCATGGCGAGATAGGGTCCCAGTCGCCCTTGTACTTGAACCTAACCCGAGCCGATTCTCCTCGCTCACAATCAAAGCCCCGTGCAGGCGAGCTAGGATGCTCTGGGTCGCTTTCCCATTCGGGTCCCTTGCCAGAAGTAGCCATTGGCGATGGCAAAATTGGAGCTCGGTCGTGCTTGCATTCGTCCCTGACCCGGCCCGAACCCTGTCCAGCTCTGGCCGTGAAGGCGGCGAAGATCAAAGAGGAAGTGGAAGAGGAGGAGGTCCCGACCATTGCTGATCCCAGGGATGCGACCATTTTATTGCCATCATGCTCGTGGCAGACAGTAGCGGACGATGTGGCGAAGCCGATGGAGGGGCTGGGAGAGGCGGGACCAACGCCGTTCCTGAGGAAGACGTATGAGATGGTGTCGGACCCGGGGACAGACCCGGTGGTGTCGTGGGGTTTGAGGCGGGACAGCTTCGTGGTGTGGGACGAGCAGGAGTTCTCCAAGGAGGTCCTGCCTCGATACTTCAAGCACTCCAACTTCTCCAGCTTCATCAGGCAGCTCAATACTTACGTGGGTACTTCTTCATGTTTGGATAAGAGCAAACCTATATCATTCCTTGCGGTCGTTATCTATTGTATTGATGTGTATAAAGTATGTATGTGTGTGTGTGTTTTGGTTTAACTCCGGTTCTTTTCTTGGATGTCGTCGAGAGTGTGGTCTTCTTACAGCAGCCAGCGGTTAGTCCCCGGGGCAATAGGCTAGGCTCCGAGGGACTCCACTCAAAACGTTTGCTCAGGTATTGAGACTCAATTTAACCCATTTTGTCGGTTACTATTTGTGCTTTACCCTAGTATAAGGGAAAAGGAAACCAAGAAACCTGAAACGGTGGGCGAGATACACAGATTCTATATGAAATTTCATGAATCACGCGGCACATGTTCACAAAAATTTGCATCAAGTGGCCGGTGGACGATGGCCCCTACTAGGCCCTCGGTCTGTCATCATATTCAAGTGATGATGCTTTAGACGGTAGTTTGCAGAAACTACCAACCGTGATATCAGAACACCCATTAAAGATTATCTTCTTAATGGATTCAGAAATGCACTACAGCAGTTCCTTTATAGCGGTTAGTATTTTGCATTTTACTGTTTCAATTGTCCATTTTGCACTTTCTAGCCGAGGATAAGTTTCCTTTGTCCATTGCTTTGTTTCTATCCAGTGTTCTTTAAAGCCTTCGGATACCTTTCTTCTTTTTAGGCAAGGCCAGAAGCATAATTCTGCACTGTTGTGTTCATATTATATGTAGTAGTGTCCGGATTGATTTTGAGTCGTTTGCCTTTACTCTTAAAATTTTCCACACACTCTTTGTACTGGTATTTGGATCATTGTAAAGGATCTCTCCTTGACGTGCATTGTAAGCCGTGTTCTTTCTATATTGGCCTATTAATACCCCTTGTGCACATCTTCCATTGGAACTTTCTTGGCCTTCATTCTGCTTATTTCTACTCTTTAGCCTTTGGTTCAATATGAACTCATAGACGTAGATTCTTCCTATCTTCTATTCTTTATGCATCATAATTCAAAATATGTCGCAGGGTTTTAGGAAGATCGATCCAGATCGATGGGAGTTTGCGAACCGAGGTTTTCACAAAGGGAAGAAGCACTTGCTGAAGAATATAAAGAGGAGACGCAGATCCAACGAGCATAGAGAAACATCGAGTAGTACTGTCACCTCTGATTACCAGAAAGCTGAAAATGAAGTGGAACTCAAAACGCTTAAGAAGGACCAGGAAGCGTTGAAGACCAGGATCCTTAAACTAAGAGAAGAGCGGGAGAACTTTCAGCATGAGATTGAGCACGTCACCGAGCGGGTTCGCCATGCCGAGTGCAGGAACCAGCAGATATTCCTCTTCCTCACAAAAGCAGCCAAAAGCCCCAACTTTGTCCAGCATTTAATCCAGAAGAAGAGGCAGAAGAGAGATTTAGAGACTTGTGAATCCAGCAAGAAAAGCAAATTGCTTGGTCCCGATGCTGAAGCCACCAAATGCTTGAATGAAGCAATGGATCACATGATTCAAAGCCCAAACGTTGATTGCCTGAGAATCAGTGATGATTTGGCACAGATGGAGCATTGGCCAAATAGGGTCATGCCGGAGGATTTTGACACCATTCAGATGCCCAACCCGTGGCCTTCAATGGATGTTGAAGATTTCAGAGTTTCGCTGGGTCAGACGCCCGATCAGATGGCCAGAGCTGGTCCCTCTGATTTGTCTTCAGTATTCCATGAGATGTCCGAGAAACTCCTCAGGGAAGACGTGGTTGCTGGCGATGACGCAGACAACATAGAAGTAGAAGACCACCTGACAGTGAATGACATGGGAATCTATCTTGAACTGGAGGGTCTGATTGATGGATTGGGTACACGAGGGAACTGATGGAGCAAGCAGTGAGACTGATGCCCTAAATTTCCATGTACTCCCGCGCTGCCCTTTCTGTTATTTTCTTGCTCTTTTGGGTTCCTTTTTGTTATTTTAAGCTGGACATCAGAATCATTGTTGCTGCTGTTTTTTGTGACCCAGATCACATATTGCAGCTTTTGCATAGTTGGAGAGAGAGTGGAGTGAAGCCACCATTCGCTTCACGGCGTGAAGGTATATGTGCCGGACACAGGAAAGAAGAAGAATCCAACCACTGAACTAGGTTTTGGTGAAACAAATGGAATATGCTCGTGTACATTTGTTGTAGTTTCTTACTTTTTCATCGTTGTATCAAAGACCTCCCAATGTTCTTTTCTCAAGTTTGCACTAACTTTTTATTTCTTTCTGGGCTTGTGTTGTTACCAGTTATGTATAAATAAAAGCGTTTATAGTGCAAAAAAGTTCATGTTCACTTTTTAGGGGAAGAGCTTTCCGAGATGTTTTACATGACCAAATGCTAACCAGAAGTTACAAGGTATGTCCATGTATTCTCTACTGGGAGAAATGTTTCTTTCTTTTTTTCTTTTCTGTTTAAACTCAATGTGCTTCTTGTGAATCTAATATGTGTGCTTATTGCAAGCGTCAGTGTGCCAAGAAGGGAGACCTATCCAAGTTGGCGAACGTTTTTGTAACCCTAGACTCCTTACGCTGTTCGATTAAACTTGTTGACTCCGTGTCCATCGAAAGTCAGCAACCTTCGTTACCGTCATCATTTGGTACTCTCGATAGCTCCAATAGTTCATTGAAAGCCTTTGCTTTGGCGTAATGAACCGCGCGAAACCAAGCCTTAGCCACTAACTAAATGATGGATTGACTGACTTGGGCTACCTTTAACTTGGAGATCAACTCTCCTCTAACCTGCCAAAGAGCTCTTTACCAGTCCTATTCTCATCTATTTGACCGATGAGCTGTTCCAATCATTGCTGGATGTGGTTGATATCGTGATTGGACCTTATTCATGAGGACACTACTTAGTCATGAGGACCTAATGCAAACTGCTCAAAATTAAAGGAGATCAAATGGAAATCATTGTAAATCACACATTCTTTTAATAACTTAAAGCCTTTAGAATAATTGGCGACAGTCCAACAAAATTTCATATGATATTAAAATTAGAGATTCTGAATTTATATCTTTACAAGCTTTATTTGCTTTTCCAATTAAATATGTAAAGACCAATTTAAGCATGAGAGAGAGTGTTAGAATAATTTAAGTAATAAACTATGCTTTTATCTAATGGCTTAAGCTTTTAGAATAGTTGGCAATTATCCCGCAAAATCTCATAGGCATATTCTTTAGCATTAGAGTTTTAATCCTTCAAAATGGTTGGCAAAGCTTTTCGTGAAAATTTCAAATAACCTTATGAAATAAGGTCGTTCTTTTAAAAGAGTCCTAAAAGTGAATATTTTCTTTAAGAGTTAATACCCTGAAAAACCTCAAACTGATACACTTGTGACAAATTTACCAAAAACTATTTTTTTGACCACCAAAAACTCCAAACTGGTATACCTTTGACAAATTTACCCCAAACTGGTACACTTGTGACAAATTTACATCTGTTAGTTTTTGTTAAATTTTATTGTCAAATTATTAAGTTAAATTACACGCGACAGTTGACTAGTATATCAATTTAGGATTTTATGCATCGTTTCTCACAATTTACAATTTTTGTGATTTTTTTGTGGTATTAATCTAATTTAGCGGAGGGCATATTTGTCACAAATTTATCAGTTTGGGGTTTTTTGTGGTCGAATAAATTAGTTTAGGATAAAATTGTCATAAATGTACCAGTTTAGGGTTTTTTTATAGTCAGTTGTGGTAAATTTGTCACAAGTGTACCGGTTTGGGATTTTTCATAGTAAAAAAAATAGTTTTTGGGTAAATTTGTCACAGGTGTACCAATTTGAGGTTTTTTAGGGTATTAACCCTTTCTTTAATTAGTCTCTAAAGTGGGTGACTAAGTATCAAAATTACTCCTAGCTTACTAGCCGACTATTGTCGATCGTTGAGCATGTGCTTATCATGTGGCACATTTTGTTGACGCTAATAATACAACCAGATCGGGTGAATAAGTTTATTTTCAAAACATAACAAATTTTCATGGAATTACTCAATCTAGGTTGATAGATGCAGGAATAGTAGATGATATAAGATGCAAGATACTTCCATTAGATAAATGATAAAATAAGTAAAGAAATAGAATACAATGCACTCAGATTTTTATGGTGGTTTGGTTTATGCCAAGCCTACATCCATTCTCCCAAACTAATAGCAATCAATAGGCCGAGGTCCACTGATAATTTAGTGGGTAGTTAATACGAAACACGTGTTGCTTCTATTCAAAATAGATAGATCCCACTATCAATAAACAATTTCTACCTACATACTTGTACACTCTTCAAATTACAAATTGAAATGAGTAATGACAACTCTCAAAAGAGTATATCACTATAGATCATGCTCACAACACAGAGAGAATGTGACTATATCGGTAACCATAACTTTCTTAGTTTTATATATTATATTAAAAGTGTATTAATCTTCTTATATAGTTTTCGATAGGGGTGAGCATAATTTCACAATAGAACCTAGAACTTAAGAACCAAACCGATAATAACTTGTCCAGCTCTAGGTTTTAAGATAATACAGGGTGGGTTCCAAGTTTCAAAAATTGAGGAATCCGTTTCGACGAGTAAGTTCTAAGTTCTAGATTTGTGAAACATGGAACCTAGAACCTATAACCTAGAGTTTGGAACAAATTTTTATGTTTTTCTTGGTTTATGTCTTCGCGTGATTCTACAGTATTTCATGTCATTGGATGATAAGTGTATAATCTAGAACCATTAATCTGAGTTTCTATTTTATGACGGAAACTTTTATTTTGTTGATATTTTAATTTTTTCGTGTGTCTAAATATAAGTTATAGTCAGTGAATTGTAATAACAAATGATGATTATTAAAAGTGATAATTCGGTACAATCGTTTAATTAATAATAGATGTGAAACCTGGGTGAACTGGAACCGACTTTGGAGCCTATGACAAAATAAGTTTCAGATTCTAAATTAAGCATGGTAGGTTCCAAGTTCCAAAAAAATGAGGAATATGTCCCAATGGGTAGATTTCAGGTTCCAAATGAAACCTTCACAGAACTTGGAACCGTTCATCCCTAGTCATCAACCTCCAAGTCAATTGTTAGAGAATCTCTAAGAAAATCAATTAGTAGTTGGAATTTATGAACATAATTACTGTGAAATCCAATCGTCCATATAATCAAATTTTCTAGGTAATGATGAGGTTTCCCTAAATAAAGTAAGTTATATGCGTCAATAATCTCTTCTTCTAATTGATCGAATAACATAGGTAACAATAAAATTGATTTTTCTCCATATCTTCAATTCGAGATTCTAGGCCCTGAAATTAGCTATTTATTCATTTTAACACACAAATTAAATCAAAGGAATCTCTAGGTCTCCTAATCCAAATTGTGTAAACATGTGAAAAAAAAATCTTTTTTTCCTCGGTCGATATAACGAGCTACTTTTATAAGCAATTCTCTGAGTCTATCCAAACTTCCTGTTGATAATTGCCTTAAGTATTGCTGCCCAATTCTTCTTGAGCACGCTAGTACTCAAGACTTCACTCAGCATTCATTTTGTCATGATACCTCCAAGTCCTAACAAACTTCCCGTTCGTCACTAAGACCGACAACAGTCTACCCGTGGGAATGAAGCGCAAGAGCTCGATACTGGGGAGGCTGATAAAGGTGTCGAAGTCAACAACGGGGGTGAAGCAGAATGAAGAAGATGTTGTGGTGGGGAAGATGAAGAAAGAAAGAGAAAGACAATAAAAATAGATAAATAAATAAAAAGCCTCTTGATGAAAATGTCCGCTGATCATGACCTTGGGAAGTGTCACATGTCATGCACATGCTTGCCGGCGTATGCTGAGGGTTATTCATTTATAATGAAGCCTATTTTCAAGACTCTTTTTGAGAATACGTCCAATTCCAAGGGCTATATACCGAATATTTTGAAGAATCTGCGACAAAAGTGGGATCAATTTCAAAGTTCCTGCCTCATTATTGAGAAGAGGAAGAAAAATGCACACATTCGAACTTTGACCACCGAAATCAGGCCAGCTGTCGTCGTAAAGTCCGTCCCAATAGATATTATTATCCATATTTGGTGCATCTTTTCTGTACATAACAGATGTGACTCCTACCAAATTCGGACAAAGATGTGATGAGATAAAGCGGACACCCACGAATGACGGACCAAGACAAATGAAAGCTCCAACCCCATTATGTTCCCAAAAGGTAATCACTCCCTTAACGTCTCTCTTAAGGCCATCTCATGTTCACGTTAGACATTTCAAAGCTAATTTCTCAACCATCCCTTTCCGTTCTTAATAAATTCTTTGAATGAATATCATAAAAGATCCCAAGTCGATATTACTCCAAATTGATTTATAATCTCCATAAACTGATACGTTCGTGACATATATACATTCCATGAACTTATGTCAAATTTTAGTATAAAATTGTCAAATTAGATAACACGTGGCATTAACTCAACTGATATGGTAAGTTCACATGAAAATCCATATTAATTTATTACAAATATATTAGTTTGAATTTTTTGAAGCGATTTAGGATTTTTTTTATGGTACTAATCCCAGATTCTTCCTATGGGGAGAGCAAGAGTGCGCATGATGTATGTGTATCCCTACACATATTAGGCAAACATAATCCTTACTTTCATGCATTGAAGAGGCACGTTATTTGTGCCCTACGAGAAAAGACATTGCTAATGGCAGTGAACTACATGCAAGTGAGGAGTCTCTTGGTTCCCAAATATTTACTATATTTTATGTTATCATGAAGTGACAAATGCTCAAAGTTAAAAATTTTGGAGCTGGTCTCACATTTAGCACATAAGAAGATAAAGCAAAAGCTTCAATTAGAGATTAATCAAGTAGTCAACGTAAACAAAATCCCCTTCCTTTTTGCAAGAAAAGTGTGTTACACATCGCAACAGACTGCTGTTTGGCTCTGGCCTCGATGTTTTCAAATGAGAATTACTCTATATATGCTCTATATCCAACATGGGCTCTTGTTGCAAGCATCCCCATGTCAAGAAGGAAGAAGTTGATTGATGGGACACCAGAATTGGACCTTTTTAGTGAGAACACTACTTTAGTCAATGGTAGTAATCATTCAATCGGTTGAAACTACAGGAAATTAGATGAAGGGCATACGTTTAAGCATTGGAGTTCTACTCCCTCGAAACAAAGTTAAAACATGATAGGATAAAGCTTATACAAAGTTTAATAATGTTACGATATGATGAGGGATGAATTATGTAAAGTTTTTTTTGCTAATTAAGATTGTGATTCTTAAAAATTTAAATTGCTTGAAATAAAATTAGAAATTTCTTTTAATTAATAAGAAGTATACGTTAAGATACTATAAAGGAGGATAGTAATTTCCCAATAAAACTTTGTTCCAAAAAAAAAATTTCCCAATAAAACTCAAAAGTTGAAATGATCAAGGATTTTTCAATGTACGCGCTGAATCAATTTATGAAAAACCGAAAGAAGGGCATTTGTCATCTAAGATTTCCTATCGGTCCAGAGATTTTCTATCATTAAATACTGATTTGAAATTCCAGGCAAATTACGATGAAAATTGTAGCAAAACCAAGTTTCCAAATACTGTACAAGATATCGAATTCGATAATTATCCTGTCGGAGACAAAGATGCAACAAGGACCTGTAAAGCCAGGCTACGTGCCTACAAGATTACAGCTAAGCAATAGGAAAGGAGACTTTTTGAAGATATTGCAAAAAAGCTTGGCATGAAAGAATTCAAGACAACAGCTTAAGGGAAAAAATTATGAAAGCCCATTTGGATTGTGGGGTCGTACGAGATCGGACGTTTGGCATCCTAACTCCCACTTTGAATTATTGCACCTTGCGACAGACTGCTGTCTGGCTCTGGCCGATGATTTTTCGACCTAGATTTGCTCTATACGCTAGACAAACAGACTGCCATCTGGCTCTATGGGCTCTGGCCGATTCTCCATCCAATGAGACAGACCTTTCGACGACCCACGTTAGGCCAGGTGTCCTCCGAAGAGAGAGCTTATCCACCACATTCATTGCATCTTTGACTAACATCAATTACTAGAAGACGTGGCTCGTACCAATGACCACCCAAGCTAGGCCAGGTGTCCTCCTGTTAAAGCCTGCCTCAAGAGACTTTCGTCTCCATTCGGGACACCCTTTGAGCACACAAATCGCTCGCAGATATTGTGGGTTCGTACTAGATTCAGACAAGACCTCACCAGAGAGAGCGGAAAAAGACACAGATAAATGGGCCCGACAAGACGAATGCACAAAGCTTCCATGAACCTTCGGAAAGAGGGGTCGCTCCCTAACGTACTGTCTTAATCTAAGCAAGAAGACCTGAGTCAACATCAGACATTTCCAGCGGATTTATCTGCGTCTCCTCACCCTTATTTGGTGTTTACCTTCATCACCCAGCAGCCCTCAAATTTCCAATCAATCTTTAACTAATAACCGAGAGGATGGAGAGGTAAGTACGGGATCTCTCACCTCTAGGAAGATTCTTCCGCCTTTACCTTCATTAAATTCTTTAAGGACTTGTTCAAATTCAGTCTTACGGGTAATTAACCTAATCACTATATTTTTCGAGGCGTGAAAGTTGTCTCTACTCGCTTGTGTGTTCCCGCCAATGGCGGGGGTGAGGCACCAACCCGTGCTCAGGGAATTTTTATGTGACTTTCACAGGGCTCTTTTAAGGTCCGCTGAGATCAATGAATCCTTCTTATATGAGAGAAAATATTGGGCGGTCTCGATTTCCTTATTTGATCCCCAGACTTTCCAAATTCCTTTGGAATCCATTAATAATATCATGTTGGATTTTTTTTTATGATGTAAAGAAAAATTTGAGGTAAAAATAATTTGAGATATTTTGTGATATTTTTCTTTTTTTGTTTTTTTTGTCTATTGGCTTTGCACCTGTGTAACAGCAGGCTTTGCACCTATGTAACAGCAAACGCCTCTTAGTAATATCAGTTGCAGGAGGAAAGATGGGCGATGAACAATACCGAAACAGGTAAGTGAGTAAAAAACAAGAACAATTTGTTTTTGGTAAAGTATGCGTGAATGTCACAACTAGTAGCATAAGAACTTTGGGCATCTTGATTGGAAATCACCCAATTTGTCCGTTTCTTTTAACACAAGAATTAGCTTTCCTCTAGCATCAACGTATCAGTTGCTTGAGTTGCATCATTTCCTTTGGCAAAGAAAGAAAGTTATTTCCCAAATCCTATTTAACTTGGTTAAATCAGAGATGGGATATGGCTTCTTAGTTTTGAGGCTAGCAGCATCACATAGATCGTTCTTCAAATAAGAAATGAACCACCAGTTCATCTGAAAAATTTATCTTGCAAAAGGTGGAGGCACTGACATAAGTTAGTAGATGCCTCTACTGCCAATTGATCCATTTGCCACAAAACTCAAGTGGATATATAACAAGGAAAATAACGTAGGTTAACCTAGGAACCCAACTAAAAAGGCTAAGCCGGTAATATTGAACTCAGCAAACACCTAAATGAAACCATAAAAAGGGGATAACTCGCAAGATCTTTGTTGTCATCCTGATATAATCAATGTGATCATTTTCATGCTAGACACTGGAAATTTTTCATTGAGAAAGTTTCAAGTTGCAAAGGAAGAAATGGAGCCTCAACCAGACTAGTGGTTATATAACAAGGGACCGTTTGCATAAGATATGCTTCAAGACAGCTCATCTTAGAAGTCACTCTCTCTCTTGTTCGCACACACACTCTCCCTAAATTTGTAAGATGATGACCATTGATAGCATGAAGAAAGTGGCAAATGAGTTCCAAAGCACCTCAGCTCTGTCGATATGAACATCCGAGATCAATGCCAATGCACCTTCCACCTATGACTCCATAAGGAACGCTAAGAGCGCTAAACAAATAATATGCTGGAGCTTGCAAAGAGCATTTATGTAAACAAATAACTTCTTGGGAGATAGCAATTAATCCAAGGAGGCTATTTATATGCAGGTTCTTCATAGGTACATGCACTTTTATTAATAACTGATGGTATTGCGAGGAAAAGAAACTCGGCTTCTCAATCTGCATCTTAAAAAAGGACCACTGAAGTCGAGGAGGAACAAATAGAATCCAAGTATCTTACCTCTGTTTTTCAGGATACAACAATCTCATTCGTAGATCATCGCCTACCGTCGCAAGAGCAAAGGATGCTTCTCCAAGTTAAGGTTCTCTTCGTTCGGCTTGTTCCAGTATCTTGACTGTAATTTTTATCTTTCGGCGAAGGCTTTCCTTGCTCGACAGACTCCAAGCAGTCTGCAGCTTTTGTGTGCCTCTTACATAGGTGGAGCTTTTCTAACATCCAGAGTGAGATGAGAAGGCTGTGCGTCCTTCGTGAGGAGAGCCAATATAATCTTTGGTTCTTTCCTCATCGCAGCGACGTGCAAAACTGTGAAGCCTCTTGCATTTCTACTATTCACATCGGCAATTCCGAGATCAAGAAGTTCCGGTCATGGTCTCCGGATCACAGTATGCTCAGGCATAGTGAAGTGCATATGCATCATCCGGAGTGGTATAGCGCTCCTTCGTCAAAGATAGCATGAGGCAACCCTTTCTCTAAAGTTACAGTTTCGAGATCAGATCTCACAAAAAATTTCTATACAATGTGCCAGCAATCCGTGACTTTCATCACCGCATACCCGTGCAGCGGATAGCACAAGCAAAATGTCGTCTGGGGTAACCTTGTGAGAATGTCAAGTAGAGGCGCCTCTGCAAACGAACGAGTCTGATTGAGTTATGCTGCCTGTGAACAAAACAAAAAATATCCAGCATCTCTAGCCGTAATCACCGATGTGGATTTCTTTATCGTAGTCTCCTCAGCTAGTTTCTTTTGCAGCTACTGCTGCGCTACTGAGCAGTTTGACAATGGACAGGATCCCCCTTCACGCAAATCATCGTATTGAAGGGGGTGTCGAAACAAACAATTCTCCCTATGAATAATATCAAATAGGACGGGAACTAATCAACCATAAAGTTGACACAACCGACCCATAGAGTCAATTTATACTGCGGAAGGGTAAAATGAAGGAGTTCCAAATTGTCAGGTGCTCTTTACTGAAGTATGTCATAGGTCTAATCGAAGTTATCTCACTTCTAGTATGCCTTAGCATATATGTAAGAATAAATATGACACACATGATATTATCTAAATACTGAAAAGACTATGAAAAGTTACAATTTTTTTGATAAAGTATGCGTCAGTCCTCTGAATTTGAACACGGACGCTGTGAAACAAAGGAAATATATTTAGGCCGCACGACATGATTTGAAATTAGTTTTGCCGTAGTTTTAGTTAGGGGGTTACGTTAAAACCCTTTTGAATAGCTTTGATTGCGTCTCCTTATAGCGAAGATAAACTTGCCGACGTGCTTTTCTTTACCCTCAGATATATGTGGTCTAAGTCAACATTCAGAAATTTTCTTGTCGACCCGTGTCACGTGTCACGACCAAGCCCAAGAAAGAAGAAGGGCTTTGGACAAACAATTAGAATTTCCCAATTGGCAGAAATCTGTCTTTTGCGAATCTTCGTCCAATCACGTCACACGCAGACTTGAAGAAACCAGAAATGAAGAAAATGAATTGAGATCGAGAGCAAAGTTAGCAGATTTTAACAAATTTCCCAATTTACGGAAGGGTAGATTTGACACTAGCGTTCTGGTGTATAATTTTTTGTGACGTGAAAATATATTTGGGATAAATGTGGTCAAGGCACACAAATTTGGGATTTTTTTAACATAAAAATTAATTTGAGGCAAATGTTGTACCTATTTCGAATTTTTTGTGACATAACAATTAATTAGAAGTAAATATGATGCAAATATATCAGTCTACAGAATTTTTATGATATTAATCCATTTCAAATAGACATGACCATAAGACATCAAGGTACTCTAAATGTACTTAGGCTCTGTGTTTCTTTTTTTTTTTTTTTTTGGGTTAGATAATTAGGCCTTATTGATTCATGAAAAATGTTATATTTCTGTTTCGGAAAATTATTTTCCAAGGAAATGGCAACTTTTTCCGATGTTTGACAAAAATCTTTAAAACGAATTTTGGACAAGAAAATCTTATTTGAGTTTCCTAAATACATATATACTATTGGGGTGCTTGTGACTTGCGCATGGATAACCAAGGAACCAGGATCCTGAGTCCAACCTTGATGAATCCCAACCCAAGCACCAGGGACCCATGTAAGGTCACTTGGTCTCGAGCAAGAGTGCAAGTACCAATTTCACATCCATATAAGCCGAATCGAGAACTTGATGCCCATGCACAACTTCTTGACGCACTGGTGCTTGTGCTCGAATCCCCAATACCTGAGCTCAGTTCCACAAGGACCAAGCGAGGAACTCGATGACCCGGTTCGTCGATACTCGAGCTCAAGTCCTCAACACTCAAGTCCTGATCCATCGAGGCTGCCCTCAAGATGCCGTTGCCTATTCCTGGGTGCCTGATGACCAAGCGTGGGTCCTCAATGACCGAGCTCAGCTCCATCCAAGCTAGACCTAGGTAGGGGTACCGGGTCCCAAGCTTGGTCTCAATAGACACAGGTTCAAGCGCTGAAGACCCAAGCACGGGCATCGGGTCCCAGGCCTAGCCTTGATGGACGCAGGCATCGGGGTCTAGGGCCTCGATCTTGTTGGACTTAGGCTTAGGCATGGGGGATCCAAGCATAGGCATTAGGGTACTGAGCCCTGCCTTTGTGGACTTGCACTGGGCCACCAAGTCCCAAGCTCGACCTCAATGGACTCAAGCACGGGCACCAGGGACTTGGTCATGGGCACAAAGGTCTCAAGGGTAGCCTCGATGGACCGGGGCATCGACACTAGGGTCTTGGACCTCAGCCTCGATGGACCTACCTTCAAGTACGAGGGAATTTGTGCACGGGAACTAGGGACCCAAGCATGGGTATTGAGGTCCTACCCTCAGTCTTTATGGATCTGGCTCTAGTATCGAGGCAACAAGCACAACAGTGGGGCCTCAAGCCTAACTTCAATGGACCTCGGCACAAGCGTTGGAGACCCAAGCACCGACACCAGGTTCTTGGGCCCAACCTAGACCTAAGCAAGGGCACAGGTGACCTTGGTCTGGAGGTTAGGGACCAAGTCCTAGGCGGGTGGACTAGGGTCACAGGCCCAAGCCATGAGCCCAAGCCACGAGTATCTAAGAATGAGTGTTAGGATTCCGGTGTCCAAGCACTGAATTTCTGATTCAAACATCGATATCTAGTCATTATTTTATAATGATTTTTGATTTTTTTAAAAGAATTTTCTAAATTTCCTTTTTTTGGTCGTACCATTTTCCTAATTTATGCATAATTTTTTCATTAAATCAGGAAACTATTTCCATTAACTTATTATTTTTTTTTTGGTAAGGGTAATTAAATAAAAGGAAAGGGAAAGGACAAGTACAAAAGATCAAGTCCATAACCTACACTCTCAAAGAGCTAAGAGTGGAGGGGAACCGATGTAAAAGATGAAACAACCGAAAGCCCCAAAGGCACTAAGATAAGAAAAAACAACTATATAGGCCAACGGCAAACATCCGCCCTACCAACAATGGCTAAGAACGGAGTACCAAAAGAAACAGGAAAAGGAGGAGACTACAAGATCAACAAGCAAAGAAGACCGCTAGATCGAATCCCCATGCCCTTTGAAGTCTATCATTTCTCGGAGAAGGTTGGACATTGGTGAAGGAATCGGCCTTGTCCCTAACCACCTTAAGGAGGTGATTTTTGAGAGCAAGAATCACCACTGACTCACCACGGAAGATAATTGCATTCCTCTTCTTCCAAATCAAATGACACAAGGCTCCAAAAGAGAACCGAACAATCATGTGATAGAAATCCTTTTCCATAAGGAACTTCATAGCCCAGGCGATCATATCTTTCCAGCATCTATTCCTCCAAGGAATGTTACACCTGGCGGCTCAAAAATAGGCCAGAGGAGCCAAGATACAACACCCGAAGAATAGATGATCAATAGAGTTGGGAACATCACTGCAAAAGGCACAAACATTGAAATCTATTCTGCCGTAAGATAGAAGCAGCACCTGTGTAGGAATGCGATTCCTCGATATAAGC